>OX352313.1:14874121-16074121 GCA_947086415.1 Pammene aurita
CCATCCACGGCTTTTCGTCTTCGTCCCTCGCCTCCCCGCGCTACAATTTTTATTTTATTTTTATTTTATTTTTATTTTATTTTTATTTTATTTTTATTTTATTTTTATTTTATTTTTATTTTATTTTTATTTTATTTTTATTTTATTTTTATTTTATTTTTATTTTATTTTTATTTTATTTTTATTTTATTTTTATTTTATTTTTATTTTATTTTTATTTTATTTTTATTTTATTTTTATTTTATTTTTATTTTATTTTTATTTTATTTTTATTTTATTTTTATTTTATTTTTATTTTATTTTTATTTTATTTTTATTTTATTTTTATTTTATTTTTATTTTATTTTTATTTTATTTTTATTTTATTTTTATTTTATTTTTATTTTATTTTTATTTTATTTTTATTTTATTTTTATTTTATTTTTATTTTATTTTTATTTTATTTTTATTTTATTTTTATTTTATTTTTATTTTATTTTTATTTTATTTTTATTTTATTTTTATTTTATTTTTATTTTATTTTTATTTTATTTTTATTTTATTTTTATTTTATTTTTATTTTATTTTTATTTTATTTTTATTTTATTTTTATTTTATTTTTATTTTTATTTTATTTTTATTTTATTTTTATTTTATTTTTATTTTATTTTTATTTTATTTTTATTTTATTTTTATTTTATTTTTATTTTATTTTTATTTTATTTTTATTTTATTTTTATTTTATTTTTATTTTATTTTTATTTTATTTTTATTTTATTTTTATTTTATTTTTATTTTATTTTTATTTTATTTTTATTTTATTTTATTTTTATTTTATTTTATTTTTATTTTATTTTTATTTTATTTTTATTTTATTTTTATTTTATTTTTATTTTATTTTTATTTTATTTTTATTTTATTTTTATTTTATTTTTATTTTATTTTTATTTTATTTTTATTTTATTTTAATTTTATTTTGCTGCTCCATATGCCTGCAGCCAGCCTTCCAGCCAACTTCAACACCCTGTCCTATCCTTAGACGAGTTCATCCAGTGCCCCCATTGTCCCGCTCCGAAACTTCTAAAAGGACGCCGAGGTCTCCAAATACATTTAGGCAAGTGCCACAAACGAAACAGTAACCAAAACAACACCGTTCCTCTCATCTCATCAGTTTCAACACCACAAATTCGCCCTAATATCACCACATCTTCAAAACTAAGCCATTTAAAAAACTCGGTCCCGATCGTGAAACGAATCCCTAGGGGTGCAAGATTCACTGTCGCCAACAGTCTGATTAAGACAATAGACAACTGCGTCAATGAAAATTCGCCCGCTAGCTGGGATCGCCTTTTCTCATTCGCCTACAACATCCTCCATGTAAGTAGTAATGACACAAACACTTCATTGACATCAAAGATTAAAGCCAATTGCTGCCGTTCGCTACATATAGACCCTAGCCCGAACACGCATCATGCCAGTCATCCCAAATTATTTAAAATTATTGAGTCCAAAATCAGTGACGGAGACCTCAAAGGAGCCGCCAATCTCCTTTTCTCCAGTGACACGCTGGCCCCGAATTCTCCAGACACCTTTTTGTCTCTACAATCCAAACACCCGCCGGGTCCCGCAGTACCTGTCCTTCCTGACCCCCCGGATCTAACTGTGCCCTGCCTGCAATGCTCCGAAGACTATGTATTGCAAGCCATAACTTCTTTTAAAAGTGGCTCAGCAGGCGGCCTAGATGGTCTCACGCCTCAGCATCTCAAAGACCTAACCACAGGCTGCCCCGGAGTCCAAGGTAACAGTTTGGCCTCAAGCATCACTCGGCTTGTTAACCTCATGCTTGCCGGCAAGGTACACACAGATGTGGTCCCTACACTCTATGGTGCCAATTTATGTGCCTTAAAGAAAAAGGATGGAGGAATCCGACCAATCGCCATAGGAACAACCTTTCGCAGATTAGTATCAAAAATTTGCTGTAAAAATATAATTCCAGACCTTGAATCCAAATTTCAACCGTTCCAACTCGGCTTTGGGAGCAAAGGCGGTTGCGAAGCTGCGGTCCACGCTTGCCGCACTTTCTTACACAGCCCGGAAGGCCAGGTTCTGCTTAAAGTTGATGTCCAAAACGCTTTCAACTCCGTAGACCGGAGCGCCTTGTTGACAGAGATCCAAAGCAAAATTCCCAGCATATATCCATTCCTGTGGCAATGTTACAGCGCTCCCTCTAACCTCGCCTATAAAAATAACAACATCCTGTCTTCTGTCGGCTGTCAACAAGGCGATCCTCTCGGGCCGGCCATTTTCAGCCTGGCCATCCATCCAATCATTTCGGAACTAAATTCTAAATTTAACGTTTGGTACCTCGACGATGGCAGCCTAGGAGGTGACCCAATTTCTGTTCTCAACGACTTTTCGGCTTTAGCAAATAAATTCACTTCAATCGGATTAGAACTAAACTCAAACAAATGTGAACTATATATAAATCCTGATCTTCCAAATAAACTCGAAATCCAGCATGACTTTGAAAACTTTTGTCCGGGCATCAAAATTTTATCCAAAAACTCGCTTCATCTCCTAGGTGCTCCAATTTTCGAGGAATCTATCCCAGACTTAATAAATTCAAAGGTTAACCGCTTCTCTGATTTCTCGGACCGCCTACTGGAAATTAACGCCCATATGGCCATCCATATTTTACGTTTCTGCTTATTTGTTCCTAAACTTACGTATCTCACCCGTTGCAGCCCACTGTGGAAATTTCCGAACCATTGCCAAGTCATCGACTCCTTGCTTCACGTTCAACTTGAAAAAATTATTAATGTCAAAATTAATGATCGGCAATTTCTACATGCTACCCTACCCATTCGCTTCGGAGGTCTTGGTATCCGCCAAATTTCCAGTGTCGCCCTGCCCGCCTTTCTGTCCTCAGCACACAGCACGCTCCCTCTGGTTATGAAAATCCTAAGCCCTTCACTGCGCGGCTTCGAGGTGGCGTTCTTGTCTGAGGCAGAAAGTGCCTGGAAATTGGCCTGCCCGAGCCTAAACCTGCCTACGAACAAATGCGTCCAGAGAATCTGGGACCAGCCTATTTGTCAACAAGTGCATACTCTCTTACTAGACTCCTGCTCCTCCAGCTTGGAAAAAGCCCGCATACTAGCTGTGTCGGAACGAGAGTCTGGTTCGTGGCTTCATGCTCTCCCTTCCCCTCACATTTCAACCCTGTTGGACAATAATTCTTTTAGGCTGGCTGTCGGGCTGCGCCTCGGCGCAGACATTGTGACGCCTCACCGCTGCCACTGCGGCTCACCTGTAGATCGTCAGGGGCACCACGGTCTTTCCTGTAAAAAGAGCGCGGGCCGCCTTTCTCGCCACGCCTGCCTCAACGACGTCATCCGTCGGGCTCTCGTCAGCGTCAACGTGCCGGCCGTGCTAGAACCGCCCGGCCTCGCGCGTGACGACGGCAAGCGGCCCGACGGTATGACCCTAGTACCTTGGCATCGCGGACTGCCCCTTATTTGGGACGCCACGTGCGCGGACACCCTCGCACCATCGCACCTGGGGGCAACTTCGCTGAGAGCGGGTGGGGCGGCTGCGGCGGCTGAGGCATGTAAGCGCCGCAAATATATAGCCCTCACTGACAGGCATATATTTGCGGCGTTTGCAGTAGAGACCCTCGGCCCTTGGAGCTCAGACGCCCACCAACTAGTACGCACTCTGAGCAAAAAGCTAACATCTATTACCGGGGATCATAGAGCTGGCTCGTTTCTCGCTCAAAGGATTGGAATATCTATCCAGAGAGGGAACGCAGCCAGCCTTATGGGTACCCTTCCCTCGGGTCACGACCTGGGGGACCTAGCATAATTTTTAGTTTTAATTTATTTTAATTTTAGATTTAATTTAGTTAAGATTCTATTTATTGTTATTTAATTATTTTTTTTAACTGAATACAAATTATACAACCATTTTATTTTTATTTTATTTTTATTTTATTTTTATTTTATTTTTATTTTATTTTTATTTTATTTTTATTTTATTTTTATTTTATTTTTATTTTATTTTTATTTTATTTTTATTTTATTTTTATTTTATTTTTATTTTATTTTTATTTTATTTTTATTTTATTTTTATTTTATTTTTATTTTATTTTTATTTTATTTTTATTTTATTTTTATTTTATTTTTTTATTTTTTTTATTTCATTTTTATTTCATTTTTATTTCATTTTTATTTCATTTTTATTTCATTTTTATTTCATTTTTATTTCATTTTTATTTCATTTTTATTTCATTTTTATTTCATTTTTATTTCATTTTTATTTCATTTTTATTTCATTTTTATTTCATTTTTATTTCATTTTTATTTCATTTTTATTTCATTTTTATTTCATTTTTATTTCATTTTTATTTCATTTTTATTTCATTTTTATTTCATTTTTATTTCATTTTTATTTCATTTTTATTTCATTTTTATTTCATTTTTATTTCATTTTTATTTCATTTTTATTTCATTTTTATTTCATTTTTATTTCATTTTTATTTTATTTTTATTTTATTTTTATTTTATTTTTATTTTATTTTTATTTTATTTTTATTTTATTTTTATTTTATTTTTATTGTATTTTTATTTTATTTTGTAACACCACAACTACTCGAGACATCTAGCGGCTAATAGCTGCGCGCGCAAGGCGCGCACGGTGCAAGCGCAACCGCTGGATCGATGTACAGATATACTAACTACACCGCGGATAGTGGTTTCACCGGTCGCCAAAAGATGGCGCCGCGATCGAGATAGAACGCGCCAACGGTAGTTCATCGTAGAAACATGACCCTCGGGGACTGTCCGAGGTTTGTTTGAGATTCGCAGGAGCTATATGAGTACGCACGCTATATGACCCAACCTTTGATTGAGCATTTTAGTGTCGTCACTCTTAGCGCGGTCTTGCTAGAAACGTAAGCGTCTACCTAGATAGGTCTTACGCGGCTAGTAAGCACTGGAAAGCCTAGGTCTATGTCAAGTTAGTTCCATGTATATCTCGTCCCGTATTAAACTGTGTTTACCAATCCACGGCTTTTCGTCTTCGTCCCTCGCCTCCCCGCGCTACAGTGGCGCCCTCTGTGAGGCCCGTCTACGCGTGACGTCATCGTGGTGCTACGGGATCTGTTACGTCATCGTGGTGCTACGAAACGTGACGTCACCGGCGTACTACGAGCTACGCTACGCTAGACGACCGACCTACAACTTTCATGACCGGAAGGGGCGAGTCATCGAAGATTAAAAGTCCATCTTTTCTGGTTACGCGCTCAGGACGAGTTACAACCTTCAGAAGGAAACCAACAAAGATGTTGTCACCAGAGCAATTCTCACGGCTCCTGGAGAGGTTGCCTGTTGTGTCGCTCTATGAAGAGAGCTTTGTCGAATATGACGTGACAGCCCTAATCGAACTTTCTTTGCTGTTGAAAGGTGAAGCTGGAGTTTGGCGGCTATGTGTCAAGAACGACGTGACCACGTGGCCAAATATTGCAACGCGTTTGCGTTTAAGAGTGTTAGCTCGATTTTGTTGACTACACGCTCTTCTCATAGTCTCTTTCGTCAGAAGCAAGTGCATGCTGTTTTCTCAGCTGCCGAGAAGCAGTCTCCAGGATAATGATAAAGAGTGTGAGCTCGATAGTGTTGACTACACACTCTACCCATAATCTTCTGCGTCAACTTCTTCACAAATTATTCTAGTCAATGTACCTCTAGTCGAGGGGGAGGGTGAGAATACCCTACACTCACCTCAACCAATTTATTTCAACCACTCCTGTCTCACTCGTCGGGTCGACTTCGTGGACAGAGGGGGAGAGTTGTAACACCACAACTACTCGAGACATCTAGCGGCTAATAGCTGCGCGCGCAAGGCGCGCACGGTGCAAGCGCAACCGCTGGATCGATGTACAGATATACTAACTACACCGCGGATAGTGGTTTCACCGGTCGCCAAAAGATGGCGCCGCGATCGAGATAGAACGCGCCAACGGTAGTTCATCGTAGAAACATGACCCTCGGGGACTGTCCGAGGTTTGTTTGAGATTCGCAGGAGCTATATGAGTACGCACGCTATATGACCCAACCTTTGATTGAGCATTTTAGTGTCGTCACTCTTAGCGCGGTCTTGCTAGAAACGTAAGCGTCTACCTAAATAGGTCTTACGCGGCTAGTAAGCACTGGAAAGCCTAGGTCTAAGTCAAATTAGTTCCATGTATATCTCGTCCCTTTACCATCCACGGCTTTTCGTCTTCGTCCCTCGCCTCCCCGCGCTACAATTTTTATTTTATTTTTATTTTATTTTTATTTTATTTTTATTTTATTTTTATTTTATTTTTATTTTATTTTTATTTTATTTTTATTTTTATTTTTATTTTTATTTTATTTTTATTTTATTTTTATTTTATTTTTATTTTATTTTTATTTTATTTTTATTTTATTTTTATTTTATTTTTATTTTATTTTTATTTTATTTTTATTTTATTTTTATTTTATTTTTATTTTATTTTTATTTTATTTTTATTTTATTTTTATTTTATTTTTAATTTATTTTTAATTTATTTTTATTTTATTTTTATTTTATTTTTATTTTATTTTTATTTTATTTTTATTTTATTTTTATTTTATTTTTATTTTATTTTTATTTTATTTTTATTTTATTTTTATTTCATTTTTATTTCATTTTTATTTCATTTTTATCTCATTTTTATCTCATTTTTATCTCATTTTTATCTCATTTTTATCTCATTTTTATCTCATTTTTATTTCATTTTTATCTCATTTTTATCTCATTTTTATTTCATTTTTATTTCATTTTTATTTCATTTTTATTTCATTTTTATTTCATTTTTATTTCATTTTTATTTCATTTTTATTTCATTTTTATTTCATTTTTATTTCATTTTTATTTCATTTTTATTTCATTTTTATTTCATTTTTATTTCATTTTTATTTCATTTTTATTTCATTTTTATTTCATTTTTATTTCATTTTTATTTCATTTTTATTTTATTTTAATTTAATTTTTTTTTTTTATTTTTTTTTTTTTTTTTTTATTTATTTTTTTTTATTTTTTTTGTTTTTTTTTTTTTTTTTTTTTATTTTTTTTTATTTTTTTATTTTTTTTATTTTTTTTTTTTTTATTTTATTTTTTTTTTTTTTTTCAGTCAGACAGCTCAACTACGATGCGCGGTAAAAGCAACTGGTAGTTGTAGTCGTACTAGTAATTATGTAGTATATATGGTAAGCGAATATTATGATTTAACAAACCCTTCCCGTACGTATTGTCTTTCCTTTTCATACACTACCGATATAGACTAATTCTTTCTCGTTCACGCAAGGCTCAACTACGACATTACTAAAGGGAAAGCCTTATAAAAAGCGCTTAATGATAAGGGTAACCCTTATTAAGGGCTAGCTTTATATTTGGCTAAGCTTTATGATAAGGGTTCGTCGCAGATAGTTTAAAATTACTGTTGTTTTTGTGTAACTAGATCTAAGTTAATCATTTTCTCGATTTATACCAATTTGTTTGTTTTAATAACGTGTATAAATATTGTGTTTCTATGTCTAGTTCCTAAGTATTATCTGTGTCTAATTTTATTGAAATTGTGTCGTAATACCCAAAATGTCTAGATTGTAAGAATTTTGTACTTAACTACGAAGAAATGTCCCATAATAATATAGATTTACACCCTCCTACAACCATGTAATAGTTTAAGATTATTGGCAAATAAACGAAAGACTTACACGGCACATACCAGCCACTAGTACGAGCACGCTAGAAAACCCATAAAAGAGGTCAGCACTCGTACTCGTTGCTCATTCACTTCTCACCGCTCACTTCTACAACTACTCCCAGCGGGGAAACACCTGCAACTACACTGCTCAAATGTTTTACAATTCTAAATAAGTGTTTTTATTCATCTCCCTACATGACCTGGTAAATGGTACAGCGGGTCAGCGCTGCTTGGTTCGACGTGGTAATCCGGTCTGCACACAACAGGTTAGTCAAACGAATGTGTTAGCAGTTCAAAAGGGAAAGTCTCTCAATCGGTTAGCCTTATATAAGGGACGCCCATTGAAAGGCTTTTATCGCGGAAAGGGTTGTCCGGTCCCTGATCCAACTATGAACTACCACTTAGGCCGTCCCCCATAAGGGAGAGCACTAAGATGATTACAGCACGCCACACGTGACCATACATGTTAGCGCACCATTATATCCCGACGATAACTTCGTCCACATGCAGCGAAGTATAAAAGGGACCAGTCGAGCGTGAATTTAAAGTTTGCCATTTTCCAGGCCGCTGCTTCCACGCGGCTTCCGAGCTAGTTGCTGTTCTTAGATAAACAGTTTATTATAGTATTTGCTTTGCTTTCGAGAGCTAGCAATCTAATTTGAAAGTTAACAAGGAGGAAATTGTTTTCCTGTCATCATTAAGAGTCAGGTAGAGTTATTGTTCGATTTTGCTCAACTTTTCGATACTAATTTACAGTAACGTCAGTAACTAATAAGACTATTAGTTTGTATACATATATTGAAATATAGTTGCTTTTTAAACTGTATAAGTCAAACACTTTTCAACCGACTTCAAGATTTCGAAGGAGGAGGTTATCAATTCGTCCGGATATTTGTTTTTGCTATTTTTTTTTTTTTTTTTTTATGTATGTTCACCGATTATTCGAAGACGGCTAGACCGATTTGGAAAATTCTTTTTTGGTTTGAAAGAGTATACTTCACAGTTGGTCCCATTGTAACCAGGTCAGGATCTGATGATGGGATCCTGGAGAAATCGAGGGAACTCTTCAATTATTATAGGCACACCTATAGCGATTTGAGTTTTTGTTACAGCTCGAGCATTTGCTTTTGGAAAGGTGGAGGCTCAGTGAAGTCGGTTCTTTTTAGTTTAAAATTATTTGATTTTATGTTTCATTTATAATTAATTCACCTTAATCTAACAGCTGTTTCGTGATTTTTGCTTGGAGAGGTGAAAAGAGTAAGATTTTTATTAATTTAAATGATTATGTAAAGTTAAACTATAATGTAAAATATATAAATACTGTAACCTCCCGCTCAACCCCTCTTATTAACTTAAACGTATGGAGCGCGAAACCCCTTAACATGGCCTTAGTGATCGATTGTCTAGTGGTATTGGGGACCCTTCGAAATGCTCCGTGTAACCCAAATTCTTTTAATGAAAGACTGGCGAACCTTCCGAACTCTCGAAACACAATCACAATTTTAATGGCTTAATTTTACAGATGAGTTATCCGATGAAAGTTTAAAAATTGAGTGGTTTCTAAGAGATGGAGTAGGATAAAGAGTAAACAGAGGAGTTACAAGTTGATTATAAAAATAGTTGATTTTACAGATTGTAGGCTTAGGCTATGTGGATAAAGATAGTTAGTAGTCTTATAAAATATTATTTATTTAAAAAATAATATCACCGACCGCAACTTACCGGTGATCGTTTAACATGACAGGAAAGGCCCTTGTAGTCTGCTTAATTATTTCCCTTACTAAACCCCATATATAACTAGCTAGCTAAAAGGGAAATGTATATATATATATATATATATATATTTATTTTTGCAAAAAATTTTTTTTTTCACAATACTAATGCAGACGCCTTCTCACTGACATGCACGGATGGTGAATGACCACGCTACGCTAAGTAATACCAACTTTGTGTTATTCGTATTATTAGTAGGTATTTCTAAGCACAAATTACTCTTTTGCTAAGTAACTTTTCTGAATATGTATGAAGACCCAAAATTTATCCCCAAACTATAAATGAACTAGCATTCCTAGGCCTTTTATCTGTAAAAGCGAAATACTAGAATTTAGTGGCCCTAACCAACATTTTAGAGTCAAATTAGCGATTACCGCATCGTTTGACTTTCTCAATATAAACACACTTCAATCGATTGGTATTCATATTGGAATGATACATAAATTAAGGTCAAACCTGATAAAACCTGAACACTTTTTAGGAGGTACTTCGCTCCGACAAGAAAACCAGGAATGCAATTATTCATTAATTACCACTCATAATGATCTGATTATTACCATAATAGCAGTATATTTAAAGGCACTAAAACCCTTATAATAAATATGACATTTAAAACACTTAACAACTCCGTGGAGTTCCAACGAAAACATAGTTTCTTATAATATAACATCTTTGTCAAAATTGATATTTTATTCTTAAACCAAACACTGATATAAAATAGAGCAGAACTTACTCAGTTAATCTCATTGCAATCCATTATATATACCACTTAACACAAACACTTGTTTCACCATTTTCACTTTAAATTACTAACTGCCGGTCCGAACGTAGGGAATCCAATGCCTGACTATGATATATGCCAGCTCTGGCCCTTTTATAGTAAATTCCGGGGTCCCAACCTTGAGCATCATTGTATGAAATTTTAGGATAAATATATGAGATTATAGCATCAATATATGAGATTATAGCATCAATCTATGAGATTCTAGCCTAAATGTATCGGTTTTAGGTATCAATATATGAGATTATAGTATCAATCTATGAGATTATAGCATCAATCTATGAAATTTTAGCCTAAATGTATGAAATTTTAGCCTAAATGTATGAAAAAAAGGCATCATCTCCTTATGTCAATAGTATTAAGGTTCAATTTATTCAAACTTACTCATGACGTTGACAGCCGTCAATATGACAGATGTCAATCCAGACAACCAAGCTGTTTGAGACAAACAGAGAAGAGACTATTATGACAGGCTCTAGACGTGTCGTGACTTAAGGTTGCGTTAATAATTCGTAAGATGTCGTTACAATACTCGCGAATTTGTTAGTTTTCTTGAACTTTTTGTTAAGTGGAACAAAAGTTAATCAAGTTTGTAATTGAATGCGTAATACTTTTACCGTATTATTTTTATCTTAGTAATTGAATACGAAGAAGGCCTCCCGTTTAGGTACAATACGTTGGAAAATGAGTCGTTTCAGGATTAAGTGGAACAGTTTTTTTTATTTTCATACATATTTTTTATTAATAGTATGTTTACCTAGAGCAATTTTAAGAAAAATTGCCGAAGTTTAGGTGGTATTTTTGGTAATATATTTATAATTAAAGTATTTCATAAAAAAAAGTCATCACCAAAGCGAGCTCTGCAAGAATTGAGTTTTCGGGTATTAAATAATAATGAATGTGTACCACAAGTATGATTTTTTGCAATAACAAGACGTCAAAGTATCTTGTCGAATGCAACTAATGTGCGTTATTTAATTATTAGCGATTTTCGTTTTCAAATCGTTACCGGACTCTTACGATCAGAATCTCGTAAACTATTTCTTTGACATATTTTCTATAAGGACTACTTTCTAAAATCGGGCACGCAATTCGTACAAGATCACAATGATTTTCCGCACACGATGGCGCCGTCAGTGCAGCGTTACCTTCTTTAAAATGGCGTCATCTAAGCCCACTTGGTGGTGCAAGCCGGCCGAGCAACTTATTACGGCATATATAGCATATGCCGGGCAACTAGTGTAGCCAATACTATACAGAATTCATCCTACTTGTCTTATCATGTAAACAAATACTTCTCAAAGAAATCATCACACTGTTCTTAGGGATTACCACTTAAACTTAATACTCAGAGAAACACACAATAGTACATTACTACAGAGGCCGGGAAGTTGGGGGTTGCCGGCCGAGCGTAGCAAGGCCGGATAGTCACGAGGCTGGCAACCCCTTTTCACGCCGAGGTATGTATAGTGCTTTTCTCAAACATGCCATGAAATAAATAAGAAACTTATCAATTTTTTTCGGATATAGGTGAGGCAATACTGTACTCGAAAACTTGTATCAATAATATAATGTATGTTGTATGTACTTCAAACACCTTCGTACTTAGGTTTTTATCTAAAATGATACAATAAGTTCAATAAGCCACAAACGCATTAATTTCTAGAAAACAACCATCGTTCCCACTATTACGACTAAGTATGTATTCATCTTGTTATTAATGAATTATCCTATCAACAAACTACAACAAAAACATTAATTAGACTTACCACGTAATCAAAAATATGCGTAAAAACATTTCGTTATGAAGTCTGGATTGCTAAATTCTGACTGCATTACATTGTCACTGAACAGCTTTTAAAAATGTATAACTATTACGTATGTCGGTCATTTAAGTATAAATTTCACTTGCATTTGAACAACATCTAGACCTAATTAACTTTTATTGTACCTATAGCCAAATTGTTATAGAATAAAACAAATCGACATTATAATTCACAATAATATACGCAACCTAATAAAATATTGGAATGTTTTAAAATTTTTCCCACTAAAATACTTTTATTTCACAGTATCTGTGTTGTTCGAGAGGTTGCACTTAAGGCCATTCTACACGAGTTAAAATGAAGAAGAAAAATGTACATGGTGACTGAATAAATTCAGAACGTTACAAATATTGTCTATGGTGTCTGTTTATGCATTATTATAGAAAATATTCATAAGAATCAGAACCCTCCGAATTTATTTCGTAAGTATAGATTCCAATTCTTAATTTCAGCTCGTGTGTGCCCTTGCTGCTAAAATTTTAGCTTGATAAATGATAACCAACCTTTCACAAAAAAAAAAACAAAATCAGCTGTTCCTATAACCGGTATTAGACATAACAATTTGTAGGGCCCAATCTGTCAGGTTGGGGGGTGTAATAAGAGGTAGGGCCCTTAGGGAGCTGAAGGAGGGTTAGGGAGAGGCAGGGTACACAATAGATTGGGCCCTACAAATTGCAACGTCTAATACCCGTTTTTAATCTGCCTCCATCTTTACAATTTAAAATTATAGGAATTTGTTAATAATGTGTTATTTGTTATTTTCATGTCGATTTTATATATAAACGAAATTGCAAAATATATCATATTGTTTATTGTTTTTTTTTAATAGGCGTAAGTAGTGGTAGAATGTCAAACGAACCTAAAAGTAAATATCGCTTATAGCCTTAAATGGCTGAATGCCATGATCCTGTGCCACAAAAACATGTGCAATGGAAATTAAAAAAGAGGCACTTGCCGGCCTAGGCCTCCAAATTTGTATGAAATTCCATTATCAACCTCGCGAGTAGCCGCACCTGAAACGTGATACTTCGCACCCTATTATAAGGAACAT
The DNA here is from genome assembly GCA_947086415.1 of Pammene aurita. Classification (NCBI taxonomy): domain Eukaryota; kingdom Metazoa; phylum Arthropoda; class Insecta; order Lepidoptera; family Tortricidae; genus Pammene; species Pammene aurita. Next base: position 14,887,294 of record OX352313.1, read on the forward strand.
AACATCAATATTTCATTGCATGTTTGAGAAAAGTATTGAATTCAACCAAGTAACCACTGAAAAATGTCAATTCTAATAAAATTTTCTTCAATAATCGAAGTAACGAACTTATAACCTCTAAAACAAATGGCACTACATGATAAGACAAATAGGATGAATTCTGTATAGTATGTTATTACACGTAAGGTAAGGTTCATCGTTAGGGTGAAATATGTAAGACGTAAATGACATTTTCTTGCAACAGCTCATGCACGGTCACCACGACCTCGTCGAGCTCGCCGCTCGTTATGGCGCCATCTCCATCATCGACGTCATAGAGTCGGAAGGTCCAGCAAAACCGCTCGTATCGGGCACTACCCGGCGTGTACGGCGCTATCATACCTGTTCATTAGCCTTGGCATCGTCCAGTCTCGCATGCGGCGAGCCTGGCGGCGCTCGGCGCCCTAACAGCTCATGCACGGCCACCACGACCTCGGCGAGCTCGCCGCGCGTGATGGCGCCATCTCCATCGACGTCATAGAGCCGGAAGGCCCAGCGGAGACGCTCGTAGACCGAGCCGCGGAGCAGCGTTGATAGGGTTACTAGTAGCTCCTGTAAACAATAGGGATATTAAATCTACGCTTTATTAGCTGCCAAATTGACTCTAAAACAGCAAGTTAAAGATGCATACATCCATATTTTCCGTTCTGTATATCTTTTTTGTTTTTACTTTAATTAAAAAAATATCTGGTACAGATAAGTGAAAAGCGTACTGAAAAACGGTGCCAACGGCACAACTGCAATAAATATGAAATTCCTAACAAGCTCGCAACTGCTGAAACTTGCTGTGACTAACAATTATCCATTGTGCAGTTTTAGACCGAGTTGACGGCTTTTTAAGTCAGTTCTGAATTTCCAACTAACTAGCCTAGTTGAGTGCGCGAATAGTTCGAGTGAAATGAGTGCCTTTCACTCGAGTTGAACAGTCTACTTTTCATTTCGAATTCAAGAAAAGTGAAATACTAATATAATAGAATATTTATTTATTTATTCAAATAAGTTACACAGTATTACAGTAATAAAACCAATGCACTGCGAACTACAAAAATATACAGAAAAATATTTATAACTAGTTTATTTAGGCGACGTAACTGCGTGGCTCCGTTGCGCCGTCTGATCTGGTGTAGGATTCGGTAGAGTGCCGCGGAACTGCCGAAACACAACACCCTTCGGCCAGAAGTCAGCATTCGCTATCGTGTCCTGCAACGGTCGCGGCACGCGCACCACAAACGAGCTGAAGTGCACGTAATGGCGGGACCGCAGCTGGTGCACCCTCAACGAGTAGCCAGTCTTCCGGCGGACGTACTCCACCACATCGTCGGCCACGGCGGAGTAATGCAAGCGCGACACGTAGAGCGCCTTACTCGGTGTCGCAATCCGAAGTCCAGAATTAGCCGGCTCGGCAGTGCCACACAGAGTCTTGCGGGGCGCCCTGCACGCCTTGCGCTTCCGTTCCACCAGTGTGAATCACTCCTTATCCACATTGGTGCGGGAGGAGTTTTCCTTATCGGAAATCCGTACTACCCACGCTTTAGAAGGCGAGGAGGCCCGGTAAGCTGCGACTGGCTGACCGGCAACGTCAGCATAAGCACGCTGACGTGATTTAGAAACAGTAGGCGGCCGCACACGCGAGGGGCGCGCGGGCGGTGCAGCGGCGGGTGCGGCACATTTTACAGCGTCAGCAACACGCAAACTGACAGACTCCGCGTTTATAGTAGCGGGTCGGTCATCGCTCTTGAAATTTGATTCCGCCGACCGAGTTGGAGCATTTCGCAAACTATTGACTTCGTTGCGTAACTCGGCAATAGTGACTTGGGCCGCTTCAAATTTCAAAATAATTTCTGCTAAACTCGTTTTAAGGGCCACGATGTCCTTAAACAAGCAGCGAACGTCGATATTATCCGGAACATGGGTCGGCAGGATAGAGGCATCCGTCGCCACAAACTCCGGAATCCGCTCTTGATACTCCTTCAGGATTTTCATAATATCCGCAAGGGTCTTCTTCCCGGTTTCATCCCCCTTATATGATATATATGTAAAAGAATACACATGTATTCTATAGGTACAACAAAACGAAGCTTAAACTTATCTCACTGGTAAGTCTAAAGTAATATTAAAGTCAATATGTGTCCAAAATTACAATCCTCAATTTTTTTGTCATCAGAGCTCTTATGTAAATAAGCATAACGATCCTTCTCTAATGGAAAGTCACATATTACGCCTCTCTCCTACACCAGCTTCCTAGCCCAGTCGGTAGTGGCCATGCCTACGAAGCAGGAAGTCCCGGATTGGAATCCTGGTAAGGGCATGTGTTTGTATGTTTATCACGGATATTAAATGTTGTTCCTGGGTTATGGAAGTTTTTGTATTTAAGTATTTATCTATCTATTATATCCTTAACCACGACACATTCATTGCGAACATCCGAATCATTACTAGCTTATGAAACACAATTTGAAGCATTTTCGGGTTTTTTTTTTACTTTTACTTTTACTGTATATTTTTGTAATATATTTTTAATAAAAAATCATTGTATCGTCATAGCCTTAATACGTAAGAAAATCCTATATACCTATACTTCAACATCGAAACAACCTTTCAAAATGTCGCCAGGGCCATAAGAAAACACCCTTTGTGAGACATTACGAAAATTCAGAACATCCTCTATCGTAACGATCAAAACAGCCACATTAACCTATAAACCTTACGGTATAAACTAAGAGCTAGCACCAGAAAATATCACACAATAACGGCAGCAACGAAACCCCTCTAGTTAGTTTGCTATACTATCCTTATAGCTAGATCTGGGCATCTGGCAGCTAATCATCCTTGGAGTTCAGAGTGACAGGCCAGCAAAGGTTTAGTTTGAAAATAGAAATACAAAAGGACGTAAGAGCTGCCGAAACTATTCATTTATAGAGGGCAGGGCCTGTATTTTAACACGACGTATTATTGCGGAATCAAAAATAGTAGGCGACCAACTATGAATAACATTATACGTCATTTGGCACTACTCTTCCCCAACAGAAACAATATCTACTAATTGATCACACAATTACCAAGAACTCAAAAAAAATATTCTTCAAGTGGTTGGCCTTTGTTGACCTCATCCGATGGACAACTGCCCAGATTTAGAAGTAAGGATGGTACCTATAGCAAATTAACTATAGGGCTTTCTTTGCTCTCGTTATTGTGTCACATTTTCCGGAGCTAACTCTCCGTCTATTATGTATTCAAGAATGTTGTTTCCGCTTAGCAAGCATTCGCCTTAAAAACTAACATGTATTGGGCGCTTTTATAATTTACCGTAGACGTTGACTCGTCACGTTATACAGTTACCATATGACAGGGGGACGAAAAAGGGGAAAGGGGAGGGGGATCAGGGGGAGGGAGGATGAAAGGGATGGGAAGGGGAGTAAATTTTGATTTAATATTATGTTTGTACTAACCCCTAACATTTAAGTATTAGTAATTATTATGTTACCTACGCAATATGAACTTTTGTTCGAAATAAATACACCTAGATATTTTTCTAGCACGAACGAATTGTTGTAAGTGATTGACAAAATAAAAACATCGACAATCCTGTTATCGATAAATAATACTACTTCAAAATGGGTTTGGGAAGAACTAGGTACAGTTGTGACATTCTTAGTCAATTTGAAAGACAATTTCGGTGTATGTGTGTGTTATGGAGTGACTTATGGGATAATTAATTCAATAACACAAAGAAACAAAGTTACGAAAGTATTACAAATTATTTTCTAAAACGGTAAAATAATTAAAATTATTAAATTATAAATAAATTTATAGTTTTGTTATTATTATTTATTTTGAAACGTACCCTACATATATTTGTCTTTGTATTACCTCTTTGACGTTGAAGTGGTACTTATCGATAACAGAACTGTCGATGTTTTTATTTTGTCAATCACTTACAAGTCTTACAACAAGTCGTTCGTGCTAGAAAAATATCTATGTGTAGAAATAAATGATTATTGAATTGAATTGAATTGAAATGTATCTAGGTATTGTAAAAAAGTTGCCACATCAAAATTATTATTTGCCTGTTGTACTAAGTAGTACTTATACATATTAATATTAATAAATCATAACATTCGGCCATCCAACTTCGTGCATGACTCCGGCGCACGAAACCCATCAAAGCTTAAAATAATGTTTTTTAATGTAAAACAGTTTTCACTAAATCAAAAGATTATGAAATAGAATTGTGATTCTAAAACGAATTTTGATTTTGATATAATTATTAATTCTCCCGTTCAGATTTATTTACAGTAATCAAAATATGTAATAGGTACAATTTTATAGTGTTTTTGCTTTTTCTGAACCTGTATACATGCTATATATAATAGAAAAACGTATAATTAATTACTTATCAGCATAAGCACAGCTGCTATCACTTATTTTTATTTGGGTAAGTATCTAGATCAATACATTTGTAAATCACAAATATTGTCTGTTATTATTATAACTATGTACCTACATATACTTTCAATCAATGAAATATTAAGACCATGTAATATCTGAACTATCGCTTTCAATCGTTTCTATATAAGTAAGGGTCTGATTCGACAATCATAAACTGACTATTACTAGTGACACCACTTTGGGACCTTCTAGTAGGTTACATGTGTCAAACAAGTAGTGATCTCTCTGGATATCAACGTGTCACAGCTTGGCATATCAAATAGAGGTCACGCACCTAAACGACACTTTCATATAAAAATAAAGAATTATTGCAATCATCAATCAATTCAGTTTGTCACAACTTGATATTATTAACAACTTAAGTGGTTAAATATTCAATCATCAAGATGAGATCTGTCAACCTGGATATAAAAATCATCAACCTAAGAATATATATTTTTTTAATCAAAAAGATTTTTAAATGCCATGCATTAACTACAAAATTAAAACATCATCTTGTCAAAATTCTCAGAAATGATATTATCCGTTTTTATCCGGTTACATGTGCTAACAAAACTAAATAGCTAATTTCAAAGACTAACAGTCGATCAAGGGCTGACAAGCTATTATCAGATACCAGAATTCCATTTATTTAGAATGCTTGATGTTACAACGTTGTAACGAAGTTGACTTAATGATACAGTGAACATTTTTAAATATTGCATGCTTCGTAGTTCAAAAATTAAATTCTTTACTTTCACCGCAAAAAACCTATTCCCATTCACTATCGTTCGTTTTCTTTCTTTTAAACTTATGTTTACCATCATTTCGAATGCCTCATTTCTCTGTTTCTTCGGATTTAAAACTCTAATTCTATTTATGTTATTCGATGTCCTAAAAAGTATCATAGATTGTGCTTTCATTCAATCTATTATATATGAACCCTCAAACTCTCTAAATAAAGTATACCAACTTGATAAATAGATATAGCAAACTCTTGTTGATTCGCTTATCTTACGTTCTAACTCTTTGCTTTAAATCGAAACGTTTCCATATTTTCATTAAACTTGAAACAAAACTCTGCACTGTGCTTAAGATACTCTTTATTCTTTGAGTCAAATAAAATGTTGTATATCCTACTATCTACTTTCCTGAACTCAAGCTTCTATTTCAATCATATAATTATGATTATAAAATCAGTGTGATGTCTGATATTCCAACTGATTACTAACGTCAACCTTCTTCATTATCGTCACTTGCAACGTCACGGTTGCTTTATCCAGTATGTTACAGTGAAGGTTGGCTTTAGTTTGGTCCCACATACAAAGACAATCGTAATTATAGATCGTTACAACGGAATGAGCCTCCACTGCAAAGTAAAGTTTTTTTTTTCTCATTTTTCAGTTTCCAAAGTAAAGGTCACTTCCTGGCCATTACTTATCTACAGCTATTCTTAGACACAAAACCTTTTTTCAAACTGTTTATCAGTTGTAATCATTACTCATTGCAAAATTAAGCTTCAGTTCTGACTACAACTATTCTTTTTATTGATAATTTTCGTCTTATATCGTTTACGTCTTTAAAAACACTATATAAATTCCCTTTCTCCTACTACGTGTATACCTATCACTCGTAAGTTCTCATTGGTTCTCACTTCATAGCTCAAAAAATATCTATTACAATAATTTAACATAAATCTCTTGCAACAAATTATTACTCATCGGAACTTAACCTAATCCTTCGGGCATTCGTGCCTAACAAAACTGAATGTAAAAAAACACGTATTCGGTTCGAACTCCCATCAATAAATATATTATGAAGTCTATGTAGGCTTCATTCTCCAATTCTCAAATGACTTACATTCTCAAAAGATTCAAATTTAATAGTCGAGCTTTCAAGGTTACGAACATTTACGTCCATATAAAAAAAGATAAATATGAGCCAAATCTCTCGCGTCATCTCATTCTTAACTGGCTTTTTCCTTGACGCACATTCACGTCAATAAAATAAACAACTTTAACTAACACACTCTCGTGCCGTCTGACTTCCTTGACGCACACTCACGTCAATAAAAATAACCAATGAAAATAAACAACTAACATACACAGTCTCGAGTTGCCTAATTCTTAACTTCCTTGACGCACACTCACGTCAATAAAAAAAAACAACTTTAACTAACACACTCTCGTGTCATCTAACTTCCTTGACGCACACTCACGTCACAAAAAAAATGTTTATCATCTCATTCTTAGATTCTTAGATGCGCACTCATGTCAATAAAGTAAACAACTTTAACCCACACACTCTCGTGCCTTCTAGTTCTTAACTTCCTTGACTTTTTACGTAAATAGACCTACTCTCACGTCTAGAAAATATTCAATTTCAAGTCACGTAAAGACTACTGCATGTTAACATTATTACCAACAAACAAAACTTCTGTGCTATTTTATAAGTTCACCTATATCTTCATGGATATGAACTTGTCTTCAGTTCATTAAATCATAACTATTAGTAATACATAAACATGCGCTCATCTAAGCTGTCACAATGCCTTCTCAAATACATACTAGCACCACTTCCATACGCTTATGTAAACTATCACTGTGTCCTCTCACATAAATGCTAGCTTCATTTTACACACACTCATGTAAAACATCACTATGCCCTCTCACATAAATGCTAGCTTCATTTTACACACGCTCATGTAAAATATCCCTATGCCCTCTCACATAAATGCTAGCTTCATTTTACACGCGCTCATGTAAAATATCACTATGCCCTCTCACATAAATGCTAGCTTCATTTTACACACGCTCATGTAAAATATCACTATGCCCTCTCACATAAATGCTAGCTTCATTTTACACGCGCTCATGTAAAATATCACTATGCCCTCTCACATAAATGCTAGCTTCATTTTACACACGCTCATGTAAAATATCACTATGCCCTCTCACATAAATGCTAGCTTCATTTACACGCGCTCATGTAAACTATCACTATGCTCTCTCACATATATGCTAGCTTCATTTTACATACGCTCATGTAAACTATCATAATGCACGCTAGCATTTATCTCAATCAATACACGCACTCTCGCGTCCAATCGCCTATTAAATATTATATTCATGTCAAGTACAAATATCTACTTTGTAAACAAATAATGCTCTTTCACATATCGGTGACAAAATTCACTACCAATCTAGTGGTATTTTTATACAAATCCATGGTGCTCAACATTATTCATGCTGTCTGTGAATATCTAATCATTATTCCATTACTAACTGCTTCGGCTCCAATCACATGACAACGGGTCTGATCTGTCAGAAGTCATCCGGTATTCTTACCATAAGAAATATCCACGTTCATGTCACTCATACAATTCGACTGAGATAAATAATAATAAAACAACTATCCGATCATTGTTTGTCAGTAAAATCCACACAATAAGTGTAATATTATTTTATCTACAAAAAGGTAAGTATATAAGTAACTTTATATGTTTATTCATACAAAAATTGCACTGCACTGTTTCATAAGTACGTGGGGCACTAGGAAAGTTTTGAGATACTTCAAATTTAAAAAAGGAACGGCACTGGTTTATACTTTTTTTTAAAGATTATTTGTTCAGCATTCAAACATAGACAACCATTTGATAAATCATTTCCAAATTAAAAAAATACGGCTATTTTTTAATTCAATTCCGCGGTAATTTTTCGTCAACCATGGATTTTTCGCGAGAACATTTCCGTGCAATGATTTTGTACGACTATAAGTTTGGATTGAATGAAAGTGAGTGCAGAGAGCGTTTAGTTTCAGCATTTGGGGACTGTGCACCGTCGCGTGCAACAGTTTTCAGATGGTTTACCCAATTCAAACGTGGAGACTTCTCCTTGAATGACGATGAAAGAAGTGGTCGTCCAGCTACTTCAGTTACAGAAGAAAACATCTTAGGTGTAAAAAAAAATATAAAGGAAGATCCAAAAGTGACTTATAAACAAATAGAAGAGGTTCTGAAGATTTCATCGCCGGCCATTAATGATATTTTACACAACCAGCTTGGTGTCAGGAAACTATGTTCACGATGGGTGCCTCACGCATTTGTAAGGATGGGACCAGGGACAGTAGTGAAACACCGGACTCACGAGTACAACTGAACTATTTATTCATTAAACTAGGTATATATAAACTTATGAATCTAGGTTACACGTGTTTAAGTGGGGATGGCTACACGTGGAAGGTGTCATATGGTTTGACCTCCATTCCTTATATAGAGGAGAGTCATCTTACATGAGTCTCCGATGACTCTCCGTATATGGCTACATTCCTAACCTAATATGGAGGAGAGTCATATTACATGCCTCTCCTTATATGTACCTACTACAATAACAGATTATATTACTTATACCTATACCTACATTCCATCACCCTCCTTTTGGAAAAGGAAAAATATATTATTAAATATATTTTTTCTTTTTCTTTTATATTGCTACATTTAATCATTATATCTCTTAGTTCTATTTTTATGAATAAGTTTTATTTTACCATTATCAAAAATCTCTACATTTGGACTTACATCTCTTACAACTAAATATGGTCCCGAAAATACACTTGACAATTTACTTCTGTTTTCATTTCTAACTAATATTTTGTCATTTGGTTTATATATCACTGGGTTTACAGTCATGTCATATTTGATTTTTCTTATCGTTTTGGTTTTCAACAAGTTCTCTTTCGCTTCTTTTGTGAAGTTTGAAGTCTATATTTTAGTTCTAATGGGTAACTGTCAGCATTATACAAGGGATCGACATGAGAGGTTAAATTACTGGGAAGGCTGCATACTTTTCCGAACACTAACTCGAACGGTGTAAATTTTGTTTCCGAATGGACAGATGTATTGTACGCAAAGCACCAATATGGTATCCACTTACTCCAATGTTCAGAGTGGTTGTCTGTTTGAATACGTAGAAACGCGCCCAGCCCCTTATGTGTATTCTCCAATGCGCCAATACTCTGGTGGTGATATGCTGTTGATGTAAGTTTTTCTATATGGAGTAATTTACATACCTGTTGAAAAAGTTCTGAGGTGAATTCCGTCCCCTTGTCTGTAGCGATGATGCTTGGGATACCATAACGTAAAATGAAATTATTTACAAAGACCTCTGCAACTTCCTTCGTTGACTTTGTAACTAGCGGGTAAGCTTCAATGTATTTTGTTAACTCACATTTTATAGTTAATATATAAGAGTAATTGTCATCATCCCTACTTAATGGTCCCACAATGTCCATAAATATTTTTTGTAATGCAGTGTCAGCTGTTGTTGTTATTGTCATTGGTTCTTTTGTGTGAACAGAATATTTTTCCTTTTGACATTTATCGCATTTCCTAACGTAATTCTTAATATCATTCTCTAAACCTATCCAAAAATACCGTTTTTTTATATTATTATACATTTTTCTTACACCAGCGTGGCCACTTGTTGGCAATATATGAAAATCATTTAGTACTACTTTTCTTTCGTATTTATCATCTATTCTGATTAAATCTTTCAATATACATAAACGTGGACCGGTCCATCCCTTCATATTCTTTATTGTATGTGCTAGCTTTTCAACAAATATTTCATTATTTTTATTTTTTACAATTAATAATTCATTTATGTTCCATTCTTTACATTTTATACCAAGTTCCTCGACAAAGGCGGCTCGCGTCATTTGCCCTGGGAAGTATGGTTTTAGTATCCTGGCAAGGTCGCCATGTAAGGATGGGACCAGGGACAGTAGTGAAACACCGGACTCACGAGTACAACTGAACTATTTATTCATTAAACTAGGTATATATAAACTTATGAATCTAGGTTACACGTGTTTAAGTGGGGATGGCTACACGTGGAAGGTGTCATATGGTTTGACCTCCATTCCTTATATAGAGGAGAGTCATCTTACATGAGTCTCCGATGACTCTCCGTATATGGCTACATTCCTAACCTAATATGGAGGAGAGTCATATTACATGCCTCTCCTTATATGTACCTACTACAATAACAGATTATATTACTTATACCTATACCTACATTCCACATTGAATGAAGAACAAAAAGGAGATCGCGTCACCTGGTGCAAATATATGCTCAAAAAATTTAACCAGGGTGAAGGACGGACCATCTTTAATATTATTGCTGGAGATGAGAGTTGGATTTACCAATACGATCCACCAACTAATCGGCAATCGACAGTTTGGGTGTTTCCTGACGATGAACCTCCAACAAAGGTGAAACACGGGCGAAGTGTCGGAAAAAAGGGGGGCCACATTTTTTTCCGCAAGTGGTCATGTAGCTACAATTTCTTTGGATGACCAAAAGACTGTGAATGCTCAGTGGTATACTGAAGTGTGCTTACCGGCTGTGTTTAAAAAATTGACTGAAAAACGACCTAAATCTGGTTTGAGGGGGCTATTTCTGCATCATGACAATGCGTCGCCACACAAGGCCATTCTCACCAAAGACTTTTTGAAGCGTACGGATATCGAAGAGTTGTGTCATCCTCCATATAGCCCCGATTTAGCTCCTTGCGATTTCTTTCTCTTCCCGAAAATCAAACTCGGACTTCGTGACACGCGATTCAATAGTCCTGAGGATGCTCGGAATGCCTACTTGCAGGCCGTAGAAGACCTTCCTAAAGAAGAGTACCGGGAATGCTACAAATCATGGTTTAGGCGGATGAACCGTTGCATAGAAGCTAACGGAGAGTATTTTGAGAAACTGTAATAAAAAATATTTCAATAGCTTTAGTAGGTTTTTTGTATCTCAAAACTTTCGTAGTAACCTAAGGTATCCCAACACTAAAATATCAACTTCAAAATTAGCTATTGAATAATTTATGATCTTTAAACAAATCAATCCATCGTAAAGGTTTTTTTTAAGACTTTCTTCTAATTGTGAAACAATACCAAACTGATTACACATATAAAACAGAACCATTACAAGGGCTGCTATTTATATATCCGGAAACCGGGATTACAATCTTCTTAAATAGCATATTTGACCTCCATGGTAAAATTTGAACTTTTTTAAGTACTGGCCGGTATATTTTTTCTTTCTTATTAACGCTCGTGTTTTGTTTTTGACGGGTTTTAAATGTCATCTCGCAGCAAGAATGGAACTCACTCGTGAAAATATTCGTGCTATGATTTATTATGATTTTCGGCGTGGTTTCACGCAACAACAGTGCATAGATCAACTAACTTCAACTTTTGGTGATGAAGCCCCATCTAAAACTACTGTGTATCACTGGTTTAGTGAGTTCAATCGTGGACGTAGTATGCTTACGGACGAAGTTAAGGCAGGTCGCCCGAAATCGGTCGTTGTACAACAAAATATCGAGGCTGTGCGAAAACTTATAATGGACGACCGACATGTTACGTACCGCGAGATAGAGGCGACTCTGGGTATTTCTATGACCAGCATTAATAGCATATTACATAATTATTTGGCTGTAAAAAAAATTTGTTCGCGTTGGATACCCCACAACTTAACAAAAGAGCAAAAAGATGCTCGCGTCGAATGGTGCAATAAAATGTTAAAAAAATATAACCGTGGTGACTCAAAAGCCGTTTATAACATCTATACAGGTGACGAATCCTGGATCTATGCATACGATCCCGAAACGAAGCAACAATCAACGGTATGGGTGTTTCAAAATTAGCCGAACCCTACGAAAGTTACTCGTGCAAAAAGTACATTGAAACAAATGGTGGCCTGCTTCTTCGGTATTAATGGCCATGTAGCTACAGTGCCACTAGAAAACCGTAGAACGGTTAATTCAGAGTGGTACACGACCATTTGCTTACCGGAAGTATTTGAACAAATTCGTAAAACTAACCAGCGACGAAGAATCATTCTTCATCATGACAATGCCAGCTGTCATACGTCACGCGAAACAACTCTATTTTTGGAGGGTCAAAATGTGGAATTAACGGGTCATCCGCCGTACAGCCCTGACTTGGCACCCAACGATTTTTATTTATTTCCAAATATAAAGAATAAATTACGCGGTCAACGATTTTCGACCGCTGAAGATGCTGTCGACGCATTCAAACAACACGTTATGGAGGTACCTCAGGCGGAGTGGCAGAAGTGCTTTAAAAATTGGTTCACGCGAATGCAAAAGTGCATAGATCATCAAGGGGAATACTTTGAAAAACAATAAAACCATTTTCAGCCGTGTACGTTTGTTTGTTTTTTTGTTTCCGGATATATAAGTAGCAACCCTCGTAGCTGTTTAAATTTAAACTACAATAAAATAACATTAATTGGAGTAATCGTCACTTATGTCATTTCTAGGACATTATTTTAAAAAAAAATTCTGACGTCATAGGAACATTTACCCTACATCAATAATAATCGACCAAATCTGCATGTAAAACACATACCTACTTATAAATACATATTATTGCCAGATCACAAACTCATTTAACCTCTGTACTCCTCAACCACTTCCTTATTAATTTATCATTAAGTACTCAAAACTACACTGGTAGTGCGAATGCAATGCAAATGAAATCAAATACAATCGCTTATTAAGGAAAAAAATTTGCAAGCAAGACTTAGTAGTATTCTTAATTACTATAGACTTCGTTTAATCATGTGTTTTAAAGCTACCTGCACTGCAATTTTTATCACGAACTCTTTTCTAAATTTCATTCCCAAAACTTCGTTTAACCATGTGTTTTAAAACTACCTGTACTGCAATTTTTATCACGAATTCTTTTCAAAATTTCATTCCTAAAACTTCGTTTAATCATGTGTTTTAAAGCTACCTATACTGAAATTTTTATCACAAATTCTTTTCAAAATTTCATTGTCAAAACTTGATTGTATGAGTGGAATGCCCCACTTTAAAAAACATGTAAAATAATTATGTGTCAAAACTTCGTTTAATCATGTTTTGGAGCTACCTGCACTGCAAGTACTACAAAATGTATTCAAAACACGAAAATCGGTCTAAATTCGTAATCCTTTTTTTTTCTATAATGAAAATAAATTACGACGTCAGTACAAATCCAACTTTTAAATCCTATCGTGGGTTAGTGGTACGTTAACACTTCTGAAATATTGGAATTTATCTCGTATGGTTACTCTGATTACTAGAATCACCCTATCAAGTACTTACAGCCAATCTGGTCTGTTAAATCCTTTACGATGCTTACTCGTCGGCTGCCTCAATCCAAGTGAACGAGTCTGTGTCTGCGCTTGTCTAACTTTTTCTTCCCCTACCACATTTACTCCAGTAAAGATACGGCCGCGCAAAACATTAATTTATAATAGCTTAATTTTTTTTTCTTATGCTTTTGGTGACATTCTAAGATACTATATTTTTGAATCCTACTAACTTTCCTTCCGGAAGAAGGTACAAAAATTAAGTGTCAAAAAAACGCTTTATTTTTTCACTCTAAATAGTAATAACATTTTTATTTTGTCAACTTGTCAATATATTTGTAATTAATGAAAAACAAGTAAAATCATACTAAATATTTCCACGTAAAGCAACTTAATCAAGAAGATACAATGGCTTCGATTGGGTATATCGTAAGTCGATAGTAATAATGACTAATAGGCAGGACTTTGATTAAAGTATCATGAAACTACTTCATCAAGCTATTTACCTCAAAAACCTACAAAAAATATGTTTGTATTACGGCTATAGTCTTTACGTATGTATAACATTAATTAAATTGATTATAGACTCAATTTATTTTAGACTTTGTTATAATCACGTATAAATTAAGACTAATTAACAAATCACGCAAAAAAAATGCAATGGGGTAAAGAAAAAGTATAATTTAAAAAAAATTGCTAATTCCACTTATAAATAAACTTTAACTCCCAGCGTTTAGGATCAATATGCTACACGCCACGGGTGTTTTGACGCGGGCGACGGGAGTTCGCAGTCAAGGTCACGCTCGTAAACAGCTTTAGTAAGTAAACCATTCCGACTAGCTAGGTGGTAAAACGAAACGAAACCTTACGTCAATGTCATAACTGTCATAAGGAATTTGAAACGTAGACGCTTTGATTGAACAATATTTATAATTATAATATGATACAGAATAATTTGTGTTATTTAAGTTACCTACATACCTACCTACTGTACTTATACCCTATAGGGGACAGTAGGTATCGGCGATACATAATAATAATGAACGTAGTATATATAGTAGTATATAAACTATGGAAGTAAACCAAACGCCAATATAACATTTTCTATTTACGTACTGAGATCGCCGTCTGCAAATGTTTGTACCTATGTAATTTATTATTTGAGTACAAATAAGAGGGCGGGTGTATTGCATTTTTTATTATAATTTTAATTTAAGTTTTAATTATTTAATATATCTATTTATATACCGGTTGTTTTTTCAAAAATTATCCAAATTGTGCAAGGTGCAACTAGCAAAATATGTGACGTTTTCAATAAGTCAAAGGTCCATACATCATTGTTGGTTATCGATAAGGCATTACTGCCATAAAAAAATATCTAAAAATGAACTCTATTAACAACCGACTATGATGTAGGTACCTTTTAATCCAGTAATCGGAGATTCATCGCCATACATTACCTTACAAAATGTGGAGTACAAAATGTTTTCATGGGTATTGGTAGGCTACAGGTTGGTTATTAAAAAACTAGATTTTAGACCTTGAAGGCTCTCCGTGTTGGCCGCCATCTTGGTTTAAAGGTGCCGAAATTCGGTTTTTTAACCTTGATGCTTAAACAGTTGTCAGTATGACTAAAGTATTTATGGAATGTTCAAAGAAGATAAAATTGACGAATTTTTTTTTACATAATAGCTCTATACACCTTACAGATAAAAAGATAATATTTTAATATAAAATCATGGTTATCTGTAAATAAATGCATATTTAAAAAGTTTGTATTAAAGCGACTCCAAAACTACTGAAGCTAGAAAGTTGTAATTTGCAGAACAGATTACATTTATAATGTGTACAAGTAATAAGAAGCGATTTTGAAAACTTAGACCCCTAAGGGGGTAATAAGGGGGTTCAAAATGTTGTATGGGTAGGGATTAAAATTTTAAGTTGAGGGTTGGAACTTCGTACATTTACTGCTAATTAAAAAATAATAAAAGTGATTTCCGTATTTTTTTTAATTCAACCCCTAACGGGGTTAAAAGAGGCTGAAAGTTTGTAAAGAGATTTACTTTTTTGTGACAGACTTTCACAGACCCGGGGATGAACAAAAGATAGTACTAATACTTAACATCATATTATAAGAAGATTATACGCGGAGGAAGTCACGGGTGGATAGCTTGTATTACCTAGGCATGTATATACATGCGTATAATAACATTATAAATGCGAAATTGTCCGAATTGATTGCGATGAAACTTAGTAATAGAAATAGTTTGAGTCCCGGGAAAATCAACCCTTGAGGCAGTGAAAAGGGGTTTGCAAGACTTGCAATGTATGTTCGTATGTGAAATTATTAATCGATGAATTGATATACAGGTTAAATTTTCTTTTTGGGTCAGTGAGGGCAGCTACCAGATCCCGTGCTGCTACGCAAAAATGGTTTTAATAAACCGCCCCTCAATTTTTTATTAATGAAGGTTGGCGTTTACCAATTTTGAATAAAACAAACATGTTGCGAGAAAAAAGTCATTTGTGACAATCTTTTTTTTATGCCAATTGATTCCTTTACAATCCAGAATCGAAAAGCCTGAATGGAACCAAAAAAAAATCCGACTAGAAAGCTACCAATAGAGGAAAACTTTCCCACACAATCAGTATGAAAATGAAAACTTTAATTTATCACATGCTATTTTGTTTTGCCAATCGATTCCATTCCTATCCAGGAGTGCGATTTTTGAATCTCACCAAGTGACTAATTCTCACCGATGTGAGTGATTTACTATCGGAAATCACTCACATCGGTGAGAATTAGTCACTTGGTGAGATTCAAAAATCGCACTCCTGAATCAATAGTTTCCTCAACTCACGGTCAATCAACTTACGGTTATGTACAGTCGACGTCAAAGATATAATCTTTTACGTCGGCTGTACAAAAGCTCACATATTCAAGATTTTTTTCCATACCTTTACTATGGAGAAAGTGAAATATCATTCATATTTTTCTATCTCGCCAATCAGTCCTGTTAATTTTAAGGACCATAATACAGTATGAAGACATTATAGTTCAAAATATGAAAAAATGGGGATTTTAAGGCACTAAATGTATGGAAATAGTTTTCTTCAAATTGTAGTTTTTTAGTACCTGACCGTAAGTTGACCCGTACGAAACTATTAATACTGGATAGGAACGGAATCGATTATCATAAAAAACAGCAAGTGAAAAATAAAAGTTTTCATTTTCATACATACTGTATGGGAAAAAAATTCCTCAATTTGTGGCTTTTTTAGCCGGTAGTGTTTTGTTGCTGGCATGGGATCGATAAGCATAAAAAAAATACCTCGTATGTTTTTTTTTTCAAAATCTGTAAACGCCAATCTTCATTGATTTGAAATCGAGGGAAGGTAATGTAAGTCCATTTTCGCGTATACACATAGATCTGACAGACTTACACATATAAGATACAGGGATGAAAAAAGTATTTCTTTTTTAAATTATGAGAATTTGATAAATGTTAGCTTAAAAATTCTATGCTTCGAGATTAAGAAATTTATTAAATCTGAACCACAGTCTTGTCATCTTAAAAAGATTCTTTTAAAAGATATTTAAAAGTTGGATTCACTCCCATAGCGCTTATAGTTGGGAGGTGATTGTGGAAAGGCTTCTTTTCTTACTCATCATGGAATATTATTAAGCGCTGTCGGGTAAAGTTATCGGGTATAAGGAATTTGGATTTGATAGAAAGCTTGTAGCTTTTGATAAAAAAAAAATTAATTAAAAAGTTTGAAGATATTTTAATTTTTTAAGCCTTCATATAATTGATAACTTATTATTAAAATATTGTATAAGAAATAAACTAACTAAAAAATATTATTTATGGCGCGCTTTTCTCTTGTGCGCTCAACTTGGTTGGAATTAATAAGTTTGACTTGGAATTATTATCTTTGTTGGAAATAGAAACGATTGGCATCAATTGTCAAAATAAGTTTTGGTAAAAATGACAAAATGAGTAGTTTTTATACCCGACAACGCCTAGTAATATTTCATGATGAGTAACAGAACATTGAATTTTTGTGTGAGCCTTTCCATATTCGCCCCTCTCACTAAGCGCTCTGGGAGTAAATCCAAATTTTGAATATCTTTCAAAAGAATCATTATATTATTTACAATGACATAACCGTGGTAGAGATGTAATTTCTTTATCTCGAGGCACAGAATTGTGAAGCAAAAAAATCATATTCTCATGATTTTTTAAAATTATACTTTTTCCACCCCATGTATCTTTTTATCTGTAAGACTTACAGAGCTATTAAACATGAAATTTTTTAGACAATTTTATCTTCTTTATACGTTCCATAGACACATTCATTAGTCATACGTTCAACAGTTTAAGCATCAAAGGTAAGAAACCGAATTTTGGCACCTTTAAACCAAGATGGCGGACAACGCGGGTAGCCTTTCAAGATCTAAAATCTAGATTTTTAATAACCAGCCTGCAGCCTACCAATCCCCTTTGAAATATTTTGTACTCTAACTTTCGTAAGGTAATTATGGAGAGGACTCCCCGATGACTGGATTAAAAGGCACATGATTGTCGGTTGTTATTAGAGTTTATTTCTTAATGTTTTTATGGCAGTAATGCCTTATTGATAATGATAACCAACAATGATGTACCTTTGACTTTAAAACGTCCCATATTTTTTTCGTCGAATAAAATAATAACCGTTTGAAATTATAGTAAATTTTCTGTGTTTTTTATTTTAAATTAAATATATTCGCATTTAATTGTGCAAATAAGAACGTGAATGCGAATATCAAAAAAGGTGCAGATATTCGCGAATGCGAATACGAATATTTTTTACATCCCTAGCATATAGTATGGTTGCTTTGCGCAACCGTATATTTATTTAGTCGTGGCAAAAATCGCCGCATGCGCCATTACTGTTGTGACCTATGTTGCCATGATATCGAACCAAAAAAGCGTAGGCGTAAAGTTTAAAAATCTGTAGTATATGAGAATAACAACAAATAAACAATTCTTACTACATTTTAATTTTGGCTTATCGCATTGACTAACTTCGAAATTGAACCGTACTATTTAAGTTGGCTTACCGCATAAAAATATTTATCTTTTGAACTCCGACTCCGACATACTATCAATTTGCATTTTTCGTATGCAGTAAATATGTAATGTAGGTACACGACACAAAATTTGTACGTTCCTAATGATAAATTATTACCTCTCAATTAGCAATATTATACCTACTTTGGTCAATTTTACCCGCAGTTGTACTCGAAAGAAGTTTTTATTTACCCTAGTCGCACCGTTGTCAGGTTTTTGGTACTTACGTCTATTTTACTCAATAAATTGTGACATTTTTATCATTATGATAAAATATTTAAAATACAGATACATCTGCGCTGGTAACACAGCGCAGGCGAGGCACGACCCTTGCGCGTGGTCGGGATCACTTCTCTTCTCCGCTCCCGTAACCGACCAATCGTGATCGTTCTCTGGCTCATGCGCGCCAAATTTAAAACAACGGTGATGAGTGTTTGGAATAAATTAAGTTGCAACTTATTTTAAAAGGCCATTTATGCAAAGTTGAGCTAAAAAGTGCGCATTATGAAAATCCCAAAACATACTTACTTATTTACAAATTTTTATTGGTAAATAATTTACACTCTCATAAAACCCACCCTCCGGTATAAATTATAATGTGATTTATTATCAGTATATATAATTACTGTATTTAATTATTAATCATAAAAATTTTAGCCAATTACGATTTAAATGCATTGAAATATGCTCAATAATAAAAAAACTCTAGGTCAATTGACTATAAATAAGGAACCCATTTTTATTTTTTGTGCCATTCGTGGTCAATATTATAAAGCAAATATTAATGTATATTTACAATAAAACAAACGTTAATTAATATTTTTAAGTAATAATCTACGAATTTTTATATTTTTAAATATTTTTTTATATATTTACATAAGTAAAATTGATTGAGATTATGTGTCGACGTAATCACTAGATTTATGATACGTCTGCTACATCAAAAAAAACTGCTATTATTAATTATTTCCAATTCGCCATACTAGCCGACCGTATAATGACTGTACTAATTCCATAACTACCGTGTTGACAGGAGTATAATTTTAATTTCCCAACTACCCCGGCATTTATCTAGGTATCGTAAAAAAGTTGCCACATCAAAATTATTATTTGCCTGTTGTACTAAGTAGTATACATATCAATATTAATAAATCATAACATAACTAAACAATCGTAACACTTATTACAAAGAGATAAGGTTTATCACTGTTAGTGCGCTCCTATTACTAGTATCCATGAAGTTATAATTTTAAACCGGAACACACTCTTGGGACAAAAAGCAAGGCTGAAAGAGAGAGTAATTTAGGGAGCCGCGTCCCGCTTCGACTTAGGGAGTTATGACGTCATTAGACAATAATGCCAGCATGACAACAAGTCAAAATGTCAATGTATGTCAATTTTGTAACGAGTTCGAGTGAAACACCGCCCCCCATATTATATGCCCTCTATCGGACCGTTTTTTCTAGTCACCTATGAACGACTGTTTTACACGGTAATAAGGTTCATCAGATGTACCTTATAATCTGTGGTTAGGGAAAAAGTGCAACAATTACATTCACTTTTTAGAAATCCATGGTAGTATCAGACATTACTTAATAGAAAAATAGTCAAAACGAGACGCATCTCCCCATACCACCAACTCCTTCGGCCCCACCTTGTGGCCGAAGAGCACACTCCAGTTTCAAATTATAACTTCATGCGGCAGACATGGATGTCGGTGACGTCATACATTAATAGTGTCAAACTATAATCATAAACAAGATTAGCAAAATAAACGTAACTCCTTGCTGAAAATGTCCGTTTCGTCTCAGCTCAGGAGAAGTTAACCTTATGTCAATGCTGTAAAGACGTTAACAATTTATTTAGCACTATTTGGATGGCGGAAGGATCAACGAAATGACTTTTTATTTTTCATTTCTAATTCCCGTTTTATTTTCATGCAATATTTAATCTAGTTTCGTAATAAAATGGGTATTTGCTTAAAATTGAAGACCAAACTTTATACGAGACCATATCGCAAGTGGGCCTGGAATTGACGGAATCTCCTTTGAACCTCGTGTAATTCGACCCTAAACCACAGTACTATATAAAATTTACCATTCTCTTTGCTAAAAGGTCATAAAAATGAATGGAGCTGTGGAGATATTTTCTAGCGCCGAGCTTTCAACCGAATTCATGATTCAAGATTTCGAAGGAGGAGGTTATCAATTCGTCGGGATCTTTGTTTTTGCTATTTTTTATGTGTTTTTGTCTTCACAGTTGGTCCCATTGTAACCAGGTCAGGATCTGATGATGTGATCCTGGAGGAATCGAGGGAACTTTTCAAATATTATAGGCACACCTATATAGTGATTTAAATATTTTTTACAGAAAAATCGGGTATTTCCTTTTGCTTAGAAAAAATGGAAAAGTAGAAAAATCCACTGCCTCAGGCGAGACTCGAACTCGCGACTCTGGGATACATGCCCATCGCTCTGACCAACTGCGCTACTAAGACACACCTGATGGCTGCGAATTTCTCCACTATATCCCATATGCGTCTTAGGGGACGCCTAGCGACATCTGCCGAAGAAGTCTTACACTTCTCAAGCGGAAGTTTCCTTTCCGTCGGGGGTTTTTTTCCTTTTGGAAAGATGGAGGCTAAGTGAAGTCGGTTCTTTGTTGTTTAAAATTATTCATAAATATATTCGGCCAAAACCACAACTCTGGGGCATCTTTACTTACTTTGCCCAGTCGATAGTTTAAATTTGTTAGACATCGGATGGTTCAAAGTTAGCTTGACTGACTTTTCCAACTTTTCCCCTGGTGACCTCAAATAGCAGTGAAACCTGTCATTACAAATCTGATCTGGCTCCGTTTCAAGTTGGAACTTAAAACAGTTTTGTATGTGAGCATGCGACTACGGTTACGAATAGAAACCTTGCCAACGGGGCAGTTCTTAACTAACAATTTGATTTGTTAGCATTTGATTGTTTACCTGTATAACAGACTTTTGTAAGAAATAAGTGTCTACATGCGACAACCTGATCTTTCGCACCCGTCTTAAGTAGTTTTGAATCTTGAGTACCAAGGTACAAACCAAGGAATTTAACCGGTTTTTTGCAAAAAAAAAACCCGAAATAACGCAGTACATTTAATTAAGTACATGTATTTTTATAGGCTTTATGTAGAACTCAGTATTGCATTTAGATATTTATTACCTTGGTGTTATTAGATTGCCTGGTTAAATATGAAACAGGAAAAGAAAGAGAGAAAACTACCGGTATTTTAGTATCGAGTAAATACCGGTTTCTGATCTCTCAGACAAACAAGCGCGCAAGAAAAACACACAACAAAACGATCAACCAATGTGTCAATGAAAATGTTTGTCCATCGCCTACAGTAAGGCGCTTGACAATAGCTTCAATCCTTTGTAGGGTGCAAACTGAGTGACACGATAAAAAAACGAACGCTTCACGGCCGCTCGCCACTGAGGGTTTTTAGTTTAGCGTTCTTGGAAAACAAAGGGTAATCAAATTACATTCGATTAGATTGATTTTTGCTGAATAACGCGTCAGGAGACAGTTTTATTACTGACCTGTTATCGAAACTGATATAATGGTGAAGTAATGAACTGCGTCTGTTAATATTACTGCAACTGCAAAGTTTGCAATGGAATGAAGTCAAAGTATAACTACCCGACAACAATGAATTAAATTAAAGGTGACCGGTTCCCATTGTTTTCAACCGACTTCAAGATTTCGAAGGACCTTCTCCTTCGTTCTTCTTTCGTCGGGATCTTTGTTTTTGCTATTTTTCATTTTTATTTTTTTTATGTGTGTTCACCGATTATTCGAAGACGGCTGGACCGATTTGGAAAATTATTTTTTTCTTTGAAAGTTACACTTCACAGTTGGTGTCATTGTAACCAGTTCAGGATCTGATGATGGGGACCCTGGACAAATTGAGGGATCTCTTCAACTGTTATAGGCACACCTATAGTGATTTTAGTATTTTATACAGCAGCTCGAGCTTTTGGAAAGGTGGAGACTAAGTGAAGTCGGTTCTTTTCAACCGACTTCACTTCAGGGAAAACGAGGGGAAGCGACTGATAAATATCTAATGATATAGTAGTAGGTATAGTAGGTACGGTTCGAGAAACTTAGTACAATAACTTCAATGATGATCTAGATCTAGAAGAAAATCATCTATAAAGCCCCTCGATAAAGATAAGTATCTCAAGTGGACATCGGATCAAACTCGAAGGCCTTACGATACTGATCTCTTGAGTGCAGTGTGGGCTCGAGGAACGACAAACTAGAAAATCCGATGCCTAAATTGGGTGTAATTATTCTGTCTCTGCGAGATGTGCAATATTCAATCCTACGAATTACACAAAGTTTTCAAGCTGTGAGCAAAGATGTTAAGTATGCATCTTTGCATGATTTTTGTATTTTATTTCGTACTGTTTTTTTCTCTTCTTAGTCGTGCACTCTTCGCAGAGTGGTCGTGGTCATGTCTCGGTCGAGCCTTTTGTCACCACTTCCCTGGTGATGCGACGCCATGTAGCCTTTTTTAGGATTAGATAAATAACGGTCGATTTCACCCACGTATCTTATTTTTTTCAGCCATATCAGGGAAAAGTTTAAACGTGATTATATCTACTGGTTTCCATTATTAGTGAGTCGCTTATATATTTTAACAATAATACAATAAGCGGCAAAATCACTTATCAAAAATAATTTTCTAAGAAATTGCATTTAGTTTAATCATCTAATCCAAAATAGCATTTATTCAATTAAAGAGTTTATGGAAAAATGTACTTTATAGATAATGTATAATATATAATTGACATAAAATTTTATTGCAGAAATTGTATTAATTTGATACTGTTTGTTAATACTGAATATTATTATTATTTATACTAACCTTAGTATTGACACGAAGAGTATTAGACATAATTACATAGATTTAGAATATAAGTTAGGATACTAGTTTTATGAACAATATTTGTACGCCATGCATCATGGTAAAAAAAGGCTGGAAAACCACATGTAACATCAATTTATACCCTTTGTTATACAAATAAACTATTCTATTATATTCTAAACGATTGTACTGCGCGTCACTTCGCGTGTTTATCCTCGTCAAAATTACAGATTAACTAACAGGGTAGGAATATATTAATCATCATCTCCTGGCCGCTTTCGGCTACAGCGACTGCGTTCTACCGCTGAGAGCGATGCTGGTGAGCTCTTAAGTGACTGATATAGCCAATTTTTGCAGCAAATGTGCGGCCACACTCGCTGCAAGTCAGCACCCCTCAGACATAGCAGTAATTTATGGCCACAGTTGGTCTGGCCTTTAGCTCGTCGCGCTTAGCGTAGAGCTCTGTGCGTCGCCTGGCTTCGAACTCACGCACCTGAGTGAGCACGGTCACAGGTACATTAATATGACAGTCCTAACTCGTCTTCTCTATACTAGTAGTTCGCCTCGAACTCAGAACTCGCGATTTCCTCGCAAAAGAGATGACCAATATAACAAGTACCCTTTTGATGATTTTTTTCGCGCCTTCTAGCTCCATGACCCCTTGGTCGATCCTGCTCATATACGAACTCTCAAATTATATGTATCTCTACTACAACCCCAACAAATTTAATGAAGATCAGAAAAGCGTTACTAAAGTTATCGCGGAACAAACTTTCAAAATCAAAAAGGCATCGAAATGCCGAGACGTCCCAGTAGCCAGAAGTTCTTTGTAAGAACTTGCTTCGCTTACGCTCCGCTCGTTCGAAAAAAAATCTTTATTATCGAAGTGCTGGAACAACGTTCCACCACCGATTAGAGAAAGTAGTAAGTACTGTTAGTGGCTTTAAATCTAAACTAACTAGTAGTCTGCCTCGAACTCGGAACTCGCGATATCCTTGCAAACGAAATGACCATTATAACAAGACCCATTTGATGATTTTTTCGCGTCTTCTAGCTACATGACCCCTTGGTCGATCCTGCTCATATACGAACTCTCAAATTATATGTATCTCTGCTATAACCCCAACAAATTTCATGAAGATCAGAAAAGCGTTACAAAAGTTATCGCGGAACAAACTCTCAAAATCAAAAAGCCATCGAAATGCAGAGACGTCCCACCAACCAGAAGTTGTTTGTAAGAACTCACTTCGCTCGTTCGAAGAAGTATCTAACGGATCAACAAGGTTCTGCTGCCTAAGGCTTCACGTCACGCTTAGTAAAAAGATGTCTCTTTCCCCCTCTTCCATTTCATGTCCGTATTACCTTTACCATATCACATATAATTAATTAAACTTCCACCTCTATAAAATTCCTCCATCTATATATCTTTATAATAGTATGCTGTCCTGCACACCCTTCTTACTGGCTCCACAGAAAACCAGCGCCGTTGACTACGCTAGCCGTGCCAACTGCATTGCTGAGTGGAGACCATTTCGCCTTCACATCTAGATTTAGTTATTTTATTATTTTTACTGCTGTATTATTTGTAAGATGTATTGTTTGAATAAATGTTTTCTATTCTATTCTATTTAAAAAAAATGTTTAATTAATTTAGTAAATATTTTTTTAAGTTATGTTTTCTACTTTGGTTATGGAATAAATGGGCTTTTTATTTATTTATTATTTTTTATAACTCGTCGCACTTACCCTAAAGCTGATGGCTCCACTGGAGTTGACGTCAAACGCTTTGAACACGTAGTGGGCATATAGAGCTGAATCTGGAACATAGTAAAGCATCAACGGAAAAATACATATATTTATGAATTCATAACTACTTTAATATTATGAATTCGAAAGTGTGTCTGACTGTGTCTGTTTGTTACCTCTTCACGCTTAAACCGCTGAACCGATTTAGATGAAATTTGGTATGAAGATAGTTTGAGTCCCGGGGAAGGACATGGGATAGATTTTATCCCAGAAATCATCCTTAAAGGGGGTGAGAATTAGAATGGAAGTTTGTGTGAGGAATCCGTAACCGCTGAACCGATTTAGATGACATTTGGTATTGGAGATAGTTTGAGTCCCGAGGAAGGACATAGGATAGTTTTTATCCCAGAAATCATCCTTAAAGGGGGTGAGAATGAGAATGGAAGTTTGTTTGAGGAAACCATCGTTTAAAGCGTGAAACGTAACAGACAGACAGACAGGAACACTTTCGAATTTATAATATTCAAGTATGGTTATGGATGGATAACAAGCTTTACTATGAAATAGCATCCTCGGTATCGGCGATCAAGATTGACTGTGTAGCGTCAACTTTAACTTCGTTTTAGTGTGGCTAGCTATACAGGGTGACATCTAAGACGTGATCAGTTATATGTTTTTCTAACTCAATAACCAACTACCAATTGATTGCCCTGAGTCTTACTAAAACCAGGCATTTTTTTATTATTTTAATTTTAATTTTTTGTCATTTATTTTACTTTAAAAAGGGATAATATTAGTGTAAAACAGTTTTATAAGATATTTAAGGTATTTTTTTAATAAAATAAATATTATCCGGAAGAAATGACAAAATTGTTATTAAAGACAGTTCAATTTCAAAGAGGTAATTCAATTTACTTATTTAAATATTCTAAAAAGTAGTTTCAATATCCCGAAAACCCTGTCAAATGAAAAAATAAATTACAAAAACATGTAAAAAAAAACTGATTTTAGTAAAAGTCGGGGCATTCAACTGCTAGTTGTTTATGGAGTTAGAAAAACATAACTGATCACGTCTCAGATGTCACCCTGTATAGATAACTATATATATTCTGATACTTACTGCCGTGAGGGAAGAACTTGGCGTAAATGTCTTTAAAGGAGTCTTCGTGCACTACGCCCTCCGGACACTCCTGAGGAAGATAGGAAAATGTATTTAATTATCAAAGTAACACAATGTTTTATATATTCAACCGACTTCAAGATTTCGAAGAAAGAGATTCTCAATTCGTCGGGATATTATATGATCGTGACGTCACTTTTGCACGTCATTTTGTTAGGAGCGTTTCTAGAAAAAAATGCAAATCTCAGACTTTAAGGCTAATTTCTGACTTTTGTGTTGCTTTAACGCAATTCAAGTCTGGTAACAAGTGCCCCTCATATGTTCCCCCTGTTCGACTCAACGGGACTGCTCTCCTGAGAGTCAATAAGTTTAAGTATCTAGGGCATATTGTTACCGATGACTTAAAGGACGATGAGGACATAGAGAGAGAGAGGCGAGCGTTGTGTGTAAGGGCAAATATGCTGGCTCGCAGGTTTGCTAGGTGTTCAAGGGCGGTCAAAATAACGTTGTTTAAGGCATTTTGTTCATCTTTTTACTCGGGCAGCCTGTGGGTTAGCTATATCCAAAAATCATACAACGCTCTAAAAGTAGTGTACAACAACGCCTTCAGAGTGCTGCTTGGGCTACCCAGGTTCTGCAGGGCTTCCCTCATGTTCGCGGAGGCACGAACCGACGGCTTTGCAGCGATTATGCGCAAAAAAGCAACGTCTCTGCTGCATAGAACCCGGGAGAGCACAAACAGCATTCTTAGGATGATTGCGGACCATGTATGTTGTCCTATTATGATTAAATTAGTTAAGTCTAACTTAGTTTTTAAGTTTTAACATAGTTTTTAAGTGCTACTAACAAAAATGAGATCACTGTTATGATATTATCTTAAAAATTAATAAATGAATTGAATTAAATTGAATTGGCCGCATATAGACATTTGATCCTTACAACAAAACGAATCGATTGATACCATACATGAAAAAAATTCACCATGCCTATTCATCATTGGCCTACTGGTCGGGGTCGAATTCTTCCAATTGGATTGCAATCACTAAATCATAACTTCGTGGCTGGCGTGATTATCGTGTGCTGCCCGTGACCTTAACAACCTCATTAGTGTTCAAACATAGGTGTTATTATCGGCAACACACGCTAGCTTGCAGCAACTAGTGGTACTCGAAGAGTTTTCCAATAAGGATAAACGAAACAATGCAAAGGGCGGTGAAATCGTAAAATAAAATCACGGTTTATGCTTTGGATATGTCTTATTGTCTAATCCATCTAACTCGTCTATCTCTAAACGAATTTATTTAGGGTGCCAAATACACTACGGTTTATAGGTTTTTAACCGACTTCAATTTCATAGAAGGAGGAGGTTCTGTATTCGGTTTGGGCTTTTTTTAGGGTTCCGTACCTCAAAAGGAAAAAACGGAACCCTTATAGGATCACTTTGTTGTCCGTCTGTCTGTCTGTCTGTCTGTCTGTCTGTCTGTCTGTCTGTCTGTCTGTCAAGACCATTTTTCTCAGGAACGCGTGGAGGTAACAAGCTGAAATTTATATCAAATACTCGGGTCTATTGTCCCTTGGAGCTGTGAAAAAATCAAACTTAAAAGCCAACGCAATCAAAAGATACAGTCGTTTATGCTGCAAATTTTAGTTTTTCGGCACTCTCAAAACCTACGGGGTACTTCCCGTGAACTCAGAAACTTGAAATTTGGCACGAAGCAACGTCATATAGCACAGACAAAGGAAAAATTACGAAAAGTAGACATTTTTAGTAATATCATACAAAAAAATATTTTTTTAAATTATAAACTTACTACCTTATTCCTCGTCAACGCGTGTAGGTATTAAATTGAAATTCATGTCACATACTCAGGGCTATAGGACCTTTCAGATGTAGCAAAACGAAACTTTTATGTCAACGCAATCAAAAGAAATAGCAATTTAAGTCGCATATTTTGAAACTGATTACTCGCAAGAAACTCAAAACCTAAACGTTACTTCCCGTAAACTCAGAAACTTGAAACTTGGCACGAAGAAACTTCATATAGCACAGACAAAGGAAAAATTACGAAAAGTAGACATTTTTAATAAAATCATACGAAAAATATTTTTTTAAATTTTTAACTTACTTACTACCTTTTTCCTCGTAAACGCGTAGAGGTATTAAACTGAAATTCATATCAAATAATTCACAACAAAATCAATTTTTTATGTCAATGCAATGGGTGAACTTTTACTTATATACCTACAGGTTTCTACGGAACCCTCGGTGCGCGAGTCCGACTCGCACTTGGCCGGTTTTTTTTTTTATGTATGTTCACCGATTACTCCGAGACGCGTGGTCCGATTTGAATAATTCTTTTTTTATTTGAAAGGATATACTTCCAAGGTGGTCCCATATTAATCTGGTGCTGTTCTGATGATGGGATCTATGAGGAATTGAGGGAACTCCTCAATTTTTAAAGGCACATGTATGGTGATTTGGGTGTTTTCTTAAGCAACTCGAGAGTTTTCTCTCGAAAGCCACCAAGTTGATGAAGTGGACCTGATAATGATGATTGTTTTGATGATAATGATGATGATTTTTTTCAATGTAGGATGTTCAGCGATTACTCCGAGACCCGTGGTCCGATTTGAATAATTATTTTTATGTTTGAAAGGATGTACTTCCAAAGTGGTCCCAAATTAATCTGGTGCTGTTCTGATGATGGAATCCACGAGGAATTGAGGGAACTCCTCAATCTTTAAAGGCACATGTATAGCGATTTGAGTGTTTTCTTAAGCAACTCAAGCATTTCCTCTCGAAAACCACCAATTTGATGGACGGACCTCATGATAAAGACCACATATGACATGTGGAACTTTCCTTAGTGTAAGCGGGTGTATTATGAACTTTTTCTTATACGTCTATACCGATTATTCCGAGACCCGTTGTCCGATTTGAGTAATATTTTTATTGTTTATAAAGAGTTACCTCGAATGTAGCGGACTAATTTGGTTGGACCTGATGATGGGAATCCATGAGGGATTGAGGGAACTCTTCAATTTTAAAAGGCTCATGTATGGTGATTTGAGTGTATTTTTAAGTAACTCGAGTGTTTCCTCTCGATGGAGAGGACCCGATAATGAAAACCGAAGATGACATGTGGAGTCCCTTCCATAAATAGCTATTTGAATTGGGTAAACATTGTGTGAAAGAAGGAATTAAGCAAATTTAGTTTATGTCGAAAGAGCTGATTGAGATCCCGAGAAAGCGTAGCAAAAGATTCTACTAATTTATAAGCATGAGCGTAGCGAGGGCGTTTAAGGCACGAGGTGCAAAGTTAATAACGTCAATCTCGTGTGGCACATACAACTCTTCCCCTCAGCCTTCACACCGACTACATCTGCATCGCTGACGGACTGCACCGCGCACCCTCGGGTTTTGATTTCCACCTCAATCAGACTAGTGATACCTATAACGAATATTTTATTTTATATGCGTCCTAAACGCGGGGGGTGGTACAGTCGACTACAAAGAGATGTATCCACTTTTGGACCATATTACAACGCAATAAGGTGAGAAAGTGGATACATCTCTTTGTATTTGACTGTACATTATTAACCGACTTCAATTTCATAGAAGGAGGAGGTCTGTATTCGGTTTGGGCTTTTTTTTATGTATGTTCACCGATTACTCCGAGACGCGTAGTCCGATTTTAATAATTCTTTTTTGTTTGAAAGGGTCTACTTCCAAGGTGGTCCCATTTTAATCTGGTGCTGTTCTGATGATGGGATCTATGAGGAATTGAGGGTACTCCTCAATTTATAACGGCATATGTATGGTGATTTGGGTGTTTTCTTAAGCAACCACCAATTTGATGATGTGGACCTCATGATGATGGTTGTTTTGATGATAATGATGATGATGATGATTTTTTTTATGTAGGATGTTCAGCGATTACTCCGACACCCGTGGTCCGATTTGAGGAATTCTTTTTTGTTTGAAAGGAACTACGTCTAAGATAGTTCCACATTAATCTGGTGCTGTTCTGATGATGGGATTCATGAGGAATTGAGGGATCTCCTCAATTTTTAAAGGCACATGTATGGTGATTTGGTTGTTTTTTTAAGCAACTCAACCACTAATTTGATGGAGTGGACCTTATGATGAAGACCACATATGATATGTGGAACTTTCCTTATATTGAGTAGGTATTATGAACTTTTTGTTATATATCTTAACCGATTATTGCGAGATCCGTGGTCCGATTATGATAATTATATAACCACTAAAAATGGAAAAATAAAAACTTTTTACAAAAAAAAGATAAACCGACTTCAAAAAGTATAAAATAAATTATTATATTATTTATATGCGTTACAAACTGATATGTTTGAAGTCGGTGCCAAGCCAAAAAATTAGAATACCGGTCAAATCAGCTTCAAGTCTGAAAATCACAAAACATATCGATACCTACTTACATTGCAAAGGTGAATGTGAATCTATCTGTTACATTTTCACGTCTAAACCACTAATCCAATATTGATGAAATGTGGTACCCATGTCTATATATTCTGATACACGTCTACTTTGTCAATAATCAGAAAAAGACGGCTAATAAAAAAAAAATCATGTATGGTTGACCTTCCATCCAAAATTTGAAATATCCCGCCTTTTTCTACTGAAAAGGTGGGTCCCACACACCCGGTGTGTCTGAGTATAGAAAGATCAATCTAGCCATTGAATTCCTTTACACTTCGATATTACACCTTAAATGAAGTAGGATAAATAATTCAAACCGAAGCACGGGCTCCGTTCGAGATATGGTTAGTCCGAAAACTAGTAAAAAAGTTTATTAAGAAACATCATAAGACGCATGATTATACTTTCTTTCTGTACTTGAATGAGAACCTACGTGCAGTCAATACCGTATTAGAATAGTTCTATAGTATGAAGAACAATTCACTGACCAAATACGCCTCGTTTATATTAACTGTTTTGTGATTTTCAGACTTGAAGCTGATTTGACCGGTATTGTAACTTTTTGGCTTGGCACCGACTTCAAACATATCAGTTTGTAACGCATATAAATAATATAATAATTTATTTTATACTTTTTGAAGTCGGTTTATCTTTTTTTTGTAAAAAGTTTTTTTATTATCGTTGATTGTAATCATTAACTAATTTAGTAATGATTGTATTAAAAACTTATTTTTAATCTGTTTTATTTTAACTATAAAACTTTTTTGAGACTCTAACATATGTAAAAATATTATTAATGTTTTATTTTTTTCAACAGCCCTGCTGGGCCCGCGATTTTTAAATAAAAAATAAGTGTTATAAGTAATTAACATACGAGTACCTGTGGTAACTCGGGGCACCAATACCTACTAAAGTGATGTAGCAAAATATTTTATTGACAAAAAATATATCTTTATTTTATTTATTTTCTTTGTAACAGTCGTAGCCAAATATTGCCTCATACACCGTGGGCCCTTAGAACTAGAAAGACTTTAAACTATCCTATAAACTTTTCTGGAATACGCCTAGTTTCAGAGTTAATACCAATTTTTTTTTAATATACTTTTTATTATAACTCAGCACAAGACGCCTTTCTGATGGCGTTGTTGCCATTATTGGGCATAGTTTACACGTCCTTGTTGACAGATATCAAAGTGACAAGGAAAACTATGCAGAAACTAAATTTTTCAAAAAAAAAAATACCAATTTGTTTTAGGCAATAATTTTACTACTAACATTTACTTTTTATGTGCAATAAACATTCAAAAAATAGAAAAAAAAAGAATAAAAAATTTTTTTTGGCGTAATTGACCTAAAGTCACATAATATTTTTTCCTTCTTTTGGTCTCAGAAATTCGTGGTTAAGATCTGTCGGGTTATACGCGCCCACGGTGTATATTATTCTTACTCCAGCATATGAATGGTACTGACAGAAAATTGTCTTATTTTTATTGAAATGACATCCGCATCCGCATAATTTTATCTTAAGCGGCTCGATAACAGACATGATGTATCGATAATATCGAAGCTTTGAAAGTTAGTAATCGAGGATTTCAATGATTAATATATATAGACATATTTTTTATCCATATCAAATCCCTAGAACTTGACCCGAGTTAGCACAGGTATGGTATTTAATTAAGTATTAATATAAAACTAGTTAAATCAAAAATGTCTAATTCTATTACCTAACCTGCTTGTTCAACTGTTAATTGTACTAGCACCCAAATAATACCGATATGTTTAAGTTTAAAAGGTAACGCAGCCAGATATCTAGATAGGAGATATCTGTTAGGGAACGTACCCATACTACGTGACCCGTTTAGGGGGGGGATGGGGGTCGTCAAAATACTACTCATGGTCACAAGGGGGAGGGGGGGGGGGGGTTTAGGTTTACGTCACGTAATCAATAATTATTATAATTATGCTCTAGGAAAATCTCGCGCAATTTTTTTTTTACTTTTTAATTATGGTTTGCACGCACCTTGAGGCGTTACGCGGCAACCGCCGTTTTAATAAATACAAATATGCGTCAAATTATGATATTTTTTACTTTCTGTTTGCAAAAAAACAATATTAAGAATTACTACGTGACAACCAGAGGGGTAGGGGGGGGGGGGGTCTTGGCATATACTACGGTTGGTCACCGAGGGGGGTGGGAGGGGGTGAAAATTGTAAGAAAATTGGTCACGTAGTATGGGTACGTTCCCTTATTTTGATTTAGAATAGAATAAGAATAATATTATTCAGGACGCTTGGTAATACAAACTGTTAAATCAAATTGTTACAAGAATTCAGGATTTACGGCCTACAGTTTAAGTAAGGTTTCTTTAGTTTTTATTAATTTAATTAGTTTAATATAGTAATATCTAGTATTGTATAAATATCATTTTGGTACTCAATAAAATCATGTTATATCATCGAGCATTAAATAAACTTTATTACAGTTTAATAATAGCCATAATTTATAACATACTTTATGATAACAATGGTAAGTCAGATAATGAACCTTAATAGTAAGTAAGGCATCGCGTGCTGGTACCGCGTCAACATGCCGCCCTTCCGGTATCACTCAATGAAACAAGTTACGATAACGTTTCATGCTTTAAAGTTTTACTATTTTGTTACTTTATAAAGGCCGTGTATTCTTCGCAGGAAAAAAATACACGACAAACATCAGATACCTACATGCATGTATGTTTATTATTAACTAACTATAAACAATGAAAGAACTTATGGAAGATTTCACCGAGGTTGAGTAAGCGTTGATAGCTCAGTTGGTTAGAGCGAACAGATCGGTGTTCCGAAAGGTCGCAAGTTATAATCTTGCTCGACGCAGATATTTTTTAAAATTTTTCCTACAATTATAAAATTGAAATTTCGCTTGCAGACATTTGTGCTCAGTACCTAACCTACAAAATTAATTTATGTCTGTCAGTCGAGCGACATCACACACTGCAGCTAAATTTAGCATAAAGATAAAAAAAAACCGGCCAAGTGCGAGTTGGACTCGCGCATCGAGGGTTCCGTACAAACCTATAACAAGCAAAAGTTGTAGTATGTTTATTAATAATTTCAATTGAATACCTCTACGCGTTTACGAGGAAAAAGGTAGTAAGTTTAAAATTAAAAAAAATATTTTTTGTATGATTTTACTAAAAATGACAACTTTTCGTAATTTTTCCTTTGTCTGTGCTATATGAAGTTTCTTTGTGCCAAGTTTCAAGTTTCTGAGTTTTCGGGAAGTACCCTTTAGGTTTTGAGTTTCTTGCGAGTACTCAGTTTCAAAATATGCGACTTAAATTGCTATTTCTTTTGATTGCGTTGACATAAAAGTTTGATCTTGCTACATCTGAAAGGTCTTATAGACCTGAGTATTTGACATGAATTTGAATGTAATACCTCCACGCGTTTACGAGGAAAAAGGTAGTAAGTTTAAAATTAAAAAAAATATTTTTTGTATGATTTTACTAAAAATGTCTAGTTTTTGTAATTTTTCCATTGTCTATGCTATATGACGTTGCTTCGTGCCAAATTTCAAGTTTCTGAGTTCACGGGAAGTACCCCGTAGGTTTTGCGAGAGCCGAAAAACTCTAAAATTTGCAGCATAATAGTAGTTTATGTAACTGTTACGTAATAAGGGTCCTTAAAACATGAGTGTGGTTTTATTAAATGAGCCGCAGGCGAATTTCATAATAAGATCACACGAGTGTTTTAAGGCCTAATTACGTACAGTTGCATACACTGCTTTATCTACACTCATATTATTTATTATAAATGCCGTATTCGTAAACCATAGAATGGCCGCCACAGTACCGCCGTGGCCATCTCGATTGTGTCGGGCGTGGCCTACTCGATTGTGCCGGCGGACGCGCGGGCGGGTGTCGCCGGCCGCGGGCGCGTGCAGGTGTACATTATGTTATCAAAACTCAGAGTACATCAATAATTGAGCATGAAACGTTAACATTGCGGTACTGCCACAGATAAGAAACTTATCATAGTGAAATCGTTTGTTGTAATGCTGGTCATTGCCTACGGTTTTTGAACGCATTTTAGAGGACTTACAATATGAGTGTAGATAAACGATTGTATCTTTTGAATGCGTTGGCTTTTAAGTTTGATTTTTTCACAGCTCCAAGGGACAATAGACCTGAGTATTTGATATAAATTTCAGCTTTATACCTCCGCGCGTTCCTGAGAAAAATAGTCTTGACAGACAGACAGACAGACAGACAGACGGACAACAAAGTGATCCTATAAGGGTTCCGTTTTTTACTTTCGAGGTACGGAACCCTAAAAACAGCACTTGGTTGAAAATTGCTTATCGGCTCTATTCCACTAAAGTAGGACAAAAACTTTCAGGATTAGACCCAAACATGGAGAGTTAAATAAAAGCTTGTAAAAGTGACGGCGTTCAATGGAATAAGAACCAAACTTATTAGTTTGG
Source organism: Pammene aurita (assembly GCA_947086415.1). Classification (NCBI taxonomy): domain Eukaryota; kingdom Metazoa; phylum Arthropoda; class Insecta; order Lepidoptera; family Tortricidae; genus Pammene; species Pammene aurita. Next base: position 14,922,755 of record OX352313.1, read on the forward strand.
TTCTTATTCCATTGAAGGCCGTCACCAAAAAAGGTCCTATCTGATGCCTAGGGAAGAAGTTTTTTAGAGATAACTCAAAAATGGCTGAACCGATAATGTTCAAAACATTTTTATTGGAAAGAATGTGATAAGGCGCATCTTTTCAAATTTTTTCATATATTTTGTACTTACGGTTCAAGAGTTAGAGGGGAGGACACAATTTTTCTGAGTTTCCAAGCGATTATATCTGAAAATATTCACTTAATCACAAAATGTTCAAAGAAACCTCGATGTTATTTTTAAATACCTATCGATTCATGTGCAACATATTGATATTATTATTATTTTTAAAATTTAGTTACATGTATGGAGCGCCCCCCTAAAAATATTATTTTCTGCAATTCAGCAACATAACTAAATAGCGGAATACAAAATACATCTTATGTCATAATTGTATTAAGATACATCTTATAGTATTCGTGTAAAATGGCTGTGACATACGCACGGACGGACAGACGAACATGACGAAACTATAAGGGTTCTGCTTTTGCCATTTTGGTTACGGAACCCTGAAAATGGCATCGCACGAGTAACCTTCATGCAAACTTAATTACGAATAAAGCAAACAAATAGTAAATTCTGACGTATATCGCTTCATGTTTACAGTCTAGTAATTGGATTGAAATGAGCCGTCAAATACTGTGATTGTGACTGCATTCCTGCGTCACCATACATAACATGACAACTATTGTTGAACCACGGGTGTGTCACCCATTGAAAATACGTTAAGCTATGATTGCTACTAGACGCAACGGCGACGCGACGCCAAAGGCACAGAATAGATAATAGTATTTCATACAGAATGGCCACGCTACGCCCCGCCCCGAACGGAATTACCTCACCCCGCGGCGGCCGATTGGTAGGGAACTAGTAGGCTAATCCGTCAGGTTTGCAGCGCTTCCATAACAAGCAAAATGTCGGTGTATTGTCAAAAGTCATTTACGACAGCACGACAGCGGAAACAGCGCCTTAACACGCACGCAAACATTGAAGCCCACAAACCGTGCACACAAAGGCCCTCAAACGAGTTTTGAAGTATGACGTATCCGCCCTGTGCCAAAGGTATGGTATGCCCTCTATGCCATAGTGCTGCTTGAGACGCCGAAGCTTAAGGGGAACCACACCTTTGAGCGGAATTCTATTTTTCATAGAGTCTATGATACTAGCGGAAATTTGTTTATTGTAGCTGAATTTTTGTATGGGGCCATAGACAAATTTCCGCTACCATAGACAATTGTCTATGAAAAGCTGATTTCTGCTCAAATGTGTGGCGCCCCTAAAAGACGCTATTGTGAGGTGTGTGGGTGTATCTCATCGTTCTTTATTAACCTCAACCTATTCTTTCTTCTTTTTACCCCTTTAATTCTTGAAGAAGGATTTTGTATTTTGTTTTAAGTATGAGATATTATTTGTATTTTAAAATTGAAGAAGGATTTTATATTTTGAATTTGAAGTAACATTTATTTGCCTGTATACAATTGGCTACACTTAACTATATTTAATTGCTTCGTGAATTTACGAAAAAACTTAAACGAGAAAACCCAATTCAACATATTTTTGCACTTATAATGGTTGTAAAATTGCCATAAACTCATTTAATTTTATAATAAATAATAATATAGCATTAAGGTAAGTCGTTTTACGAGTATAATACAACTTTACCTACTCGTATAGGTCGCCATCTCGCCATGCAAAATTAGGGCGCGCAAAGCCAATTGAAATGAATAACATTTTAATCTAAATACGCAGAATGATGTAAAACGAAATGACATTTGTGTACATGTGGCTTTTTAAATTGGCTTCGTTGACAAGGCTTCTGAGCCAATTAGAATCGCATGACATGATAAACAATGTAAATACTGGATTTGTAAGTACAGTTCGCTGCAATATTAGTAGACAAACTGAGGTTCCATTTTTGAGGTTCCGTACCTCAAAAGGAAAAAAGAAACCTTGTAGGATCATTTTGTTGTCCGTCCGTCTGTCCGTCAAGACCCCTTTTCTCAAGAACTCGTGGAGGTATCAAGTTGACATTAATATCAAATACTCATGTCTGCGGTCCCTTGAAGCTGAAAAAAAAACCGGCCAAGTGCGTGTCGGACCACGCATAACAGAGGATTCCGTACCTTCAATGGAATAAGAACCAAACTAATACCAAAAATCGGTCGTATCTGATGCCTATAGAGGAAGTTTATTGGAGATAACTCAAAAATGGCTGAACTGATAATATTTAAAATAATTTTCGTAGCAAGTATGTGATAAGGCGCATCTTCTGAATATTTTTCAAATTTTTTGGACTTACGGTTCAAAAGTTACAGGACACAATTTTTGTGACTTTCGAAGGGATTATTTCTGAAAATATTCAGTATTATATTCAGCTGCCAAACGTGAAAGAATTTAGCTGCTGACTATATTTAAATATTCAATCAATTCAATTGCAACAGCCTACTAACTCCGAAAGAACGCAATAATTTAACTTAAAAGTAATTGACAATATTTCAAAATTTCCAAATTTTATAAATCGAAAACCATTTCGAGAAATACACTTGTGGAACACAAAACCATTTTTTTTGAATTTTTTTTTCAGTATTTTTTGGAAAAATCACCAAAATATATAAACCGGAAAATGACGTCACACGGCTGATTCAATACTACCACTATGAAAAAACGTTATCTTCCGGGTTGCCGTTTGACAACATTGACAATTACAATACTACTGACAGTGACAGGACAGCTGATAGTTAATTCTTTCAATTCGAATATTTGCTTGTAATTTACGTTTCCTTGGATTAATTTAATTATCTACGTGTTGCGATTTGTCATGGACTCTGGACTGCTTTCTTCTACGACGACAACAACTCGCTTTCTAACAGACCCCGGATTGCATTCTTCGACGACGACTACGATTTTCGCTTTTTCACGGATCCCGGACTGCTTTCTTCTACGACGACCTGACGATGGAATTCAGGGAATCCTCGGAAAATACCCCGGTTGGGTATACCAATACCTCTATAACGAAGCGGACACGAGAAACTCAGAAAGATTTGTCAAAGCTGACAGCAGGAGCTTACCGCGTGTGAGTTTTTGCAAAGCTCGGATAAATATAATTTGCCTGGCACAAGAGGTACCGAAGCTTCGTTATCTTCGCGGAGTTCTTATGTACAAACTGGCAAAGGCCTTTATTAAGTGCAGCCTCATGTTCCTTTACTATTTATAAACGAAAACAGTATAGAAGTGATGCTGACGTCCCAAATCTTCAAGAGTTTCTCCAAGAAGCGAACAATCATAAAATGGATGACTGTTTGTGCTTCTCCAAACGGAATCTGTGACGATTTGGCTTTCAAGTTGAAATGTCCCTTTACAGATAAAACTGAGAAATTATATCAATTAAAATGTCACGAGCCAAAGTTGTTTTGGATTGTGGTAAATAAATTACATTTTATAGGAAATAAAGTACTTATTTTATTAGTATGAACACTTGTCATTTTTAAACCTGTATCCTAAGTAGTCCTTAAGTACTTTCTGATGACTTGTAAATAATAAGTTAAATATCTTTCCTGTACTTAGAATGTTACTACTGGAGAAGTAAAATTCACCAGGTGTTAATCAGGGGAGAAATAAAAGGTATATTATAATAAAATTATTTTAATTTCGTTCAGTTATTCATTAGGCGGATACCTTCGTATACCTAGCACATCTGTGGTGGAAACGTGGCCTAATATAAAATATACATTCTCACACAATATAATAAACAAACCAACATAATGACACACATCGGCGCAAGAAAAACAACAAGATGGGCCTCTCCTCAGGTCCATCTGTATATAGTCTCAGATAATACTTCCCTCAGCTGATGGTAGAATAGTAAATAACTGGGCTATAAAGATGTGTTGCTATTGTAAGTTTTCATTAGGTAATATTTAAAATCCTTAAGATATCTTTCGAAGTTAGCGGTTTGATATTTTAAGTTTTGACGTTTATCTTGTGCTTCAAATGTCAAACTGTTTAAACGCACTATGGTCACGCTATGGTTTTTACGTAAATGTCAATCAATGTAACTATTTCAACGTTTTTTTCAGTGTATGAAACACAACATGTGACGTCATTTAGCCGATACTTCGACGACTGTTACATACTTACATACGCCCTTTCTGCCCAAGTAATAATATAAATGGATTTTTCCACTAAAAAACATGGATTTTCGCAAAAATAAAAAATACGGGTCTCTTAAAATTGTGAGTTCTTTCGGGCCATACAATAAAAAGTAGCACTAAAAAAAATGAAATGTTGTCAATTCCGAGCTGCAATTTCAGCATTTCACACAAAGCGTGTTTACACCGAAATAAAACAACTCATTTGAACGATGAAACAATCTCGAAATAACACAATCATAAAAGCTACTAGGCTAATGAATTAAGCAGAGACGAGTATACGCTGAAACAGCGTGTTAGAACGCGATGGATATATGCTCTCGTTTCTGCTTCAACTAAAAGGTCAGTAGGTGAGGATGTCGTCGACCGTTCGCGCCAAAAATAGTAGTCATGTCATCTTGACAGTTCGCGGCGAAGAAAGTCCGAATGTTATGCAAGTTGTATTTATAACTTGAGTATTGCAAAGTTATTTTTGTAAATGAGGCCCCGCTTGTGAACGTCGAGGGTTGTTATGATTTTTTCGCGCGAGTTAAAAATAATGTAAGTATTTATCTTTTAAAACGGGTAAAGTAATTGTGCTAGTTTCCCGTCCAGGCCCAGTTTACCGTCCACTTGATTAAACTGCTGCAAATAAATGGGAAAAACGTTTTAAGGTGAACATTAGTTTATATTTATAGTTTATTCTTTAGTAGATTTTTTACTTTTAAGCTTTTATTTTTGTAAAATCTTAAAGATAAACATAAATAAGTATGGTCGGAAAACTGACAAGAGTGGAAGAAAACTAACACAATCACCCTATTTGTTCTTGACAATAATCATCGTAGATTGATCGAAACATGTCGAGCAAAGATGTGTTGCTTGTTTTAAGTATTATTTAATATAATCTGGCGAATTCTGGCCTGGTGATAACACGTCCGACTTTCAATCCGGAGGTCTCGGGTTTAATTCAAACCCCGGCTCGTAGGGTAATTGTGCTAGTTTTCGTCCACTCTTGTCAGTTTTCCGTCCATACTTATTTATATATTTATCTTCAAGTTTTTCCCAAAATAAAAGCTTAAAATTAAAAAATCGACTAATGAATCTATATATATATAACTCAAAGGTGACTGACTGACTGACATAGTGATCTATCAACGCACAGTCCAAACCGCTGGTTCTAGAGATTCCAAATTTGGCACGTAGGTTCCTTATAAGACCTAAGGGTGCGCTAAGAAAGGATTTTTCAAAATTCATCCCCTAAGGGGGTGAAATGGGGGTCCAAAGTTTGTATGGGGAAACAAGATTAGTTAGTCTATTTTATTCGAAACTTCACAGAAGTATTCCTAACAATAAATGAGTAAATACGTGTTGCAGGTTTTTTGAGAATTCAACCCCTAAAAGGGGGAAATGTGGTCAAAAAGTCTGAAAATCAACATGGGTATTGTTTCTATGGTTTATCGGGTCGTTGATTACGAAAACAACAACGATTTTAAAATCCGACGTGGTGGACGTGAAATACCATCTCCCCTGTTAGGGTACAATGGGGTTGAAATGTCTAAATATCCATATGGGTGTCGTTTTTGTGATTTTTGGGACGTTAATTAAGAAAATGGCATCGATTTTGAAATTTAATATTGTGGACATGAAAATTCTTGAAAGTATTTGTGCCAAATTGCAATCTTCTTCTAAATATATAAAAGAAGAAACTGACTGACATATCAACGCACATCCCAAACCGCTGGTTCTAGAGATTCTAAATGTGGTACGTAGGCTCCTTATAAGGCATAAGGATGCACTTAGAAATAATTTTTAAAAATTTACCTCCTAAGGGGGGAAGTGGGGTTCAAAGTTTGTATGGGAAACGAGATTAGTTCAACTATTTCATTCGAAACTTTACAGGAGTATTCCTAACGATAAATGAGAAAACAATTGTTTCAGCTTTTTTGAGAATTCAACCCATAAGGGGGAAATGTGGTGACAAAATTTAAATATCAACATGGGTATTGTTTCTATGGTTTATCGGGTCGCTGATTACGAAATCAACACTTAAGGGGGTGAAATGGGGGTTGATAGTTTGTATGGGGAATTTTTAAACGTTGAACCAATTTAGATGAAACTTGGTATAGAGATAGTTTGTGTCGCGAACCGATATAGATAATTTTGTTGTGGATATAGTTTGAGTCCCAGGAAACAATATAGAATATTTTTTAAGCCGAAAATCAATCTTAGAGGGGTAGAAAACATGTTGGTAGTTTGTATGGCGAATTATTAACCGCTCAACAGACGATTGGAATGAAACTTGGTACATATTATATAGATTGAGTCGCGGTAAACAATATAGGATAGTTTTTATCTCGAAAATCAACCCTCTAGGGGGTGAAACGGGGGTTGAAAGTTTGTATGGGAAATTAATAACCGTTGAACCTATTTCGATGATTTGGTATGGAGATATTATGCGTTCTGGGGAAGGATATATAATAGTTGTTATCCCAGAAGTCATTCCTTAAGCGGGTAAAAAGGAGGGTGGATTACTTATTCCACGCAAATGAAGTCGCGGGGAATAGCTTCTATTCAAGAGTAGAAATCTGTATTAATCATAATCTCTCAGTAGTAAGTCGTTGATGGCGTAACAATTAAACAATTATTGCAATAATTTCTTTAAAATAAAAAATGAGGGAACCGCCGTCTTCAAAACGGGGTATACCGAAACCTCCAGAATGTAACGAATACTTTTCCGAAAACTGCTTCTAAATCAGTTCAGCGAAACGCAAGATGATCGCGGACAAACATACATTCCTACATACAAACATACGAGTCTAACTGAGAACCTCCTTTTTTAGTACTTTTAGTACGCGGGCGAAGCCGCGGGAAAAAGCTAGTAAACTATAAATATAAACTATATTGACCTTAAGAAGTTTTCCCATTTATTTCGAGCAGTTTAATCAAGTGGACGGTAAACTGGACCTGGACGGGAAACTAGCACAACTACCCTATGAATTTTTCAGAACTTAGTCGCTTTTCGGTGAAGGAAAACATCGCGATGAAACCCAATTAGGTATCCCAACTTGTTTGTCCTCTGGGTTGGAAGGTTCGATGGCAGTCGCTTTCGTAAAAACTGTGCCTACGCCAATTCATGGGATTAGATTGTCAAGCGGACCCAAGTGGCAAAAAGCCGGGACAAACGCTTAGAAGATGACGACGTCCGAGTTTACCTACCTATTAATATTTGGGTGTCGCCGCCTGGTATCAATCACTCGCTGTCATGTCGAGGCTTTCTTTAATGAATGAAATGCAAAACAAAATGGCGGCAAAGGGTTGCTCAAGGAAATGAAGCGGTTTATAATTTCATTTTATTTATGTGGTTGGTAAAAGTGTTGTGGATAGTTTTTGAAAGATACAATTTTTTTAAAGACCTTTTAAACGATACCCTATAGCTCGACATCATAGAGTAGAAGTGAAAAAACGTCATCCCCACTTTACGTGAGTTACTTTGAAATATTATTTCTTAGTTTTTATTTGACCAGTTCTTTTTGGCGGGATTAATAAAACAAGAAAAAATATTTTCGGTAGTCTTAGATTTAAGAGTGGTCAAGGAGGGTTTCCGCGATTGAGATTTTCACTAGATGGCAGCACCGTGACGACAGGTCTTTTTGGCAGTAGCTGTCAAAATCCACCAATCAAAAAATATATGGTTAAACATGATTGGTGGATTGTGACAGCTAGACCTGTCGTCACGGTGCTGCCATCTAGTGAAAAACTCGATAGCGGAAACCCTCATTGACTTCATAGTCAACTTGTTATTACATTTATTACTCGTGTGACCAACCTGTATTTACCTTCCGAAAATAGTACTGCAAAATATAACAGTTAGACTTGAAAAATAGCCTCGCCTTTTGGACTAAGAGCTGGCTACTTCAGATATGAGTATGACACAATAATGAGAGCAACAAAGCCTGTCTGGTTAGATTGCTATACTATCCTTATTGCTAGATCCGGGCATGGCAGCTTTCAATGGGTGGAGGTCAGAGTGACGGGCTAGCAAATTTTTTGAATTGGAAAATAGTAATACTAAAATAGGTAAAGTTGCCGAAGTTGCCTCAGTTATAAAGGACAGGGCCTTTATTTTAGCATTCTAACAAAAAATATTGCGTATTATTATGGAAACAAGAACAGAGTAGGCGACAAACTATGAATATTATACGTCGTTTGGCACTACTTTCCCCCAACAGAAACCTTGTGGTAATTATATAATCTAAGTATTTATGTATATAATTTCTTATAATACTGCATCAAACCCAGAACATTTGGTTTCCAAGGATTTGTTTTCTTGAAGTGGTTTGCGTTCTTTGACCTCCACCACTTTACAGCTGCTTGTTGTCCAGATCTAGAAATAAGCATAGTATAGCAAACTGACTAGAAGGGTTTCGTTGCTCTCATTATTGTGTCATATCTGACGTGGCTAGCTCTCTGTCTATTAGGAAATATGGTGTCGTTTTTGATGTATCGACGCAGTTTGTTGCATGTCAGCTCAGTTAACTACACTACATCGTGCCAAGATTAAATTGAATCAGAGAAGAGAGGCGATTTTTCATCCCTTTCCCATACTCTACAAAGTTGATCATACTTATATTTTCTATGGCCAAGAAATTTAAAATGGTTTCGGGGTTTATGGCTAGACATTAAAAAGTATTAAAAAAAAAAAAAAGTACCTACCTAATTTTTATTTGTACATAAGGTGTAACAAAAATTCTGGTGATCCATTTAAAGCCATACTTGGTATCGTACTTATTCTGAAAACAATTTTTACCGCGAAAAAAAAATTTCGTTTGGTGTGGAGGGTCGGCCAGCTGGGATGACGTGTCCCATACAAAAAAAAATTCACGTCCAAAAATTTTTTGTCCGACGTTTTCTTAGTAGCAAAACATTACCAATTATGCCCTTAAACAACACTTAAACAACACTTAAACAAGACTTAAACAAGACTTAAACGGATCACCACTTTTTTTGTAACATCCTGTAGGCAAGTAGAAATTTATATGCAACGGCCGTAATATGGTAATACTTAAATTAAATTTGAAATCAATGTTATCGGTATCACGTCACGTGGTACCTTTTTATAAAAACGTCCCAAAACTTGTTCTAGTTTTGTTTAGATCACATTTGGTCCCAGAGATAGCACATAATAGTAGTTTACGCCACACCTGGCCATAATGTGAGTTTTATCGCACGCTACGCGTACGGTAAAGCTCGCATTATGGCCAGGTGGAGACGTAAAATTGTGTACTCACCACGGGCAGTAAAAAAGAAAGCCCTCTATCGCATATTTACAACCCTCGCCTGCGGCTCGGGTTACAAAAATACCTACGATTTCGGGCTTTCTTTCTTTTACAGCCCTTGGTAAGTAATGTACTATTATGTAACTGTTACGTAATAAGGGTCCTTAAAACATGAGTGTGGTTTTATGAAATGAGCCGCAGGCGAATTTCATAATAAGATCACACGAGTGTTTTAAGGCCTAATTACGTACAGTTGCATACAGTGCTTTATCTACACTCATATTATTTATTCTAAATGCCTTATTTGGAAACCATAGAATGGCCGCCATTGCACCGCCACCATGGCCAACTCTCGTGTGCCGGCGGTCGCGCGGGCGCGTGTCGGGCTGTCGGCGGATCCCCGGGAGGGTGCAGGTGTACATTATGTTATCAAAACTCATAGCACATCAATAATTGAGCATGAAAAGTTAAAATTACGTTACTGCTACGGATAAAAAGCTTATCATAGACATCATAGTAAAATCGGTCGTGGTAATGCTAGCCATTGCCTACCGTTTTCGAACACGTTTTAGAGAACTTACAATATGAGTGTAGATAAAATGAATTTAAAATTTGTAATTATAGGCCTGAGCTAGGCCCGGAATAACGTATCCAATTACATGAAAATGCGTCTTATTTGATATGGGTACTTGACAGCTGTTCATCGATCAGAGTTAGCACATCATTTACATATTTATGAATGACACATGAATGAATTGACACTACGATGGACACGCACGACACAAACTTATTCACACACCACCACAAAAACACACATTAACGGCTTCCTAGCCTAGTCGGTAGTGACCCTGCCTACGAAGCAGGAGGTACCGGGTTCAAATCCTGGTAAGGGCATTTATTTGTATGTACTTAGTACCCACTACACAAGCCTTATTGAGCTTACTATGGGACTTAGGTCGGTTTGTATGAGATTTGTCACACATTTGAATCATAACCTTTTCTTCTGACAGTGCCGAACTTGAAAAATGGCCTCGCGTTTTGGACTAAGAGCTGGCTACGTCAGATAATAAGAGCAACAAAACCTGTCTGGTTAGATTGCTATACTATCTAGACACGCAGTAGCGTGTCAAGCCAAGTTCAAGTATAACAGAACTGGCGAGCAGCACCGCGTGTCACATAAACCATTTGGAGCTACTTTTTACCCCTCATAACTCAAAAACTACTTCACATAAAAATGTCAAATTTGGCTCATATATTAAAACTTGCGAGATAAATATGTTTTCCAAATTTCGTAAACACACTTCAAACGGTTATTTAGATATTAACGTCCAAAAATCGTCATTTTTATCACGTATTGACATATAGACCAAAACTCTAACCCAGTTCCAGATGACCTAGAAAGTTCAAATTTGGCATCCAGATACTTCAATATATTATCGTAAGTTTTAAGAAGAAATTATATTTTGAGTTGTAATATTTTTTTAATGTTGTTATGAATATATTTCTGGACTGACCGTCGTTGAACTCAACAACCAAGGCATATATAATATGTATATTGAACTTGGCTCTCATTTCACATTTATGTTTTTGATGGGATCCTTATTGCTAGATTCTGGCAAAATTTTTGAAGTGGAAAATAGTAATACCAAAATAGGTAAAAACTGCCAAAGTTGTCTCAGTTATACTAAAGGACAGGACCTATACTGTATTTTAACATTAGAACAAAAAAACATATTATTACGGAAACAAAAACAGTAGGCGACAAACTATGAATTACATTATACGTCGTTTGGCACTACTTTCCCCTAACAGAAACTTTTGGTAATGATATAGGTATAATCTAATTATTTATATAATTTCTCATAATACTGCATCAAACCCAGAACATTAAGTTTTGTTTTCTTGAAGTGGTTTGCTTTCTTTGACCTCCAACACTTTACAGCTGCCAGATGTCCAGATGTAGAAATAAGCATAGTATAGCAAACTGACTAGAGGGGTTTCGTTGCTCTCATTATTGTGTCATATCTGACGTGGCTAGCTCTCCGTCTATTAGGAAATATGGTGTCGTTTTTGATGTATCGACGCAGTTTGTTAAATGGCAGAGAGACACTGATAATTTTAGAGGTTTCTAATGTGATGTCGTAAATAAACACATTTTTTTGCGCATACATTGCAAACGCTGGCTGAACCCTACGAGATAGATCAAAATAATGTTCTACAATACTGTACACCTTAAAAAGGTCTACAAAAAAATTTGCGATGGTATATGGACAATAACCATTTTTTTATCCCGTGCGAAGCCGAGGCGGGTCGCTAGTTACATTATAAAGGATAGTAGGTATGGTCCACTATTAGCTATAGGAGTTCCCTTGCTCAATTATTTATAACTTCCTACCTAACGCTTTCTCTTCTCTTTGTCTACTTTTTCCGGAGCTAGCTCTCAGATTATAATAATACTGAACTGCGTTTGTACTGTTTACATTGCGATACAGTTAACATTAACAGAACAATAGTCTTTGTTATGATTACGTTTAACTATTCAACAAAATATTAAATCAGTATTAGAACAGAGGTAGGTATTATTTTGTACAGTCAGCAGAAAAAGCGGGTCAGATGTACAAGGTAATCATAATCAGCAGCAGGTCGCATCACACATCAAACGAGTCGACCAATATAACAAGACTCTTATGAAGATCGCTTTTACGCCTTCTAGCTCCATAACCCCTTCATCGATCCTGCTCATATAAGAACTCATTATATTTTATCTGCTACAACCCCAACGACTTTCAAATTGAATTTAATAAACATCAGAATAACAGAAAAACGTTACTAAAGTTATCGCGGCACAACTATTTAAACTCAAAAAGCCATTTAAAATGCAGGGGCGTCGCGATATCACCTTATTAGGAAACGCCTTAGAAAACCCTACATGTGATCCCTGGGTGTTGCTAAAAGAGTAACAAACTTGGCAGCTGCACTGTCCCATCTGGACCTCGCAGCACTCACTGGATTTTCTTTATCATATGCTGTCCCACTACTACTACACCAGGGAAGAAATGCCTATCTATATCCAGTGACATGTAGCCATACGATCAATAGTTGCGTTGTATCCAATGTTGTGTTTGAAAGAAAACCCGAATGGACTCTAGCTTGCCTACGAGAACTACTATGAATGCACCGCCGTTGGTACCTAGACCTAGTATAGGATAGTTTAACTGAATTAAATCATTACAGTTTTTGTAAAATTCTGTTTGTAAATTTCTTTTTGGTATTGGTAATAAACATTATTTTCTTCTTTTTCTTTTTCTTTATCTGTATGAACATCGCTTTGCAGCGCTTGCTCGTTCGATAAGTACCAAGGCAGGGTTTATTGTTATGGTCGGACTCTAGTAAGTGCACTGCGTTGAAGTTTACGATCTTTTCTGCGTGTACCTAAGTGTTCTCACGAGTAAAAATCGCATGAAGACGTTTGCAATTTGCGACTAACTAGCTAGCCTTAAAGCCCCTCCACATTTTCCACGCTTTGCGCTCGCGGCCTCAAGCCTGGTTCACGCACTAAATGTGGAAAGACTTAAAGCCCTGTTACACTTTACTTTTTTTAGTGTCCTAACTAGCATCCTAATAAGGATCCTAACTTTTTTCAAAATTCAGCCGGAAAAATCCGTCTTCCGGTTTAATATGGTCTGTGGGCATACAAAAATTCAGTCACCATAGAATGGGGAAGCCTGGTGAAAACTTTTTGTAGAGGGCGCTGTTCCAGATTCTATACAACGAGATGAATGGTTCTTAACAACGTACTAAACTACTTATATACAGTCGGAAGGCTTCTCTTAAGGAAAATTCTTCCTTGTTGCTTTATTCAACAGCATTTTAATTTCAGAGTATTTAGGAAACCTGAGAATTTCCTTTAGAGACCAATTTGAGACGAGACGTATAGTCATGTTCGCTAAAAATAAATCCCGCTAAACAAAAACTACTTCCCGCCATACAAATTTCGTTTTTCAGGACTATTGATGTCATTGTGACAGTGGCCTTCCCAATTTCTTTCTATGATTTACTAAATTCTGCTGAGCTCTGGACTGAATATGTGTTACGCCTAAAAACATTTTATTCTCTAAAAACGGAATATATCAAATTCAACACGGTAAATTATGTCAGTCTCTAAAGTATGTCGGGTTTCTAAAAAAACAAAAGACTGTGGGAAGTTTTTGCTATCTGTGGTTTTTCTCTTCATTTGTATCTGTCAAACTCAGTCGAAGTACGTATGGATGGTACATACAAGAAGAATATAAATCTCTACGTTACAAAAATGTCCGTCAAAAGGCGATAAACTGATGGCGCCACAGTGATATTAAATTTGATTAAATTAATTTTGATATTAAAAAATCAAATCCATACATATTTACAAAATAATTATTTGCGGAGAAGAAAAACACTCTGAATATTAATTTTATTTAGAACTAGCTGTGCCCGCGGCTCCGCCCGCGTGGGATTCGGTCTGTGTCAGTAAGCGGCTAATTCACCCCTAATTTCTCTCCCGCTGCCCTGGAGGCGGAACTTGAAGTGAAGTTGACAGATGGATACGCTAGAGGACAGTAGTCCTAATAAAATATTTTACAATTACCACTAAATGAAACTACACTCATGAATGAATCCTTTTTTTTAGGGTTCCGTAGTCAACTAGGAACCCTTATAGTTTCGCCATGTCTGCCCGTCCGTCCGTCCGTCCGTCCGTCCGTCCGTCCGCGGATAATCTCAGTGACCGTTAGCACTAGAAAGCTGAAATTTGGTACTAATATGTATATCAATCACGCCGACAAAGTGGTAAAATAAAAAGTGGATTTTTTTTTATTAGGGTACCTCCCCTATACGTAAAGTGGGGAGTGATTTTTTTTTTCATTTCAACCCTAACGTGTGATATATTGTTGGAAAGGTATTTAAAAATGAATAGGGGTTTACTAACCTAAATTATTCCATAAAAATCATCGTCCATACTTTAAGCTCGCGCGCAATAGTTTACTTAATTTGCCGATATATGTCGCTGTACGTGGAACTCTCATATCATATCCTACATGGCGGTGTTATTAACTCTTAAGTGGGGACACTTACTGTGACGGACGGAAAACTACGGAACCCTACACTGAGCGTGGCCCGACACGCTCTTGGCCGGTTTTTTATTAAATTTTTTTGGCATGATTTAAACGACATAGAGAGTATAGTAGGTGTATATCGGACGATACAGGACCACTTTTGTTTTTATACGTTTATGTCTACTGCAAATATCATCCAAATCGATCCTCCCGTCAAATCAGTCAAAGCATGAAAGGTAAGAACAGGCGCGGTTGAAATTGGGGGTGGGGGGGGGGGGTTCACAAATGCAGAAATTATTTTTTTTCTATTTGAGGTGCACTTGGAGGAGGGAGTTCCATGACCCACGCAAATTTAACTCAATTGAGTGTAGTGGCTACCCCCCCCCCCCTCCCTTTTAGACGTTGAATTTTTATAGGCTACGTATAACCTGGCTGGGGATTTTCTGGAATTGGAATTCGTAATCCTTAAGGGGTGATTTCCGGGATAACAATGCAAAAAAAACCGGCCATGTCGGGCGATGCTCAGTGTAGTTTCGTAGATGCTGCCCTGTTACAAAACATCCGTTCAAAAGGTCGTTTATTTGGCGGCGCTTACGTCATTTTACTATTCGGCACTTCCTTTCACTATGCGTTTTTGACTAATAATTCAAAAACGGCTGGACCGATTTTATTCAATATAGTTTTTATTGAAAGTTTTTATCAGGTCTCACCAAATTTTAGCTTTCTAGTGCGAACGGTAACTGTGCTAGACCGCGGACAGACGGACGGACATGGCGATATAACTGTCACGTAATAAGGCCTAATTATGTACAGAGGCCTACACTGCTTTACCTACACACATATTAAAAATCCATTGAAACCATTAGAATGACCGCCATTACACGGCCATGACCAACATTATTGCGCCGGCGATCGGGGGGCCGAATTTTCATTACGTTACCGTAGGTAATGAATTTTCATACGTTTTTACCACACTGTCACAGATAATACACTGATGTTACGTTACTGGTTGCAATAATGTTGGTAATTAATTACATACGGTTCTGAACGCGGAATAGAGGATTTATGATGTTGGTGTAGATCAAGATATTTATTCGTCAATGTAAGCACATTACAATGCACTAATGAACGTCAGAGAAAAATAAAATACGTGAGTGTCGTGAAAAGTATGTGAATCGAGTGCGATTGGAACGAAGTTATGTTATTTAATTTTATTTCATTTTGACTTTTTCTTAAATTTTGTGGTTTTAATTTTGCATTTTTTTGAAATTTTAGAAATTTTGGATGATTTGGAAATTTTGAAAATTTTGGAAATTTTGGATATTTTGGAAATTTTGGAAATTTTAGAAATTATGGAAATTTTGGAAATCTTGGAAATCTTGGAAATTTCGGAAATTTTGGAAATTTCGGAAATTTTGGAAATTTTGGAAATTTTGACATTTTTGACATTTTCGACATTTTTAAAATTCCCGACTTTTAGGGTTCTCGACTTTTTTCACTTTTATCACTTTGTCACTTCTCAATTTCACTACACTTCACTTCACTTTATTCTATTTTATATATTTTTTATACCATTCCATTTTACATGTTTCTCAATCGTATGGGTGTCGCGTTTTCGTGACGTGACGCTTTTTCGTGTCTGTCACGTGACTTTTTTTCGCCTTGGCCGGATCCGCGAACCGTCCGATAAGGAACTTTGTTCCAAAACTACCACTGGTTCTAACCCTACACCTCTGGCCCAAGAAGTATTATGACCGAAAAGAAATTCGACGGGACTTATTTTTTTCAAAACAGTAATACATTATTTAGATTAGATCTTAAAGATACAAAATAAGGCGTAGTTCTTCAAGAAGACATATCAAAACAGCTTGAGAGACAGATAATGTACCTATTGTTTAATTATAAAGCAAAATAAATCCTAATCTGACTGCTTCACAAAACGTTTGATTTGTTTATCTACACTCACATTGTAAGTTCTCTAAAACGTGTTCGAAAACGGTAGGCAATGCTAGCATTACCACAACTGATTTTACTATGATAAGCTTTTTATCTGTATCAGTAACGTAATTTTAACTTTACATGCTCAAATATAGATGTGTTATGAGTTTTGATAACATAATGTACACCTGCACGCTCCCGCGCGGCCGCCGATACGTGCCCGCGCGACCGCCGGCACAATCGAGTTGGCCATGGCGGTGCAATGGCGGCCATTCTATGGTTTCCGAATAATGCATTTAGGATAAATAATATGTGTGTAGATAAATCAGTGTATGCAACTGTACGTAATTAGGCCTTAAAACACTCGTGTGATCTTATTATGAAAACCACACTCATGTTTTAAGGACCCTTATTACGTAACAGTTACATAAACTACTATTTCCTACCTAAACGGTGTCCTATAAATGTTAGATGATTTTGTAGTAGTTTTTTGGTTTGGGCCATGCATCTTTGTATGTCATATATAGTCCTCGAACCTGCAATAACCCTTTGACATTCATGACATTTTCAAATATTTCTTAAGAGCGGGTAAAGGTAAATTTAAAGCGTCGACGGGTAACAGGCATCACTTCCATTCTTTTTTTCAATTTTTTGGACCTACGGTTCGAAAATAAGATGGGGGGGGGGGGGGGGTTGAAAAAGAAACTATCCTTTGTCATTTCTCGAGACCCATACTATCTCTATACCAATTTTCATCTAAATCAGTTCAGCGGTAAACAATTCCTCATACCACCTTCCAACCCCCTTTTCACCCCCACAAGGGTTTGAAAACTATCCTTTAACGTTTCTCGAGACTCAAATTATCTCCATACTCATTTCTATCTAAATCGTTTCAGCGGTTAAAAATTCTCCATACAAACTTTCAACCCCATTTTCACCCCCATCAGGATTGTTTTTCGGGATTAAAACTATATATTATCCTTTACCAGGACTCAAACTATATCTATACAAAATTTCATCAAAATCCTTTTAGCCGTTTTCACGTGATGCGCGGTCAAATAAACAGACAAACAGATATAAAACAGACAAACAGATAAACAGACAAAAATTCTAAAAATTGTTGGAACGTGTTCTGTTATCGATTCTTAGTATCCCCAGCCAACTTTTTTTCGATTATCTTCCATGTACAGACTTTCGACCCTCTTCAGCTTTATTATATGTATAGATGTCATATAAGTATTCAATATCGGTAATTCATTTCAAATGCTGAACTATACCTAGCGCCACCCGGAGATATTTGGAACTATTGTTTAGTGCTTACCGCTGGACACTTTTTCGACCGTTATCCTATAAGAGAGATCGATCCTCCTTGTACCATCCATAGAAGTACGGTTGAAATGCAGTCAATCATCACGTTGGTATAACAGCCGCCGGCAGCAAACGCGGCAGTATAAAGAACCTTTTAAAACACAACGTGTCGAGTGACAGCTGACGCGGCTTCCACCGGAATCGGATGTGCTACTAATGGTTCTCGATAGGAGAACGTTTTCAAAGTTTTGACAATTTAATGTCAATCGATCGTAGCGCATATGGTCTTACCTTGGTCGGTATTCGCTGTGTGCTTGATTGTGGCGCCATGTTTTGGGCCAGGACTCAATCTTATTTTTCTGTTTTTTATTAATGGTTTGTATTTGCTTATATGAAATGTCTCTGGCTGATTCACTATCTTGATAGTTTACCGAGTTGAGGTGACGTGATGTCCCTTTGCAGTTTCATTTCTTGTCACATTGTGCACAGCGATCGTTCACGTTATCCCCATCATGCATTTCGCACATAATAGATATGATTTTTAGAAAATGAGACTAGAAGAGACATCGAGGTAAGAACTTGCTTCTCGTTTTGATATCCTCTGAATTCCGCTTAAATGTGTCATGCGCCTAAAAAGTATACGACAAAAAGGATAGTGTAACAAACCCTATAATTAGCAAGAACTCACCGTTTTGAAGCCTCTGTACATGACTCGTATCTCTTGCTTGGTGAACTTGGTCTGCCGGCACAGCTCCTCTAAAGCCACAGGAATCGGCTTCGGCGTCCTCGTGGGCTCCAACTCATACGCATTCTCCTCCACGGGAGACTCCGGAGGCGTCGCCATTTTGAATTTTATTTATCCACACATAAAATTTTCGGAATTTTATTTATCCACACATAAGATTTTTGAAAAAAGTTCGTGATTTGACTTCGAAAATCTTTAGTAAATATTGCTTGTCTTGACAATGTCGAGCTTTAGCATTAGAAATACTTATTGTGCACTGGTATTCTGCAGTAGACGTCGATAAAAATGTATATGTATTTAAAAACCTCATAAAATAAGCTCAACGAGGACTAGCCGCCCCCAGGGGGTCATTGGCTGAATATATTTGATTTCACAAACACATGACAATCATTTTTGGAGTGAGAAGATAGCGAGTTTCCGTGGTAACGCCGTAGGTATTTTATATGATAAAGTTTAAATACATTTTGGCGATGAATTGACAGTTCTGAGGTTACGCTGGATGGTTGCCGGGCAGGAACATTCTGAAACAATAAACATTTATGTTAAAATCTGTTTTATTATTTTTTATATAATGTATTACAAAATACAATAACTATAAACGTGGATTGATAAAATGTATTAATTTACCACGTCGGTGGCAAACAAGCAAACGGCCCGCCTAATGGTAAGCAGCTACCGTAGCCTATGGACGTAGCCCACCCTTTACAAAAAGGATCCACTGTGTTGACGGCTAAAGGAATAACCAAAAATCACACAAATTAGGTACCTACTCATATTTTTACATAAATTTTGTGTCAAAGCATTGAAATCAGTTTTATGGAAATTAATGAATCATAATATTCATAATTGATTTAAAAAAAATAGTCTTTTTAAAATAAGTAGCTGATTTGACTCGTTTAGTTATATCTACCTATGTATTTATACCTACAATCCTAATTTAAAGTACATTTATACCACACGTTCATTTATAAATCGTTAATGAAAATATTATAAAACAGTCACAAATAATAATAAAAAAGAAATTCAATTTGCGGTGCCATAAATAGCTACCAAAACTAATTTAATTGAGAACTACGATTCTTTAAGGAAATTGGCCGTATGCCATTTTTTCCCCTCCCGCCAAAAGTTGTGAGTTATGGATATGGTGTTGCCGTTGTGAAAAAGTTTCATTATTAATATGGATACTTTTATTTGATTCAGTTTTAATATCTTGAAATGGAAATCGTTTTGAATGTAAATGTTAAATATTTGACGTCACACTAGGTGGAGGGGGTATAAAAATGTGACCAAGTGTGACAAGGGAGAGGCAGGGGTCAAAAATCATGAAGTTGGTGTGATGTATACAAGGTGCCCGCGAGGAAAGGGAAACAAATTAACCACGCATTCCTGAGACCAAAAGAAGGAAAAACATTATGTGACTTTAGGTCAATTTACCAAAAAAAAAAAATTTTCTTTTCTATTTTTTGAATGTTTCTTGCACATGAAAAGTAAATGTTATTAATAAAATTATCGTCTAAAAGAAATTGGTACATTTTTTTTTGAAAAAATTTAGTTTCTGCATAGTTTTCCTTGTCACTTTGATATCTGTCAATAAAGACGTGTAAACTATGCCCAATAGTGGCAACAACGCCATCAGAAAGGCGTTTTATGCTGAGTTATAATAAAAAGTGTATTTTTTATAAATTGGTATTAACTCTGAAACTAGGCGAATTTCAAAAAAGTTTATGACATTTTTGTCTCTAAATAGGATCTAGAATATACTGTTAAAATCTTTCCCTTTCCTCGTGGGCACCGTGTATAGTACGGGCGGGGACCGCATTATCTGCTACGTTACATGATACAAAGATAAGCCCCATGGTACGTGTTCATAAAAGTGATGCTGAGTTCCGAAAAATTGTAAAAAAATATAGAATTGGCCGAAAGCACAAAAAAGTACCACTTCCAGTGTAAAAAATGGATGTTATTTACCTACGTCATTTGATACAAAGATGACACTTGTGGCAACAATTAGCAATTTGTATGTAGGTACAGAAAAACCCAGTCTGCCAGTTCCTGCATGGCCGAAAGTGCCCGGCAGACTGGTTAAAAAGTAACGTGTTTGACCCCAAACTTACGTTACTTTTAAACAATCCATTTTTTATAACGGAAGTGGTACTTTTTTGTACTTTCGGCCAATTCAATTATTTTTTACTATTTTTTCAGAACTCAGCATCACTTTTATGAACATGTGCCATGGAGCTTATCTTTGTATCTCGTAACGTAGCAGATCATACGGTCCCGATCATATTGAATCAAAAATACTACTTTAGGGGATGAATATATGTCACTCGCAATAAAGGTGACAGAAAGGAGTCAATTATTGGGCGTTTAAGTATGTCGAGCACTAAGGTATAATATGTTTACTTTAGGCGCTCTACTGACCTCGCAATTAATCACCTGCGATTTACAATACATTGCGGTTTTTGATCCATCGATTGCTTTCGATGCACCTACCTAGACGGCAACGTATCGAAATCGCCCGCGATTTTTGCGTCAAAATTGCGCCGAGTATAGACCTCTTTATTACTTTTAATTTGCGTTAATAGTTTTTTTTTATATACCACCACGGTGGCAAACAAGCATACGGTCCGCCTGATGGTAAGCAGCTACCGTAACCTATGGACGCCTGCAACTCCAAAGGAGTCACATGCGCGTTGCCGACCCTTTACAAAAAGGAGGATTCACTGTGTTGATGGCTAAAGGAACAAGAGAGTCCCTCATCGTCAACACACTGGGTCCTCTTTGAGCTCTTTGGCAACCTTACTCACCAGCAGGAACACAACGCTATGAGTAGGGTCTAGTGCTATTTGGCTGTGGTTTTCTGTAAGGTGGAGGTACTTCCCCAGTCGGGCTCTGCTCAAGATTTGAGCGAGATGACATTCAGAGCCATGTTTAAGTAACGCACATATTAAATTAATGTTTATGTTTTGTTTAATAATAAACATCAAAGGACCATTTCAACAGTCTATAAACATCATTTTTAATCACCGTCCGAAATTACTTTAACAATCTTATAGACCAAGAGCCCTGGAAAGTTTTATACTTACAATTTTGGAGGCTACGAAACTCGCTGGTTAGTATTTGCTATACAATATTTAATATTAAATCCGGGCAACTGGCAGCTATTCATCGGTAGAGGAAGAGGCCAAAGTGGCAGGCCAGCATAAGTTTATAAAGTTCATTGAAAATATCCAACTTATAGTTCTCAGCTTCAAACTTGTTTTTAGCTTACGTCGCTAACGACAATGCTCAAAGGACGGGTTATTGTTTTAACCATCTATGTTTGAGTGCAGATATATGACTACCAGTTTGTAGCAGGGCTCGGAACTGGCTTTCTCATAAAATCCCGAAATAACCCAATATATTTAATTATTTTATGGTTTTTATGTAGAATTCAATATTATATTAAGTTAATGACTTCGTATTATAAGATTTTTCGATTAAATTTGAATGAAAGAATGAAAAAAAAAACGGTATTTTAGTATGGAGCAAATACCGGTTTTCAAGCCCTAGTTTGTAGCGTGGGACCTAGAGAGCCTATTTTTTGAAAAAAGGTGTTAACCAATTTGGTTTTATGACGCAGATAATGTATTGCGCTAGGTTCTTTATATTAATTTTAAAATCCTTTCGCTAACCTATTTATCTGACCTCCACCGATGAAGAACTGCCAGACACGCAGGTAAAAGGACCTATTATCGAGGAAGATGACAGAAGGGTTTTCATGAGAGCCTACAGTATGGCGTACTTCATAAAAGGAGGATGCAGTTTTTTAAAGTGTCGGCAACGCGCATGTAACAACGCACAGCAACACCCCTGGCGTTGCAAGCGTCCGTAGGTTTCAGTGACCTTTTACTATCAAGCGGGCCGTATGCTTGAATGCCACCGAATTGGAGGATTGGTTGTTCTCAAATTTATATAGATTTTCTGGGAGCAAACTCTTCGGCTATTCTAACGTATCTAACTTCGTAAACTGAAAATTCCCGAGATTTCTCACAACTCGTGTGTTTTACGATCTACTAAACTTTGCATACTTGCATATACAAGCTACATTGTTAATAAGAGATATAAACATGATATTATTGCCGTAAAAACGTAACGAGGTAATGTCGTTAAGTTTTACGGGTTTATGAAAGAGTTTATGAGTTCAGGAAGCCAGGAATAACATTTTTTAAAGTTATATTTCATGTCTTGCATGTATGACATACACGGGAACGTTTTCATTCGTACAGTCGAGTTCATAAATATATGAGCAAATCCGAGGCTTCGAAAATAAATGAGCATAGAAAGGTACATTTGCATCTGAACAGATTTACCAATCAAAAATATTTGTACATATCACCTGTCATATTAATCTGAGCAAGTCTAACAATAATATGTAAGCACCTGAAGCATGTATTGGCACATAAATGTATACTAACGGTCGACAATTTTATGTGAACACGTGGAAGTTCATAAATATCTAAACAACCATAAGACTTAACAGTTTGACAATCATCGAAAAGAGTACCGTACTGTCAAATCATACATTTGTCTCTTTCACTTTAAGGTGACGTCATAGAAGTGTCATTAGTATTTGATTGCAGCTTCTTACCCATTTTTGCTGTTTTCGATATATGCTCCACTTAAAAGGGGTTGTTATCAACTTTGATGACTGGCCACTTACAAATTTTTAAATGATAAGCTGTTCTTAAATTGTCGATCATACATGTTCATCAATTGTGATTCATGTTCATTGCATTGAATATTGAATTATACATTTTGCGTAGGTATTTGTGTACTTTCACTTGGTTAAATAATTTTGAAAAATATTAGTACAGATATTTATGAGTTTTCAGTTGCTTACATATTATGGTGAGACTTGCTCAGATTAATATGACAGGTGATATGTACACATATTTTTGATTGCTAAATCTGTTCAGATGCATATGTACCTTTCTATGCTCATTTATTTTTGAAGCCTCGGAATTGCTCATATATTTATGAAATCGACTGTACAGAGCATTTTACGGAATTTATGAATTCCGAATTATGAAACAAAAATTCTAAATGCATTCTTTCTTAAGGCCGCTCTACATTTTAGTGCGTAGGGTTATGCCACGATCGCGATGTGTGGAGTCGATTGGAGTCAATTTATCACATATACGAAAACGGTCCTACATTTTGCGTTTGTGGCTTCATTAGGCCTAGTTCACGCATTAAATGTGAAATGGTCTTTATAGTTTGTGCGGAAAAACAAATGCTGTGGAATTTAATAAAAAAAAACACTTTCTTTTGCACAAACTCTGATGAAGATATTACTAGGTACTGGTATTTTAATTGTGGGTGTACTTACTAGGTGTCTAGATATAGGTACTAAGCAAACAATTAAGCTCTATTTTTTTCCTTTTGTCTGAAATCCAGACCTCGCGAAGGTTACGGGCGGCTGGATTAGTTTAGCCTGTATTTTGCTTTATGTCCTAGATAACATTTATACAAAGGCGATGGGTTTTAGGTGAGGCGGAGGAGTAATGAACGAAATAATGAATGATATCCATGAACTCAGTGCCCTACAACTTACAAGCTCGAATATAGTGAGTTCGTTTAATAAATCCCGCAACGAATGCGAACATTTACATTTCCGACAATTAATATCAAGTAGGAAAAACAAAAACTAGTGGTCAAAACTCATCATCGTTTTCAGGTTTTATCAGTCCACTGATGGATATAGGCCTCTCCAATGGCACGCCACTAAGCTCGATCTTCAGCTCTCCTCTAATCTGTACCCGACACCTTACGGATATCGTCCCTTCACCTTGCTGCAGGACCCCACCCTTGCTAGTAAAAACTACCAAAGGAAAACTTCCAAGATTAAAGTGGTTATAATTATAATACTTATAAATGTAACTTTACCTTGCACACTTTTAAGAGCGACACAGAAATATCGTAAGTATATATTTCTGTCTTTGTCGCTACAAAGTGTCCGGTAAAAAGGAAAATGTAAAAACCCCTTAACGTTCGCGTGTCCGTGCCCCATAAAGCTCTATAAATGGAGTACGCTTCGCCTCATCTTTCCAAACAAAAAAGTCTGCCAAATTCTGAGGGGGGCGAGGTAGCACGCATGTGATGCTTTCAAGTCAAAGGTACATCATTGTCGGTTGTTAATACAGTTAATTTCTAAATGAATTTTTATGGCAGCAACGCTTTATTGACAACCGACAAAGTTGTACCTTTGACTTGAAAACACCAAACATATTTGACATATTCTTTTTATACTTCCTAACACTAAATGGAGCAATAGATAGTCGACTGTACAACTGTTAACATATGGTTCATTATTGGATGCAGTCTTTGCAAATGTCAAACAAAAAAGCCAAGGATCATTTTTAGGGTTCCGTAGTCAACTAAGAACCCTTATAGTTTCGCCATATCTGCCCGTCCGTCCGTCCGTCCGCGGATAATCTCAGTGACCGTTAGCACTAGAAAGCTGAAATTTGGTACTAATATGTATATTAATCACGCCGACAAAGTGGTAAAATAAAAAGTGGAAAAAAATGTTTTATTGGGGTGCCCCTATACGTAAAGTGGGGAGTGATTTTTTTTTTCATTTCAACCCTAACATGTGATATATTGTTGGATAGGTATTTAAAAATGAATAGGGGTTTACTAAAATCATTTTTTGATAATGTAAATATTTTCGGAAATAATCGCTCCAGAAGTAAAAAAAAATGTGTCCCCCCACCCCTCTAGCTTTTGAACCATAAGTTTTAAAAATATGAAAAAAAATCTCAAAAGTAGAACTTTATAAAAACTTTCTAGGAAAATTATTTTGAACTTGATAGGTTTAATAGTTTTTGAAAAAAATTAACAAAAAAAATTCTGAACTAAGTTTGTAATTTAACCGTATAAGGAGGTGTTTATTGTACTTGTAATTTCTACAAAATCACAATGAAATGACGTGCTTTCAAATAAAGTAAAAACGGTGAAAATCGGTTCACGCAATAAATAATTATCCCATAAAAATCATCTTCCATACTTTAAGCTCGCGCGCAATAGTTTACTTAATTTGCCGATAGATGTCGCTGTAGGTGGAACGCTCATATCATATCCTACATGGCGGTGTTATTTTAAGTCTTAAGTGGGGACACTTTCTGTGACGGACGGAAAACTACGGAACCCTACACTGAGCGTGGCCCGACACGCTCTTGGCCGGTTTTGATTGTATTTTCAAACAAAATATAGAAGACAGCATCCTTAAGCGCGTTAAATATGGAGAAGTGTCAAACGTCAAATAGTTACTGCCCGTCAGAAAGAAAACGATTGTCTTTGAATCGATTCTGTAAACGAAGCTTGATTTTCGATTTAGGTTAAATCCTTTATTACGAAAGTAATGATAAATAAAGTAAAACTTTACTTACATCTGAAATGGTATTTCATCTTTTTGTAAACAAGACGAAATATAACATTTTTTACATCCAAAAACAGCGCATAAGGGCATTTTCACGGAGCTTGTTATCCATCGACAGCGATGACGAAAGTGCGTGACATCGATTATTGAAATAGTTTTTATAGATGTACTAGATTTTCCTGCCAATACTTTTAACAGAGGGGAAATGATACCTAAGGCCTCTCCTGGTTTAGAACTCTCTGCCGTGCCCCTTATCCGTTTCCAGCTAGATTCAAGTTCAACTCCATAAATTTGTTGGCAAGCGACAGTTTAGCGTCGCTCGTGTCCTGTTTTATAA
This sequence comes from Pammene aurita, assembly GCA_947086415.1. NCBI lineage: Eukaryota > Metazoa > Arthropoda > Insecta > Lepidoptera > Tortricidae > Pammene > Pammene aurita. Next base: position 14,949,038 of record OX352313.1, read on the forward strand.
ATAAAATAGTTGGCGTGATGTATTCACTGCAACATCGTTTTGTACTTTAGCGACATTGCAGATTGTATTGCATAGGTCTTTTTTTTCTGTTAAAACAATGTATGTAGCCCAGTGTTTTATTATTGTCGCCTTTTTTATACATACTAGACGACTATATCCGTCACTTTCGCTATTATAATAATTGAGTGAAAGAATGAAACTGTATGTGTTTGAAATCATTGCCAGAATGACACTGTGTTATGTAACAACTACCGCAGCCATTCCAAGCCCTGGGAAAAAAAGTATCTGGGAGGGCTCCGCGAGAATACTTTTAATATTAAAAAAAAAATCAAAAATCTGCTCATCTGTCTAGCACATATAATTTATCTTTTAATTTTGGGGCTCCGTCAAATATTTCACTTTCCAAGAGGGTTCCGTCATCAAAAAAGTTTGAGAACCGCTGAACTACGGATATAATACGTTGTGCACGCACCAAAAGTAAAGCCCTTAAAAGGCAACAAGGTGAAAACTTATGGTAGAGGGCACTGTTCCAGATTCAATAAGAGAAACAGTCAAAAGATTGTACTGAAACTATATGTATACAGTCAGAAGGCTTTTCTTAGGGAAAATTCTTCCCTGTCGCTTTATGCTGTAGACAGCATTTTAATTTTAGAGGATTTCGGAAACCGCCTTGATTGCCAGGTACCATCAGGTTCAAAATTGCATGGTCAATTTATCGATGAATTCATTCATAAATTGGCCATGCAATTCTGAACCCGATAGTACATCCCATCATGCTTCAAGCTTATGAAATGTCAAATAGCCCCACGTTGGGGCGCCAACTTATAATAAATCATAAATTATAACCAAAAAAAGTTGCAGCGTTTTCCACCACAGATAAAATAAAATGCGCGTGGTACCTATATGAAAAACGACTCAGAATATTCGGTGAAATGGATTTTGAACTGTTATTTGCGCTACGGGTATAACAATTAAAAATCCATTCCACCGAAAATTCAGGTCAGAATAATTTAAAACGGTTGAAGCCGAGTTATTATTTGCCAAAAATTTCAATGAGCATAAACGCGTAAAGTAAGGAATAGATGGCGCTGCAATCGATAATAAAACATCACATTCTCTAAACATCGGAAATGTCTATTCGATATCTTCTTCGCTAAGCGTATTTAGAGTTGCTAAAAAACAATAAAAACCTTTTATTGACTTAATTTGGTTATGAATCATAAACAAATTAAGTTAATAAAAGGCTTTTATTGTTTTTAGTAACTCTTATGATATAGAATAATAAAAATCCTAAAATTTGTCAACAACGGTCACTGGCCATGGCCCCACCTTAAACTGACATGTGTTGCCAGCGATTTTATTAAACAAGGTTGTTTTTACGAGGCCATTAATGTATATTGCACGTTACAGGGAAGGATATTGAGAAATGCGAGTGTGTTGTAGAAATATTATCATACGTGAAAATTTCTAAGCATATTTAGGACTTTTAGGTAAAATAATGTCATTTGTCATTGATTTATAATGTATTCTACTATAGTTCAAAATCTGTAAGAATGAACTTTTGACTCTTCAGTATTGACGTCATTAGTGATGGGGCTAAGACGTATCGTTTGTCAAATTTAGCGATTATTGATGAATTGTTCGAATCGATTTTACTACAACCGATTTTTTCTTGTTACATGCCTAGGGTAAACGCACCAGTGCTCAGCCATGCACCAGTGGTCAGCCTTTCTTACCTATTTTTGACTGTAATTAGTAAAGTTTTTCTAATTTTCATGTCAAAAATATGCAATATTATAAATTCATGAACTGTTAATTGAAAAATAGCTTAACTCTTAAAAAAATCTCTAGCATGAACTACAATAATACTATTTCAAAGAAGTGGTGTCTTCTGACATGACGGCTTATATTAAATGCGCCATTTTTTATGGAGTGTCACATAGTATTTTGGTAAGACGATAGCAGCCGAATTGTGATTTCTTGTTGAAAGAATGTGGATGGCTGCACTTAATTATTACTTAAACTATCTGAAAAACGTAAAAAATATGTATAAATCCATATGAAAGTAACATTTTTAAGGCGGCTGACTATTGGGAACTACTTTATGTACAAAATCCAATAGCCAGCCTCCCCTGGCTGACTATAGGGTTTGAAGCAGTAATTTTAAAAAGGTCGTAAACCCAGAGGTCAGCCGGGGGAGGCTGACTATAGGATTTAAGACTTTTTTTATCATCAAATGAAGTGTAAGTCGTTAAATCAAGCCCCTTTAAATATTTACGTTATTACGACTTTATTTGATTGAAATACATTAAATACCCAGTAGTCAGCCTGTGGCTGACCACTGGACAATAAGATCGCTCAACTCGAACCTACTAATCAGCCGTTAAAATGGGATGGCTGGGCACTGGATTCTTAAAGGCTGTGTATTGGTACACAGAGGGCTGATTACTGGCAAAAATGCCCTTTCATTATATTTAATAAAATAATTTCAAAAGCAAGATTTAATTAAGTTTTATTCTTTACAAGCATTAAACTAGATTAAATTATTGAACAATAGAAACGTTGATAACTCTTATTGGTCAATAAGTGGGCAAATTATACGATCTTGAACATAGACATTTCGTTAAAAGGCTGACTACTGGTGCTTTTACCCTATATATTTTGTATCACAAATCTTCTCAAATTATAACAATAAGAATGAGAGAATGAATAATGTTTATTGACTTAAACCTAATACAAGTGTAAGTAATATTTGCACAGTACGCTAATAGTTTAAGAGAGACTTATGTATTAGGTTTGAAACAGTTTCACCGGAACTGAGCCTCTGTCTCCCAAACTAGGCGGATGCCTGTGACTCGGAAGTCAGTGATTCCACCGAGAATATGAATTGAGATGAGTTGTATGCAGTTATGCCTAATATACAAAAATAAATTAAAAAAGGAAAACTTAACTATAACAAAGCAGAACATATAACTATTTAGGAAATGATCATTTAATAATTGTTATCTACTAATTATGTATGGCATTATAATAATTCCATAATTAATACAATGTGATAAGAAAGTCTTATATTGTCTATTGATTACATAATCGATTTTATCGACTTACGGAAATGTTATTTGAATCGGAACAGCAGACATGGTCACAACACTAAATTTAAAAAAAAGGAGGCCTCGACCGTAACTGTTTGCATGCTAAATTGTTATCGTAAAATATTCAATAACTAAGATATGAAAAAATTTAACATTAATTAAGTTATGTTTATAAAAAGTGAAATATTGTGTTTACGTACATGACAAGCTGTAAAATCGTTATGGGATTTTGTTTATAATTTCAAAGTGTCTTGCGCGTTTACGTTCTACGGGCGTTGCGATGTGTCAAAAGTTCATTCTTACAGATTTTGAACTATAGATCGGCTATCTGGAACAAATTTTGTGCGCCATGTTTGGCGGTTGACAGCTGTCAGTTGCTTGGCAGCATGTCAGTGGTTCAAGAGCGAATGTATGGACTTTATGTGCCGGTCACTTAAACTAATGGCGAAAAAAATTCTTACTGATGTCATTTACTCAATGTCATTGATAGGCATATTTAGAATACAGTGTCTAATTTGTTATCATTTGCCCGCGCTATGCATATCACTCGTACTTTTATATATATCTGAACAGGCGAATGATATCAAAATGATGACATTGTGACATTATTAGTAAGTTCTAATAATGCCTCTAAGTAGTTCATTTTAAGATCGACAAAAGCAAGTAGTTGTATTAGGTACTTCTTTAAATGGACAATAATATTATGTACGCTACGTCATGATGCCTTGTTTTCACTTTTTCCATATCCTCTTTGCTTTTTCTCAACGCTACAGGGCCTACAGGCAAACAAAATACCAGCTTCTTTTGTTTTCGAGGCAAAGCGAATTTGTGTTGCCAGACGAAAAAATAAAAGGCATTTTTTCGCTATAAAACGCTACATCAAGATAAGAATCTGACCATTTCTCGTCACAAAGTTATTTAGTCACGGCCAAACAAATACACGTATAACTATAATATGCCTAAATTGTTATTTAACGTATTCATGACACGAAGGGGAAACTTAGTTGAGGGAAATAGTTTCGACGTTTGCGGTTAGTTTTCGAGCCTTGAGTTAACGTTATTTTATTTCATTTTACAAGCTGTTTGTAGCCCATGTTACTTTTTTTAATCTTTGTACAGCGTTAAAACCGGTATTAGACATTACAATTTTGTAGGGCCCATCTGTCAGATTGGGAGGTGTAATAAAAGTCAGGGCACTTAAGGAACTGAGGGAGGGATAGGAAGAGGCAGGGTACACGACAGATTTAATTAATACGAATATATATCGATACGAAAAATCACACGACGACATCAACAAACCATGTTTTGCGTGGTATACTGGGTTGAATTAAAGCATATTGGGATCTCTTTTTTTTACTAGTATGTTTCCATCGCGTGCTCCAAGAATTAATTAGGTATGTTTTAGGTAAAGATAAGAGGTCATACGAATAATTTTTGAAAGGAAACTTATCTCCCCACACAACTGCTTCCTTGGCTATTTGGTCAACTTTCTCATTACCCGCAATGCCTGAATGACTTGGTATCCACGCCAAAACAACCTCCTGCCCTCTCTTGTTGCAGAGTAAAATAGACTCTTTAATTGAAACAATCAGAGCGATATGTAACTTAGCGGAAAAGGGATTAGATAATAGTGCCTCAAGAGCACTACGTGAGTCCGATAGTATGATAGATCGATTTAGTCTCCCTAGCAGGATATATTCTAAACACTTAAGTATGCCCAAGCATTCCCCAGTAAACACCGAGGATTCCGGGGGACACTTGGTCTTTTGTACAATACCATATTGAGGGTGGTAAGTTCCGACTCCCACGCATCCCTGGGGAGATAGTTTGGAGGCATCTGAGTATAGGGTGTGCCAACCAGACCAATCATCTTTCAAGACGAGACTGATGCGGTCGTTAGCCAGCGGATCACTCTTAAGTTTGTTAAAATCGAGGATAACTCGCGGACGAAAAGTAACGGTATCATACGGGTGCTCGTATATTGGTAGTCTTGGAGAGTGATGCGTTGGGTCTTTAATTGAGTTAAATCTACGGAAACTGTTGACGAGGCAGGGACAGCGTTTTTTTTCCCAATATTTTTTGCTACTGACGAAATCATTCAATGACTTAATTTTAAAATATATAGGGTGGGCCGAAAATTCAAAGGCTCGGAACAAATAACGATCAGCCAGGTACTGACGGCGAAGATCGAGGGGAGGTTCGACACACTCCATCTGCATAGCGTTGATAGGGCTCGACCTCATTGCTCCTAACACCACGCGTAGGGCTTTAGCTTGGACTAGGTTAAGTTTACGCATACCTTCACAACTAGCTGGCAATAACAGATATGTACCATAATCCAACAAACTACTAATAATGGCATTGTATAGCAGTTTTAGAGAAAATGGATGTGCTCCCCACCACACCCCTGATAAACATCTAAGAATATTTATATTGCGTTCACATTTAGAAACAACATACTCACAGTGAGGAAGTCCTGTGAGCTTTGAGTCTAGTATCAGTCCCAAAAACTTAATTTCAGGTACTATTGAAATGTGATTACCATTTAGTGTTACAGAGACATTGGGAATATTATTTTTCCTAGTAAAGACAACAACTTTGCTTTTCGACGGGGATAAATCTAACCCGAGATCATTTAGCCAAGAATTAAGAACTTCCAAAGATGAAGAAACTATTTCTGCTGCTCTATTAATTTCCGAGTTTATGGAATATATAAGGATATCATCAGCGTACTGCAAGACATTTGAGTGTTGAACATTTTGTTCCAAATCATATGTTTAAATATTAAATAATATAGGGCTGAGCACCGAACCCTGCGGCAGCCCCTTCCACACACACCTAGACGGTGTTATTGATTTATAATTGCCCCGAAAAATGATACGACGTTCAGATAACATCAGCATTATGAAACTGCTCAGTCTCACCGGGACTCTCAGTTCCTGAAGCTTTTTCCTGAGAGAGGGAAGCTGAACGTTATCATAAGCCGAAGTTATGTCAAGGAAGCCTGCAACTATTGATTCATTACAGGAAAAAGCAAGCCGGATATCAGTGGTAAATATTGCAAGGCTATAGGAGGTGCTTTTACCTTTTCTGAAACCGAATTGAAATTTAGCCAATAAGTCATTACTTTCCACAAACCATTCTAACCGATTCTTTACAAGATGCTCCATTATTTTTAACATAACCGAAGAGAGCGCTATAGGACGGTATGATCGTGGATCCGCAGGGTCTTTGTTGGACTTGTGGATAGGTATAACTAATTGTGATCTCCACGTTTGCGGCAAGTACCCAGAAACAAATACCTTATTTACTAGGTCTAAGTAATACTGTAAAAAATTATCACTGGAGTTACAAATGAAAGAGTAGGGAATCCCATCCAGCCCCGGAGTAGAATCTTTTACTGAACTTAAAACATTTTTTAATTCTAACATGGAGAATGGTCGGTCAAGTGGATCTTGGGAACTCAGACAGTATACAACATTTGCTTCTGATTCACTGGGGGCATACTGCGGGGCGAGGTTATCCATAAATTGGTCGGCCCAGTCCAGCGAGGGTGGATGTGTACGGGTTGCAGTTTTTTTAGAGCCTCTATATTTTCGAATATTTTTCCATAAAAAACAAGCTGGAGTAGCCGGAGAAATCGATGAGCAGAAAGATTTCCATCCTTCTTGTTTTTTGGAACGAAGAAATAACTTGGTTTCCGCCATAACTTTATTGAGCTGGACATAATTAGCCTGAGTCTGGTTATTACGATACTCCTTCTCAGCTTTTTTCCGTTCTTTAATTTTATTAGTACATTGGTGGTCCCACCATGGTGGGGATGGGATTTTGCCTGTTACTGCATTTTTTATTGAAAACACTGACTCTGCACATTCACAAAGAGCATTTGTGAAAGACAAAGCGCAGTCTTCAATTTTTTCAAAAGAAATGGGAATTAAAAATGGGATAAAATCACACTGTTTATCTTTAAACTCTTTCCAGTTGGCATTCAAAATATTAAATTTGAGAAGTGGAATATTAGGGGCTTCATTTTTACATGCTAATAGTGGGAAATCAATAACAATAGGAAAATGATCACTTCCAAATGATGATTCTAGAACGTCCCAGGTCATCTGGGAAGCTAAATCAGGGGAACAAAAAGATAAATCGACCGCGCTAGTAGCTTCATTAGGGCGAGTCCGCCTTGTAGCCGAACCGGAGTTCAGAATGCACAAGTTACGTTTATCTATTATCTCGAGTAATTGCTTGCCGAAAGGTAAGGTCTTGCCACTGCCCCAGACCTCATGATGGCAATTAAAGTCTCCTAAAACTAGTAGCGGAGGAGATAGACTTTGCAAAATCAACAATAATTGGTCAAGAATAAACTTAGAAGGGTGGGGAATATAAAGGGACACGAGAGTATACTGTTTAATTTTTATAGCGACTATATGTAAGCCTTTTACGTGGGAGGTTGGAATGGTGTTAAATTCAACATTTTCTTTAATCAGTATAGCACTGCCGGCATACCCATCTGGTCTTTCGTCACGAATAGTGACAAAACCAGAGATATGAAAGTTAGTTTCCGGTTTCAGCCAAATTTCTGAAAGTGCAAATAGATTGGGTTTATACTTGTTCAAAAGATAACTTAATTCGTGTTTCTTACTGAGGATGCTGCGAATATTCCACTGTAGGACCAACTGGCCCATTATTAAAAGCTGTAGCGAGAGAAGAGAGTAGGGGAAGGGAAGAGGCAACGTGGGACGTCAAATTATTTCCTGGTGGGGACCAGTTCACATTCGAAATAACGGATATTAGTTGAGTGAGTATTGGCGTCCTGGGCTGAATGGAAACTAACAGTAACCCTATTCCGTCCTACACTTTTCACAGACCCATCAATTACGTTGGGGAATTCTCTATTGTGGCTGTGAATAAATTGACCAAAAGTCACGGGATGCAAAGTGGCGCCAGAAGACTCGCTATCGTACTGCACATGAACCGTAAATGGACCAGGGTCATTGAGATTATACTGTTGTCTATCAGAGGTAGCAAGCGATGGAGTAACCGGATAATTTTCAGTTAGAGATGGGGGAGCGGACGCTTGGAGAGGGGTAGGGGGGGTTATTGTCTGTGAGGGTTGAGATGATGTCTCTAATGACTTTATTTCTTGTCCCAGTGGAATTACTGAATCTTGAGACTCGGACATTGGTAAACCCGAAAACGAATTCTTGATAGATATTTGAGGATTTATATCTATATCCGATTTATCGGAAACAGAATGGCCGACCTCGATCGGGAGTACGGGGTAGTATGAGCCTTTTTCGCTTTACGCCGTTGGCGCTTTTCCTTCCTACGTTCCGTCTTTGAATCCTTCATTTCTATATCATTAATTTCATTGTTGTGATTAAGCGTAATAAATGCCGCTGGAGATGAATGAGAATACTCTCTCGACCCTCCCGGATCACCGCCGGGGGAATTATCCCCCATGGCGGTATCTACCCACCCAGGTTAAGGAAAAATTTATTAACTATAGATTAGTTAATAAATCTAAAGTAATGTACAAACAGGACATACACAAAACACCACTTACCACCAACACCACACAAAACAAAGACCTGATCTGAGCGAGAAAATCTAACAGGAACTATAATTTTAAATTAACCACTTTCAACACGTCTACCCGCTATTGACGCTCGGCCGGAATCCAAGCATAACCAAAAACAGATGTTTTCTGGCACTCGGCATCGTTTATTTTTAAAACCATAGATAACGTTATCTTTTATGCCTACTTGAGTTCATTTCCGCATTTTTTGGCGCCAAACACGAATAAAGGGAAGCATCTGTCTAATTGGATAACAAAACAGTTTGTAATTCGCTACTTTAATTTAAATATACTATACAGTGTGTAAATCTAATACGGGTGAATCTCTTAACGGTGATTAGTATAGGTATAGGACATAAGAAATGTAATTAGATAACTTTTACTGAAATGGCAATTAGCATTTTTTTCCATACAAAATAATTCGGCCCGCAATGTAATGCAAACACACTCGCGTTAAACGGTCGTTGACAGTTACTTTCAAAAGCTCACATCGCGTATGTAATGTCATTTTTGTCATTAACTGTCATGAGTGGGTAAATAATAACCAAGTTATAGTCTGGCCAGCCAACGAACGCAGTAGCAATGTACATCTAACAAAAATATAGCAACACTCTAGGGCGATTCGAACAGCAGCATTGCTCCATAGAAAAGCAGCAATGTATATCGAACCAACATTTTTTTTTTCCAAGTTGGCTGCATTGGCACGGTCGCTTTCGTATGTCAGTGTAGTCGTAATTTTGTAAATTGTAACTGCATTATTAGTAATTATTAGATAAAATCATTGAAAACTCTGATATATGTACCTATAGTTATGACTTTTCAATAAATAAGGTGCGAAGAAATTAAAATAACCAAAATATATAAAGGACAGAACATTAGAGGTGGAGATCATGCGGTCAAAATACAATAGCTAAAATCCAGCAAGGAAACAAACATTGAATGCTATAATCATAAGTCCAGCGAGGAAATCGAGTATATCTACCAGAAAATACAACTTTTCAGTTTAGAATGGAATCGAATTAGCGGCACAATCTGTACGAATAAAGGTGTAATGCATATTACTCAGTAATACTCCTATAAATTATGATTTCCTTTCGTCATTCGTTTATAAGACTATTTTAGGTGTATTTATTGTGTGAAGTGTATTGTAGTTAATAAACGCACGTGAGATTTTGTTGTTTACTTATTTTATACATAGGTATATGAAGGGAAACAATAAAATAATTTGATAAAAATCTAAAGGTAGCGGGGTGCTTGTTGTTTGTTAAATCTGATGTTTACCGCTTTATCGCCTTGTGACAATATTGAGCACCATCCTATGCAACAAGCGTTCTTGGACTTCATTTAGCACCAGTTTTCGATTTGATTTGTTCGATTTATATACACTGAAAGAAAGAACTTCAAATGATAATTCTATACAAAACTGCATAACCTCAAAGCCATAATTATCACGCAAGTTTGATTATACCTACATTTATATCTTAGCTATGCTTTATTAGCACATTTATTGAACGGAGGTGGCAGATATCAGTGATATCACATTAATAAATAATAAATTACGCAACATGAAACTTAAAAACGTAAGTAAACAAAGCTAACTTTTCAAAATAAAAATGTTACATGCCACAGATAAAATGCAAATTATGCACAATTTTCGAATTATTCAAAGACAGGTGTTGCCAACTAGCGATTTTTCAAATTTGCCGCGCTTTTCTACTGACAGAAATGGTTTGCCAGACTATAGATGCTTTTTATCTGATAAACGTAATACTTAGTTTCAAAAATCTAGTTAGATAGGTACTCGTACACGTAAAAAAACCACAGACTTAAAAAAGCAATTTATTTTAATACCTACCTAGTAAAAGCACAGTTTTCTTGTACTACTCTAAGGGTCAAATGCAAAACGGCGGAGGATTCGGTCTTGTAATGGAACTGGTACCTCATCGTGAATAGCTGCTCCCTCCACCCTTCCAGTCACGGGCAAACCTTCGCGAACTCGCTGTATTGCGTTTACAATTACTCGAGCGTTTCTTGGTACAATTCGATCAGGGAATCGCTCTCTGTACAGAGCTAACGCTCGATTACCATTTTGTAATGCTTCACCGTAAATTAAAATCATGTCCATTAATTCGGGAGCAGTAAAAGTTGTTAAAGGAGGCATTTTTATAAGTTACGATTACTTCTGTATTGTATGACTGACATTGTCAAATCAAAGTTGAAATAATTAAAAAAACATTTAACTTTACCAAAGAGTTTGTCACGTTTTGAAACAATGTACCAAACTTTGCGGTGTTTAGACTGTTCAGTTAATTCTCGAAATCAATTTTGGTAATAATACAATTATCAGGCGGCCGTATGCTTATTTCCCACCATCTGGTCTAACAAAATCAGACAAATGAAATACTAAGTGATATCATATGATATCACCTAGTATTAGTAGTATCACTAATTATCTTTAGTATTATGTATGGACTGACGTTTATCTGACGTTACATACATTTGACGTTCCCCTCCCCGCAAAAATCGGCAGACTTTTTTGTATCGGAAATGACAGACATGGCTACTCCATGTCTGTCATTTCCGATACAAAAAAGTCCGGGTTGAATTCTCTAAGGCATTTTCAGAAAAGGTGCTATCAAAGTATGTCTATGCTCAGTATTAGGAATCATCACGTCAAATGATGTTATCGTGACTGATTAAAATGACATTAAGTAGATGAAGTCAGTTCTTTGTTGATAAAAATTATAAATAAATAACTTTTAATATCTTTAACATGCCTAGTAGCAGTCTAGTCTACCAAAATAACCACAAAACATTAAACGCAGTGTAATACTAACTCGTGATTGTTCCGCAGATATTAGGTAAGTTTTTAAATGCGTAGTAATAGACATTCTGGTAACGCAACCATGTTTACAGTACATTGCTGCTGATCAAATTTTCAAAAATTAATTATTGGGTCACAGTTAAGTGTAACATAAAAAAACATCTTAATTAATGATTACACTAATGAGTTCTATGTCTGGTTTAATTTATCGCCCGTATTAGATTTACACACTGTATACATATAATCGTTTCACTTTGGTATTTTTTCTTCCAACTGAGTTAGAATGGTATTTTTTTAGTGAATGTATAATTCGTAAGGATATGTTGCAAAAAACACATAAAGAAAGCTCATTTCAAACAAAAATAATGTAAACGACCAATAACAGAATTTCTACAATAATCAAAAAAATCATAAGGTGAAAACTCTCAATTCGTTTGTAGATACCTTTTTCTATGTTTTATGCAAAGATATTTACTATGGATGGGTTATACTCTTAACAAAATGAGCAGAAAAAATACTTCCTCAGTTATTACATAACCTAGCAACGATTCTGTTATGTTTATCTATTTTGACAATCATTACATCTTTGTCACTCTCATTGTTGAGACGGGACTCATTGGCACGTCCGCATCTCTTGCTGGCCGGTGCGCGGCTAGCGACAATTGTTTGAATTCACTCATTTTAAGTGCTTCACTTTTGGAGCGTACATAACGCATCTGTCATTATTATATATCATAGATAAATATTCCGAATAATCTTGGGGCATCCCTACATAGAGAGAAATGGGTAGCTGGAGAATCCAGAAAAACCAGGAGTAGGGATTGCAATCCTGTGCCAGATCCGGTACTATTTTGGTACAAATATTACCGGATCCGGTACCGCATTGCATTCCCTGACCACCAGATAGAAGAATTGGTGTCTGAAGTAAATATCATCGGAGAGAACTAGTCGATAAGATTTTGCTGGCTTGGGTATCTTGAGAGAATATCCGGCGATAGAGCCAAAAGTGCCCACGTGGGATGCCGACGCTCATCTGGTCGTCCTAAGTATGGCTGGAGAGACCAGGTCCAAAGAGATCTATGCGCTCTACAATACAAGCCGAAAAGTGGGAGAAGCACAAAACAGAGCGTAATGGCACTAATAGGGAAGGCCGGTGAAAACTTTTCCAGATTCAATACAATGGGAGAAAGAGACACATACAATTGAATTTAATCGTATATTCATACGATTAAATTAAATTGTAATTTGTCTCTTTCTCCATTAAAAGCATTATTCCTATATGTACATTAGAGTCGCTCTGAAAATACATGTATCAAGGAATATTCAGATTCTTTGTCCATTGGGTTGTGTACTTGTGTTTTCACTAGGCGCAAGCAGGTGTGCCAAATTGCTACAATGAGAGAAACAGGCAGAAGATGAATGGTCCTATAACTAGTACATAGTTATGTAGTCAAAAAGTTTTTCTTAGGCAAAAACCTTCCCTATGGAGTTAATCTACAGCATTTTAATTTTAGTATATTTCAGAAAGCAATTCGAGACAACATTTTCGCGAAAATAAATAAAAACTACTTCGCGCCATACAGATTTAGCTTTTCTAAGGACCAATATTGGAGATGTCATTTTGATAGTTGCCTTCTCCATTCATATCAGAGGCCAAGACTCATTTCATTACATTACGGATGGCTAAGTCAGCGGAGTAACTGTAAACTGGACACCCTGTCCAATAAGTTCGAATACACATATTTTTTTGCGTTGACCCTGAAGGCATACAGGCTGCAGGCCATCCATTTATTATATTAATCTAAAGAATAAGTTAACTTGAACATAATGTAATAGTAAAAAACGCCAAGGACTTGAAATTTGTCTTCACTCTTCAATGAAGTACTTTCGATTAACAATTTAGTACAAAATTTCGTAATGGCGACTGCAAAAGTGTTTTTTCAAGGCGGTAAAACTTTTTGGAATCAAACGCAATCTCGTTTACACAACAATGAGAAGGTCTTAAAATAGCTCCTCTTTAGAAGACAGGAAAAAATCTGGTCAGCTACGCAGCTAGAACCATTAAAATACTAAATATCGTGAGAGTGCGAGTTTAGAGGACAAAAGCCGCTTTATCCAAAAATCAACTGCCGATCTGAAATTTTTGAGGAGATCCTTACGTGGTATTTTGGAGGTGGATCCTGGATATCATAGCTACAATAAACGTGAAGTTCATCGTTTTTCCGTAGCAATCGAGAAAATTAGAGTACATAATCCAACTCAATACATTCCTGGCACGCAGGAAGGAGTTGATTTTCTGACGAGAAACTCATTGAATTAAAATAGCCTTACAATGCTCAAAACGGTCGTTTATGAGCAGCAAGTATAAAAAACAGCCTAAACCATGAGGTTAATGTTCCCAGACTCCAGAGGGAACTATTGGTGGTAGTGTGGGCTTCAGTTAAATATGTGGGGCCAAATTTCGTTATATTTACCGATAAAGTCGCACATTAATAATGAAAATTATAAATCAGAGGTTTTCGTCGAATAACGCTCCTGAAAATTTGAAAACTGTGTTTAGGAATAAAAATTAAATTATTTTCTCACAAAATTGTACTCAAAACAGTGCAAACGTTGTTCAAGCTTTGAGAAAAGCTAATTTCGATGATTATATTGCCGAAAGTAAACGGCCACTCCATTCTCCAGATTTGCGTTTATTACATTAATTTGGTATGTTTTTACATGCCTTGTGGGCACTTGTAGGTCACATTATTATAAAATAGCAAATATGGACAATGAAAAAAAAGATATCGAGCATATTTGGGACGAAATAACCTTGAAAGCGGTGCGTGCCGCGTGAGATTGAGTTGAAAAATGTAGTCAGCTAGTAATAAAATAGGTAAGAGGTGGAGTTAGTCCAAAATATTTGCAGCATATTTTGTATATTAGTATAGCTTTAATAAAATACAGATTTCACTACAATAACTATTCGTACAAAAAAGTTATAAGACCTCCAAAGTGTATTCGAACTTTTTGGACACGGTGTAAGTAAGTATGTTTAACAATTGCTCAAAGACGTCTGATCTAATTTGGAAAGTTCTTGTTTTATTTTAAAATGGTCGTTGACGATGGGATCCTAAAGAAATTGAGGGAATACTCAAATCATATGGGCATACCTATAGCCATTTGGGTATTCTCGTATATACATCAAAAGTCGTATCGGTTACACCTTTTATAAATTACTAGCTTTTGCCCGCGGCTTCGCTCGCGTTAAATTCGGGGTAACACGGTTCCCCTTTCCTGATTTAAAACACAGAAGAGAACTCGGAACAGAATATTATTAAAATTTCACCCTCTCTTTTAAGGGGTTGGGTGCAGATTTCCAAAAAAAAGATGATTTTAGGAAAATGGGGGGTTAGAAAGAGACGTAAAGTAGCCTATGTCACTCTCCATCCCTTCAACTATATCCACTTAAAAAATCACGTCAATTCGTCGCCCCGTTTTGCCGTGAAAGACGGACAAACAAACACACACATACACTTTCCCATTTATAATATTAGTATGGAAGTATGGATAACTCAAGAACGGCTGAACCGATTTTAATAATGTTTGATTTTTTGCATTTATCTCTGCCTTGAATGGCAGAATAACTAATAAAATTATCCTAGCGCTTGTCCCGGCTTTTGCCACGACTCAATTCAGCCTGGGGTCCGCTTGGCAACCTAATCCCATGAATTGGCGTCGGCAATAGTTTTTACGAAAGCGACTGCCATCTGTCCTTCCAACCCAGAATGAGATTAGATCCGGTTTCCTCACGATGTTTCCCTTCACCGAAAAGCGACTGGTAATTATCAAATGACATTTCGTACATAAGTTCCGAAAAACTCAGTGGTACAGTCGCCATCAAATATATCGGAGCGGCCAAGGTACTCAAAAATATCTGAACATCTTTATTGCCTTGACAATAGAGGCGTTGTTGCCGCTGCGATATGTCTGATGGCGACTGTACGAGCCGGGGTTTGAACGGAGACCTCCGGATTGAAAGTCGGACGTCTTATCGCCGTTAGAGTTGGTTTGACGCGGTGCATACAATCCGCGTTACTACAGTACTACGGCCAAAAGCAACGTTCCGATTGAGTCGGAGCTCATTAAACTGGACGTCTCGCTCACTCTCGCTGTCTGCTGTCACTCCGCGTCGAAAACGTTCTTGCTTTATTTTATGATTCTACTATAGTGTTCTAGAAAGGCCGACCCCAAATAAATGGGACCAAGGTCAATCAAGAAGACTTATTATCGTGCAGAAATACTACGCTTTGCACTAAAAAGCAGATTGTAAATCATTTCTCAAACGTTTAAGTCTATGGGTAGAGACGGAATGGTTTAAGCACCTATATCCGTTCTGGCCAGCGAACGGCGAATATGCAAATTGAGAGACGCTTTAGTTTCTTACTCGAAAACTATACAGGGTGATTTCTGGGTCGTGAATTCGTGATTCGGAACCACTTTTTCTGATTGGGTAACTGCTGGGCAAGGATCTGAGGAGCCTTCCTTTGATCTCCACAACTCTCGGTCTTGTGCTTTTTCAGGCCAGGTGCTAAGGGAATTATCTTCTCAAAACAGATTTTTTTAAGGAAAATTAATCTTAAATGAAATAAATCATGGATACGGTGTATGGAAAAAGACAAGACGTCACATTGATTAGGGTGCAATATTATCTTTTCTTACTAATCTGAAAAATAATTATCAATATTTGTGATAAATAAATAATGGCTACCTTTATTAGGTTCATCTTTAAGTTCTGTATTATGCCTTGTTCTCTTGCTCCGCGACAGGGATGTTACAGAGCTCCGGTTCCGTTAAGTCGGAACTTCCGATTGGTTTTAAACATCTGCTTCGGTTCCGGTTCTGTTACTTTCAAAACAGAAGTTATATCGAATGTCATAGCAAAGCAGCGGGGGGAAATTAGCGGCGGGGGAACTGGTTAATACCTGTCAATAGACTCATCGTAGACCTACCCCTAACATCACGTCCACTTATCACTCGGGCTCCGATTCTGGTTGCGCTTCCGTTTTCGGTTTCGATTTCGTTTCTGGTTCCGATAAACTAAATTTTAAACATCTGATTCCGCTTTCGGTTACGATACAACCACATCTGTTACATCCCTGCTCCACGACTCCGATATCAATCTGTATACCTTCTTACCTCCACTCAACTGATAAGACCAAGGATTTTACTTATTTTTATCCAATTGAAGACATGCGTGAAAAATATTTAATTGAATTCAATTCGATTACTTGTCTTACATCAAGAAAAAAAAATGTATGACCACTATACACGGTGAATCTGAGTAACCCGAAAGATTTTAACCATAATTGGAGACTAAAATGTCGTATAAACTTTTCTGGAATTGGCCTAGTTTCAGAGTTACTACCAACTAAATAAAAAAACATTTTTTATTGTGACTCAATTCAAAACGCTTTTTTGATGGCGATTTCACCCTTTATGGGGTCTAGTCTAGACATTCTTATTGACAGATATCAAAGTGTCAAGGATTACTTTACGTAAACTATTTTGTACGAAAAAAAATGTACTAATTTATTTTAATCGACAGTTTTAACAATAACAATGTTGTTTTTATGTTCAAAAGCATTTAAAAAATCGAAAAAAAAAGCAAAAAAAAATTTTTTTTTTGGCGAACATTCTAATTTCTATAACATTTATTACTCCTTACTCCTTATGACCTCAGGAATTTATGGTTAAAATTTTTCGGGTTACTCAGATTCACCGTGTATAGGTAAACGCATTACAAAAATCTTCCAAAACTTATTCCTTCCAAACAGTTTTGCGCAACTTTGAGCCACTTTGAGGCCCGTGACGTCTAACGTATTTTCGATTTTTAGACGTTCCAGGGCTACAATATATTGTAAGTTTAGTACATTTGAATCTAACGGGAAAAATAATCGCATGCGCATTGCCGACCCTATCTTGCAGAATTACTTTTGAAATATTTTCCAACGTGATAGCACCACGTGCAAGTAAAGAAGAGCGCGTGAATAAACTCTTCCTATTTATTTATTAAAACATAACTGCCCTAATAGTGCTGGAGCCCGCCTAACTGGAAATTTATCAAAATCCTAACCAATTTTCTTCCATATAGCGTTGTAGAGCCCATCTCGGAGATCATGAAAACATACGTCTTAAAGGTCTTAAATGGCCATAAGTATGTATGGCGTCAAGTTGAAAATACAATTTTTTGGCCTAAATTTATCAACGAGCCTACCGCTTTAAATTTTGACACATGATTTAGCCTACATACCAATTTTAAGACCATTCTAGTGGGCGCATAAGATTTTAAGACCAGTTGAAGTTACAATTTTTTGGCCTAAATTTATCAACGAGCCTACCGCTCCAAATTTAGACAGTAGTTAAAGGACCCATTCACCAAACCAAATCCCAATTTTAAGACCATTCTGGTGGGCGCATAAGATTTTAAGACCAGTTGAAGTTGCAATTTTTAACCGACTTCAAAAAAGGAGGAGGTTCTCAATTCGACTGATTTTTTTATTTATTATTTTTTTGTATGTATGTTACTCGATATCTCCGTGAATCGAGAACCGATTTCCAAAATTCTTTTTGTGTTTGATAGGGTACACTTTCGAGATGGTCCCATGTAAATTTTATCAAAATCGGTCAAGCAGTTTATGAAATATCAACAAAAATGGGTTGAAGGCGGTTTTTAAAATTTTTTTGCCTAAATTTATCAACCAGCCTACCGCTCCAAATTTTGACAGTAGTTAAAAGACACATTCAACAAACCAAATCCCAATTTTAAGACAATTCTGGTGGGCGCATAAGATTTTAAGACCATTTTAAGAAATAGTCGATTTCATACAAAAAATAGCAAAATACTGTAAATTCGTTAAAATATATTTAGCTGGCACAAGCACAACTGCATATTCATATTTAAGTGTCTTGTAATTTAAAATGCCGTAAACGTATTCCGTAATAAGTCAAAAATTTGAGAAATTCGTAATAGCAGTACTTTAGTCACGGGGGTCTTAAATCACTAAATTTATTATTCATTTTTAACCGACTTCAAAAAAGGAGGAGGTTCTCAATTCGACTGAATTTTTTAGGCTATAGGCATTTTCTACCAGTCGCTCATAACTCTAAACTGATAAGCGTCAAGTTAGGTGCACTGAGAATATATTACTGACTAAAAAATGACGTGAATTTATTTTATATCCTACCTTTCCAAATTTTGACAAGTGTTGTAGCCCACTTCAAATAACCTACATACCCATTTTAAGACCAATCCGGTGGGCGCATAAGATTTCAAGACCAGTTGAAGTTGCAATTTATTGGTCTTTATTTATCAACGAGCCTACCGCTCCGAAATTTTGACAGTAGTTAAAGGACCCATTCAATAAACCAAATCCTAATTTTAAGACCATTCTAGTGGGCGCATAGGAAAAAATTGCAAATTACTATAAATTCGTTTATAAAATATACTTAATTGGCACAAACACAAATGCATATTCATATTTAAGTGTCATGATTCAAAATGCCGTAAAAGTATTCCGCAATAAGTCGATAATTGGGGAAATTCGTCATAGAAGAACTATAGTCGCGGGGGTTTAAATCTCTAAAATTATTATTTATTTTAAACTTAATGGCACGAAACATGATTTAAAATGCTGGACGTAATGCCTATACCTATTTTTTACCAGTCCCTCATACATAACCATAAACTAACAAGCGTCAAGTTAGGCGCACTGAGAACATTTAACTGACTGAAAATATAACGTAAATTTATTTTTAATCCTACAGCACCAATTTTTTAACACGGCGTCGCTACATTTCAAGTTCAAGTCGTCTCTAATTGACATCTTATTTCATTCACGTTTTCAACTGACCACAACACAATACCTAGTTGATATAATTATATATATTTTATGAAAATTAATTATATTCGTAAGTACTTACGAAAATACTCAGTTGGAGAATTTGAGTCTATTTTGTTTTTATATGCAAGTGTGATAGAGACGGATATAATGTGCTGGAGCCCTTCTCACTGGAAATTTGTCAAAATCCTTCTCCTTATTTTCTTCCATATAGCGTTGAAGAGCCCATCTCGGAGACCATGAAAACATAAGTCTTAAAGGTCTTAAATGGCCATAATTATGTATGGCGTCAAGTTGAAAATACATTTTTTTGGCCTAAATTTATCAACGAGCCTAAATAATTTTGTGATTTAAGACCCCCGTGACTAAAGTACTGCTATGAAGAATTTCTCCAGTTTTTGACTTATTGCGGAATACTTTCACGGCATTTTAAATTACAAGACACTTAAATATGAATATGCAGTTGTGCTTGTGCCAGCTAAATATATTTGGCATGTATTTAACCAGGCTGCTAAATAATTGGATTTGGGTAGCTTTAAAAAATAAAAACGGGTACCAAAATTAATAGGTTGGCGACTAATTTGGAGCCGTACATTAATTTCAATATGGGTTTATTTTTTAATGTCTTAATAGCCAGTGTTTAACTATAGGTAGGTATCAAATAATTATATTGAAAACTGAATTTATAACTGGGAAGCATTTTAAGAAGCCTTTTTTTAGTCGAAAACGATTACCTATTAAATTAAAAATAAGGTACTTTTAAAATATTTACGAAGCAATTAAAGTGAATTACATATTCAATATTAGTAAAACGGGCAACTTTACACGAGCTGTAATTATAAGATAAAATGGATTCTTAAAAAGTTACTAGGGTCTATGAATATTGGTAGGCAAGTATCTATAGTCAGATATCTAGAACCAAAATTCATATGCCACATATGATTTAGAAAATATTAAAGGTGCCTTTTGTGTAGGTATTACCTAAATACCTACCTACCTAGTGAATAGAAAATATGAAGGGTGCGTTTTGTGTAGGAATTACCTAAATATCTACCTATAAGTACTTCCTTTTTTTTAGATTAGAAAAATCGTGCGATTGTCCTAGTTTCCCCTCATACACACATTGTGACAAGACAGAGAAGTACATGCTTTCTTTTAAACCATTTTGGTACGGAACCTTAAAAATATTCCAGTTTCCTGAAATTTAAGTGCTCCCGTAATTAAAATGATACCAGCTATTGATACCCAAAAAATGGTTAATTAGGTAGAAACAAATAGCTGGCAACAAATATTTAAACTAAGCCTGCTTTGAATAATAGATGCCAAGTTAATAGTTTTGTTGCCAACCTATTATTTTAAGTTCCCGGTTAATTTTTTGGTCAACTATATATTGCTGTCGTTTTTCAATAATATGATGCCACATGTTTGAGGCTTATAAAAAAAATTGTCGCTAAAATATTAATTCACGGCCAATTTATATTATTATATGCCTTAGAAAAGTTGCAGATTCATGTTTTAGATACCCGGAAAATTATAAGCCAATATATTTTAACGAATTTACAGTATTTTGCTATTTTTTGTATGAAATCGACTATTTCTTAAAATGGTCTTAAAATCTTATGCGCCCACCAGAATGGTCTTAAAATTGGGATTTGGTTTGTTGAATGGGTTCTTTAACTACTGTCAAAATTTGGAGCGGTAGGCTGGTTGATAAATTTAGGCTAAAAAATTGCAACTTCAACTGGTCTTAAAATCTTATGGGCCCACCGGATTGGTCTTAAAATTGGTATGTAGGTTATTTGATGTGGGATAAGCCGTTTGTCAAAATTTAGAACGGTAGGATTTAAAATAAATTGTCAAAATTTGGAACGGTAGGATTTAAAATAAATTTACGTAATTTTTCAGTTAGTAATATATTCTCAGTGCACCTAACTTGACGCTTATCAGTTTCGACTTATGAGCGACTGGTAGAAAATGTTTATAGGCATTACGTCTGGCTTTTCAAATCATATTTTGTGACATTAAGTTTAAAATAAATAATAAATTTAGTGATTTAAGACCCTCGTGACTAAAGTACTGCTATGACGAATTTCTAAAATTTTCGACTTATTGCGGAATACTTTTAGGGCATTTTTAATTACAAGACACTTATATATGAATATGCAGTTGTGTTTGTGCCAGCTAAATATTTTTTTAAGGAATTTATAGTAATTTGCTATTTTTTCTATGAAGTCGACTATTTCTTAAAATAGTCTTAAAATCTTATGCGCCCACCAGAATGGTCTTAAAATTGGGATTTGGTTTGTTGAATGGGTCCTTTAACTACTGTCAAAATTTGGAGCGGTAGGCTCGTTGATAAATTTAGGCCAAAAAATTGCAACTTCAACTGGTCTTAAAATCTTATGCGCCCACCAGAATGGTCTTGAAATTGGTATGTAGGTTATTTGATGTGGGCTAAATCATGTGTCAAAATTTGGAGCGGTAGGCTCGTTGATAAATTTAGGCCAAAAAATTGTATTTTCAACTTGAAGCCATACATACTTATGGCCATTTAAGCATCGACATATAATATCAAGACGAGTAAAGGCAAGCAAAGTTCATGTGAAAACACGACCCATTTTCACGTTTACAAAACTAAAATGTCTTATGTCTTATTAACCAATCAAGTACTCATTCTTTAAGCATATTTTTTTTGTGTTAACCTTAATTCCGCAAAGGTTTCATGCCATTTCACCAATAAGAAAAGTTGCCGTGTTGTGAGTGGTCAAAATCAATTTGACAATGAAGTTTAATTGGACAGGAGATACTCAAATGAAATAACTGAAATGTCAAGTTAACGTATAATAAATACGCATAAGTTTGACGTGGATGTGTTCACGTAATAAATAATATGCAACCAATTAACAATTTATTTTTAGTGCATTTTCATTACTTATGTAATATACGTAAATTTAATCGTTCTTGGAATAAGGAATAATATGAAAGCCCAGCACCATCTTTCATTTATTTAATAAAAGTGCTTAATTACATTATAGGGATTTACATACTACAAAATAAGCATAAATGAACATAAAATAGTCAAGATTTTGAACTTTTTTACAATTTTATAAATCCGTTACATTAGCGAGACCCTTTTGGTCTCAAGCAACATAATGTTAAGCAATTAAGGTTGATTATGGCAAAAAAAAAACGATTATTTTTGAACTTTATTTATGACCAGACTAGAAAATAATAGCATATCTTCAATATAAATAGTTAAAATTCTCTTTGCTTCCTCGTTTTTTAGAACTAAAAAAGTAACGGATGAGTTCGTTTATGTGTAAGTACTATTTATTCTAGCAGGCTTAGGGAAATACAAAGATAAATTTACATTTTGTATCCATTGTTTTATACCACAACGGTAGCAAACAGGCATACGGCTCACCTGATGGTAAGCAGTTACCGTAGCCTATGGACACCGACGCTTTCATATAAAAGAGGATTCACTGTGTTGACAGCTGAAGGAACAAGAGGATCCCCCTCGTCAACACACTGCATCCTCTGAGCTCTCTGGCAACCTTACTCACACAACACTATGAGTAGGATCTAGTGCTAATTGGCTGTGGTTTTCTGTAAGGTAGAGGTAGTTACCCAGTCGGGCTCTGCTCTAGATTTGATAATTAAAGACTATGCTATGAAGTTATAGCATTCATTATTAATGAACAATAAGAGTCATACCTATTAGTCAGTTGTACTAGAAATGACATACTGTATATCGAAGAAAACAAACTGAAAAGATTCTTTGTTAACAACGGAAACCTAACTGCTATTACTACTAGGTAATACTTATAAATGAACATACTTTTCCTCAAATGAGTTATGTTTACTTTTCCAAAACTTATATTGCATAACTTCGACCAAGTCCGTAATGTATGAGAATATCTATGCGTGATTTACTTACCCGATGAAAAGAAATATCACCATCTTTGGCGCCTGTGTGGCTCTTGCATCAATGCACGGCACAAGCCGGCATTTTAATACCGATATATTACCGAAATTTCATGGACCGAAAAAACTAATATTTTGACGACATGACAATTTCAAAATGTTTGACATGACATTAGGGCACCGCTGTCACAAGCTCCGCCCACTTTGGCACCAGAAAAGTGGAACATATTTTGAGCGTTGATTACGCTTCCTTACTTATTATTCTTCCAAGCATTTAAGACCTTTAAGACGTATGTTTTCATGATCTCCGAGATGGGCTCTACAACGCTATATGGAAGAAAATTGGTTAGGATTTTGATAAATTTCCAGTTAGGCGGGCTCCAGCACTAAAGTCATTATCTACTCGACCCTACCAGTCAAACATTTAGTCAAAAAGAGGTATTTGTTTCGAGCAAGTTTCTCTACTTAAAAAGGAAGGCGCATGCATTCTCAATGGGTTTTAATGTTTTTGCTCTATGCAATCTGAAACCTTAGAGAATTCAACCCGGATGGAGTAGCCATGTCTGTCATTTCCTATACAAAAAAAATCTGCAATTTTTGCGGGGGAGGGGAACGTCAAATGTATGGCTATTCGTACGTAACGTACTAATAGCTACGTCAGATAAACGTCAGTCCATACATGTGTATGACCACTGGTCATATGTTTTCGGCAGAGGGGAACGCCTGTCAATGGCGACTCCGGTTGGTTCAATTCTCAAAGTCTGGAACCGAAAAAATTTAAAAAGAGACGTGACAAACGCTTCCGAATTCGAATTTAACTAACCATAGACTAACCGTCAGAGCTGAGCCCGCCGAAACAAATGACAGGCGTTCCGTTCCATTACCGCCCGGTTTGCACCGCTAAGTTGGCAATATGTACCATTGTCAACACATTTAACTTACAATAATGAACTTTATTACAAAGGAACAAGATCCACTTATGATCAACTGAGTTGCCAGTATGTAAGATTTGAGATCATTTGCATAGTTCGTGGCGTCCAGCCAAGACTTTTGGCGGTTTGATAACATGGAATTTAGATTCCACATTTAGGTTAACTTTACATATTTTACATAGTACCTATTCATTAGGCGCAACATGCACTTAGCGGAATTCAACCAACCATAGGCAATATTCAGCCGTATCCGGAAAATTGTCTATGAACTCAATACAGGATGTAATGATCCGTTTAAGGGCATAATTGTATATGTTTTGTTATATATGTTATATAACCAGCGTACATTCTTTCGGTTACCTCGCGATTTTTTTTTTCAACCCCCCCCCCCCTCTATTTCCGCTCCAGTCCAAGTTGGGTCAGTGCGGGTTGCACATGGCGGTTCCTTACACTTCAGGAGCTTAAATACCGCGAGCCAACCGGTTGCCTTGCGGACACTGTGACTACGCGTCATTGCTTTAACTAAAACCGAAATCGCAAGACTAAAAATAAACCTCAGAGTAACAGATAGTTATAACAAATATAAACATGCACATAAATATCTCAATAACATTAAAACCGCAATCCGAAAACCGGTAAATCGCCGCTTAAAACCGTTGGCTGTTTGCCATTTATTGCCCTTACACTGTCATTATTTTAAATAACACGTTCGCTCGCATGTATAAATTGGATGGCGTTTTTCCGGAAATTTTGTGGCTATAAACTCTATGGATCGTTTTAGTAGTAAATCAGCGATGGAAAAGATATAGACGGCGCATACAGCCCCACAGTGCAAAAATGGGTCTAAAAACGATCCTGCCCTGCCATCCCTGATTTTTAGGGACCTCTTATGATTTCATCATGTCCGTCCGTCCGTATGTCACAACTATTTTACTCGGAAACTATAAGTATGTATGTATGTAAACACTTTATTGTACATAAAACAAGTCAAAATACAGTCATAACAAAATAAAATACAACGTACAAAGGCGAACTTATCCCTGTAAGGGATCTCTTCCAGCTAACCTTTGAGCAATATACAAGATATAGACAAACGAGCACTATATGAGCAGTAGTATATGGAATTTGTCACTTACAGAAAAGAAATGCTGTAAGTCGATATTAAAAATAAATAACAAAGTATTCAATATCAGATATAATATAAATAATTTATACACCTATATATATATAAGTTGTGTCATAATAAAAATTTAACAAAAAGTGTATTTTGTATGCCGCTAAAAACTTAACGCAGATGGCACTACAATCGTGTAGCATCTGACAGGTGAGCTGTGAGCTTATGCTTAAAGTATAATTCTAAAAAGATAATTATTTTATCGGTTTGATTTTAATTTGATATTAAACAATTTAAGAAAAACAAGCAAAAACAAAGATCCCGACGAATTGGGAACCTACTCTTCCAAATCTTGAAGTCGCTTGAAAAGAAATTGCTTAACGTTAATCCGATATGTCATACGTTTGAGTGGATTTGGTAGTCATAAATCACAATTTGTTTAGAGCGGTATATAGAGCGTCAAAGTAGAGGGCGGTGTCTCACTCGCACTTGTGTCGTTACAACATACATATTGACTTATTGTCATGTTCGATTAGCATTATTGTATAATAATAATGACGTCATTAGTCCCTTAATGAAAACGATATACAACCCCTTACCTCGACTTTTCTTTCGGCCTCACTATTTGCTCTACAATCAGTAAAAGGACAGTATGATTCTCTGTCTATGCTTTCGATAGCTGAGAAACTCCCTGGCTAAACTACATACCTACCTACTGCACATACCACAGAATAATATAATAGTATTACATACAGAACTTTGTCTTCCCTACAAAATCAGTGTTTGACAGAACTTGCTTAGATTGGGCAAATTAGGTAATCATTTTTTATCTAGTTTTGTATTAAAATTACTGATGAATTAGGTAGATTGAGGGAAATTGGAACAGGTCCAGCAATCAAACTAATTGCGTACTTGTCAATCCCAGAAAGTCGAAAGGCAAAATTGTATGCAGATGTCATGTGTCACCGTTTATCGGTCAAAGTTCTGTCAAACACTGATTTTGTAGGGAAGATAAACTTCTGTGTGTAATACTATTATATTATTCTGTGGTATTTATAAGTCTCTGGTCAATATGCTACGTTTCATTCCACGCGTTGAAATCCAGAATCAACATGTTTATTGTTTACCAACCGCTAAATCAAGACAACGATGAAAATTCAATTCGAATTTGGAACGTGCCGACAAAGTCGTTGGTGACGTCAGAATCTTTAAAACCCAGAACAGCTAAACAGTACGTTTTGTACAGACGATTATAGTACTATTTCCTAGGGCCCTAAGTCCTAGAATGGTATAAGAATTTTCGTGCAGTTTAGGATTGAAGAAATAAATACATACGATGCGTCTGAGTTGATATAATTTGATGCTTTTGTTTGTTGTGATGACTAAATTTAGCCGGTCTGCGTAGAATTTGTTTTACTATACCTCGTTTTTTTTAGATAACAAAAATAATTCAATCAATTCGGGTTGCACAGAGCGGTTCCTCATCACTTCAGTAGCTTAAATACCGCGAGCCATCCGGTTACCTCGCGGTCACTGAAACTACGCGTTATTGCTCTGAATAAATCACACGATTTGTCTACTCTGAAAAAAACAAAGTATAGTAGTCTGCCTTGAACTGAGAACTCGCGATTTCGATGCAAATACATTGACCAATATAACAAGACCCTTATGATTATTATATTGCGCCTTCTAGCTCCATAACCTCTTGATCGATCCTGTTCATATACGAACTCTCAAATTATATTGTCTCGACTGCTACAACCCCAATAAATTTCATAAAGATCAGAAAAACGTTACTTAAGTTACCGCGAAACAATGATTCAAAATCAAAAATCTATTGAAATGCAGGGACGTCTAATACTAGTGGCTCTGTGAGCTGTAGACCTCGCTAGCATAGCTAAAACTGAATAAATTCGGGGTGGGCAGAAATTTCAAATAATGTAAGAAAACCCATTTATCTTCATCGTTTCGCATTCACGCACTTTTAAAGAACAACCAGGGTTTCATTCAGGCGCCGTCATACTTTAGCTTAACATCGGGCAAAGCCCAACGGTCCTTCGAAGGCCCCGTTATATATTAAACTTCAGTGTTTACAAAATTCTCGTTACAATGCCCGGAAGGATATATTAATAAGACCTTGACTGTACAATGTATGTAAAGTATATCATCTGCGTCCCTTAGACTTAGAAAATTCCGGAATTGGCCATACAAAAAAGTAACGGAATTGCAAGAGCCCTATTAGAATGGCCCGCGTTGCCTTAAAAATGATTATGGTGAATATTTTAAGACGGGAGAAAAAAATTGTATTTAGAAAGTTAACTATGCGTGGAAGGGGAGCTCGGGGGGCGGAGCCCCCCGCACTAAGCAAAAACCAGCTGAACTTACTTTTTTCATACCAAAAATGGTTAGGTTGAATGTTTAAGATTGAAGAAAAAAGAGTATTTATAAAGTTAAAGACGTAATACGGGATAAAGCCCCCCCCCCCCCGCACAAAGCACACTGAACGATTATAATTAATACCAAAAATAGTTAGGTTGTATGTTTAAGACGGGATTAAAAGGAGTATTTACAAAGCTAACGAAGTAATAAGGGTTAAAGGGGGCTCGGGGGGTGGAGCCCCCGCATAAAGCAAAAGCACACTGAACGATTTTTTGATACCTAAAATTTAATGATAAGGTTGAATATTTAAGACGGGAGAAAAATGGGTATTTATAAAGTTAACCACGTGATATGCGTGGAAGGGAGCTCGGGGGGCAAATCCTCCCGCACAAAGAAAAATTACACTAACCGATTTATTTTCCATACCAAAATTTAATGAAAAATTTGAATATTTAAGACAGGAGAAAGAGGGGTATTTGTAAAGTGGAAGGGGTGTGGAAGGGGGCTCGGAGGGCGGAGCCCCCCGCACGAAGAAAGAACACACTAACCGATTTTTTTTTGTAAACCAAAAATGATAAAGTTGAGTATTTACGACGGGAAAAAAAAGTATTTATAAAGTTAACGACGTAACGTGACGTCACACGTCAAACGTCACAATTTGGCGAGGTTTAAAAAAAAACGAATATGCCACCAACTAATATAATATAACACCCTGCGCCATTAAGGTTTTGAGTCAACTGATGTAGATGGCCCTATAAATAATTACGAAATTTGAACTAAAAAAAAATACAAAAAAAATGTCATGTGTGAGGGATCGAACCTGCATGCCTAGCATAACTTGACGTTTGACGCGACAGTTCATACTTCAAGCGCGACTCGAAGTATGGAGTGACAGGCGACAACGTAAGATATGCTAGCCGGCCTGAGACGTCTTATGTAGATATAGCTACCGTTAATCAAACCGTCATTCAATTGCACCACGTAAGCCTTAAATTGTAGGGTTAAATTAGGCTACGTATTCGACATACGATTTTCGCGAACTCACATGTCATTATCTCAACGAACTCACAACGGTCTTAAGCGCTATAATAGATCATCATTGCGCTTAAGTTCTTTATATCTTAGCGAATTGAAAATAGTCTTAAGCGTCATGGATCTTACTGGCGCTTAAGCCCTTTATGCCGTTTCCAAAAAACGCCACGTTTAAAAAAAAAATGTAACCAAAGAATCCGCTCACAAAATCTCACGGGAATCCGTTAAGAAATGCAACATGTAGAGGAGAACATCCGAACATACGAAAGCATTTCGGCCCAAGCTGAAACGGAGACCTTCGCTAACGCTCGGTCAATAGGTAGCCAGCTCAAAACAGCAGATTAATTCGATCACATCGCCTGCTTAAACGGCTATTAGACATGGCAATTTGTAGGGTCCAACCTGTCGGGTTGGTAGGTGTAATGGCACCTAGGGAGTAGGAGTCCCGATCTAGGGCGATCAGCAGTGCCCCGACACCCGCAGCTGTTTATGGAGGTCGTTAGAGTTATTTTACCTTTTTTAGGGTTCCGTACCTCGAAAGGAAAAAACGGAACCCTTATAGGATCACTTTGTTGTCCGTCTGTCTGTCTGTCAAGACCATTTATCTCAGGAACGCGTGGAGGTATCAAGCTCAAATTTATATCAAATACTCAAGTCTATTGTCCCTAGGAGCTATGAAAAAATCCAACTTAAAAGCCAACGCAATCAAAAGATACAGTCGTTTATGCTGCAAATTTTAGAGTTTTTCGGCACTCGCAAAACCTACGGGGTACTTTCCGTGAACTCGGAAACTGGAAATTTGGCACGAAGCAACGTCATGTAGCATAGATAATGGAAAAATTACAAAAAGTAGAAATTTTTAGTAAAATCATACAAATAAATATTTTTTTAAATTTTAAACTAGTAAGTTTAAACCTTTTTCCTCGTAAACACGTGGAGGTATTAAATTGAAATTCATGTAAAATACTCAGAGCTATATAGTCGGTGGTGTACACTTATTTATACGGAAAATGATGATGATGGAATTTCCATTTGCAGAGCTAATCCTTTAGGCTCTAAGATTAATTTAAGAAGGGGAGCCAATAAAATTTTTGATGCAAATTTTTGACGAAGTGGGGGGTGCCCCCCATAATTAATTAAAAATAAAATAGAGCTATATAGTCAAGTTTGATATCATTTTCGTGTAAAGCAAGGATGCCGAATAGATTTTTGGTATTTTATTAATACCTTTCCGTATAAGAAAACTGAGTAAACAAAAAAAATATGAAATCAACGTATGATATTTTTTTGAATAAATGCCTATATTTTTTATATTTATGGTCGTAACATGAAAAATATATTTTCATGATAAAGCCCTGTTATTCCCCTTTATAAAAAGTATATAAATCCTATATTGGTTATAATATCTTTAACGAAAAAAATATATAATAATAGGCCTGTTATCAACCACAATCTAATTATGTAGGAAAAACGATGTGGTTTGAGCTCTAATGCTTACCTAATTATATCTTTCACAACTGAATGGACGTCAACCATTTCAAACGCTATTATTTACCTTTCCTTTGTATGCTTGTTATAATCCGTAAGTGAAATAAAGAGTTTGTTTAGAAGATACCGGAACCGGTTACCAATAAAGGGGTATTAGATCGAGTAAGTATTTGGTAGGGTAGTTTTTTAAAACTATGAATTTAGTAAGTACATCATTGAGTTACCCAAAGGTAAGCGCTTGGCGGGTACGGATTGGAGGAGGAGAGCAGAAGATCGAGCACAGTGGCGTGCCATGGGAGAGGCCTATGTCCAGCAGTGGACTGATACTGGCTGCTGCTGCTGCTGATAATGATAATGTAGCACTTACCGAAATGAAAATCCAAAATGACGTTTACCAATCAAGCTAATTTCATCTCTATTGCTAAGACATTAGACCCCTGTCTAAATGTCCCTACATAACATTGAATATAGGGCCATATAATTTTGTAACCAAATAATAGCGTTATCAAATAGAGGGGTTCTCCAGTCCCTGTTATCTAGTGACGTTTTCAAGTGAAAGGTTCATCATTGCGGGTTATCAATAAGAGCCCGTTCATTTTTTTAGAGAAAACATAAGCGGTAGGTATACATCTTCAACTGAGGATAGTCTTTTGGCGAATAGTGCACTCTAAAATAAAAATAACAATTCTGTTTTATACCTACTTAGACATTACACAAACTTATTTGAAAATTTGTTAATTTATCCATATTTTTCTATTATATATATCGTCGTCTAGTGCCCATAACACAAGCCTTATTGAGCTTATTGTGGGTCTAGGTCGATTTGTGTAAGATTGTCCTATAATAATAATTATTATTTACTATAACTAATATTTACATAACTAAATGCAAGTCTGTATATCTACAGCTACATGCTTCATCCCACATCTCCATAATTTTTTGGTTGAAATTATACCCTCGTTCTGTTGACAAATTGATCCAATATCTGGTGCACACCTTAAGTTCTGATGACAATTACAATTTAATGGATTCAGTATCATTGTAAATCCAAGATAGCTGCCGCTACAGAATGCCGCATATTACACATTTCTTAACAAACCTCTAAATCAAGTATAAAATGAAAGGGATTTATTAGTAGAACACAGTGCATTGCGGATCATAAAGTAAGCGGAGTTTAGACTGTTTTAGTAACATAACAACTTGAAAAGAAAATAAGTGTTTAGGTAAATTCAAAAGCTTTTATTGAAAATGAACAATGATATAGATAATGTACAAAAAGCTATAAATATAATTCGGTAGGTTCTATCTAGGTACCTGTCATCATACCACTCTTCTCATCAATGTAGTGTAGTGTGAGCGCTTCGCCACACTCACACTCTCACATATTGGCCTCTAAAATATCAAAGACTTTTTAAAAAGTGGCCTTGGAGCAAAGTGGACTCTAAAAACATTTAGAATGAGAGAGTAGAGTAAAAGTGCAAAAAAAAACTGACATTATTATTGAATTGATATTCAAGAATAGTGTTACTAAATTTACAACAAAAAATAAACATACATAAACATTTGAATACAACTGAAAAGTGATTTGATGGTTGCTGCTGGGAGTTGTTCGTGTCGGTGAATAATAAGGACGTGGCCTGAAGTTCAGTTTCTGCTTGGTTAAGAAACGAGATCCCGCGCATCAAAGTTGAAGTGAAATTTTGGGTGCCAAGTATTAAATAAAGAATGTTGGACATGGATTTAATTTTTTTAGTGATTTCTATTTTTTATATGTTTATATCTTATATTTCTAAGAAATTTATTTTGTTGGTATAGTATGGTAACAATGAGGTTTTTTCTCGTTCATAAATCTGGGAGCACTTACTCGTAGACACAAAAGGTAAAAATTTAAATATATACATAAAACTATTTAACCCGAAGTAAACCGTTATTGTAAGAATCATTACATACAGGTATGGTTACGGTATGTACCTAGGGTTTAAATGAACATTTGTAGCATAAGTATTTTAATAATATTTTGTTTAAGTGTGTAAATGCCGCTCGATGACGAAACACATAGTTAAAAGGACGGTTGTCCTACTAGTATACCTACTTAATATCCACTTGAGTGCCCGCGAATCAAAAAAAGGTGCTGTGAAGTGCCCAAGATTTACCGCGCGCCAGCGGCACCGTGTCATGTTTTGTTAATAAATCGATTGCTTGGCTTTCACTGAACTTTTTGTAATGATTCTTTTTAAGTTGTAAAGCTAAAGAAACGGATAATTTGTTTATATAAATAATTAAATAGGGTATAGTAGTAAAAATAATTAAAAAAAATCACAAAGTTGACATACAGTTTCGAATGGGGACTTTTGCCAGAAATATATTTATTAAAAAAAATCTAAATCAATAACGTATGTATTTTTTATGTTTATTTGAAACTTAAATAGTTTACGCTTCGATTGATACCAAATAAAGTATATGATCGCGGGGAAATATTTAGCATAAAACTTGTTTCATTTGCAATTTATAAAATGTCAGTTTCGCAATTGACCGCCAAACCGCGTGCTTTGTTTATGATTTTTTTACGAATAGTTTAGGCAAATTAGGACAAAAATATTGTCATACGTAGATAGAGATACTATTAATCTTTAAATAACATGTGCCAGTTTTGTCAAACTCGCAGCAATTTATGTCACAAATTATCAATAACAAAAAATAGGCCTACATACCTACCGTAACGAGTGCCTTTTTTGACGTCCGATTACCGACAATTCCCACCACTTCAAACCACATATACACTTAACATAAATACACTCACATGTCACACTTTACAAATAAATACATATCAGGACGATTACCAACTCAATATGTACTGTTTTTTTTTCATTACAAAAGTAAACAAACCCACGTGCAGAGTGTCAAAAGTCATACTAGATGTCACCGGGCGGGCCTCGCGGGGCCATCATTCAAGATGGCGGCGGTATAAGGACGGGGTACACAAGCAACGAAATCACATCTTCAACATTGAAATTATATATTATTTACATTTTATTGTATCAATCTTTATATATAAAACAAAGTCGTGTCGGTTACACCATTTATAACTCAAGAACGGCTGGACCGATTTTAATGATGATTAATTTGTTGGATTTATCTTCGCCTCGAAAGCAGAATAGCTATTAAAATATTGGAGAAATTAAAAAAAAAATTGTTGATGGTACGAAGTTCGCCGGGTCAGCTAGTTATGAATAATTATAACTTAAGTATAAAATGCTGATACGAAATTAAATATTATGCGCAGCGGCTCACTCACGCAGAACCGCAGACTTGATTTTCCTGAATTAATAAATTATATTTTAATAACAGTGGCTGTAGTGATCTATATCACTAACATAGTATGTTAACAAAAACTACACACAAAAGACTAACATAGTATGTTATAGTAGGTACGGGCAGATTTTAGCATATCTAGTATCTACTCGTAAATTACTGAAACCAGAATTAACTGACCGATTTGAGTAATTTTGAACGGAGTTACAATTCACAAGTAAGCTAATGGTTTTTTTACGTACCTACAAGATTATGTTGTTCAAAAAATATTACGCAACATGAAAATTTCTGTTAAAAATAAGCTATGCATATAAAATTTTATTCTTATACATATTATATATTGTACGATCAGCATCACCGTGAATTTTTTTTTTTTTTTTTTTTTTTATATACTACGACGGTGGCAAACAAGCATACGGCCTGCCTGATGGTAAGCAGCTACCGTAACCTATGGACGCCTGTAACTCCACAGGAGTCACATGCGCGTTGCCGACCCTTTACAAAAAGGAGGATTCACTGTGTTGACGGCTAAAGGAACAAGAGGGTCCCTCATCGTCAACACACTGGGTCCTCTTTGAGCTCTTTGGCAACCTTACTCACCAGCAGGAACACAACACTATGAGTAGGGTCTAGTGCTATTTGGCTGTGGTTTTCTGTAAGGTGGAGGTACTTCCCCAGTCGGGCTCTGCTCCAGATTTGAGCGAGATGACATTCACTGAACGTGCCCTACCACACTAAGCGAGATGCCATTCGCAGTGCCCATACCTCTCTTTTTGGCATAGTTTAAGGACATACCCAAGTCCGGACGTAGTTTAAGGACATACCCCGGGTCCAGGACATACCCCGGGTCCATATTTGCACCATTTATATTAATAACGAGCTTTTCCCGCGGCTTCGCCCGCGTACTAAAATTACTATAAAAGGAGATTCTCAGTTAGACTTGTATGTTTGTATGTACGTTGCTGAACCGATTTATATCCGGTTTTCGGAAAAGTATTTGTTACACTCTGTAGGTTTCGGTATACCATGTTTTGGTGAAGGTGATTGCAATAATTGTTGAATTGTTATACCAGCAACGACTTACTACTACGAAGAGATTATGATTAATGCAGATTTCTACTCTTAAATAGAAGCTTTTCCCCGCAACTTCGTCTGCGTGGAATTACAAAACAGCCTCCTTTTTACCCGCTTAAGGAATGACTTCAGGGATAACAACTATTATATATCCTTCACCAGAACTCAAACTATCTCCATACCAAATCTTCTAAATAGGCCCTGTTCTAAATAATCTTCTAAATAGTGGTTATTAATTCCGCATACATATTTTCAACCCACAGTTTCACCCCCTGAAGCGGTATTTTCGGTATAAAACCTATCCTATATTGTTTCCCGGGACTCAAACTATCTATGTAGCAAGTTTTATCTCCATCGTCTGTTCAGCGGTTAATAATTCGCCATACAAACAACCAACCCCTTTTCTACCCCTAGGGTTATCCATACCAAATTTTATCTAAATCGGTTCGCGGTTAAAATTTCTCCATACAAACCTCCAACCCCCATTTCACTCCTGGATAAAACTTAAATAAACTAAAATTAACTTATTTAAAAATACTAAAAACTAAAAATCTGTCTCTAAAATAGGCCCCTGTGGCATCGTGCCGAGGACGCTGGCAGCATTTCCTCGCTGAACCGCAATACTAAGGCGTTGGGCGAGGAAGCTGCCAGCGTTGCCGTTTCACTCCTTAAGGGTTGATTTTCTCGATATAAACAATTTCATGTTCCTTCCCGGGACTCAAACTATCTGTATACCAAGTTTCATCTAAATAGGTTCACCTGTTAAAAAATTGCCATAAAAACTTCCAACCCACTTTTCACCCCCTTAAGGGTTGATTTTCTGGATGAAAGCTACCTAATGTTATTAGATTGCAATTTCGTACAAATACTTTCAAGAATTTTCATGTCCACAATATTAAATTTCAAAATCGATGCCATTTTCGTAATTAACATCCCACAATACCATAAAATCGACACCCATATTGATATTTAGACATTTCAACCCCATCTCACCTCAACATGGCGGATGGTATTTCACGTTCGCCACGTTGGATTTTAAAATCGTTATCTTTTTCGTAATCAACGACTCGATAAACCATAGAAACAATACCCATGTTGATTTTCAGACTTACCACCTTTCCCCCTTTTAGGGGTTGAATTTTCAAAAAACCTGAAACACGTATTTACTCATTTATCGTTAGGAATACTCCTGTGAAGTTTCAAATAAAATAGTCTAACTAATCTTGTTTCGCCATACAAACTTTGAACCGCCAGTTCATCCCCTTAGGGGGTTAATTTTGAAAAATCCTTTCTTAGTGCACCCCTAGACCTTATAAGGAACCTACGTGCAAAATTTGGAATCTCTAGAACCAGTGGTTTGGGCTGTGCGTTGATATGTCAGTCAGTCAGTCAGTCAGTCAGTTTCTTCTTTTATATATTTAGAAGATAAAACATCCTTTGCCGATTAATAAAAAAAAACTAAAAATTATCAAAAAATGAGTAATAGCCTCTACAAATGAAAATAAAAACACTCAAAATTGACTAAGCTAAATTAAATCAATCTGCAACCAAAACCCAGTGAGCACCATGCCTTATGACATAAAACGCGGACCCTGTGCGGATCTGTTAAAATGCTTCGAGCAACTACTGTTGCGTACAGTTGTACTTACGGACATCACAAGTTTATTTCACCTAATCCTGTTCAAAACATACATAATTACTCATTTAAAGAGGATTTACGCTTAGGTTAATAGACAAACTAACTTATTCTAATAGCCTAGACAGAAATATGGCGTAATCGTATAATAAATGTACGATTCAAAATCAAACACGCAAAATTTTCATCACTAGACTTAATTTGTTGAAAGAATTTATCACATTATATTTAAATTAGTATTGAAATATATGCTTTATCGTATGGAGCAGTAAACAAGGAATAATTTGATATACAATGCTAATTAAAATATGCGAAATTGAGTACTGATGGCATTTTTTTAATGATTAGCTCCCTCGCTGACATACCGAACTTTGACAGTCACCAAAACAATAATCTGAAGTTTGTAAAAATGTTCCACAGACTGCGGTTTTTTTTTTTTTAATGTTGCCACGTTAATCCTCTGCCTAACTAAGTCAACAGAAAAGCGCTCTTCACACGTTGCACATAGATATCATTTAAAAACCGTTGGTACTCCATCTCGCAACTAGCGTTGCGAGAGCACTTTGCGTTTCGACAAAATGCAACCGTAGTTGCGCAGGGCACGTGAGTGGATATGAGAGTAATTATTTTTCAGCCTTTGATATATTTTACAGATGCATAGTTGTTTTTAAATTAAATTATTTCATGTTAATAATTTGTAGATATAGTCAGGTACATTACATGACATAATTTCATCCTTTACAAATATGGCACCTGACGGCAGCGCATGACCTCCGTATAAGGATTGGCATGCGAAGTCTGTAATTTCATCTCTAATTTCATAGTCTTTCTGCATTGTTATAGATCACTTGAATTTAATCGTAATGAAATCAAATAATACTTTATCATAATTAGCTCATTTTTTTTATATAGTAAATGCAAAAATATTTCACGATGTTTTTAATCATATATTTAGTTCGTAATACATTATATTTAAAACTATTATTAATCATAATAAATATAAAATATATTTTAAAATGTAAAATGTGCCGGATTTGACTATATTTTTACATGGATAAGACATTTTTTTTTTTCAAGGAATGGATTAAAAATTGAAATGAAACATTATGTATGATTTATAATTGCGACAGTAAGGAACAGGTTTTACAGGTAGGTTATGGTTAGTTTACGGAAAGATTTCGCGTTGGATTTTAAAGGTTGCGGTTGTAAAAGGGTTGCGATTGTGTTGTTAAAATAATGGTTTGATTTTAGATTGATAAATTGGGAGTTCGTACGATGTTTGAAAAGTGCATTTGCAATGTGTTTGGGAAAACTGAAATAAATAAGTTTTCAAATGACGATTAGACTGATCACCTGAGAGTTACTGAAAATCTTATATATTGAAGTTTTCATGGTTTTTGAGTGAACTGACTGCGTATTTGAATGTTTTTTTGTGAAGAGAGGGGCATGAATGTAATATGAAACTAATTAAATAAATATACCTATAGCGTCTTCGATGCCCGAGATGCGGCCTTGAGCGAATAGGTATAACAAGGGTACGCCAGGATACAAGGCAGGCATGGAATCCTTGGCGTCTGACCATGGTTCGATCGAGTATCAATCGTGGAGACCCTTGGACACATGGAAGGTTATGATGTATGGACGTGTTAAAAGATTTGCCTGTATGAGTAAATAAATGGTATGGTTGCGCGCTAAATAAAATAATAAATCCTTGTATCCTGAGCAAATCAACAAAACATATAACTCAAACTCAAACTCAAACTCAAACATTTATTCAGTAAGTAGGCCACAAGGGCACTTTTACACGTCAAAGTAAAAGAGAGAGAAAAAAAATCAAACTACACCGGTTCTAACCCTACACCTCTGACCCGAGAAGAATTATGTCCGGCAAGAAACTCGGCGGGACTTATTTTTTCAAAACAACAGTACATCAAAACTAAACAATACATATAGTGCGTTGTTCTATAAGAAAACATATCAAACCAAGGTTAGATTAACCAACAATAGGTTATAGTTTAAGAAAAATACCAAAGAAAAAAGATGAGTCCAAATCTGACTATTGAAAATAAATTACATACAAGTTTGATATACTTTCTTACCTGAACTGTGTCTTCTACATAAATTTCCAAATTATAATAATCCATCATCAACAGTTAGAAACAAACTTTGAATTTAAATAATATAAAAAAAAGTACTTAAGTGATTCTAGTATACAATAAACATACTATTTCTAAATTATAAATTATATAATATAGTCGACCACTATGTAAGCGTTGTAAACCCTTGACGTAATAGAGATGCACGCTAAAGATGCACAATTTAAATAAGTTGAAATTATAATTAGAAAAACAGAGAGATATATAATGACATGAAAGAAAAATAGGAATATGAATAAATACATAATTTAAGGTTGTAAAATACCTGTATCACGGAAATAACATCACATAATTTTAACTGTATACCAAGACGAAAAAAAAGATAACTAGGTACCTAGAAAACAAATGGATGTGGAACACCGAAAAGAAATTAATATTTAATGTTATTAATTTTATTGTAACTATTATGTTATTAATTTTATTGTAATTATTATGCTTGTAATTCTTATTAAATGTGTTTTTTTTTTGTTTTAGTCTTAAATAATAGAATTTGTATTTTTTAGTTTAAGGTTTTTATATGTATTTAAGTAAAATGTTTCGTTTCGTCATCAGAGAGAGCATACATTAGTAATTAAGTAAGCGAAAAGTTACATTATTACGTAGTAAGTTAGTATAATTAAAATTGTTTGATTGTGTGAGCGTTTAGTTTAAATCCTTGTATCTTCAATTTTATTACTATATAGCATATATATATGGCGTAGAGCAGATAGTTTAACCATTTTATTGTGTATGTTTTAAGACTGTTTAAATTTGTTTGTGTTTTTTCGTGGTTATTTTCATAACAATTAATTCCGTGATTTCAAAAAAAAAATAGATTTACTACTATTTTTTTTTTTTTAATTTAAGGAAGGGAGGTGTAGTGTGAGCGCTTCGCCACACTCACACTCTCACATATTGGCCCTATATATAAGCACCTAGCACGTAACTTTATCCATTATACGCATGTACTACAATCAAGTTGTTTCACTCTAAAGTCCCACACTACAGTAGCTAGAGCATTGAAAAGACAAAAAACTAAAATCGTGGGGCGCTTGAATCTTTTATCAACGGACAACGCCTAATATCATTTTAATATATATGAACTTAGGTTTGGTACGCTACGCTAGTGGTGTGATGAATGGTACCTAGGACCTATCGATTATTTTAGCCTTGAGTACATTACCTGCATTATTATTTTCAATTAAACCGATTATATACGATTTTTAAAATACTAATTTAACTACTATTAGAAACGGGGTGTTTACCTAACTCAAATATACATGGTAAATACCATACCAATAATAATATTTTAATAGTATCTAGTCAAAACAGAAAATAATTATTTTACTTATTTTATTTATTGCCTGGACACGAGACTTTCAAGCCAAATCTTTATTGGCTAATTCTTCACTATAATGTCTTACAATGATAACAATTGTTGTCCCCACTTCCCACAAAAGTAGGAACATTCATATATTTTTTGCAAAAACGGTTGAAGTTACCACAAAACTTTCAATAAAGGAAATATTTTTCATGAAATTCTCTATAATTCTTGCCTTTGAAGTATGTTGCTAAGACATAGTTTTCAATCTATGTGTCGCGAAAATTTTAACCCCCCCTTTTTACCCCCACCGCACCATAAATTTAGGTGGCTCTGCTTCCTAAAATAGCCTGTGGGTCCTAAAGTCTCACTATATAAAAGGTGATCCCATCATCACTAAAATTTGTATAATGCCCTTTGTTGTCGTGTGCACCACCGACTAATAGGACCTTTCAGATCTAGCAAAACCAAACTTTTATGTCAACGCAATCAAAAGAAATAGCAATTTAAGTCGCATATTTTGAAACTGAGTACTCGCAAGAAACTCAAAACCTAAAGGGTACTTCCCGTAAACTCAGAAACTTGAAACTTGGCACGAAGAAACTTCATATACCAAAGATAAAGGAAATATTGCGAAAACCGTAAATTTTTCGTTACATCATATAATAAAAATATTTTTAATAACTTTAAAGTTACTACCCCTATATACAGGTTTGTACGGAACCCTCGGTGCGCGAGTCCGACTCGCACTTGTCCGGTTTTTTCTATTTATAATGTTAGCCATTTCCTACACATTCCGTCTAGTTTTTTATATAAAATAAAAGTAAAAATGTGTAGATTCGCTGGTAATTAATATATTTATCTAGTTTTGCATTTAAATAATAAAAGGGTTGGGCAGATGAAGTTAGATTCAGGCAGCTCGAGCGGTCATTTAAATATCTATAATAAAAAAAACAGTATCTTTTTTTATAATGTGTATCGTTATGAGTACTATCACCGTGCTTCACTAATACATTTTTTTGATGTTTTGAAGGCATCTCTGTAAACGCCGGTAGGGACGATTTGTTGGTGAGGTAGGGTCGGTAGGGGCGATTTGTAGGGAAAGTGTAATAAAGGGCGTTGGGGCCGACAGGGGTTGGACACAACAGGTTGGGCCCTACAAATTGCCATGTCTAATAGCCGTTTTACTTATTTATGCAGCAGACTGTACAAAAGTACCAGTCGTGCACCATTCATGCTAGTTTTGCTTATGGAAAATGTAGGTAAATAGTATAGTTATATTATTATCGACCGACGGCCATCTGTCATTTCCCATGAGAACCAACCAATGCAACATGCATCGCAAATGCATAATTTTCAGTACATCGCTCACTGAAAGTATTTACAGTCGTCATCAAATATATCGGAGCGGCCAAGGTACTCAAAAATATCTGAACATGCACTGTATGTCCTTGACAATAGAGGCGTTGTTCAGGTATTTGTGACCACCTTGGCCGCTCCGATATATTTGATGGCGACTGTACGTTGTAAGACCGCTACAAATCGGTTGTAATACCGGCGTATCTCTACTAACATAATTTGTTTATACTTTATTGCACAAAATACAAAAATGTATATACAAATGGCGGACTTAATTCCAAATGGCATTCTCTACCAGTCAACCAAGGGGTTAAACAAAGATAACATAAACATTATAACATACCATCTTTTTATTAACGTAACATCTTGTTGCAGTTATAAAAAGATCAGTCGCTAGGTATTGAAGACGTAACTAATTATAATGTGTTACTTGAGCCTCTAAAAACCCCAGACACCCCAAATGATTTTTATTTGGGGTGTCTGGGCCCAACGGCCTCCTAGCCCAGTCGGTAGTGACCCTGCCTACGAAGCAGGAGGTCCCGGGTTCAAATCCTGGTAAGGGCATTTATTTGTGTGTTTATCACGAATATTTGTTCCTGAGTTATGGGTGTTTCCTATGTATCTAAGTATATATGTATCTATATAAGTATGTATATCGTCGCCTAGTACCCATAGTACAAGCTTTGCTTAGTTTGGGACTAGGTTGATTTGTGTAAGATTGTCCCCAAATATTTATTTATTTATTATTATTATTGCTAATTAATCTAGAATATATATTTTTCAATCGGTTAATTATTTCGAAAGATATTCGTATGTTTATTTTTCCTTGCAATTCTATTCAATTGTAAACTCTACATTTGTTACGTTGTTGTCACATCTCTACATGTCTCATGTCATGTCAACCTATCAACTTACTTTGTCAATTTGTATAACATGACATAAG
Source organism: Pammene aurita (assembly GCA_947086415.1). Taxonomy (NCBI): domain Eukaryota; kingdom Metazoa; phylum Arthropoda; class Insecta; order Lepidoptera; family Tortricidae; genus Pammene; species Pammene aurita. Next base: position 14,991,067 of record OX352313.1, read on the forward strand.
ATGACATACTTTGGCAATGAAAAACAAATTTGTCAAAGCAGCCAGCCATTATTAAATATTCAACCTCTATCTCCTAACCTCTTAATAGATTAGTAAACTGTAGTATTAGAAACTTTTAGACTCGACACGTAAAAAATGGAAAATTAACGAAAAGGTATACCCATGTCTATATCATCCTTGACCCATGTTAAGATATACTGCAATCGATTCCACTCTCGATTCTCAATAAACAGTTTTCAGGTTTTTAGTCTTGGAAGCAACACGTTGTATATCATCAAGGAGACTTCGTTCGATCATCGAACTAGGTTTAGTGTCGTGGGTTCTTGTTCTACTAGTTATTTTTATTTTTCAAGTAAAATAATCCTAAACTAAGGAAATCATCACGCTATTAGTTTTGACATTCGCTGTATAGAAAACGACAAGATGTCACATTGAGTAGGGTGGCCAAATTATATAGCAAAATTTATTTTTCCACTTATCTAAAAAACAATTATCAATATTGGCGACAAAAAAAAAAATTAGAATCATCTTTCTATTCTGTTAAATGCCTTGATCGCTTGCTACTCGTATTTACAAATACAACAATGACACCCTAAATACAAATACAAAATACAAATGCGTTTATTTCATTACTTTTTACAGTACACAGTGTTTATAGGTATTGAGGTTAGGCAAGTAAGTAGTCTATGTTAGTTATGAAAAGTTAGGTAACAATTTAAGGATATGAATCATATTTAATTAAAATCATGTAATGAAAAAGGTGCGGGTACAGCTTGCTGGATTTAAACCCGCCCTTGGTTAGCTATAATTGGAGAGGTATTAATTTACATTACAAATTGTATTGTTAAAGTGAAATAAAAACCATAGAAAAGAACAATAATGAATAGTTTCCTTAAAAGTTAACTTTATGAACCCTGTATATGTATAGTCTCTGGTCTAAACACTGCAAAATGCTAACTACTTATTGCGTGCCGCACGCACGGCGGGTGCGGGACATTCTCCGGCAAGGTCACTAAAAATTCAACACATGAAAGTATTTCGTCTCATGTGTATAACAAGTAATATTGTGAGTGCATAAAGATATTAGTACTTGGCCAAAACACTGTGGCGCTTTAGTTAGGCAGACATGTATATATGACGTTTCTAAGTCAAAGGGGTTTACTAAATTGTGGCCGAAAATTGTATAGCAAATGATCGATTCCCAAACTATTTTCCCCGAAGTATCATTTGGCAGAATCCTCAGATGGCATAAATTAAATTAAATAAACGTTTATTTCAGGCTATTGCCCATATCGTTGTTAGTAAACACAGAATTGGCTACTTTCCTAAAAAAAAATATTTAGTCCGTCAGTAAGATTATCAAAAAATATTGGACACGTATTTTTTATTTTGTCAATCAAACAAAAATTGGTGAAGATATACCCCGTTAAAGTTCCGCGTGACGTCACATTTCAGTACAATTTTTAGTATAATGTGACGTCACTCGGAACTTTAACTGGCTATATCTTCATCAATTTTTGTTTGATTGACATAATAAAAAATACGTGTCCAATATTTTTTGATAATCTAACTGACGGACTAAATAGAATTATATATTTTTTACCCAGGAAAGTACCCAATTCATGTTAGTAGTATACAATACAAAACAATTTTCTTAACGCGAATAAAATAGGACTCAATAAATAAATAAATATTATAGTAATAAATAAATAAATAAATAATATCGTTTCGCATACGTATTTTACGCATACTAACCTAACCTAGGCCAAATAAAAATTCAGAAACGATGCTAACTAAATCTTTGGGAAATGAAATTAGTCGAAATGATTTTCGGCGAAATGGCATTACACCCATTGTCGATCGTCATTATTGCTTTAAAAAATCATTCAGAAGTAAACTCTATATAAACAACCGACAATGAAGGACCTTTGAACTGAATACGTCGCATATGCAGGAGCTCTCATAATATTTTTCTGTACTACCTCTTGTAAAAATAATCCCGCCGAGTTTCTTGCCGGTGTTAATTCTTCTCAGGGTTAGAACCGGTGTATATTGTTTTTTTTTTACTTTTAGTAAACTACTAACGACCCGCCCCGGCTTCGCACGGGATAGAAAATTGTTTCTGTGGGTTATCCCTAAGACGGACATATACCATCGGGGACTCTCTTGTAGATCTTTTTAAGGTGTACAATACTGTAGTACATTATTGTGATCTATCCACGAGGGTTCAGCCAGCGTTTGCAATGTAAGCGCAAAAAGTGTATTTATTTACGACATCACATTAGAAATCTTAAATATTATCAGTGTTTCACTACTATATTATGCATGTATTATACATATAAACCTTCCGCATCAAAATCCGTTGCGTAGTTTTAAAGATCTAAGCATACATAGGGACAGAGAGCGGAAAGTGACTTTGTTTTATACTAATGTAGTGATGTAGTGATAGTGATACTTGACGTGTAAAAGTGGCCCTTGTGGCCTACTTACTGAATAACTGTTTGAGTTTGAGTTTTTGCCTCTATTCGCCCTGAGTTGTATTGGCCTATTGTCTGAATCAGACATCTTAGCCGCGAAATCTAGAATGAAAGAGCGAAAGTCACGCATGGCACGATGAGAAATGCACAGTCATCATAAAGGTTGAAGTCATATTCAACTCGCGGCCAGTCTAAATTACTGGCGGGCGGCCAAAAGGGTTGCGATTTAATCTGTTGACTGTTATTAAATATCACCCCAATGTAAAAAGGTCAAACTGATCATGGAGTAACAGGAGATGACATTCCTAAGAAATTTTTTTGAGCCAAAAGTTATCGTGTAAATCACTAAAAATCTAAGCTACCCTTTGATTTAGTGACAGATGTCAACCGCCAAACATGGCACACCAAATTTGTTCTAGATACCCCATCTAGTAGAATACATAATAAATCAATGCACTGAGGCTTAGGTGCTATAGAGTTCAACCTTAAAATGGACGTTCCTTTCGCTAAAGTGTTGATGCTTACATCCAAATTTGTCTATCAATGGTAGTTAGGGTTTTGGATTAATTGTAAATGAAATCGGTTTATCTTGTATGAATTATATACGGAGTGGCTTTTTTCGTCGTTGATTGTAAGGTTAAATTTCAAACAGCCAAATAGCACTAGACCCTACTCATAGTGTTGTGTTCCTCCTGGTGAGTAAGGTTGCCAAAGAGTTCAAAGAGGACCCAGTGTGTTGACGATGAGGGACCTTCTTGTTCCTTTAGCCGTCAACACAGTAAATCCTCCTTTTTGTAAAGGGTCGGCAACGCGCATGTGACTCCTTTGGAGTTGCAGGCGTCCATAGGTTACGGTACCTAGCTGCTTACCATCAGGTGGGCCGAATGCTTGTTTGGCAAATAAGCATACGGTCCGCCTGATAGAAAGCTGTTAGCGTAGCCTATGGACGCCTGCAACTCCAGAGAATTCACATACACTTTGCCTACCCTTTAAAAGCCTATACACTCTTTTGAAGTACCTCATACATACATAATTTTTCACTTCTCATGCTCAAAAAGTGTGTCATATTATGCTTACCAAGGCGGACTAAAGTAGTACTTGTAGCCTCTAGGGCTAATATGTATACATATTTATGATTTACAAAACATTTTAAATTGACCAATCGGAACACTTCACCATATTAAATCCACCAATCACAACAGACATCGAAGTTACTCGGAACGCTAGATACTTTTTTGGTGCATATACTGTGTAAATAATTTACGTCCTTTAAAAAAACATTGTATTTAACATTAACCAATCAGAATACAGCAATGTTAAAATCGAACAATTAGGAAACGCAATTTATTTCTCAAAACATGAGGTCTTTTTTAGTTCCTACTTTACAATCATTAAAAAAGATTTGAATTTTTGGAAGCGCTTTAAAGCGTGTTTAAACTGTTTAAAGAGCTAATTATACCGTCGTCTGTGGCATTTATTGGCGGTGTTTATATTTAGTATCTATGTCAAAGAAGTTAAAAAAATTAAAAGACCGTCAAGTTAAACCATAATTTCACCTTAGTTTAGTTATTGTGCGTAAATAATGAGTATTTTTTTCTTATTTTCTCGCAATCGAAGTGAAAAATAATATGCATTACTCTGGTGTAAAAGCCATATTACCACTCGAACAATTTTCCCTCATTTCGTTCGGGAACATAACCACCTCGTGGTAATATGGCCTACTTTAGACCCTTGTCAAACAATCTACTATAAACTATAATACACGTATGTTAAACACGAAATATGATATATTATTTTGATCCTGACCCTATGCGGTTTAACCGTCACCATTCTCACATTTCCTCGCTGACAAGGGTCTGCTTTAAATAAATAAATTATTAATTTCCTATCCACAATCCGCATAAGGTCTTTCTAGCACTAGACAAACTATTTTATTAAGAACCATTTTGTGCTTCTCATATCACGTAGACTTTTTAAACTATGGATATTTCTCCATTTTTTCCTTGTTCATTAAAAATGTAAAAACCTCAGGAAATTTCTACATTATACCTGAAAATTCACCTTTACAATTAAGTAAAAAAACAGACATCTAAATATAGTTTGTTTACATAACATCCAAAATATCAAATCAACTATATTCCAACGGTTAAATGACGTAGTAGAACTAATGTAAAAAACCCTATATTTCCAAAAATAAATGTCTAGTAATTAGCCAAGTTTAGTGGTATCGTAATACCCAGAAAGTCCCAACATTTCATGGCGACCCTGCCAATGTGGCCTTGTGCTGTACTTGTTGGATACCTCCGTTTAGTTTAGTACCCAAAACTTTCGTAAAATTAGAGTTTCCTTCATCTGAAATTACTTGCATTGAAGTAATTAACTTCTAAATACTAGCAACAACAATGCCATTACTTCCCCCAGTGTGACAAACACCTTATTTCCTAACATTTGTTCAACACGCCCAAAGAACACTTGACCTCCCTTTCGCACCCGTACAAAAAGCTTGTTAAATCGCGAAAGGCAGGGCGAGAACAACCGAAATGAATAGAAAATGAGCGCGGCCTTTGGGAGGTTAGTTTGTACATTTTTGCAGCTAGCGAAACGGAATTCACTTCTATGTTTATGTAACGCGGCTGCTAGAACATGTATACTTTAAAACGATGTAGGTTGTAGGGCGTAAAAAGAAGAAAATAGATATTAAATTTATTATTCAATTTAGGCACATTACAATGCACTATGATATGAACGTCAGAGAGAGGAAAAAAACTATCGCTTCTAACACTACACCTCTGAGTCTCTGACCCGAGAAGTAACGGACCAAAAAAACTCGTACTTTGGTGCAAATAGTTATACATACTAGGCTTTCTGGTTTCTCGACCTATTTTTGTTCTCGAGTTTCGAGAATTCTCGACCCCTATTTCTCGAGTGTCGCGTCTTTTTATGAAACCGTTCAGGGACGTATCCTCCCCAAATCTGGCGTGAGACTCGAGAATTCTCGAGTACCCAGGTTTTTTCTCGTCTCGAATTGAGCCAAAACTCTCGAGTTGCCTCGAGTTCGAGAACTCTCGAGCAGAAACCTAATACATACCTACATACTCTCGAAAAACATAACCCTCATTCGGCAGTCAGGTAATGACATGTTTAATCTACATCTGGCTAAAAATACAGCGAAAATCAAACCAAAATAACCAAACAATCTTCCATTGATGATTCAGGAAATAGCCCCCTGTCCCGGCGCCACAGATCACTCACATTAGATTTAGACGACATGAGTCAAGTACCAGTACCACTGATTGGCGTTCCCATGATCCTCTTTCAAGTCGTTTCCTCAAGACTGAGGAATGAGGATCACGACCATATGTAATTAATTATTCTCCAAGCAGTTTGGTTTTTTGATAATTTTACTGGCTTGTACAGTCGCCATCAAATATATCGGAGCGGCTAAGGTACTCAAAAATATCTGAACATACACTTTATCGCCTTGACAATAGAGGCGTTGTTCATATATTTGTGACCACCTTGGCCGCTCCGATATTTCTGATGGCGACTGTACCTCCCATGATGAACACACGGGTGTCGCTTTCTATGGCTATCTCTTTACAAACGTGACATATTTCCAAGTATATGTGGTAGCAAAAAACACAAATTTTCATATAAGTAGCAGTTTGCCTTCCGAATTAAAATAAGTATATGAGAATATGTAAATTTTCCACAAAAGACAAAAAAATACACGTGATATGTATTAAATTGTTAATTCCCCCTCTTCCCCGTCGTACCTACTCATTCAAGATTTTTTTCAGACGGCAGATACCTTCGAGTGTCTACGAAATGTCGTAGTCGTACACGTAATAATCGCTTAAAGCACCTGGTAACAAACACTTTTTTTTGTATTTTTAACTATGCAGAGTCTATAGCGTATAGTCTGTGACTGCGCATACATTAATTGCCGGTCGCAATTCTCAGCGACTGGATTGCCATTTGCCAATAAACGGTAGATTGGTACGAGGGCTCTATATTGCTCTATCTGAATATTATCTGAATCTGAATATTATGCAACACTTGCTTCTCGAACACGGACACTCGCCTATTCGCTCTGTGCATGATTATGGCGCCATCTCTTGGCCAGGGATTAAAACTTTTTTTTTCTTTTTTATGAATGGCTTGGACTCCTTGCTTATATGATATCTATCTGGCTGATTCACTGTTTTGACAGTTAACCGAGTTTAGGTGACTTAGATGATGTCAAATATTTTGAAATTTGATATTGACAGGAGCCCCTAGCAGTTTAATTTTTTTTCACATTGTACACTGCGATCGTTCACGTTACCCCCACCATGGACTTCGCACATAGCGAATAACCGCGAACTACTTCATCCGATCGTCTATTTCGAATATGCAAGAGCGATAGAGACGGAGAATGGAGATAACGAAATTTAGATTTTCGAAGTTCGCGGTACCCGCTAATAGGGGTTTCCGCCATCGATTTTTCACTAGATGGCAGCACCGTGTCTAGAGGTCTTTTCGGCAGCAGCTGTCTAAATCCATCAATAAAAAAAAGATTAAACATGATTGGTGGATTATGACAGCTAGACCTCTCGTCGCGGTGCTGCCATCTAGTGGAAAACTCGATCGCGGAAAACCTCATTAATTATAATCAAGGCAAAGAAAAGGATAAGGGGCATAAGGCACACATTAGAGCGGAAGTTAGCAATTCGTACACAATAGCGGAAAGTTTATGATAGCTGAATCTTGAAACAAATTGTTCGCTATTAAATAAACAACTAACTACATCATGGGACAATCTTACACAAATCAACCTAGTCCCACGGTAAGTTCAATAAAGCTTGTGTTGTGAGTACTAGGCGACGATATATATAATATATAAATGTAGATAAATACTAAAATACATAGAAAACATCCATAACTAATACCCGTTATATACACACAAATAAATACCCTAACCAGGATTCGAACCCGGGACCTCCTGCTTCATAGGCAGGGTCACTACCAACAGTACCAACTAGGCTAGGAGGCCGTTAAATATATATGTATTGTCCGTTATATTGTCTATGAATAGCTGAATACCGCGCTGAATCCCGCTCTAATGTGTAGTGCCCCTAGCTAAAACATTTAAAACTTTTCAAATGTGACAACCCTAGCACGAAGCTGCAGACCGATATATTTCATTTGCAGCAAATATTTGTTCGCCGGACATTCCCGGGTTCCGACCAGGGCTTTACGGAAACACCGGACTTAGCTCCAAATCCCTTGCATTGGTGTAACTTACGAGTACACCCCGTTCAACACCTGCGGTAAATTTTAAATCGGAATAAAATGTTTAACTTTTTAGCAGTTCATAGAAAATGGGGTTGAATTTTACTTTTGAACCGACTTCAAGATTTCGAAGGAGGAGGTTCTCAATACGTCAAGATCATTGTTTTTGCTTCTTTTTCTTTTTTTTATGTGTGTTGTTCACCGATTATTCGAAGACGGCTGGACCGATTTGGAAAATTCTTTTTTGACAAGCGTATACTTGACAGTTGGTCCCATTGTAACCAGGTTAGGATCTGATTATGGGATCTTGGGGAAATCGAGGGAACTCTTCAAATATTATAGGCACACCTAAATATAGTGATTTCAAAATTTTTAACAGTAGCTCGAGCATTTCCTTTTGGAAAGGCGGAGTCTCAATGAAGTCGGGTTTTTTTTGTTTAAAATTATACTCCTCCGGCCTCCTAGCCTAGTCGGTAGTGAGCCTACCTACGAAGTTGGTCAGGGCATTTATTTGTGTGTTTATTACGGATATTTGTTCCTGAGTTATGGATGTTTTCTATGTATTTACAACACAAGCCTTATTGAGCTTATCGTGGGACTAGGTTGATTTGTGTAAGATTTTCCCATAATATTTATTTATACTCGGGAATTTATACGTAAATGACAAAACTTCTAACTATGGTCCGTATGCGCGGTAAGCGCAGAAATCATGTGGGGGTGACTGACACGCTCCAGGCGCTTAAAAAATATGTGTGTATCTATTTAACTCTCAAGAGGCCCTCTGCACGGCGTCGTACCGTAAGCGTATCGTAATACGCGCGTAGGACGAGAGCGATACGAGAACATATATTTATTAGGAATCTATAGGTCTAATATTTGTTCTTACTTGATAATGTAATGTTAATTATGACTGTTTGTTTCTTTCAAATAAAAAATAGATCCAACGGCCAGTCTGTGCGTCCCTAGCTAGGTATTCTAGGTAAACAGTTCTACTGTGCCGCGGTCACTGGTTAGAATAACATCGGGCAAAATATAAAAATGTTTGCAGCAACTTATCTATCTTGCAGGAAATCCGTTCTGCTTCTGTAACTACCTATTTCAGTCTCAATTGGCAGAGTTTCCATTTTATTTAATATTTCGCAGTACGGCTAGCAGCAGAAAATTATTATGACAACCAATTTCTTACCTAATCTGCGCGCTTCAACTTTTATGCTAGTACAAAAACAGATAGAATAAATATGAATTAGAATTATGCAATAGAACTGACTATAAATATTAGCACCTGTGTGCCTAGTAATACTATAATTAAATCAGGGTCAATAGAAAAGTAAAAGAATGTAAACAAACACATATAGCTTCATTGCTTCGCAATCACGCACGCACGCAGAACAACCGTGGTTTAATTGTTAATTTATACACTTACCTAAACTAGTCATTTACATTCATTTATTCAAAAACTAAACTTAAAACTTTAGTAAACTTTATTCTACATAAATACAATAATTCTACATAATACAGTACAAATTAATTCATTGAAACCACTTGTGAAATCTTAAAATTTAAAAGGCACATAAAAACAAATCTAACATGAAGCTAACAGTGCTACTGTTAGTAATTATATCTGTCAACTACTTATATTTCTGTGAAAATGAATTTCTTTAATAATATTTTGTCATGTGTCAAATGCTTGTTTTGCCTAAAAATTCACACATATTTGTTTACCTTATTTTACTTTTCTATTGATACTGACTGACCTTAATAGGACCAGAGAATTGGGATGAGCACCATTTTATATCCATGAATAGAACAAATATGTCGCGAATATATTATCATTGTAACATACCATCTGCGGAAGAGCAGTATCTCTTGATACAAGTATCAATATACTTAAAAAGAGATAGCAGGTACTGTGAAAACTGTAAGTTAGACAATAAAAATATTTTATCAACCGACTTCAAGATTTCGAAGGAGGAGGTTATCAATTCGTCGGGATCTTTGTTTTTGCTTTTTTTATTATTTATTTTTTATGTATGATAACCGATTATTCGAAGACGGCTGGACCGATTTGGAAAATTCATTTTTTGTTTAAAAGCGTATACTTCACCGTTGGTCCCTCAGAGAAATAAACCAATGGAGTGGTAATTGTCAGGCGTCCCCCTCTGCCAAAACTACAAGACCACTGGTCGTAGCAGTTATATAAAACTAGTTGTCGCGCGTCAAACGCCATTCAATGAATGTCAGTCAGCGCGGAACGATCTGAGGTAAAAATGCCGAATTGCTGCTTTTTTTCATGTAAGAAAAGATCTGAATTATCTAGTTTACAGAAGGATAACGTTTCTTTTTATCTGTAAGTATAATTACGTCTAAATATCATCAAATAGTGCACGAAATTAGCAAAATACAAAAAAATATTGTCAATCAAAAAGTGTTGCCACTTAATGGTACTACATCTGCTTTAGGGTAATTTTGAAACTTGACTCTTCATAGTACATTGTACCACCGGGTTCATAATTGCATACCCAATTTATCAATGAATTCATTCATAAATTGGGTATACAATTATGAACACGATTACATTGAGGGGGTAAGTCAAATATTGCAAACAAGAGTAATCGACTTCAGTGCGGCAGAAATACGTCCGCCACTATGTCATTGTTATGACAGGTTAAGCAATACACTTAAAAGATACACCGTGGGTTAGGCAGATACCCATTCGGCATACAGCCATGATTGTAAAGAATTGCTCTGTTAAAAGAGCAGTGTGTCTCGGTGTGTGTTGTGTGTTTTTATTAAATTGTTTCTAAACATATATTAACCGACTTTTAAATTATATAAATTACATATTATTTTTTAATCATAAACAAAAATGAAAAGATTAACGTCAGCACTTCAAAGTTAAAACTCCTTCACACGCATAGCTTTTCAAATTATATAAGGTGGTTTGGTACTCAAAAAACTGACACTATCAGGATAACCTAGCCTAGCACTTAACATATTACGCACGGACGCACGCTAATGAAATAAAACATAAACACTGGTTTAACGACTGTATTGAATTCAAATCTTTTTAAAACCGTATTATGGCAATAAACTACTACTGGTTCGGAAAGGAGCCCCTTCGGAACTGAGAAGAACCAGTGTATGTGTGCTTGTAGTACGGCACAATAGCTGAAATTTGGCATTGGTCTCAAAAATACAGCTACCATAAACAAATTTCCGTTTTTATAGACAAATTTCAGATAGTGTGATGAATTCCGCACTGAATCCCGCTCTAATGTGTGAAATATACTTGTAGATACTTGAAATAACGATATTCCTGTTTAGAAATTAATTTGTTCCTTTATTTTCACCATACATTTTATGTAGCATTTTATTTTTGTATCGATTATACTTTATTTATTATAAGGTACGTTATACACACTTATTCCCTTAAATAGGCACTTTTAATTTCTGACTCTGATATCACTGAACATAACAGGTAAGTTTAAGTGATGGGACAGCACAAAAACAAATGTCGATATTAACATTAGCAGTATATGTTATACTTTTTATTTATAATAGAAAATGAAGAAGAGGTAATATAAATAGAAAAATAAATTGGAAACAGATGCCCATTACAATCAAAATAACAACTGCGAAGGACTCTGAAACATCACGATGTTGCTAGTGACTGATTCATCATTATTCATTACAGTGAAAAATTCACTGAGGTGGATAGAGGAACGCCTAGTGTAACTGGAAGCACGTTGGAACGGTAATCTAAACACATGGGTTCGAATCCCGTGATGTTCCAGAGTTCTTTGCAGTTCATTGTTTCATTGTAATAGTATTTGTTTCCAATTTGTAGTATTTTACACTAAATATAAAAGCAAATTCACATCAAAATATTAAATTGATAATATAAAAGTTATTCTAAATCAGCTTGCAAGATGTTTCCTGAACAAATAGAACAAACTAACTTACGTGGAATACTAACATTGTAAGTAATATGCTGGTAGAAACTTGATATTTAATCATAACTTAACATTATGATTTTATCAATAGCTAAACCTTATACTTGGTAAAGAAACAATAATATATAACTAATCTACGATCAATGTTTCTCTGCGTCCGTAGGAAACACCTTAGACAACCCTACACGTGATCCCTGGGTGGTGCTAAAAGAGTAACAAACTTGGCAGCTCCACTGTCCCACCTAGACCTCGCAGCACTCACTGGATTTTTTTCATAATCTGCTTTCCCACTACCCTAGGGAAGAAATGCCTATCTATATCCAGTGACATGTAGCCATACGATAAAATATGACATTTTCAAGTCAAAGGTACATCATTATCGGTTGTCAATAAAAAAATAATTTAGAAATTAACTCTATTAACAACCGACAATGATGTACTTTTGACTTGAAAACGTCACAAATATCGATACTTAAGTATATTATTATCGACGCGTGTTCCTCGCACTACCTACGTTTACTTAAAGATGACATTATCTCGTTCACGGACAGGTTGTCTGTACTTGTGTGAGTATATTTTATGCTAGTGTTTGATAATTTTATCGTGTGCGTGTGTAGCGACGTCAATTGAAAATGCATTAGTGTTAACAGTATTTGTGTGCGTTTTCTCGTCCCCCGCGCCGAAATAGGCAGACTTTTTCTGATATAAATTAGTGCGCGTCTCGCATCCGGTTGGTTTAATTATCAAAGGTTGGTCCCATTATAACCATGTCAGGATCTGATGATGGGATCCTGGAGAAATCGAGGGAACTCTTCAACTATTATAGGCACACCTATGGTGATTCATATTCAGGTTAATTCCCCCTCTTCCCCGTCGTACTTACTCATTCAAGATTTTTTCAGACGGCAGATACCTATACCTTTTTCTGTTCTTCTCACTACAAGAAATGTCACATTTTCAATTTTGATCTCTGTCATAATTTACGAAGATATCATTTACATTGTTACTTTGTCTTATATATCAGACGACGGCGGTCAAAAGGTTAAAGCAGCTGGTAACAAACACTATTTTTTTTTAGTATTTTTAACTATGCAGAGTCTATAGCGTATAGTCTGTGACTGCGCATACATTAATTGCCGGTCGCAATTCTCAGCGACTGGATTGCCATTTGCCAATAAACGGTAGATTGGTACGAGGGCTCTTTACTGCTCTATCTGAATATTATCAGTATCTGAATATTATGCAACACTTGCTTCACGAACACGGACACTCGCCTATTCGCTGTGTGCATGATTATGGCGCCATCTCTTGGACAGGGACTAATTTTTTTTTTTCTTTTTTATGAATGGCTTGGACTCCTTGCTGATATGATATCTATCTGGCTGATTCACTGTTTTGACAGTTAACCGAGTTTAGGTGACTTAGATGATGTCAAATATTTTGAAATTTGATATTGACGAGAGCCCCTAGCAGTTTCATTTCTTGTCACATTGTACACTGCGATCGTTCACGTTACCCCCACCATGGACTTCGCACATGCGAACCACTTCATTCGATCGTCTATTTCGAATATGCAAGAGCGATAGAGATGGAGAATTACGATTTTCGAAGTTCGCGATACCCGCTAATAGGGGTTTACTCCATCAATTTTTCACTAGATGGCAGCACCGTGTCGAGAGGTCATTTCGGCAGCAGCTGTCAAAATCCATCAATAAAAAAAAAGATTAAACATGATATATATAATAGATAAATACATAGAAAATACATAGAAAACATCCATAACAAATACCCGTGATATACACACAAATAAATGCCCTAACCAGGATTCGAGCCCGGGACCTCCTGCTTCATAGACAGGGTCACTACCAACAGTACCAACTAGGCTTAGGTTGTCCGTTATATTGTCTATGAATAGCTGAATACCGCGCTGAATCCCGCTCTAATGTGTAGGGCCCCTAAAATATTTAAAACTTTTCCAACGTGATGCAGCTTCGTGCTAGGGTTAGCACGAAGCTGCAGACCGATTTATTTCATTTGCAGCAAATATTTGTTCGCCGGACATTCCCGGGCTCCGACCAGGGCTTTACGGAAACACCGGACTTAGCTCCAAATCCCTTGCATTGGTGTAACTTACTACCCGTTTAACACCTGCGGTAAATTTTAAATCGGAATAAAATGTTTAACTTTTTTGCTTTTAGAAGTTTATAGAAAATGGGGTTGAATTTTATTTTTGAACCGACTTCAAGATTTCGAATGAGGTTCTCAATTCATCGGGATCTTTGTTTTTGCTATTTTTAGGGTTCCGTACCCCGAAAAGAAAAAATTGAACCCTTATAGGATCACTTTGTTGTCCGTCCGTCCGTCCGTCCGTCCGTCTGTCAAGACCCTTTTTCTCAGGAATGCGTGGAGGTATCAAGCTGAAATTTTATCAAATACTCAGGTCTACTGTCCCTTGGAGTTCTAAAAAAATCAAACTTCTAAGCCAACGCAATCAAAAGATACAGCCGTTCATGCCGCAAATTTCCGCAAATTTTCGAAACTCGCAAGGGAATCAATACCTACAGAGTACTTCCCGTGAACTCAGAATCTTGAAATTTATTCCGAAGCAACGTCTTATAGCACAGATAAAGGAAAAATTGCGAAAACCGTAAATTTTTAGTTACATCATATAATAAAAACATTTTTTATAATTTTTAAGTTACTACCCCTATATACCTACAGGTTTGTACGGAACTATCGGTGCGCGAGTCTGACTCGCACTTGGCCGGTTTTTTTATGTATGTTCACCGATTATTCGAAGACGGCTGGAGTCCGATTTGGAAAATTCTTTATCACAATATTGACAATCTTGGAGAAATCGAGGGATCTCTTCAAATATTATAGGCACACCTATAGTGATTTCAATATTTTTAACAGTAGCTCGAGCATTTCCTTTTGGAAAGGCGGAGTCTCAGTGAAGTCGGGTTTTTTTTGTTTGAAATTATACTCCTCCGGCCTCCTAGCCTAGTCGGTAGCTCATAGTGACCCTGCCTACGAACCAGGAGGTCCCGGGTTCGATCCTGGTCAGGGTATTTATTTGTGTGTTTATTACGGATATTTGTTCCTGAGTTATGGATGTTTTCTATGTATTTAAGTATTTATCTGTATATATCTATTATATATATCGTCACCTAGTGCCCACAACACAAGCCTTATTGAGCTTACTGTGGGACTAGGTTGATTTGTGTAAGATTTTCCCATAATATTTATTTATACTCGGAAATTTATACGTAAATGGTATAAAACTTCTAACTATGGTCCTTATGCGCGGTAAGCCCAGAAATCATGTGAGGGTAACGGACACGCTCCGGGCGCTTAAAAAATGTTTGTGTGTCTATTTAACTCTCAAGAGGCCCTCCCAAGTAACACATCAAAGCAGTATCACTTAATAACTAATAGTACTACCGGCAGTATCCTCTGCACGGCGTCGTACCGTAAGCGTATCGTAATACGCGCGTAGGACGAGAGCGATACGAGAACATACATTTATTAGGAAACTATAGGTCTAATATTTGTTCTTACGTGATCATGTAATGTTAATGTATGACTGTTTGTTTCTTTCAAATAAAAAATAGATCCAACGGCCAGTCTGTGCGTCCCTAGCTCTAGGTATTCTAGGTAAACAGTTCTACTGTGCCGCGCTCACTGGTTAGAATAACATCGGGCAAAATATAATGTTTGCAGCAACTTATCTATCTTGCAGGAAATCCGTTCTGCTTCTGCAACTACCTATTTCAGTCTCGATTGGCAGAGTTTCCATTTTATTTAATATTTCGCAGTATAGATAGCCGCTAAAATTTATTAAGACATCCAATTTCTTACCTAATCTGCCCGCTTCAACTTTTATTTCAGTACACACACCACACACCTTTTCAATGCAATGAATCGACACCTTTGGACTGCAATGTGTCAAGTATATAATTTTCTATTAAAACTTGCCAAGTTACATCATTAAAAAGTACTGAAAATAATAAATGTTATCAGGAACCTGCTAAAAAAACCGGTGTGCGTTTCTCTGACTATTATAATTTTAGGTATTTCTATGTAACGTGATACTTATTCAAAATGTACCTTAGAAACTGCTGGAAATCAAGTGTGCATTCCTATAACTATTTATGATTTGAGGTATTTTTATGGAACTTGGTACTTATTCAGATCTCACTTCTTTTATAGGCGAAGCATTCCCATAGTATCGAACTTGGCAGCCTTTCACATTTATGTTTTTGATGGGTACTTATAGCTATACAAACTTTCAACCCCTTTTTTACCCTGTTAGAGGTTGAATTTTAAAAAACGCTTAAATTACTTTTATTGTTTTTTAATTATTAGTAAAGGTACGAAGTTTCAAATCTCTAACTCAAAATGAAAAATTCAGCTCTCTAGGTCCAACGGTTCGGGCTGGGCGTTGATTTAAGTGAGTCAGTCAGTCAGTCAGTCAGTCAGGACTTTTACGTTTATATATATAGATAAAGTTAAATTACTAACTATACATTAATGTAAATGACTAATTTAAGTGTGTAAATTGTCAATTAAACCACGGTTGTTCTGCGTGCGTGCTAGGACGGTCTAACCAGATATTTTAATCACAAACAAACTTCTAGTTCTGATTTTTTTATATGTTGTTAGTACTCTTACCGTTATTATAAACCCAAGTTTGCAGCTTCGAAAAACCTGTGCTAACTTTGCAGCACCCAAAAAACCGCAAAATTTTCAGTCTGTTTTTGGTATTTTTGATGTAACGTCAAAACTATGCTGATTTTTGAAAAACTTTCTATAAAGCTATTAAACTTAACTAAAATTGCTACAATTTGAAACTAGAACCAGCTCTGTAAGTTTATGTTCAACAGTTGAGTTCTCAGTTCTAGGCCAAATTTCTAATATTTCGAACGCTTCGTGGGTGGTTGATGATAATTGGCGGCCTGAAAAATCAAAAACTCGACATCATCGTCATCTTCAATTTCTTCGGCTATTTGAAGCGTTGAGACATTTTGGCACGATACACCTGAACAAAATTTACAGAGTGCCGAGCATTTGAGCCCTGCTTTTACGCAGGAACAGCTCCCTCGACCACAGCCCTTCTTGCATCCACATGATAAAAATTTCAGAAGTGAGGGGGGTGCAGCTTCGCATGTCATTCTTGTCGGAACAAGCCCCTGTTCGGTCTTTGTCCATCCCCATTTAGTGGGATCTTTTTCCACCCCCAACCACTTCTGGATTTGGTGGTAAGTTCGGTAAGCGTGCAATTTTGCACCATCTGCCGTCGGTGGCAAACGGGCCAGGTCAACTTTACTTTAGGCTGTTAACTTAACTGTAGGCTGTTGAGGGTATCCTTACTATAATTTCCTCCATATAAAGCTACTAGGCACTTTTCTCCGGCATCTGCAATAACTTGATGGGCTGAATTAGGCTGGAGGAATACTTCAGCTATGGTGACGAGTTGAACGTTTTTCTGAAGAACGCTCCAGAGTTTGTTCTTTCCATGGCCGAAAAGGGCAGAAGTGGTGTCGCATCCAGTGAAAGCGTGGAGAAACAACTCGAAACCTGAGCAGATGTCCGAACCTCCACGATTGAATGACGTGGAAGAATATTGTAAAGGCCCAGAACCACCACTGCCACTTTTCTGGAAATAAACATTCTTCACACCTGATCCCAAACCATTGAGAAGAACAACGAGGTCCACGTCCTGTCCAATTATTAGCACTGATTGAAAGAGGTGCTTTTATCAAGTGCCATATTGACGATGTCACAGTCAGCATCCTCGACTGCCTGCTTTGTCTCAATTCCCTGGTTTTGAAAGGCGGAGCATATCAGTGCAATCAGTCGCCGTTTGTTACTGTCGTTGGCCAAAAACTTGTCCTGGGCCATTTGTATTACAGTTGACTCTTCAAACATGACTTCGGTACACTGAAGAGAACCATAGCGTCTTACGCGTTCGGCAGTTTTTGTGTTCTTCTCGGCCCCATCGTCAGGATATCCGTCAAAAACAACAGCAACGTTCCGTCCGAAATGATTAATGGTGTAACTGACGTACCCCGCGACGATATCCCTCACGGAGTCGTTACGATGCCATATCACATTGTGTAGTAAGTGGCCTCCATCTAACACCAAAAATGTGTAGTCTTCCACCAACGAGATATTTTGAGGTAGTGGTGTGAAAGTTGAATAGAACGTTGATTTTGTTCCCTTGCGCATACCCTCTTCTGTGAACAACGCCGTGGGATGTGGAGCCAACTCGTACTTAAAATGTTCCTTCAACTCTTTGTCTGACTGCTTGATGATACACAAACGCTGGAATATTGCCAGTGGGTCAATATTCACATGTTTGTCTCTTACTTTGATTGAAGTGCTCATTGTTGCCAAAGTTTGCACCTTGTCTTTTCGCTTAAAAGATACCTTTCCAAATGAGTTTCCTGTGATACCTTTAACACCCTCAATTCCCATTTCTCTAGCTGAGTGGCAATTAATCTCAGAGGTCCCAACTATACCACTACTGATGGATAGCA
Source organism: Pammene aurita (assembly GCA_947086415.1). Lineage (NCBI taxonomy): Eukaryota > Metazoa > Arthropoda > Insecta > Lepidoptera > Tortricidae > Pammene > Pammene aurita. Next base: position 15,009,313 of record OX352313.1, read on the forward strand.
GTTTGTTTGTCACTGGAAATGGAGGGTGGATATCAAAGTAATGCTTTAGTTTCTCAACATCACTAGTGTCCCTTTCAATCCGTGATACTCTCATATCCACGTGCTGCTCAGTAGTGGCACATGAAACGTCCCAAAATGTTTCCAGGCTCTCACATATATTGAGCATGAATACCATGCTTCCAGTCCACCGTGAAAGAACGCTACTTGACATACCTCGACCATGAGTCAAGCCACCCTGGGTTTTTATTGACCTCATAAGCACTTGTTCTATGGTTAAATCTGACCATAGTCCCGACCAAAACTTTTCTGAGCGGCGGATCGTAAAAGCTCCTGTTGAGAACAAGCTCCATTCTTCTGGGTCCATCCTCACTTTTAAGCCTTCCATGTCTTGTAGGTACAGCCTAGCACTTTTTGCGTAAAAAAAGTGACCAGCCGAATGGAAAAATGGTAGCATTTTTGCAACTGTGGCCAGGTGGAGCTCCCAATCCCCCATCCTTTCCGCTTCAATGAATTGCTTCATTAGCGCCGTCATTCGAAAATACTGTATCCAGAGTTTTGAGGTTGGCCCATCAGATTCAATTTTCTCCAAGGCAGTTTTAAACTTGACGCTATAAGTTTGGAAAATATCATGTTCCTTGATATGAAGGATCGATGACCTGTCACTGTCGGTGACGATTCTGTTTATTTCAGCTTGTTCTTCGTCCGTGAACTGAACCTCAGCAGTCAAAATTAGGTGAGCAAGTGTTAAATTGGTGAGCATGTGAGCTCTTACAGCCCTAGCATATGCGTGGCCATTGAGAATCCTATCAACACTATTTTCAGCGTATATGGTGGATAGTAGTTCTTTTAGGCCACTACCTGCCATTATCGCACCAATGCTTCCCATGAAAGACATTAATAGATGGAAGCCACCAAGACGCACCACCACACTGCTTAGTTCAGGAAGCGGGCAGCTTTGAACTATGTCTCGGGCTTTCCAGTATAGAGGCTGGTCGAAAGTGACGAAGCAGGTTTTCTGGGAGTGGGCACTAGTTTTTTGACTGGCTTGAAGCAGAGCCGTCAAGATGGTGTTGTAGTCCGTAGGTGAGGCATGAATGAATGGGAGGAAAATAATCTTAGAACGATCGAATTCCAATTTTTCTGTTACCTGCTCCATAAATCCATTCCAACCTGGTACGTGTGGAGTGTGAGACCACTTCCCGTATAACCATAACAGGTCTGGTGGTGATGGCATGATGTCACCAGAATCTTGAAACATCTCATGTACATCAGTTATTGATATAGCTGATAAAACAGCATTCTTTTTTACATTGCACTGTTTCACCTCTGACAGGCCATATGAAGAAATTGTTTGAGCAGGTATGTAGCTCTTCAAGCGGGGGATGGCCTTATCGGGCAACACAGCAGAGCTTGGGGTGATCACCATGATACCTCCCATTTCATGAAAAGTGTTTTCCCCGTCTAACGTGTTGACATTAACGTCGGCATTGTCAAATGTGAACTGCATGAATGAGCCTTTTTCAATGAGGGGAGTGGATTCCCCTCGAACGATGCCTGAGCTTTCGATGCGCACTGCCTCACTGTAAGTGCATGAAAATCCCATTGCAGAACAGACGTTTATAAGATGTCTTGAACCGAACTTCCTGTATAAGTATGCCCCAAAGCTGGTCTTCAGGGAAGAAACAAAAGAATTCGGCCTTACTGCAGATATCAGTAAGTGAGCAAATCCCACGCATTTCTTCTTATAGTCTTCGACAGACTTACGAGTACGCTTGTTTTTTAGTATGATAGTTTCGAGCAACAACTTTACAGATTCGGGAATGCCAGAGTCAGCATCCTTTAAAAAAGTATCCGATGGAGGATACTCACTGACGTCATATACCATTGAACGGATATCTTGTAAAAGTATTTCTGCGGCAGCTTTGACTACCCGCAGTCGCTCTTCTCCAGGATTATTTTTTCTCTCATTATACCAGTTCTCGTGTATAACTTTTTCCCCTACGTCACGAAAACAAAGAAGTGTTTGGTGGCTACGGCCACGGCCAACCTCACAAAAGGTTATGTTGTCGCCATAGTGTTTCTCAAGGTGACTTTTAATGGTTCTTATGTCAGGCTTGTAATCTCCTTTAATTTGGTCTACAAGGTCATTTAATGAGAACTGACATTCTTCCCTGTTTTCAGCTAGGAAAGAATATATACACTCCATACTCTCAGTTATGTTTTTTGGCTCAGAATGCCCTCTTTTAAGTCCAGTGGTCGGTTCAGATGTGTACAGTTTGAGGCGACATTCATTGTGATATCTAGCACCAGCTGCAACTAAGTCATTTATAGCAGACAGACGATGTATAATTTTTTGGGACCACTCATCCCCTCTACGTCCAGCTGCTTCAAGGATGGTCTCCCGCACATCCAGATTTTCAACTGTGTGGACAATATTCCGTCGACAAGTAGGCAGTTTTCTTTGGAGCTTGAGAAATTCTTCAGTGATTTCTTCCCCACAGAGGAAACAAATTTTCTGCAGGTTAAAGTTTCCTGAGGCTCTTGATTCTCTGGACGTCGTTGGCTGAGGAGATACATCAGAACCTCGGCGAACCGACGCGAGAACATTACTGTCGACCGTGTATCTTTTTCTGCATGCGTCGTGAACACTGACTTCATCTAACCCCTGTAGAAATTGTTTATTCTGCAGTAGGCCGCGTTTCTCACTCACTTCTATGAAAGTTATAATTCCGCGTTTTTTAACAACAATAACTTTTCCTTCATCAAGTGTTTTGCAACAAATAAAACAGCGTTCTGGCGTAGGAGCCGACATTACTTCTTTCGCCCATAGACCTGAATTGAAATTAAACTAGATGAGTAAAAGTTTCTACGGCAACCTCAGAACATGAAATAAAATTCATAACAGGTCGAACGTGATATTTTTACTTACCTTTATTCGATGTTACGGCACAAGATGCAATTTTATTAATGCAGTCGTACCTAGATTTATTGCAGATGACACTGCAAATGTCTCTAGCAAGACCACAATAAAATGAAAACCCGATAACTGCCAGTAAAGATATCGTAAACTAAAAAAGGTTAAATATCCTCCCTATCCTCATTAATTTGTCCACTTTACAGCACTAATGGCACCCATTTTACTTTTTTTTGAAAAAAATGGCAATGTTTGGTAAGCTTTATTTCGGTAAGTATTATACCTACGGAGCCGGTTTTACTTTCAAATTGTAGCAATTTTATTCAAGTTTAATAGTTTCTTAAAACGTAAAAAAAAACCGCACACCTAATGGGTTACATTGATAATACAAAAATAAGTCCGAAAATTTCGCGGTTTTTTGGGTGCTGCAAAGTTAGCACAAGTTTTTCAAAGCTGCAAACTTAAGTATACATTAGTCGTAGTGGTCCAAACAATATATTAAAAAATCAGAACTAGAAGTTTGTTTGCAAGAGTAGAAGTTTTTCGTGTAAAGTTAGACGGGTCTATGCGTGATTGCGAAACAATGAAGCTAAATGTGTTTGTTTACATTATTTTACTTTTCTATTGACCCTGATTTAATTATAGTATTACTAGTACACACAGGTGCTAATATCTATTGACAGTTCTATTGCGTAATTAATATTTATTCTATCTGTTTTTGTACTGAAATAAAAGTTGAAGCGGGCAGATTAGGTAAGAAATTGGATGTCTTAATAAATTTTAGCGGCTATCTATACTGCGAAATCTATACATATAATAAAGCTGAAGAGGGTCGAAAGTCTGTACATGGAAGATAATCGAAAAAAAGTTGGCTGGGGATACTTAGAATCGATAACAGACCACGTTCCAACAATTTTTAGAATTTTTGTCTGTTTATCTGTTTGTCTGTTTATCTGTTTATCTGTTTATCTGTTTGTCTGTTTATTTGACCGCGCATCACGTGAAAACGGCTGAACGGATTTTGATGAAATTTTGTATAGATATAGTTTGAGTCCTGGTAAAGGATAATATATAGTTTTAATCCCAAAAACAACCCTGGTGGGGGTGAAAATGGGGTTGAAAGTTTGTAAGGAGAATTTTTAACCGCTGAAACGATTTAGATAGAAATGAGTATGGAGATAATTTGAGTCTCGAGAAACGTCAAAGGATAGTTTTCAAACCCTTGTGGGGGTGAAAAGGGGGTTGGAAGGTGGTATGAGGAATTTTTTACCGCTGAACTGATTTAGATGAAAATTGGTATAGAGATAGTATGGGTCTCGAGAAATGACAAAGGATAGTTTCTTTTTCAACCCCCCCCTCCCCCCATCTTACTTTCGAACCGTAGGTCCAAAACGCCTGTTACCCGTCTATTCTTTAAATTTACCTTTACCCGCTCTTAAGAAATATTTGTAAATGTCATGAATGTCAAAGGGTTATTGCAGGTTCGAGGACTATATATGACGTACAAAGATGCATGGCCCAAACCAAAAAACTACTACAAAATCATCTAACATTTATAGGACACCGTTTAGGTAGGAAATAGTAGTTTATGTAACTGTTACGTAATAAGGGTCCTTAAAACATGAGTGTGGTTTTCATAATAAGATCACACGTGAGTGTTTTAAGGCCTAATTACGTACAGTTGCATACACTGATTTATCTACACTCATATTATTTATCCTAAATGCATTATTCGGAAACCATAAAATGGCCGCCATTGCACCGCCATGGCCAACTCGATTGTGCCGGCGGTCGCGTATCGGCGGCCGCGCATATCATAACACATCAATATTTGAGCATGTAAAGTTAAAATTACGTTACTGATACAGATAAAAAGCTTATTATAGTAAAATCGGTTGTGGTAATGCTAGCATTGCCTACCGTTTTCGAACACGTTTTAGAGAACTTACAATGTGAGTGTAGATAAACATATCAAACGTTTTGTGAAGCAGTCAGATTAGGATTTATTTTTCTTTATAATTAAACAATAGGTACATTATCTGTCTCTCAACCTGTTTTGATATGTCTTCTTGAAGAACTACGCCTTATTCTGTTTCTTTAAGATCTAATAATGTATTACTGTTTTGAAAAAAATAAGTCCCGTCGACTTTCTTTTCGGTCATAATACTTCTTGGGCCAGAGGTGTAGGGTTAGAACCGGTGGTAGTTTTGGAACGAAGTTCCTTATCGGACGGTTCGCGGATCTGGCCAAGGCGAAAAAAAGTCACGTGACAGTCACGAAAAAGCGTCACGTCACGAAAACGCGACACCCATACCATTGAGAAACATGTAAAATGGAATGGAATAAAAAATATATAAAATAGAATAAAGTGAAGTGAAGTGTAGTGAAATTGAGAAGTGACAAAGTGATAAAAGTGAAAAAAGTCGAGAACCTTAAAAGTCGAGAATTTTAAAAATGTCGAAAATGTCAAAAATGTCAAAATTTCCAAAATTTCCAAAATTTTCGAAATTTCCAAAATTTCCAAGATTTCCAATATTTCCAAAATTTCCAAAATTTCCAAAATTTCCAAAATATCCAAAATTTTCAAAATTTCCAAAATTTCCAAATAATCCAAAATTTCAAAAAAATGCAAAATTAAAACTACAAAATTTACGAAAAAGTCAAAATGAAATAAAATTAAATAACATAACTTCGTTCCAATCGCACTCGATTCAGATACTTTCCACGACACTCACGTATTTTATTTTTCTCTGACGTTCATTAGTGCATTGTAATGTGCTTACATTGACGAATAAATATCTTGATCTACACCAATATCATAAATCCTCTATTCCGCGTTCAGAACCGTATGTAATTAATTAATTACCAACATTATTGCAACCAGTAACGTAACATCAGTGTATTATCTGTGACAGTGTGGTAAAAACGTATGAAATTTCATTACCTACGGTAACGTAATGAAAATTCGCCCCCCCGACCGCCGGCGCAATAATGTTGGTCATGGCGGTGTAATGGCGGTCATTCTAATGGTTTCAATGGATTTTTAATATGTGTGTAGGTAAAGCAGTGTATGCTTCTGTACATAATTAGGCCTTATTACGTGACAGTTATGTCCGTCCTGTCCGCGGTCTAGCTCAGTTACCGTTCGCACTAGAAAGCTGAAATTTGGTGAGGCCTGATAAGAACTTTCAATAAAAACTATATTGAATAAAATCGGTCCAGCCGTTTCTGAATTATTAGTCAAAAACGCATAGTGAAAGGAAGTGCCGAATAGTAAAATGACGTAAGCGCCGCCAAATAAACGACCTTTTGAACGGATGTTTTGTAACAGGGCAGCATCTACGAAACTCTACACGGAGCATCGCCCGACATGCTCTTGGCCGGTTTTTTTTTGCATTGTTATCCCGGAAATCACCCCTTAAGGATTACTAATTCCAATTCCAGAAAATCCCCAGCCAGGTTATACGTAGCCTATAAAAATTCAACGTCTAAAAGGGGGGGGGGGGTAGCCACTACACTCGATTGAGTTAAATTTGCATGGGTCATGGAACTCCCTCCTCCCAGTGCACCTCAAATAGAAAAAAATCATTTCTGCATTTGTGACACCCCCCCCCCCCCCCCCCCCCATTTCAACCGCGCCTGTTCTTACCTTTCATGCTTTGACTGATTTGACGGGAGGTTCGATTTGGATGATATTTGCAGTAGACATAAACGTATAAAAACAAAAGTGGTCCTGTACCGTCCGATATACACCTACTATACTCTCTATGTCGTTTAAATCATGCCAAAAAAAATTAATAAAAAAAAGGATTCATTTATGAGTGTAGTTTCATTTAGTGGTAATTGTAAAATATTTTATTAGGACTTCTGTCCTCTAGCGTATCCATCTGTCAACTTTACTTCAAGTTCCGCCTCCAGGGTAGCGGGAGAGAAATTAGGGGTGAATTAGCCGCTTACTGACACAGACCGAATTCCACGCGGGCGGAGCCGCGGGCACAGCTAGTATTAAATAAAATGGAAACTCTGCCAATCGAGACTGAAATAGGTAGTTGCAGAAGCAGAACGGATTTCCTGCAAGATAGATAAGTTGCTGCAAACATTTTTATATTTTGCCCGATGTTATTCTAACCAGTGAGCGCGGCACAGTAGAACTGTTTACCTAGAATACCTAGCTAGGGACGCACAGACTGGCCGTTGGATCTATTTTTTATTTGAAAGAAACAAACAGGCATACATTAACATTACATGATCACGTAAGAACAAATATTAGACCTATAGTTTCCTAATAAATGTATGTTCTCGTATCGCTCTCGCTCTCGTCCTACGCGCGTATTACGATATGTTTACGCTACGACGCCGTGCAGAGGATACTGCCGGTAGTACTATTAGTTATTCTGTGATACTGCTTTGATGTGTTACTTGGGAGGGCCTCTTGAGAGTTAAATAGACACACAAACATTTTTTAAGCGCCCGGAGCGTGTTCGTTACCCTCACATGATTTCTGGGCTTACCGCGCATACGGACCATAGTTAGAAGTTTTATACCATTTACGTATAAATTTCCGAGTATAAATAAATATTATGGGAAAATCTTACACAAATCAACCTAGTCCCACAGTAAGCTCAATAAGGCTTGTGTTGTGGGCACTAGGTGACGATATATATAATAGATATATACAGATAAAAACTTAAATACATAGAAAACATCCATAACTCAGGAACATTTCCGTAATAAACACACAAATAAATACCCTGACCAGGATCGAACCCGGGACCTCCTGGTTCGTAGGCAGGGTCACTATGAGCTACCGACTAGGCTAGGAGGCCGGAGGAGTATAATTTCAAACAAAAAAAACCCGACTTCACTGAGACTCCGCCTTTCCAAAAGGAAATGCTCGAGCTACTGTTAAAAATATTGAAATCACTATAGGTGTGCCTATAATATTTGAAGAGATCCCTCGATTTCTCCAAGATTGTCAATAAAGAATTTTCCAAATCGGACTCCAGCCGTCTTCGAATAATCGGTGAACATACATAAAAAAAACCGGCCAAGTGCGAGTCAGACTCGCGCACCGAGAGTTCCGTACAAACCTGTAGGTATATAGGGGTAGTAACTTTAAAATTATTAAAAATGTTTTTATTATATGATGTAACTAAAAATTTACGGTTTTCGCAATTTTTCCTTTATCTGTGCTATTATAAGACGTTGCTTCGGAATAAATTTCAAGATTCTGAGTTCACGGGAAGTACCCTGTAGGTATTGATTCCCTTGCGAGTCAAGTATATAATTTTCTATTAAAACTTGCCAAGTTACATCATTAAAAAGTACTGAAAATAATAAATGTTATCAGGATCCTGCTAAAAAAACCGGTGTGCGTTTCTCTGACTATTATAATTTTAGGTATTTCTATGTAACGTGATACTTATTCAAAATGTACCTTAAAAACTGCTGGAAATCAAGTGTGCATTCCTATAACTATTTATGATTTGAGGTATTTTTATGGAACTTGGTACTTATTCAGATCTCACTTCTTTTATAGGCGAAGCATTCCCATAGTATCGAACTTGGCAGCCTTTCACATTTATGTTTTTGATGGGATTTCATTAATTTTTGTTAGGTGTAGGTTCTTTATTATTTTTTTATCACTTTTGCTTTAGGAAATGTTTCGTGTATGACGCGCGGCTGCCGAACGCTTTGGTTCGTCGACTCCCCGCCTCCCGCGCGTACGCATCCCCCCGGCGGCATGAGCGGGCGAACGGATGGCATGAGCTGGCGGACGGCGCGAGCGCGGCGGACGAGTGTAGGCAGCGACGGAGGGTGCGCGAGGCGGGGAACGGAATTTTTATCTAGTATCACTATATATACATATATCGGGATTTCGGGATCGATCGGGCAGCGCGAGTGCCTATAATCTATGATAAATCCTATTTTACTATTTATTTATAGGTGATTTTTACAAATAAACTGGCTCCCTACACCTATAAAATGTACCTACTTACATATAATTACATACATCAATAACGTACTTTATTCTGTTTGTAAGTACGCTACCTACATAGATAATTAATAACTTGGTAATACCTACCTACCAGTAGGTATTATAATTGGTGGCCTATTATGTAGCCCTAGAAGTGCACCATCCCATCTCATCCCGTGGCGTATCGGAGGGTGAGATGGGCAGTAGTATATACATATAATTCCATCTTAGAGTATACATGATTTCCATGTTCTTGAATCTGCGATTTTATTAGTTGTAAAATTAGAAATTATTTAGACTATGCGAGAAAAAATAGTCTTTTCATTTTTGTTTGACTGATTTAGCGCACCTAGTGTACCTAGTGACCTGCTTTGCACTTCGTAAATCGTGGGTTCGGTTCCCGCAACAGACACACACAGAGTGGTGAACAATTTTATTGTTCTTGTCTTTAAGACAAACATGTATTGTCTTAAATTGGTATGTATCTAAATTTAAATAAGTCTTATCTCATTTCCACTCCATACCTACTTATAGTAGAACAAAATTACACATTCGTTGTTTTCGAAACTGACTCACACTTGGCCGTTTTCAGATTTTTACTTTATTTCGACCTAAAGACAAACCTTCGAGCCAAATTTCAGGTCGGTACGACCATTGGAAGATAGACCCATTTAGTTCATTATGACTTCATAGTAGAACAAAGTTACACCTTCGCTATTTTTAAAACTGACTCACACTTGGCCGTTTTCAGATTTTTCCCTTTACTTTGACCTTAAGACCTATCTCCATGCCAAATTTCAAGTCAGTACGACCATTGGAAGTGGTCTAGGTTTTTGATGAGTCAGTGAGTCAGTGAGTGTATAGTAAAAATAGCGATTTTTTGACGTCAATATCTCAAGAACTGCTATAGGTAGAATAATGAAATTTTGTATTCTAGACAATTAAGGGGATGTCAACAGACACTCGAAATTTCATATGCGTAGATAAAATATGTTTTGAGTTATAGGGTGGTCGAAATTGGCCCGAAATGGTTCGTGTAATATAACCCACGGCCGGTGTGTCGCTTTTTTTTGCTCGAACTTGGCGGACACACTGCCGTGTGTCTAGATAAATAGATTAAGAAGATGGTTCGGGGATTAACAAAAGTTAGTTAAGAAGATAAAATTGGATATGAAACTCTGTATGAGGAACCGTATTATACGCGGACGAAGTCGCGGGCGGAAAGCTAGTTCTACATAAATACAATAATTCTACATAATACAGTACAACTCTAAATCATTGAAACCACTTGTCAAATCTTAAAATTAAAAAGGCACAAAAAAAACAAACTTAACAAAGTTAACAGCCACAGTTAGTAATTATATCTATTAACTACTTATATTTCTCTGAAAATGGATTTCTTTAATAATATTTTGTCATGTGTCAAATGCTTGTTTTGCCTAGAAATTCACACATATATGTTTACCTTATTTTACTTTTCTATTGACACTGACCTTAATAGGACCAGAGAATTGGGATGAGCACCATTTTAGATCTATGAATAAGATTAATATGTCGCGAATATATTATCATTGTAACATACCATCTGCGGAAGAGCAGTATCTCTTGATACAAGTATCAATATACTTCAAAAGAGATAGCAGGTACTGTAAAAACTGTAAGTTACACAATAGGTAAAATTATTTTATTTCATATATGTTTTTCTCTTTAATTCGGTAACAATCTGAACAAACCACAGAAACTCTTTAAGTTTCTGTATTTTTGTGAGGCACCAATGCTGAATAGTGTTTTTTTATACCCATGCCCAGCTCATGCCTCGTTTATTTTACGATTAGAAAAACAACGGTCGATTTCGCCCATCTATCTCTATTTTTTTTCAGCCATATCTGAGAAAAATTGAAACGGGGCTACTTTTTTAATAATCCTTATTATTACGCTTAATAGGTACAATAACTACAATAAGAGACAAAATGGCGAGATTTAAAATCGTTTACCCAGACATCGCACGACGACTTATTTTTTGTATGAAAGAGTTTTCACAGTTGGTCCCATTGTAACCAGGTCAGGTTCCGATGATTGGATCCTGGAGAAATCGAGGGAAATCTTCAACTATTATAGGCACACCTATAGTGATTTGAGTATTTTTACAGTAGTTCGGGCATATGCTTTTGGAAAGGTGGAGGCTAAGTGAAGTCGGTCTTTTTTGTTTAAAATTATTATTGAATGGTTGCTCTGGTAAATTCATTGACTTCCCAGCATCTTTCCAGTTACGTAAGGCGGCCCGTCCCGGCAGAGCCTTTAATAACATTTACTTCGCAATGATAATAAACATGCCTGGCCTTAAATAACCTTTTTTATAACTAAATATAATGAAATTGCTCCGTTGCATCATCTGTTCCGTATTTAGGTTTGTTTCTTTTCTCAGAAACTCGGTCCGTAAAAGGGATTTAGCTAAAATTAGGATTGCGGTTGCATCATCTGACCTAGATAGAAAAGTTATGTTGTGTCATTTTGTTTCATGAAAAATATGTAGTCTGGCAATGGCAAACCAAAATCCGTAGTAGCAGTAAAAGTAATCCCATCAAAAACATAAATGTGAAAGGCTGCCAAGTTCGATACTATGGGAATGCTTCGCCTATAAAAGAAGTGAGATCTGAATAAATACCAAGTTCCATAAAAATACCTCAAATCATAAATAGTTATAGGAATGCACACTTGATTTCCAGCTGTTTTTAAGGTACATTTTGAATAAGTATCACGTTACATAGAAATACCTAAAATTATAATAGTCAGAGAAACGCACACCGGTTTTTTTAGCAGTTTCCTGATAACATTTATTATTTTCAGTACTTTTTAATGATGTTACTTGGCAAGTTTTCACACACCACACACCTTTTCAATGCAATGAATCGACACCTTTGGACTGCAATGTGTCAATTATATAATTTTCTATTAAAACTTGCCAAGTTACATCATTAAAAAGTACTTTATTCTGTTTGTAAGTACGCTACCTACATAGATAATTAATAACTCAAACTCAAACTCAAACTCAAACATTTATTCAGTAAGTAGGCCACAAGGGCACTTTTACACGTCAAAGTAAAAGAGAGAGAAAAAAAATCAAACTACACCGGTTCTAACCCTACACCTCTGACCCGAGAAGAATTATGTCCGGCAAGAAACTCGGCGGGAGTTATTTTTTCAAAACAACAGTACATCAAAACTAAACAATACATATAAGTGCGTTGTTCTATAAGAAAACATATCAAACCAAGGTTAGATTAACCAACAATAGGTTATAGTTTAAGAAAAATACCAAAGAAAAAGGATGAGTCCAAATCTGACTATTGAAAATAAATTATATACAAGTTTGATATACTTTCTTACCTGAACTGTGTCTTCTACATAAATTTCCAAATTATAATAATCCATCATCAACAGTTAGAAACAAACTTTGAATTTAAATAATATAAAAAAAAGTACTTAAGTGATTCTAGTATACAATAAACATACTATTTCTAAATTATACTTAGAGATGTATAAGGTCTCCAAGTGTCTTGATCTATATATTCTATATAATAAAAAAATATGGATAATCAAGCACCGAATGTTGTGTCTAAAGCCAATTAAACTAAAATTAAATATGATTAATAAAAAGTTACGTAAATGTGTTGCCCCAGTTAGCCTAAACAGACCGGTCTCCACAAACAGCACCCGTTCACGAGTATGACGCATATCTCAGCCATCGCCTCCCTCAACCTTTCTTCGGGAAAGTGGCGACCCGATCAACGACGCCACCATAAGCAGAGCCTTTTAAGCGAGCATGACATGTTCAAGCTGGCGGGCTTTATTAATTAATAAAAACTAGCCATGTTTAGTCTGGTGAGAAACAATATTCTGTGCTCGTACCTACTACTGTAACTTGGTAATACCTACCTACCAGTAGGTATTATAATTGGTGGCCTATTATGTAGCCCTAGAAGTGCACCATCCCGTCTCATCCCGTGGCGTATCGGAGGGTGAGATCAGTCAGTGAGTCAGTGAGTGTATAGTATAGTAAAAATAGCGATTTTCTGACGTCAATATCTCAAGAACTGCTATAGGTAGAATAATGAAATTTTGTATTCTAGACAATTAAGGGGATGTCAACAGACACTCGAAATTTCAGATGCGTAGATTAAAATATGTTTTGAGTTATAGGGTGGTCGAAATTGGCCCGAAATGGTTCGTGTAATATAATATAACCCACGGCCGGTGTGTCGCTTTTTTTTGCTCGAACTTGGCGGACACACTGCCGTGTGTCTAGATAAGCTCACACTGAAAAAATGGCCAAGTGCGAATCGGATTCGCGCACGAAGGGTTCCTTACCATTATCTATAAAAACGGCAAAAAAATCATGTCTGTTGTATGGGAGCCCCCTTAAATATTTATTGTATTCTGTTTTTTAGTATTTGTTGTTATAGCGACAACAGAAATACATAATCTGTGAGAATTTCAACTGTCTAACTAATACGGTACATGAGATACAGCCTGGTGACAGACGGACAGACAGACAGCGGTGTCTTAGAATGACTCAATGTTTTGTCTCGAATTGCTCCGAAATTTAAATCCACCGGTTTCTGAAATTCACTAAAATTAAAATGCTGTAGATTAACGTCATAGGGAAGGTTTTTTTACCTAAGAAAAGGACCATTCATCTTCTGTCTCTTTCTCTCATTTTTATGTATCTTTCTTTTATTGCATGGAATCTGGAACAGCGCCCTCTACAAAAAGTTTTCATCGACCTTCGCCATTGTTGAATTCACTTTACATTGGACATTTCATTGAATCAGTATTAAACAAAAGAAAAAGCTTAAAGTGAACTATAGTAGATAGCGAGACCGTAGACTTCCAGACTATAGTATGAAAATAGAATGCATTATTTTCAACACTGGTATTAGGAACATATCAATGCCACTGGAGATATTTATAACCGACTTCAAAACGAGGAAGAGGAACTAGATGCTGTTGGTTATTTTTACACACTTTTATTACAACTACAAGCTTTTATTTTGTTTTCATCTGCGCCGATTAAAGCAGGAATTAAACCTCTAGTTTGTTATTATATCAAATACAAACACGGAAAACATGACAAAAAAAAATAAGCAAATTGGACTTGAACCAATATGACTCGATCGCTTTAACAATTTATGGGTACAGTCGAGGACAACGAGATGTATACACTTTTGGACCTTATTACAACGCAATAAGGTCCAAAAGTGTATACATCTCTTTGTCCTCGACTGTACAAGCTATGGGTCAAGTAAGCTTAGAGTTAAAATAATATAAAATTAAATAATTAATAAACTTACTAATTAGCAGTGATCGGAATAGCAGAGTATATAGATACCTAAACTTAGTAGAACAGGACAGGGACAAAAATTGGGGACGTCCTTGAGACTATTCTTTTTTGCGGGTTTTTTTAAAAATAAATTCTTATATTTGTTTCCCAACATATTAAAAATTCAGTAGCACAAAAGTACAAGTTTATTACTAGTTTATAATGAAAAAATATGTAATTGGTCTATCATTTTTATTCGTAAACTATTAATAACTTCCAAGAAGATTAAGCAACATCTAAAAACCAAAGTTTTCAACCAGTGTGTCTTGCCCGTCTTCCTTTATGGGATGGAAACCTCCACATTGACAAAAAGGTCTGCCGAAAAGTTTCGTGTTGCACAAAGAGCAATGGAGCGGTCAATGCTCGGAATAACGCTAATGCACCGAAAAAGAAACGAATGGATCAGACGAGTCACAAAATTCAAAGACGTGGTGGATGAGATTGGTCATAGGAAGTGGAGATGGGCAGGGCATATTGCCAGGATGGACAATACCCGCTGGGCGAGACGCACCCTCAATTGGAAACCCGCTAACACACGCGGTCGTGGCAAACCACCAATGAGATGGAAGGACGACATCTGTCAACAGGCTGGCGAGAATTCGATGCAGATGGCAATGGATCGAGAAGCGTGGAAGTATGGAGAGGAGGCCTATGTCCGAAGACGGGCGCTGTAAAGGCTGTTATAGATAGATTAATAACTTGTACTTTAGTAGTACTACTGAATTTGTAATACCTTCGGGTATGAAATATAAAAAAAATATTACTTAATATACTTTTCACGTGAATTTCTACAAGAAAAATATTGTGTCGCAAGGAAGTCCCCAATTCTTGTTCTATTAAGTTTAGGTATTTATATTCGGCCTATTCCGATCTAGTAAGAACGAGGAAATGCGGCAAGTGTCGGGGCGTTGCCCCGGGCAACGCTAGGTTTTATAGATACATAGTAATATAATAAATAACTCACAATTAAATAAAAATAATAAGCTTTTTACTTCCGATCACTGGTAATTTATTAATATATAATTATCCATGATAATAATATCTATTATAAATTGATATTAAAGAGTTGCTACATATTTCAACTAGATTATTGGTAAGTGTTATTTTGTTTTATGAAAAAAATACTATACATAACGTAACTATTTCACTACCTGTTATAATTAAAATACATATTTATATTTTTATGTTTTCTTCGTTTTCGATACTTTATGTTAGCATTAATTTAAACACCGTAAAGTTGGCATTGGCATTGTCATTATTATAAACCGACACTCGTGCTAAATCACATTGTATTTAACCGCGGTTCGGAATAATTAAAATCTGTATCGAAAATAAGACTTTCTTCACCAGTTTTCTTGACTTTTCAGCAACAAAAAAAAAGGTAAATAAAAATAAATAATAGATTAATATTATGAGACAATCTTACACAAATTATAAATCAACCTAGTCCCACAGTACGCTTGTGTTGTGCGTAGGTACAGTCACCACACGGGAATGTTGAGCCACTTACCACTGTTCGCAACTTGGTCGAATAATACAAATCGGGGTCCGAACTCTTACGAGACTGGTATCACGACTTCGGCCGAACTCTGCTGACCAATGGGGCGGTCGTTGCTACAGTTACGTAAAACCAAATACGGTTAGCCAATGACCGCCCGTGTTTTCTTCGGAAGGTGGCGTTACTATGGTTACGTAATAACAAAAATATTTAACCAATGATTGATAGCGATTTTTCCGGAAGCTGACGTTACTATGGTTACATTACAACATCCGCTTTAGTCCTAGAAACGTCTATTTGACTGCTAAGCTGCTATGTAGAAATTTTCGTTCACTTTCCTTTTAACGGCAGCCATTTCCATATAATTCATAAACTGAAACTCATTTAGATAACAGCTGTCAAAAGGAAAGTGAATGAAAAATATAATTATAAATAAGCAGAAGTTCATTATTTTACGAATATTTTATTGTGTTCTTTTTATTGGAATTTAAAACATTTCTTTGTAATGTTGTCTAATACCCTCATTACTGTCTCGTAAAGATCTATGTCAAAATATCTATTATTATTTAAAAAATATTTACGTTTAACTCTACTATTTAAAATGTAAAAAACATAACAAATAGACCAAAATCTGTTTATTCGTATTAAAGCAAAGAGATATCTAAAAACTAATAACTTGTATATGACCCATCGTTATCAATGACAGCTTGGAGACGCGAAGGCATGGACTCCACAAATCGAGTGCAATAATCAGTTCCTCGCAAGTCTTCCCAAACTTCTTGGCAATGATTTTCCACAGCTTGTCTTGATCGTTCATTTCGATTTTCCCATCTTTGGACCATTAAACCCCATAGATTCTCTATGGGGTTTAGATCCGCAGACTTAGCAGGCCACGGTATGACCGTTATTTCCTGTCGACGTTGATGGAGCCAGTCTTTTACAATCCTGGCCCTGTGTATCGTGCAGTTGTCGTGCACGAAATGAAAATGTGGCAATTCTTCCCGTGGATAAAATGCCCTTACGGTGGGAAGCATGCTTTCCTGTAACACGCTGAGATAACATTGAGCGTTGGTCCTGGGAGGTAAAGGAACCAGCTCACCTACACCGTCCGAACTCATCCACCCCCACAAGTTTGCACTGATGCGACCCGACTCCCTGTTTGGTATAACATGGTCTTCCGCATATCGCGTATTGTCATAACGCCAGAGATGTAAACGACCGTGGTCACTTGAATTAAACGACTTCTCATCGGAAAATATTGTCGAACCCCAATCAAAATTTCGGTACTGTTGAGCAAAATTGACTCGAACGATTTTGTGATCTTCCGTCAAAGCAATTTTGTATGCGGGACGTCTATGGTGAAGATCCATAGAATGCAAATGCTTTCGGATGGTATTGGAGTGGCAATTGAAGCGGTCTGCGAAATAGTTGGTAGATATAAACCCATTTTCCATGTAGCTCTCTCGCATTTCATTGCGTTGTTCCATTGATAGTATCGAGACACCATGATTGCCTTGACGGTGATCATTTATATCTCCTTCTGCGGCATACCTATTTACCCACAAACTGACAGTATTTCGCTAGAAAGGAATGAATAGGTTAGATATTTTCTTAATAAAATCAAAGTGTTTGGAAATTATTATTTTGTAGAACCTTATACCTGCACATTTAACGCGTTTGCTATTGCACGCATGCTTAACCCTTGCTGGTGCAAAAATATAATTTCACGTCTAGTTTCGTCGTTTATTGCCGGTGGCATATTTGATTTTTAGGGTTCCGTACCTCGAAAGGAAAAAACGGAACCCTTATAGGATCACTTTGTTGTCCGTCTGTCTGTCTGTCTGTCTGTCTGTCTGTCTGTCTGTCTGTCTGTCTGTCTGTCAAGACCATTTTTCTCAGGAACGCGTGGAGGTATCAAGCTGAAATTTATATCAAATACTCAGGTCTATTGTCCCTTGGAGCTGTGAAAAAATCAAACTTAAAAGCCAACGCAATCAAAAGATACAGTCGTTTATGCTGCAAATATTAGAGTTTTTCGGCACTCGCAAAACCTACGGGGTACTTCCCGTGAACTCAGAAACTTGAAATTTGGCACGAAGCAACGTCATATAGCATAGACAACGGAAAAATTACAAAAAGTAGAAATTTTTAGTAAAATCATACAAAAAAAATTTTTTTTAAATTTTAAACTTACTACCTTTTTCCTCGTAAACGCGTGGAGGTAATAAATTGAAATTCATGTCAAATACTCAGGGCTATAGGACCTTTCAGATGTAGCAAAACCAAACTTTTATGTCAACGCAATCAAAAGAAATAGCAATTTAAGTTGCATATTTTGAAACTGAGTACTTGCAAGAAACTCAAAACCTAAAGGGTACTTCCCGTAAACTCAGAAACTTGAAACTTGGCACGAAGAAATGTCATATAGCACAGACAAAGGAAAAATTACGAAAAGTAGACATTTTTAGTAAAATCATACAAAAAATATTTTTTTAAATTTTAAACTTACTACCTTTTTCCTCGTAAACGCGTAGAGGTAATAAATTGAAATTCATGTCAAATACTCAGGGCTATAGGACCTTTCAGATGTAGCAAAACCAAACTTTTATGTCAACGCAATCAAAAGAAATAGCAATTTAAGTTGCATATTTTGAAACTGAGTACTTGCAAGAAACTCAAAACCTAAAGGGTACTTCCCGTAAACTCAGAAACTTGAAACTTGGCACGAAGAAATGTCATATAGCACAGACAAAGGAAAAATTACGAAAAGTAGACATTTTTAGTAAAATCATACAAAAAATATTTTTTTAAATTTTAAACTTACTACCTTTTTCCTCGTAAACGCGTAGAGGTATTAAATTGAAATTCATATCAAATACTCAGGTCTATAATACCTTTGAGCTGTAGCAAAATCAAACTTCTACGTCAACTTTTACTTATATACCTACAGGTTTGTACGGAACCCTTGGTGCGCGAGTCCGACTCGCACTTGGCCGGTTTTTTTTACTAGATTTAGATAGCTACTTTTCCGCAATTAATGTTACAGCGAAAAAAAATTGACAATAGCCATTGTCAGATATTTTTTCAAAGTTAGAATTTGAGTCAGAAACTATCAAGTCTCTATTAAACATTTCTATAGCTACTGACAGATTATAGGATTATATGTAGACTATCAAAGGTTATCTACCATATTTCCACAAAGGTTATGGACTAAGAGCTGGCCACGGCAGGAATGACACAATAATGAGAGCAACGAAATTGATATAGTTAGACTGCTATACTATTGTTATTACCTAATCTGGCAATCTGGCAGCTTTAAGCCGGGGGGTTCAAGATTAGCAAACCAGTAAAGTTGTTTATAAATCTAGGGAACGACGCAATACTGAGAGTTCTTGCTTTAGTACGATATCGTGGCATTTGATGTATGTAATTGGAATATAACGTGGAAGCTGTCGCAGTGGGGGGGAAAAGAGGCAGGTTGAAGTTAAATGCATTTATACCGGACGCCTGCAATTTATTTTAATCTGATTTGTGAAAACTGTTTGTAATTAATCAGGCGCTCGAATAAAACTTATTAGTTGACAGTTTTCGATGCCAAGACGATATTACCGATAGTTATTTCTAAATAGGAAATCGACTTTAACAGCCAGGATTCTCGGTTTAAATTGTTATGAAAAAATATGTGACATATTAGGTTTTGTTCTGATAATGAACTTAGCTTACAAAGCCACATCATAATACAGCTACTCGTTACTAGATTGCGCTAATATCTACTAAACATAGACAGGGAATGACATTTGAACTCCAACTGCTGACCTAGCACGGGTGAGCAGTAGAAAATAAACCAGTATAAGTGTGCTGCATTGCTACGAATTTCGCGGTCATGTTACACTGGTAGTTTGAGCAGTTGGCTCGCCAAGGTACGCACAACTTTTGGTGGGAATAAACGGCACAACGTATGTACATATTAGATTGAGCATACAAAACGACTCGCGTGATCACTACGGGTACATATATTAGCGTTAAAAATTGAAGTACAGTCGCCATCAGATATATCGTAGCGGGCATGGTGGTCACAAATATCTGAACAACGCCTCTATTGTCAAGGCGATAAAGTGTATGATCAGATATTTTTGAGTACCTTGGCCTCTCCGATATATTTGATGGCAACTGTACCTACTAATTAAAAATAATATATTGTTTTAAAGAGTAGAAAATTGAGTGCAGGTACTAGGAAAACAATTTTTAAAATGGCTAATATTTTTTCTGAAAACGATCATCTAAAAATATTAGGGCTAATGCCCCGGTTTGGGCCACTTTAAGGAGAGTTTGTTTATTCAGACGTCTGTCATTTTGTATCAATAAGGAATGATGAAAATATTTATTTAATGAGTCTTAAACTTATACAGTGTTACTATGTCTCACGAAAGTTTAAATTCAATAAAATATGTATGACTATATTTATATGAACTTTCGCTGTTAAGATTCTGATCTTTTTTTCTTTTGAGAAATATTAAAAAAAAGCCCAAGAGTCACTTTTGGCCATTTTTTTCCATGGTATTTTATTTTTATTTTATTTTTTTATTTAGCCATAAATTGTATGTGTACATAATGATGTTAAGCAATACAGATAGTATCATTACAATTTTATCCAGTGGGTGTAGCTACATATTTATGTAAATATGAACTAACATTTTATAATATATACATACTTATTAACTAACAGTGACCAATATTATAATATTCACTTAAGCTGTAGGGGCATAAGTCAATAACATGTTTTTTAAGTGCTGTCAGAAATTTTAAGTAATTGAGTGATTTAATTTCTACGGGTAACTTATTAAACACTTTAGCAGCCACATAGATAGTGCTACGCTGACAACTGATACATGACAGATGACAGGGCCATCTGTGCTGCCATAATTTACTCTTATATCAACTCTATAAACCATAGACTTGTAAATTTGTCTATGCCTTAGTAATTTTGAAAATGGCCAAAACCGGCACAGTGGCCACAACCGGGGCATCTGCCCTATAATATTTTCCGGAATTGAGTTAATACTAAAAAAATACTCATAAAAATAGTTACTAGGATGTTATACGTTTTTTTTGTAGCATCACGTTTACTGTACGTACTGTACGTTTACGTATAAATTGGATATGCAATTATGAACCCGATGGTACATTAGGTTTGGGATAAGTTTCCCAAAAATAATGTACATTTTATATTGTTTGGTATTTGGTCATAAACTATGCAAAATAACTGCAATTGTAACAAACATTACTACAGATAGGTGCATCTAAATATGCACCCAAGAATTTTAGTTATTTATTTAAACTTCATTGCAAAGTAAAAATAAGTACAAATGGCGGACTTAATGCCTCAAGGCATTCTCTACAAGTCAACCATAGGGCCAAACAGAAATTCGCTAAAGTGGGTGCTGTAAGAGAAAACTTGCTGATTTATCCTATAACTTATTTGTACCTACTTAAATATACTTCGATATATGCTACATAAACTTCACAAATACCAATATATATACATACTAATTAACATACGTATATATTATAATGCATACGCGCAAAGGGGAAAAAACTCATTCACGCTGGTCATGATCCAGCAGGTGCTTGTGAAGCAAGCGTTTGAAAACGAACTTGCTTGGGGCTTGTCTTATTGTCAGGGGAAGTGCATTCCAGAGACAAATAGTCTGGATTGTAAAAGAAGAAGAGAGATAACCTCTATGGGGAGGATGTACTAGAAGCTTAAGAGACTGGGAGGAGCGAAGCTCACACCCGGGACGGGGGTTGACAAAACTGAATTTGGACTTAAGGTAGTCTGGAACAGAGAGATCAAACAAAATAGAGAAGAGAGTACTTACAGAGAATTCTAAGAGTCCTGCGTTGACGAGCAGGCAGCCATTGGAGTTGGTAACGATAACCTGAGACGTGATCGAATTTACGCAAGCCGAAAGTAAAGCGTTTGGCATTATTTAATATACGATCGAGTCTGTTTAGGGAAGCCTGGGAAATGTTGGTAGTGCACACATCAGCTTAGTCTATAATAGGAAAAATTAAAGCCTGCACAAGCAGCTTCTTGGTACTCACAGGCAGGAAGTTTTTAAACCTATGCAGAGTCCGCAGTTATCAAAAACACAAAAACTCTCTTTTCAAGGAAACCAACAGTGGTAATGTTACCATTATTCGAGAGTATTTTAAGCGTATGAGAAGGAATCTTCCACAAGTACAAAAATAAGTGTCAGCATGTTTTTAAACTCGAGATATGGCCAAAGTATGAATGTTCCCACATACGAATGGCGCCAATCTTTCTTATAAAATGAGAAATGAATCGAGTTCATTGAGTACGCGTTAGGTTTTGTAGTTTCAAATATTGTCATAACCTACAATCCACTGGTGCGACAGGCGGCTCAATATTTATAAATAAAACAGCATATAGATAACGACTGCAAGCCTTCATAAACGCTAAAGTGCGGGATCTTAGTGAGGTAATCTATGTTGCTCATTGGTAGTACCACCAAGTAAATTATTATTTATCTAGAACTTTCTATCATTCTGTCACTTCAAATACTCGCTACTCAAATGCTGCACAAAGTCGATATTTATATCGATACAAGTTCATGATTAATAGGCAAGCATAAGCGTCGACATAAAATATTAAAACGAGTAAAGTTAAACAATGCTCATGTGAAAACTTAACCCATTTTTAGGTTTACAAAAATAAAATGTCTCATGTCTTGTTAACCAATAAAATACCCATTTTTGAAGCGTCATTTCTGTAAGGCCCTGGGTTTTCTGACCACCCGTCGCCGGCGGCCGGCGACCGACCCGAACAAAACATCCGAACGTCGTCGGCGGCGGACACGAGTCGGTCGCCGGCCGCCGGCGACGGGTGGTCAGAAAACTCAGGGCCTAAGACCTGTACCTCTGTTTGTACTATATATATACCCATGTTGTACAAATAAACTATTTGACTTTGACTTTGACTTTGACATTTATTGTGTTAATCTTCATTCCGCAAAGGTTTCATGCCATTCCTCTTCAATCTTCCCTACAAAATCAGTGTTTGACAGAACTTTGACATATGAACGGTGGCACATGACGTCTACATACAGTTTTTCCTGTCGATTATCTAGGGTTGACAAGTACGCGATTAGTTTGATTGCTGGACCTGCCCTAATCTACCTGATACATCAGTAATTTTAATACAAAAATACATTAATGTAAGATTTATTAGTTAATTTGCCCAATCTAACCGTTATTTTAGAACGAAACTACTACATAAACTACATAAATATTTTATCTTACCTGTGGTCATGCAGCAAATAAACAAAGGAGATTTTGACAACCCCGAAACGGTATCCGATACGTTCCAAGGCCGTAGCTGTCACTTCGTTCAGATGTACACCCTTGTTTAAATCTTACTTAATGTTATTAAAATGAATGGGGAAGGCAACTATCACAATGACATTTCCAACATTACTTTTATATTGATATTGTAATATATAAAGAGAATATAATAATAAAATAAGAACTTTTATTTTAAGCTGATGGCTATCAGAATCGGTATTCAACTTCAACTAGAGATTTCAACCCGGACGGGATGATACGTCAGATAAACGTCAGTCCATACATGTGTATGACCACTGGTCATATGTTTTCGGCAGAAGGGAACGCCTGTCAATGGCGACTCCGGTTGGTTGAATTCTCTAAGTATTAATGATCAAAATATTCAGGTATGGCTAAGGGTTAATATTTTTATCGACAAATTAGGCAGCCATATATCTGTAATTTCCTAATGTTTGTGCGCCCCTTGGCGAGCCAATTTCTCTTACTGCCAGTGTAACATGACCGCGCGATTCGTAGCAATGCGGCACACTTATATTGGTTTATTATCTACTGCTCACCCGTGCTGGGTCAGCAGTTGGAATTCAAATGTAATATTTTGTCTATGTTTAGTAGATATAAGCGCAATCTAGTAACGAGTAGCTGTATTATGATGTGGCTTTGTAAGCTAAGTTCATTATCAGAACAAAACCTAATATGTCACATATTTTTTCATAACAATTTAAACCGAGAATCCTGGCTGTTAAAGTCGATTTCCTATTTAGAAATAACTATCGGTAATATCGTCTTGGCATCGAAAACTGTCAACTAATAAGTTTTATTCGAGCGCCTGATTAATTACAAACAGTTTTCACAGATCAGATTAAAATAAACTGCAGGCGTCCGGTATAAATGCATTTAACTTCAACCTGCCTCTTTTCCCCCCCCACTGCGACAGCTTTCACGTTATATTCCAATTACATACATCAAATGCCACGATATCGTACTAAAGCAAGAACTCTCAGTATTGCGTCGTTCCCTAGATTTATAAACAACTTTACTGGTTTGCTACTCTTGAACCCCCCGGCTTAAAGCTGCCAGATTGCCAGATTAGGTAATAACAATAGTATAGCAGTCTAACTATATCAATTTCGTTGCTCTCATTATTGTGTCATTCCTGCCGTGGCCAGCTCTCCGTCTATTACATAAGTATTCAATTAACGTCAACTAGGAGCTGTGACACATTTAATGATAGTAAAGACAGCAATAGCATTTGTCCCTCTCAATGAAAAAATAATTTGAAATTGCCCGATAACATGGATATTTATATAAATATCTTGACTTGAAAAAAGATCTCGCCTATTAAATCATGGCATCCAATTTGAAAGAAATACTAGTAGATTACTAAACGGTTTTAGACGAATTCATGAAGAACTGTCGTTATCCAGTTTCCGCTAGGAACAACGACATCTAGCGTCTGATTCAAACGAGTAACTTCAAAATTTAATGGCCGTTGGCTAATCCTTTTCGTAGACGAAGCAGAGAAATGTTAGCGACAAGCGCCATTTTATATCTATGAGACGAAGGAATTTTTATTATGTCAACTAGTTATGACATAGTGAAATTTTGACGCAACAAAGCAACCAAGATATCATCGGGTAACATCGGTCATATCGCGATCGTGCCTACTAACGAAAAATACCGAACCCATTATATTACACGACTAAATTGCGTCCATTGCCAAGTGGCTCAACATTCCCATGTGGTGACTGTACTAGGCGACGATATAAATAATAGATAGACGTATATATATACTTACATAGAAAACATCCAGGATAAAAACCATGCCATGACAATCCGCAATGAAGAACGCAATGACAATCCGGCTAATCGTTGAACCGCCGCATTTTAAAACGGCTAGCTGTAATGTAATACGGCGGATTATACTATCCGGCTGCGATATTCATACCACGCTGCACCATCAACAGGCTCATTAACATTATTTCCTCCAAGTCAATAACTCTGCAATTTGGCACTGCTGTGACTCGGCCCATTAAAAGTGTTCGCAGAGATGAATGGCCCCCGCGGGAGCTCTGGTTGTGTCTGTAACGGGAGCCCTGGGGCTGAACCAGTGCTTTTTTAAATAACAAGCTTTATGAGATAAAACGAAATGTTTTTAGGGTTCTGTACCCAAAGGGTAAAAATGGAACCCTATAAGACTTCGCTGTCCGTCTGTCACCAGGCTGTATCTCGTGAACCGTGATAGTTAGACAGTTGAAATTTTCACCGATGGTTGTATTTCTGTTGCCGCTATAACAACAAATACTAAAAAATGGACTAAAATAAATATTTAAGGGGGCTCCCATACAAGAGATGTATACATACATTTTTTTGCCGTTTTTATAGAACCGTTTTTTTATATCCCAGCGACCATACATATCAGTAAAATGAAAATAAGATAATTAAATGAAACTATTATCATAATGTTTATTAAAAAAACAGTGATATTACAATGGAAACCAATGTCAACGTAAAATAAAGTAGGTACAATTTAAATATTTCCTCAACACTAAAACAAAAAAATAAAAATCAAATATTTGTTTTTCTATGGATATTTTTAATTCAAAACTTACGTTCATATTTATCTATTAATCAGTCTATAGAAGTAGTATTCTAATTTATTATTTGCACTTTCAATAACTTATAATAACTGAGAGGGAATTTGGCTCTCTACAGGCTGTATCAGAAATACTGATGATCTATTTATGGGCATAATTGGTATCATAATGCGACTAATAGGCCAAGAAAAGATTTTTTCGAAGAATTAATTCCCAGCAGGCTGGAAATCGCTTTAATACCTTCATGTGGTCCTAAATGCATGTAATCCGAGTTTGCCCAATCCCAAGAGGTGTGCATAACTTTTAAGCGAAATTTATGCCCTTGTCAGGTTTTTGCTTGTAGCTCGAAAACAGTACGTCCGACGGAAAATGTCATATTTATCAATATTAAAGAGGGTTAAATTCTGCGTCGAGTGAGTAGCTTAACTTCTAATTCGGTTCAGCGGTTCAGCCGAAATCAAAAGTTATAAACCGGGAAAATGTCTCATTTAATTGAAAAACTAGTATTTTGACTTCCATACCACATATCTTTGAAACAGATGACCCCTGTTGAAAAACCTATAGAATAAAAGTTGTAGAGAATACAATTTCAAGTTATATCGACATCTCAATTTTCAAGTAGTCATTTTGAAAGTCTAAATTTGGCATGAATTCAAAATCAGTTTTTTCTAAATCCTTCTGAGTTGCATATTTTCCATAAAATATGAGGTGTGAGGCGTATATTTAATGCATCGTTACAACTACAAACATTTAATTGCAAATTTCTAAAACGTACCCAATCAGAAAACTATTTATACACCGTGTTTTATTTTATTTCCGGTAATTTCAAGGGTATATTCCTGAGCTTAACTTAGGTTTATTTCTCGAAGAAGCCAGTGTCCTACTTAGCTCCAGTTCTGAGGTAATCGATATTTTATTAATGCCTTCTAATTGTGTAATCCTACATTTAATTATTTTTTTTACTCTGAGAACCCACTCCAAAATGCACCTGTGTGTTAAGTCAAATAGGTTCATTAGTTAATTGATTGATTCCCCAATCTGTATATTAACTCAACCAAAAATTGAACATTATGACATGTCAATGAAATTTCGAACATTAACAATCCGTGATACAAAAGTAACATATTGTATTGAAAATTTTATAATTGAAAGAAAAATGGAAAAATTCACCGCGACGAGCAAGATTCGAACTTGCGACCTTTCGGAACACCGGTCCGAATTTTAAAATTTTTTTTAAATTATAAAATTGAAATTTCGATTGCAGACGTTTCTGCTTAGTACAAAATTAATATTGTATTGATTTAACACACAGTTACATGACTTTATAGCGGTTTCTCAGACTAAAAGAAAAATATACACAATCAGAAAGACGAAAAAAGAACTATCGATTACCTCAGAACTGGAGCTAATTAAGACACTAGCGTCTTTAAGAAATATACTTAAGTTAAGCTCAGGAATGTACCTTTGGAATTACCGGAAATGAAAATAAAACACGGTGTATAAATAGTTTTCTGATTTGATACGTTTTAGAAAATATGCAATGAAATGTTTTTAGTTGTAACGATGCATTAAATGTACGCCTCACACCTCATATTTTATAAAATATGCAACTCAGCAGGATTTAGTAAAAACTGATTTTGAATTCATGCCAAAAGTCTTTCAAAATAACTCTACGTGAAAATTGAGATGTCGATATAACTTGAAATTGTATTCTCTACAACTTTTATTCTATAGGTTTTTCAACAGGAGTCATCCGTTTCAAAGATATGTGGTATGGAATTCAAAATACTAGTTTTTCAATTAAATGAGACATTTTCCCGGTTTATAACTTTCGATTTCGGCTGTACCGCTGAACCGAATTAGAAGTTAAGTTACTCATTCGACGCATAATTTAACCCTCTTTAATATTGATATACGTGACATTTTCCGTCGGACGTACTGTTTTCGAGCTACAAGCAAAAACTTGACAAAGAGCAAAAATTTCGCTAAAAAGTTATGCACACCTCTTGGGATTGGGCAAACTCGGATTACATGCATTTAGGACCACATGAAGGTATTAAAGCGATTTCCAGCCTGCTGGGAATAAATTCTTCAAAACACTTTTTATAGATCTTATTTGCTTGGCCTATAAGAGAAAATAGGATAAAAGTTTTTTGGACGCGAAAAAAAACTTTTTGTATGGTACCCATCCGAGCCGGCCAACCCTCCATACAAAACCAGTGTTTGTTTCGCGTGCAAACATTTTTTATTTGTTTTTTATAATAAGAAAGAATACAATATTAATAATGCCTTTAAACGGGTGACCAGCATTTTTGTAAACCTTGTATAAAACAAATAATTTGACAAATTCCGAATGGGGTCCATTTGTACAGTCGCCATCAGTTATTTCGGAGCGGCCTTATTACCTAGTCTGCTCCGATATACTCACAGCTCAGCTAATGTCATCTCACTCAAATCTGGAGCAGAACCGGACTGTGAAAGTACCTACCTCCACCTTGCAGAAAATCACAGCCAAATAGCCCGGACTAGACATGTGCGCCGCGCCGCCGCGCCGCCGCCGCCGACAATTTTTCCACGCCGCCGCCGCCGATGATTTTGACCGGCGTAGAATCGGCGTGGCAATTTTTAAGTCTTTATCTTGTTTTAATGCCCGGTAATGGTAGTGAGTGGCCAGTATACTACTTCTTTAAAAAAAATGCTTTCTCTTCGTCACTTATTCCTTGCCGGTGTACCAATTGACGTTATTTCGATGGTATCGTAAGATTTACGTCGACGACTTATCGATAATTTATGACAACGTCTGGTTTTTAAATGATAGGTTTATATTTTTATATAATTTGCTTTTTTCGGCTTTTGAATAGAAAGCATTTTGATTTACTTTTAATTTTCCTTAAAAAAAGAGTTGACGCGCGCGGCGTAGATGCCTAATTAGTCCAGCAGTTATGTACATTTCACCTGGAAAGTAATCCAAACTCAATGGTACTTTAACGGATAGTTTAGGGGTATGCCAGGAAGACACTCATACGTTTTCGACCTCGAGGACCTTGTGGAATTTGGAGGGGGGACAAAAAACAATTTTTTTTAAAGTTTTTTGCTTATATATCATAAACTAAGCACTTTTTGTGATACAGCTTGTATAGCAAAGTTAAAGAGCAATAAATATCCTGAAAGTTAGCTGTCATACCAGATTTTCAGGACAAATGTTAACGAAGATACAGCCAATTTATTGTTGAGACCAATATGGCGGCGGAACCATATTTTTTTTAGCAATTCTGATAAGTTATGACTTTTCAAGTATCATAAGACTTGACAGCTTAACGAAAAATAATACATCTAAAGGTAGTCTGGAAGAGATCGCTTATTAGCAATAAGGCCGCTTGTTGTTTGCCTCTCTTTATATGTACATAGGTTTGGTGTGCTGTTTTCTTATACTGAGGTGTGCAATTGAGAGGATTTAACTTTACTTTTACTTAATGTCCACAGAATATCATACATTAATTGCTATTAATGTATGATGACAATTGACAGCATCACAAAAAATAATATATCCACAAAGTTCCGATGTTATAGGTTTTCAAATACTTTAATATTGGTGATAGATCGACATAATTAACATAGCAATGATGAAAAAACAGATAAGCTACTTTTTAAATTTTAATAACCTATTTTCGACTGTATCTTCATTAATATTTGGCCTGAAAATCTGGTATGACAGCTAACTTTCAGGAATTTATTGCTGTTTATCTTTGCCATACAAGGTGTACACAAAAAGTGCTTAGTTTATGAGATATAAGCGAAAAACTGAAAAAAAAAATAGTTTTTTGTCCCCCCTATAAATTCCACAAGGTCTGCGAGGTCGAAAACTTATGAGTGTCTTCCTTGCATACCCCCAAACTACCCGTTAAAGTTCCATTGAGTTTGGATTACTTTCCAGCTACCCTTAACTTCATTCGACATAACTGCTGGATTAAATAGTTAGAGAGCCCATGACGGCCATGACACTGAACCTAGTTCGATAAGTCTCCTAGATGAGATATATATAATTAGTCGCGTCTTTAATGGGGGAACACGAAATGCCGATGCTGCAATGCAAAACAAGTGAATTTTTTTTTTGAAAAAAAATAAAAAAACAGTTTCTAGTATGATAAGTCTCCTGCCTTGTCAGTGGCAGCAGCATCAAAAGATTGTAGATGTACGAAAAAACAAAGCGCCTGATCTTTTAAAATATAAAATCATTTTAATAACGTAACATCTTGTTGCAGTTCAGGCGCTAAGTTTAGGTTACATAACATCTTGTTTTTGTTATAAAAAGATCAGGCGTTTTGTTTTTTCATACATCTACAATCTTTTGATGCTGCTGCCACTGACAAGGCTGCACATGGAGGCTTGCAGCACCGCATTATCGTGTAGCCCTACCCCACCCCTGCTTCGAGAAACAAAGGAAATCTAGGAGACTTATCGTACTAGAAACCGGATTTTTTATATTTTTCAAAAATAAATTTATAATACGCCACCGCTTTTTTTGCATTGCAGCATCGGCATTTCGTGTTCCCCCATTAAAGACGCAACTAATTATATATATCTCATCTAGGAGACTTATCGAACTAGGTTCAGTGTCGTGGGCTCTCTAACTATTACGTATTTTCGAATTTTTGACGTTTCAAGGCTACAATAGGTAGTAGGTTTATTAGACATTTGAATCTAACGGGAAATAGAATCAAATGACGTCTTCCCTAAAATTCATGTATGTTGCGAATTGGTAAAGCATTCGAGCCCTGGCAAGGCGTATTAATGTTGTTTCAAGCCCAACGGGGTTTGATTATTTTTAAATTTTTGTATTTGATATAATAACAAACTAGAATCCAATCCATCCATCGAAGAACGATAAAATAAAATGTAGATTTTATTTCGTTAGCAAATTCGGACTACCGCAAGAATTTTTGTCTTTTAGAACTTAGATTTGGGGTGTTTTATTAAAGCATTTTATCCTTATAATAAAAAATAAAAATAAAATACTCAGTAGGCTTCAATTTAGAAGGTAATTAGTCAAATTCCCAAGACATATTAAAAATATGTACCACGCCGATTTCACGCCGATCACGCCGCCGCCGCCGGTCAAAAAACGATCGGACGCCGCCGCCGATGATTTTGCCATCGGCGCACACCTCTAGCCCGGACCCGGACCCGACCCCGGACCCGGGGTATGTCCTTAAACTACGTCCGGACTTGGCTATGTCCTTAAACTACGCCAAAAAGAGAGGTGTGGGCACTGCGAATGGCATGTCGTAGTCACCAGCGTCAACACAGTGAATACACGCATGTGACACCTCTGGATTTGCAGGCGTCCATAGGATACGGTAGCGGTAGTGTAGCTGCGGGCCGTATGTTTGTTTACCGCAATTTTGGTGTAAAAAAACTATCCGTTACAAAAAAATACTATGTATAATACATACTCGTACGTACAGTCAGCTTGACACGATTTTATTGTTAAGAGAATAAGAGCTGCCGACTGTACCAATTTTTTGTCGAAAACAACAAATAGTAGGTAGTTAAAATAAACAAAACAATTTTAATAACAACTTTTCATGTTTTCAAATCATTACAGGCAACGTACAGCTTAGCATTTGACTAGTGATATTTTTTATTATTTTTTTTGCGGTTATTAATGTTTGTTGTCGCTCTTCGGTGAAGCAAAACATCGTGAGGAAGCCTGCATACATCTGCGGAGAAATTTAAGGGTTTATGTGAAGTCCCCAAACCGCTTTGGGCCAGCGTGGGGTCTGCAGCTCGAACCCTCTTGTGCAAGAGAGGCCTGTGTCCAGCATTGCGATATGTTTTTTTAAAGCAAATAGCAAAAAAATAATTAAAATTATAATATCTGACGCAAATTATATTTGCGTATTAAGTAAATATTTGCGTATTAAGTAAATTAAAGATTAATTAGACAGCAGAGATAAAAGCTTCTAGATATTTTAAATCCAAAAGCTAATAAAAAAAATAAAAAAAACAATAAAGTGTTAAAAAATACTGGTTAATCTTACACTCCAACAATACTTACAAATATCAAATCGGTATCCAGATCACAAGCATTTTCAACATCAAAACCACAAAAATCCACTCACAGAAAAATCATTAAATAAAACAATATATTACAAAGGACCTCCACTCATTTCGAGTGATAATCGCACTGACAGGTCCTTAGTCCTTATATATTTTTAATTACACACCGCATTTACATTTATTTATACGTTTTTCTCGGTTTTTTATTCATGTTTTGAGGCGTATCGCCACAGGCGGTCCGCCCGCGTGTATTTTCAACCGTTCTCGAGGTGTTTTTCGCTCTGATCGATACGGGAGCGCGCTGACGTCCGTTTTGCCCAGGGTGCGGGCTGGCACTGAGGCCAGTGCTGCCCTCTTCTTAAATTTATCGATGTTTTCCAAATGACAGCGGCTATTCATCACTCGTTTGGTGCCGTTTGAATTTGACGTTTTATTGGTGGGGGGAATGTTTTGCTCATTTTTGATAGCTTTTCTTCTTCAGCATAACAAGTATGTTTTTTCCGTCGTAAGTACTTATAAAAAAATTATCTTATGAATTTTTAAATCTTACATACGAGCTCAAATTTTAGTAGAATTTAGAATTAGATACTTTCTATAGATTCTATTAATTCAATGTAAACATTATTTGTTCTTATTTTGGCAAAAAAAAATCCAAAATAATTTTTTTTTTATATTTTATTTTTATTTTTAATATTGCTATCCGTTTACATTTATTATTAGATTTTTAGTTATGGGTATTACGTATATTATTTTATTTTCAACACACCTGCTCGTAACGAGGTTCTTATTCCACCGCTTTTATGCTCATAATCCTAGATAATACACGCGTGCATTTCACAATAATTATCCAACTAGTGGAATAATTTAATAATCCGATCAAGTGACGTTTGTACTTTAGTACCAAGTTGTACGTACGCAGACGAATCGTTGTAATTTAGTCAGGTATTACCTTTACTTTTTTTTTACTCTTTGTGAGTTTACATTCTAAAAAAGTAAAAAAAAGTAAATATATTAAAAATATACACATTTACGATAGAATACAAATTATACAATCCTGATTGTGAATAAGAATCATTTCAACTTATTATATTACTCGTAATACACAATAAATTACGTTTTAAACACGAATTGTCTGTTTTAATATTGGCTGTTTGGCATTATACGTCCGCGCCTTTGCCTCAAGCTGCACGCACATCCAAAAAAGAAAATTGTGCGCCATTGTTAGATTTTTCTCGTCGTATTTTATTAATTTAAACAAATTATATTTTCAATGAATAAGAAGACAACTTAGCGTTAATTTAACCTCTGAATATATTTCAAAATTGTGATACATACTAGTAAAATGTCATCATAAAAATCTAGTGAGCAATACGTAAGAAAAAATACTATAATTTATTGCACAATAAATGTGAAGTCTTTAATTTTATGAAATGATTTGAAAAAGAGTTCCAGATTCTCAATAACATCACAAAAAAGGTTAGTTAAATTTAATTATGTTAGGTTCGTAAGTACCTCTATCCTATAAACATTCTGGCAATTAATGTATTTATACTATTCTATACTATCCGACAATTAATGTATTTATACTATTCTATATTTCCTCGCAAGTGTGTTGAAAAACGTAGTATGAAACGCGTGTGCTTGATCATTACATAAGCTCAGCTTCCTTATGCGCACTCACATGCGTTCGTGCGCACAATATCGCTTCGTATGTAATGATCAACTTAGCACACTTGTATCATAATGTACTATTATGTAAGTTGTTTAAATGTTCCAATATATTTTAAAGTTGTCTTATCCGTTTTTTAAGTATTATTTATTAGGTGTCCCATATGTATCTTATATTAGTTATTTTATTTTAAAGTACTTTAATTGAAATATCTCTATATCATATATCTACCTGATAATATTTAATATAATAACAGATTTTAAAAATGATATTCTAAACCCCATTTTACCATAAATGTGCAACTTTTTTTTATAACCGGTGGCGCGCTTGATGCATTATGCACCTAACTGCGTTGTTAAGTTTATTAGTTAATTACAAGTCAAGTTTTAATAAGGCTTGTAAACCAACTTTATGCATACACGACACGATATGCTCACTTTAATAAGAAAATTGCCTTGGTGAGGGGTGGGCAAACCTTTCAGAAGATCCGTTGTAAAATAATCATGATTAATAATTGTTTATGTTTTTCATTTCTTTATTTATCAATATTCTACATACAAGCTAACAGCTATCGCCAACACACTTATATGGAACTATCATATTTTACATTAGTAGTTTGCAACTAAACAAATGATGAAAAAAATTAAACTAATTTAAGCTCACAGTTATAGCGGCATCAGTAAATGTTGATTTTACCTGTATACAAGTCGAGTCAAAGAAATAAAAAACTCTATTGTGTTTCATTTAAACATTCCTATAGGAATAAAATTTCCGCATTTTGTTCATTTTATTTTATTTGTTAGGTCTTTCTCTTAACTGAAACGATGATAACACTTTAAACGATGAAATCCGTGTGGTATGTGTAGAGATGTGCAATTTCTGAAATATTTCATAATTTAATTTAACTTTGTAACATTTCAACTTTTGAAAGTGACATAATTAATTGTTTTTTTTCTGAAAGTAATATTACAGGTAAATTTCAATTATATTACATTATAAACTACTAATTCGCCTCGAACTGAGAACTCGCGATTTCCTTGCAATCGAATTGACCAATATAACAAGACCCTAATGATAATTACTTCGAAACTTCTAGCTCGAGAACCCCTTTACTGATCCTGCTCATAAACAAACTCTCAAATTGTATTGAGCTCTACTACAACCCCAACTTTCATAAAGATCAGAAAAACGTTACTAAAGTTATCGCGGAACAACTATTCAAAATCAAAAATCCATCGAAATGCACAGTCGTCTAGGTAGCCAGCTGACAGTTCTGTTGTGTCCGGAGTTGTCTGTAAAAACTTCGCTTACGCTTCGCTCGTTCGATTACACATGACATTTCGCTACATCTGACATGGTAGAGCAGATTGTGACTGTTAAATTCGACAGTGTCTGTTGAGAGTATTTGCTTCGGAGATAACCATTACAGACTTATATTGCGTAGGTACGGAGTTTAAACCAGCAAAATTTTTTTTTACATTCAATTATGTTTTTTTTTAATCTTTATTAAATCATGTTCGTAAACAGTATTGTCTACGCCAATGTTTGGGATTACGTTGTAGAGTGGACCTCAGGCTCAATGGAGCCATGACAAAAAGTCGGAACAAAAATATGTATAAACAAAAATAATTTCCCTTTCCGGGAATCGAACCCCGAACCTCCAGCTTCAAGGTTTTTAATGGTAATGTAGAACTGTACTGAATACACAAATTAATTTTTCTCAAACATGCTCGGAAATGTTCCTGTTACGTTAGTAATTAGAGACCAGTAGGGACTCTATTCCAAGGCAGGTTCAGCGCGACGTACGTAAAGGATTTTCATACAACATTAAATCACTCAGCCAGTAACTGAAGCATTAAACAAGTAATTTTATATAAATAAGTTTGAAAATTAGTCGTTTAAGGAATAAATGTAATTTTTTTTTTCATTTTCATACATATTTTTTAAACATGAGTACGTTTACCTAGAGCAATTATAAGAAAAATTGCTTAAGTTTAGGTGGTATTTTTGGGTATGTATTAAAATATTTCCTTACATGTTTGAGAAAAGCACTATACATGCTTCGACCGTAATCAGCTTACCTGGCTTCGTATTGTAGCCGTCCTCGTCTTCGACTCGGACGGCTACTAAATACTCAGCCAGGAAAGCTTACTTACTGGTCTCTGCAGTAATGTACTAGAAATTTAAGCAAACATTTTATTTTAAAAATTACTATTAATTATTTGCAATTTAAAAGTAAGTAACTTTTGTAACTTACATACTTGCGACCCCTGGCCGTTTACCGAATGTGCTGTCAACGACAAAAATATGAATACAATTTTGAACCTTATTACAATGGAGTAACGTGCAAAAGTGTGTACATATTTTTGACGTTGACTGTCCAATGAGGGTACAACCATTATAGCACGAGATTTGACGATATGTGGCAAGTTGCCAGGTAGACACAAAATAAGATTTATTGAAGTTAGAAGGGAACTAGACGCTCAAAAGTATCTTCACACGACTCTGTCTGAGGTATTAGTGTGCATGCGTGACATACAAATATGCATACAAAAAGGCTGTGATTGCCTGTAAGTGGGGGATCAATTGAATATGATTTCAGTCTTAGTATTTAAATGTGTGTTGCATCTCTACTCCTGTTGGTAATCCAAATAAACAAATAAATAAATATACAGGCTGAAATCAAAAACGTTATAAGATTGATTTCAGCTTGTTAAACCGACAATACTAGATAAATGTACCGTCAACTGTTAAAACGTTGTCTACGATGCTCAACTTTGTTTGGCTTGAAAAAAATGGTTTTCTTCACCAAACAGCTATTTATAACTTATTCCTGATATGGAAAACCGGCCAAGAGCGTGTCGGGCCACGCTCAGTGTAGGGTTCCGTAGTTTTCCGTCCGTCACAGTAAGTGTCCCCACTTAAGAGTTAAAATAACACCGCCATGTAAGATATGATATGAGAATTCCACGTACAGCAACATCTATCGGCAAATTAAATAAACTATTGCGCGCGAGCTTAAAGTATGGAAGATGATTTTTATGGGATAATTATTTATTGCGTGAAACGATTTTCACCGTTTTTACTTTGTTCGAAAGCACGTCATTTCATTGTGATTTTGTAGAAATTACAGGTACAATAAACTCCTGCTTATACGGTTAAATTACAAACTTAGTTCAGAAATTATTTTGTATTTTTTTTCCAAAAACTATTCAACCTTTCAAGTTCAAAATAATTTTCCTAGAAAGTTTTTATAAAGTTCTACTTTTGAGATTTTTTTCATATTTTTAAAACTTATGGTTCAAAAGTTAGAGGGGGGGGACACATTTTTTTTTACTTCTGGAGCGATTATTTCCGAAATTATTTACATTATCGAAAAATGATTTTAGTAAACCCCTATTCATTTTTAAATACCTATCCAACAATATATCACACGTTAGGGTTGAAATGAAAAAAAAATCACTCCCCACTTTACGTATAGGGGAGGTACCCTAATAAAACATTTTTTTCCACTTTTTATTTTACCACTTTGTCGGCGTGATTGATATACATATTAGTACCAAATTTCAGCTTTCTAGTGCTAACAGTCACTGAGATTATCCGCGGACGGACGGACGGACGGACGGGCAGACATGGCGAAACTATAAGGGTTCCTAGTTGACTACGGAACCCTAAAAAAGGCTGCCATGTCAGGAATCCATACTAATATTATAAATGGGAAAGTGTATGTGTGTGTTTGTTTGTTTGTCCGTCTTTCACGGCAAAATGGGGCGACGAATTGACGTGATTTTTTAAGTGGAGATAGTTGAAGGGATGGAGCGTGACATAGGCTACTTTTTGTCTCTTTCTAACCCCCCACTTCCCTAAAATGGGGGGTGGAAGTTTGTATGGAGCATTCCGCAATTTTCAAGGTAGAAAGTTAAAATTGGTATGCGGACTATTTGTGTGCGGTTTATTCTGTTCCAAGTTCTCTTCTGTGTTTTAAATCAGGAAAGGGGAATCGCGTTACCCCGAATTTAACGCGAGCGAAGCCGCGGGCAAAAGCTAGTAAGATATAAATAGCTGTTTGGTGAAGAAAACCATGTTTTTCAACCCAGGCAAAGTTGAGCATCGTAGGCAAAGTTATAGCAGTTGACGGTAAATAACGAAAAAAAAGAGGAATTAAATGCAAAATAATTTATTCGTAGTATTATGTCTTTTGAAACGGAATGTTGAAGACTCGGTTAATAGGGATCTCGGTTAGGGCTCATCCTGAAAAGAAATAGGTACGGTCAGCTGCAGAGAAAAGGTACCACCGTGCCCTACAAACTTGTATGGCGGGTGGTACCTTTTCTCTGCAGCTGACTGAACATAAAAAGTGTGCACTAAATGTTTTGTTCATATTTTCATTTTGCAGATCAGATTAGTTGGCGGAATTTCAAAGTAATTCAATTGTAAGTACGAACTGATAAAACACAATGGGGAAAGGCAAACAACAGTCAAATGTTTTGCCAGATGGCGACAGCATAGGTTGTACCTAATACGCCAGAAAAAAAAGAAAAAAAAAATGACAACATTGGTAGGACTGACCCACGATGCACTTGGTTTTTCATCCTCCCCCCCCTCAATTTAAAGTACATTTATGTGATGAACTGATGAAAGAAAGAGCATGCAAATTGCCATTCACACCGGCTGGTCGGTTATCGATCCGTCAGAGTTGGAAGCCGGAAAAAAATGAGGGGGGGGAGATGAAAAATAAAGTCCAACGTGGGTCAGTTCAGGTTGCACAGGTAGGTTCCGACACGTAGGGAGCTTAAATACCGCAAGCCATTCGGTTGCCTCTCGGACACTGTAACTACGCGCCATTGCTTTAATTACAAAACGTCTGAATCAGAAAGATCAGAATTTGCTTGAAAATTATTCCGATGCAACTCCAATACAACTTCAATATTTTGTTTTATTCTATTTATTTAAGGATCACCAACGGATAAAACATCTAGGTATAGTACAGACAATGATAATATTGATTGATTATTTGTTGTGTGACGTCGGGATCTTTGTTTTTTTTTTTGCTTTTTTTTTTTTTATGTATGTTCACCGATTATTCGGACCGGCTGGACCGATTTGGAAAATTCTTTTTTTGTTTGAAAGAGTATACTTCACAGTTGGTCCCATTGTAAACAGGTTAGGATCTGATGATGAGATCCCGGAGAAATCGAAGGAACTCTTATATCTATAGGCACGCCTATAGTGATTTTAGTGTTTTACAGCAGCTCGGGTATTTGCTTTTGGAAAGGTGGAGGCTAAGTGAAGTCGGTTTTTTTCTTTAAAATTATTAATGTATTAATTATGTATTTTCAAATTAGAATACTGCACCTCAAGTCGAGTTCTCTTTCCCGCGGCACTGTGCTACGAGTGCTACGCCGTAGCTCGTAGCATTTTCCCACTACGTAGCACAAACGTTCCTAGGCAGTATGTTACCGGTCTACGACGGTAGCGTTTTAACCTACTAGCGTTTTTCCCGAATTTTGCCATGGCTGAATTGAGCCTAGGGTCCGCTTTGCAATCTAATCCCATGAATTGGTGTAGGGACTCATTTCTAACAAGCAACCGCCGTCTGACGTTTCAACCCAGAGGGGAACGTAATAAGCCTTATTGGGATTAGGTCCGGTTTCCTTCACCGAATAGTTTATAAATTCATATAACCATATGGTAAATATCAAATGATATTTCGTACGTAAGTTCCCAAAAACTCAGTGTTAGGAGCCGGGGTTGGTTTCCCTAGGAAGCTCACTAGGACAGTTGTAGTGCCGCTGGTAAAGAACAGAACGGATTTGTCGGCCCATCTCGCTGGCAACTGTTCTTGCCAAAGTACTTGATAGCCTTATTAATGAGCAACTTTGTAGATACGTGAAGCTGCATGATGCACAATTCGGCTTCCGTCAGGGATTGTCTACAGAGACTGCAATATTGTGTGTTAAGAAGGCTATCAGGTACTATAAAGACAGGAATACGCCCATATATGCCTGTTTTCTGGACCTGTCGAAAGCATTTGACCTGGTTGTGTACGACGTACTGTGGGACAAGTTAACGAAAACGGGTATACCGAGTGAGTGTGTCGAATTGTTAAAGTACTGTTTTGGTAAAGTAAAGTTTTTGTTTTTATTTTATATATTTGTATGCTCAAACTAACATAGTTATTAAGTCTAGAGTATAAGTACTAACATATTATGGATCTTTGATCTGAAATATATATTTTTTCCTGACCTCTGGATTGAATGGGCGTCTTACCATCAGGCTACCAAAGCTACGATGGAAGCATTTATCGCGGTAATAATGACAAGAGAGGAAACGTCACTTTCTAACATCTTGATAAGTATTGAAAGACCGACACTAGCTAGTAATATTCGTTATAGTTTATTCGGAAAGAAAAGTGTCGTGGTTTATATTGGAGCTCATACATTCTACGACACTTCTCTTTCGGGACACACTCTTATATCTCTATGACCAGTGACGCAAAAATCATTGTTTGCGTCTTTACTCGTTAAGGTTAACAAAATGATTTTTTTATATACATGCATAGTAGGCCCCTAAATAATGCGTGTGTATTATTGTTTTCAGTTGCCGCAATAATTATTAATATTAAAGATCCCGAAACGGCATGACTAATATAAATAATTTTAAACAAAAAAGAACCGACTTCACTTAGCCTCCATCTTTCCAAAAGCAAATGCTCGAACTGCTGTAAAAAAATACTCAAATCACTATAGGTGTAGAGTTCCCTCGATTTCTCCAGGATCCCATCAAC
Source organism: Pammene aurita (assembly GCA_947086415.1). Taxonomy (NCBI): domain Eukaryota; kingdom Metazoa; phylum Arthropoda; class Insecta; order Lepidoptera; family Tortricidae; genus Pammene; species Pammene aurita. The sequence continues at coordinate 15,049,557 of OX352313.1, forward strand.
AGATTATGACCTGATGAAAATGGGACCAACTGTGAAGTATACTCTGTCAAACAAAAAAAGAATTTTCCAAATCGGTCCAGCCGTCTTCGAAAAATCGGTGAACATACAAAGTCAGTTGATTACAGTTATCAAAAAATTTCTTTACGTAGCTGTTAGCTTGCAGATTTCGTCTCGTTTTTTTTCAACATTAACACTTTCCGTACCACACTTCGCTACGCGCTACGCTCGTAGCCAATCCTAGCGTTTTCCTCGTATGTAGCGGAAAGCGCCTACGAACAGAGAGCCGCGCTTAGCGGGTTCCTGGTCGTGAAAGTGTTAACACATTCAGCGCCGAGAACCTGACTGTCGGGTTCTCTGTTCGTAGCTACTACAAGCTACGTGCCACGAATACGTGGCTACGGGCTACGAGCGTAGCACGTAGCACTAGGTGGCACTGAATGTGTTAACGTTTTTGTCGCTGACTCCAACCATCAATGTTCATCATGGTTGTATGATTTTTTCCAAATCTGTACAAGACAGTCTTCGTTAAGTAAAACCCATTCAGCGCTAATCACGACACATTGTCGTCACACCTCTACGAACCGGTTTATGAGGAATTTCCTCCCGCGAACGCTCCGGTTGTGGAATAAACTCCCTGCCGAGGTTTTCTCAAGGAGCTACAGTATTAGGTTATTCACAAAAGGAGTGTATACGTTCTTAAAGGGTTGGTAACGCGCATGTGAATCCTCTGGAGTTACATAAGCTACGGTAACTGCTTACCATCAAGCGGGCCGTAAGCTCGTTTGCCACCGTCGTGGTATTTAATAAAAGTGTTTTCGCTACATAGCGGGAACCCCATGTTTTCGGCTACGACGTAGCGCTACGCACGTAGCATAGCGGTGAAGGTGTTAACAGTTAACACATTCAGTGCCACCTAGTGCTACGTGCTACGCTCGTAGCCACGTATTCGTCGTATGTAGAGCGTAGTACCTACGAACAGAGAACCCGACAGTCCGGTTCTCGGCCCTGAATGTGTTAACACTCCATATCGCAGTTCACTACGCGTTGCTCTCATAGCAGATACCAGCATTCGCGCTTTGTAGCGGAAATAAGCCTCACACAACACACAGAGAGCCCGCCTGGCGGGCAGGGCTGTAGCCAATGGAGGGGGCATTATGGGCCAATGTTCTACCCGAATAATGTTAAACAAAAAAGAACCGACTTCACCTAGCCTCCACCTTTCCAAAAGGAAATGCCTGAGCTACTATAAAAAATATTAAAATCACTATAGGTGTAACTATAATAGTTGAAGAGTTCCCTCGATTTCTCCAGGATCCCATCATCAGATCCTGACCTGGTTACAATGGGACCAACTGTGAAGTATACTCTTTCGACCAAAAAAAGATTTTTCCAAATCGGTCTAGCCGTCTTCGAATAATACATAAAAAAAGATCCCGACGAATTGATATCCTCCTCCTTCGAAATCTTGAAGTCGGTTGATTACGAGTAGCACTGCCCTATCTTAACTGCAATTCTGGCTACGGCTGCAAGCAGGTCCCTGGCACGGAGTGTTAGAACCGAGGAAGAGTTTCATAAAAGGGCATTTTTAACTTGTTTAAAGCAACCTCTAACCGTCACATTCCCGACACAATGTATGGTACTCGTATTTGACATTAACCGTCAGTTTCGTGACGATTGCTAACCGGCCGTTAACACATTTAGTGCCATCTAGTGCTACGAGCTACCCCGTAGCCACGTATTCGTGGCACGTAGCTCGTAGTAACTACGAACAGAGAACCCGACAGTCGGGTTCTCGGCGCTGAATGTGTTAATGGTACACAGTTAAGTGAAATTACCCAAAAATATTTTATCATAGCAGAAGGGAATTTTATCAGCGAAGTATCCAAGCGGGTGAAGTCTTAAAAAAACCGGCCAAGTGCGAGTCGGACTCGCGCATCGAGGGTTCCGTACAAACCTGTAGGTACTTATATATACTTTAAAATTATTAAAATTATTTTTATTGTATGATGTAAGCAAAAATTTACAGTTTTCGCAATTTATTTTTTTACCTTTATCTGTGTTATAAGACGTTGCTTCGTACAGTCAAGTGTAAAAATATGGGTGTACTCATCTTACTCAAAAATATGTCCTATAGTATCTTATTCCGTTGTAATAAGTGCGTAGTACCATATTTATGAGACGATTTTTTCGATACGTATTTTTGCACTTGACTGTACCATATTTCAAGATTCTAAATTCACGGGAAGTACCCTGTAGGTTTTGATACTTTTGATTCCCTTGCGAGTTTCGAAAATTTGCGGCATAAACGGCTGTATCTTTTGATTGCGTTGGCTTAGAAGTTTGATTTTTTCACAGCTCCAAGGGTCAGTAGACCTGAGTATTTGATATAAATTTCAGCTTGATACCTCCACGCGTTCCTGAGAAAAAGGGTCTTGACAGACGGACGGACGGACGGGCGGACGGACGGACGGACAACAAAGTTATCCTATAAGGGTCCCGTTTTTTCCTTTCGAAGTACGGAACCCTGAAAATATTTGAGCACGACTTATTAAGAGAATAGAAGCGCGCAGTCATCTCTTTATACCACGACGGTGGCAAACAAGCATACGGCTCACCTGATGGTAAGCAGCTACCGTAGCCTATGGTCGCCTACAACACTAGAGGTGTCACATGCGCGTTGCCGACCCTTTAATAGTTGACGTCTAAGGGACAAGAGGTCCGTCGTCAACACACTGAATACTCTTTGAACTCTGGCGATCTCAGTCAGTTGAGTCATTTAGACCCACAGATAACCTCAACCACTAGGTAGATCATAAGTACAACTCGAGGTCACCACACATCAACGCTACCGTACTAATTTAGTATAAGAGCGCGACCGCTTTTTTCGTTTGAGTTAACGTTTTTGATTTTCATTACTCATGTAAATTAAAAATTTCCACAAAAATCAAGTTATAGGGACTAACCTGGATTGTTATACTACAAAATGGTGTAGAATACTATTGAGATGTGCTGTCCGAATCGTGGAAATTTACGAATAAAATTGCGCTCATGTGTGGTGACCTGGTGACCCCGTGCTCCTTGTAAAAGCTTAATGATGAGTATTCTGTGTAGTCTGTGTTTAGACCTTAACACACTTCTGCTAATTCTGCTTTTAACTGTGTACTTATTGACCCAATAAAAAATACCCTGTATAAAAAGCGACCATGATATTCGTGCCAAGGCTGTTACTAGACATGATAATATCATGCATGCTTAATATATGCATATTATGCATTTATACACCGTGGGCTGGAATAACCCGACAGATCTTAACCACGAATTACTAAGACCAAAAGAAGGAAAAAATATTATGTGACTTTAGGTCAATTCAGCCAAAAAAAATTGTTTTTCGTTTTTTTTTTTAATTTTTTTGAATGTTTATTGCACATGAAAAGCAAATGTTATTAATAAAATTATCGCCTAAAACAATTGGTATTGGTGGTTTTTGTAAAAATTTAGTTTCTGCAAAGTTTTCCCTGTCACTTTGATATCTGTCAATAAGGACGTGTAAACTATGTCCAATAGTGGCAACAACGCCATTAGAAAGGCGTTTTGTGATGAGTTATAAATTATAACTTATAATAAAAAGTGTATTTTTTTTATTGGTATTAACTCTGAAACTAGGCGTATTCCAGAAAAGTTTATAGGACATTTTAGTATCTAAATATGATCAGGAATACACTGTTAAAATCTGTCTAGTTATATGGGCCCACGGTGTATATGTAGGTTTAGGTATTGCATGCAAATAAAAGCCGTGTTAATTATTACAATTATATTATTTAAAAGGTTACCTAGAACTATGACTAAAGTACAATACATAGTACATGGCCAAAAACACATATAAAATATTTACATTTAGAAAAAATATATGAAAAAGTCAATCATACAACTTTAAATATTATAGTAGTGAGTTAGGCTTATAAAACGTTTCAAAATTGTTGTTTCGCCTTCATATTTAAAAAAAAAATACTTTTCTGCTGTCAATTTTTTTTCATGCGTAAATCTTCCACAAAAAAAATCGTATGGCTTTTATGAACTCCTGACATTAAAGAGGAAAACTTTAATTTGTTATTTTGACTAAAGTAAAACACTTACAATGGTTGCTTGACTTGCTTGTAAAAAGCTAAATACTGAGAGTTTCAATATAAGATGTACATAGTGGGCCCAAATAACCCTTCCAACTGTAAACGTACATGTCGGTGCCTAATTTGCTTTATTAATTAGTTATAAGTTAGGTTCCCACCGAAAATCAGCACTGTGGCTTGCTGTGGCATTATGCTGAGTTTTGTTACTTTTCCTTTGTTAATTTAATTGGTGTGACGTTAATAAATGTATTTTCTTTCTTTCTTTTCTTTCTTAAGTGTAACAAAAGTTATACAATGTATAGGTAAAAATTGCTGAGTTGTGGCATCGTTGAGGACATATTTTTTGAGGTTTTTAAACGGTCGGGGACGCGCTTTTGACACCCCTGGAGTTGCAGGCGTCCATAAGCTAAACTTATCGCTAAAAATCAGACGGGCTTTGTGCTTATTTTCCACCGATTTTATTTAAAAAAATTGCCTACTTAAAATATCTTTCTAATTCTCTCAGTTGCTAGACACGTGCTATCGTAGCACGACATAAGGCGCTATTTACATTAAACTAAACAACGTAATATGGCAATTTGACCTACAGTGTTTTTTCGTACTGTAATCCTAAACGTGGTTAAATTTTAGAAGTTAATCTGGTTATTGGGGCCCACCCTGTATACCTGAACATAAGATTATGATTTATTTGCAGAAAAAGATAGCAAGACTCCAGAAGTAAGAGTGAATGAGTTTTTCAGCCAAAGGTAAAAGACATCGATCGGTTGAAGAGTTTCTATAGATTTATCCTTTAAACCTGTAATTTCAGCAGTCAACAGTTCAATACAGGTATAGTTTAAAAGGCCAATGAAACACAAACAATTAGTGGATTGGAACCACTTCAAAGATAAGGTAATTAAGGTATGGTAATAATTTTGAATCCAAAATTGTGCTAACAGTTTCGTATTATACACGTGAATGGTACACGAAAAGAACATGTTTAGTCACTTGGACATGCTTTGTGAGTTTGGAACGCTTATTAAGTTTGGAACGATTCAATTAAACTATATAATTTTCGTAATTATCAGATGTATTTTTGTGCGAAAATAGTAGTTTATATAACTGTTACGTTTTAAGGTCCAATTACGCAGTTGCATACACTGCTTTATCTACACATATATTACAAATCCTAAATGACGTGTCCGGAAACCATTAAAATGACCGCCATGGCCAACTCGATTGTGCGAACGGTTGGGGAGGAGGACAACCGCTGTCGGGGAGGAGGGCTGGATTTTCATTACGTTACCGATATATCGATGTGGTAATGAATTTTCATACATTATACAACACTGTCACAGATAATACACTGATGTTACATTACTGGTGGTAATTACATACGGTTTCCGAACGCAGAATAGAGGATTTATGATATGGCCATGGTTGTAGATAAAAAATATTTTAGTAATATTTACAGCTGTAACCGAAGTTAAAAATAATAGTTAATTCCGAGCTGTACATTTTTAAATAAATTTCATTTTTCAAAAAGAGTGACAATGTTTTACCATTCACATGTTATGTTGGCCTCTTCTCACGGTTCAATTCTTACAGTTAGCCCCAAAATATTTCCCAATGAATGGTCTACACGATATATAAATATATATCCAAATATAAAGCGTAGCTAGCATCCCTAGCGATCCAAAAACCATGAATATTCTAATTTCAATTATTTATTTATTTCTCTACATTCACCACACCAATCACAAAGGCAGATTCACAAAAATTTATGCCAGAGTCTGAATATATTGACTGGATTACGTTTTCTGTAAAGTCAAAACAATTCATAAATGATTTAATAGGCATTATGATTTTTTTCATCAATCAATCGATTTGTTTTGTTGTGAGGATCAAATGTCTGTATGGGGCCAATTACGTTAAAGCAACACAAAAGTCAGAAATGAACTTAGTTTGAGATTTGCATTTGTTTGTCAAAACGCTCCTAACAAAATGACGGGCAAAAGTGACGTCACGATCAATTAGGCGCCCTGTTTAAAGTATGGAAAAATTATGAAATTGCTATTTTTACAGTGAAATGCTGCGTTTATGTAATGGTTGTCACACAATTTATGTTCCAGTAAAATGTAAATATTCGAATGGTATCTTTCTTTTTTTTTAGTTTCGTACTTTCTTAAATGGTAAAATTTTGAAACCTGAATCTTTGAACCATTTCAATAGATTTTTTTTATTTTGACTTTATTTTGATATACCTATGTATTGATCAATATATCAAAATAAAATTAACTTTTGTTTTTATTGCATAATTCAATATGTGTCATCATCCTTATTTGAAAGGCTTTGACACATCGTTTTGTCAAAATATTAGCTGGTATGACTTCATGGAAATAAATTTTAATACCGCCAACCAAGTAGGGTAATTGTGCTACTTTCCCGTCCAGGTCCAGTTTACCGTCCACTTCATTAAACTGCTGCAAATAAATGGGAACTTTTAAAGGTCAACATAGTTTATATTTATTGTTTATTCTGTAGTAGATTTTTTTAAATTTTCAGCTTTTATTTTGGGAAAAACTTTAAAATAAACATATAAATAAGTATGGACGGAAAACTGACAAGAGTGGACGAAAACTAGCACAATCACCCTACCTCAAATAGGTTAAAGATCTAGCCCCGTAGCATGTCTTTTGTTGACGCGCGCGGTTACATATTTCAAGTCATGCTTGACATATGGTATCGCACGAAACAACAAAAGTCTTGCTAGGAGATCATTTGGCTCAAGGTTGTAAATATTCGTTACATGTCGCTAGTGACTTGTTGTCATCATTGCAATGACTGAATTCGCTGTGATGTATACACCGTGGGCCCATATAAATAGACAGATTTTAACAGTGTATTCCTGATCATATTTAGATACTAAAATGTTCTATAAACTTTTCTGGAATACGCCTAGTTTCAGAGTTAATATCAATTTAAAAAAAATACACTTTTTATTATAACTCATCACAAAACGCTTTTCTAATGGCGTTGTTGCCACTATTGGACATAGTTTACACGTCCTTATTGACAGATATCAAAGTGACAAGGAAAACTTAGCAGAAACTAATTTTTTACAAAAAAAATGTACCAATTTGTTTTAGGCGATAATTTTATTAATAACATTTGCTTTTCATGTGCAATAAACATTCAAAAAATGGAAAAAAACGAAAAAATAACTTTTTTTTTGGCGAAATTGACCTAAAGTCACAATATTTTTTCCTTCTTTTTGTCTTAGAAATTCGTGGTTAAGATCTGTCGGGTTATTTCAGTTCAGCCCACGGTGTAGAGGGCGGTCTGGTGTTATTGGAAACATGTTGGACCGGCAATCCAGAGGAAGTGGGCTCGAGTCCTTCACAGTTTTTCATTGTAACGGACATGTTCTATCGTATCCTTAGATACCGCTTGGTTTATCACTTATCGCTGGAGACAAGATATTTTTTATCTCTTATATTTCCAAACATGACGATTGTCTTATTTAGTAATAATCAACAAAAAAGAGACCACAGTCATAAATTTCATAAGGAATAAATTGAATACTTAATGTACTTGATATTTTAATATTTCATATTTAAAACATCGTATAATTTTATATCTGCGAGTACGATTTTAAAATCAAATCACAATGACACATCCATGACTGAAACCAAACCTAGACACTTGCTACAAAAGCATTTATTTTAATATTAAATAATACATTTAAGTTTTTTTAAATATCCTGGTCATATGCACCAAAAATGTAACGGCCACGCTCCACCTGGTTCAGTGATATTTACCGGTAAAACTAAATTTTATAAATTAAATACAAATTTAAGCCTGACAGCTTTCTATTCTGGCCCTGAGAAAGTGTCGCTACACACAGCTTTCATGTTACAATAATGTGCGTAAGTAGTGTATAGTCTAATAAACACTATAAAATGTTAGTACCGGTCATGTCAACGCCCAATTTCCAATCATTGTTTATCGAAATGTTATCGCAATCTTTCGTTCTTTTTTGATGTAAATATTTTTTCACCTCAGCAGCAGGAACGAGGGTTCTGTTTTTAGGGATCTTTGATACCTAAAAACAGTGAGCAAAACTCAATTTTGCTGCGAGCGTGAGACAAAATGACCTTGTTGACCTTGGAATTACAATGTCAATCTGCGCGCGAGGTCTAATACAAATTCGAAATACTCGGAAGCTATTCGTGTTGTCTTTTTCACGTCATTAGTAAATAGAGAGAGAGACAGAAATATTTTAAACGTCATTCAATCAAATTTTATTTAATTTTAATTCGTATTCTGAACTTTCGATTCGACCCCTGAAACAGAGTCAGAACGAAACGTTCCGAAATGCGCAGAAGTACTAATTTGTAAATATAATTTAAACAAATTTTAATTTTGAAATGTTTAACCATACAACACCTAAAATAATTTACGTTCTTTATTTCAAGATCAAATAAGTATAAACGGAAAAATTACAAGATTATCATGTGAAAAATATTATTACTTACAACAATCTCTCGTATTGTGATCAAACAGTAGTTACCGAACGCAGATAAAAAAAAGTTGACAAAAGTCAAGATGGCGGTATAGATATTTTAAAAATATTTAATTTATTTTGATTCTTTTTTGTGTTATTAACTTATAATTTAGGTTTTTGAACTCAAATGTAAGAATATTATAATAAATACAAGTGAAAAAAGTGACAAAGAAGGATTAAGCATCACCGAGGTTGTATATTTCCATGTCTTCTCACTGCTGAGGTGAAAAATAGTGTGTTCAACATGAGAATAAAGTTATTTACATCTTGTGCTTTTGAGTCCCTCTCTACGCTCAAGACTCAAAATTAGCACTCGAAGTAAATATGAACTTTCTTCTATTGTTGTACAAATATCTATTATGTATTCAGAATATTTTTCCTTGCATCTGTGGCAATCATTTTTGGCATTTTTGTGGTAAAATCATTCACAATTGCAAAACTTTTCTTCTTGTTTACATTGGTGACCTTCGATGACTTACGACGTTTGTTGTCAAAAAGTACTCCTTGCTAATAAATTAGTACCACTAAAATTCCGCAACACGGCGATGGCCAAATAGTAAGTTGTCGGGCTTTCATCAGTGTAAAAATAATACCGGTATCGTACTCCGGTCACAGGTCGGTTTCGGTCTTGAACGCTCATACATATCCGCACACCCATATATATTTACAGTCCAGCACTAGCAGTCTTTGGCAACACACTATCATACCATGTTGCGGCCGTTGTCGCCCGCTATCCGGTTGACGATCTGAAAACGAAAACAATTAGTAGTTTATTAGTATTATAGTATTATTTCCTACATAGATATAGATCAGGGATGTAACAGATGTGGGTTTATCGGAAGCGAAAGCGGAATCAGATGTTTTAAGTTTAGTTTATCGGAACCAGAAACGGAATCGGAACCGAAAATGGAAGCGGAACCAGAATCGAAGCCCGAGTCATAGCAGCACGTGGCAAGCGGGGACTTGAGCAAATGACAGGTATAAACCTGTTTGTTTTTGATGTACGCCTTTTGCGTTTTTATAATCGCAGCTTCCGCTTCTGCCATCTAGTATACTTGAGATGAACTATGACAATTCAATGTTGACATGTTTAAATAGTCAAGCAATCGCGGTCTTTTACAGTAAGATGGCGCTTTGGTAATGATTCCATTTTATGTGTACTTACTTAATTAAAGTTACTATTGTATGTAGGTAATCAATGACGAAATAATTAAAGTTACCTATAATATAAAACTACTTGACCAACGCACGCCATTACCTACAGTATCATAATCGCACAATTATAATGTTTTATTCTAAATATCCAAAATAAGCATTCATCATGGCGGTTATATTTCTATGTGTCAAGTACGTGTCAAGTCTTTCAAAATAAAAGTTCAAATAAAATGTACTTAACTGAAGATAATATTATTTGTAACTAATTTGTTTTATGTCCTCTTCTGTTCTGAAAAATTCAGGTTTTTAGTATCTATAACGAAATTAGAGATGGTCAAAATCGCTTTCAATGAGGACGGTAAAGTGCGTTGGGATAAGACCGCATCGGGAGAACATCGGATAATTCAATTACCTATCTGGAAAATTATCCTTTAGTTGCAAATACAAACCACACATCCTCCAACACTATTGTGTACCTGTACCTAGTTGCATTTTGATATAATGGCGATGCCGCTTTTTTCAGGTACATTAACATTTTACTTAAATGTTTCTTCCGGTAGGTATGCTTAATAAAAACGACTGTTGTTTAAGTGAAAAGTTTAAAAAACCGGCCAAGTGCGTGTCGGACCACGCATAGGAGGGTTCCGTACCTTCAATGGAATAAGAACCAAACTAATAGCAAAAGGTCGTATCTGATGCCTATGGAAGAAGTTTTTTGGAAATGGCTCAAAAATGGCTAAACCGATAATGTTCAAAACAATTTTCGTAGCAAGTATATAATAAGGCGCATCTTCTCAAATTTTTTCATATTTTTTGGACTTACGGTTCAAAAGTGACAGGGGGGGCTACAAAATTTTTCTGACTTTCGAAGCGATTATATCAAAAAATATTTACTTAATGCTCAAAAAAACTTCAATATTATTTTTAAAGACCTATCGATTGATGTATCACATGTTGATATATGGTAAAAACAATTTTTTTGAAATTTAGATACATGTATGGAGCGCCCCCCCTAAAATTTTTTTTTTTTTAAATTTAAATACATAACTAAGTAGCGGCATACAGAATACACCTTATGTGTAAATTTTATTCAGATACGTCGTATAGTTTCCGAGTAAAATGGCTGTGACATACGGACGGGCAGACATACAGACAGACGTGACGAATCCATAAGGGTTCCGTTTTTTGCCATTTGGCTACGGAACCCTAAAAATCACTTATTCTTTATTTGACGATCTCCTAGCCCTGTCGGTAGTGACCCTGCCTACGAAGCAGGAGGTCCCGGGTTCGAATCCTGGTCAGGGCATTTATTTGTGTGTTGATCGCAGATATTTGTTCCTGAGTTATGGATGTTTTCTTTGTATTTAAGTATTTATCCATATTTATCTATTATATATATCGTCGTCTAGTACCCATAACACAAGCCTTATTGAGCTTACTGTGGGCCTAGGTCGATTTGTGTAAGATTGTCGTATAATATTTATTTATTATTTATAGTAAATGTATGGAAAATATTTAATTTGTGGCTTTTTAGTACAATACCTAATAATAGGAAACTATTAGAAACGATAGGAATAGAATCGATTGGCATGCTGCTTTTTTGCATGTGAAAAATAAAAAAAACAATTTTCATAAAGTATGGGAAAAATTTTTCTCAATTTGTGGCTTTTCTAGCCGCAAATTATTTTTGATCCCATACAAGAATGGGATCGATTGGCATCAAAAAGAAGTTTACCAAATGTGACCTCATCTCGCATCCTGTATGTTTTTTTCCAAAATCCGTAGAAGACCTTCCCTCGATTTCAAATGAATGAAGATTTATTAATTTGAAATTGAGGGAAGGTCTTCTAAGACCATTTTCGCGTTGCAGCGAGGGATCTGGTAGCTGCCCCCACTGACCCAAAAATAAATTGAACTTGTATATTATTTCAAATTATCGAAGTTACAAGTAAAAGTAGTTAAGATAAAAGTAATTGCAATTACAAATTATATGTAATCGGGAATACTACTGACATGTAATCTCAATTACAAGCAATTTCAATTACTTAATATAATTGATTTTCTTGTAATTGAATTAGCAATTTAATACATTACAAAAGTAGGTACCATCTAATAAATTACGCCCAACACTGAATAAACATCAGGTTTAAGAGGGTCGTATGGAGGATGTATGCTATCTGCTGCCGAAGTCGCGCATACATGTGATCTTTATAGACAAAAAAGTTTCGTTCTATAAATTCAATTGTTTGTCACAAAAAATGGTTTGATTTGTTTTTGCGTGGCATTTAAGACTGGATCTTATTAATTGTTGCTGTGAACATTTTTTAAATGTGTACCTAGTTGGTTACTAGGAACAGGTTTAGACACGGGTATGTTACGTCCAAAAGGGAGGTATGGGCACTCCGAATGTTATCTCGCTAACTGTGGTAAGGCACAGTTCAGCGAATGTTATCACGCTCAAATCTGGACCTGGCTCAGAGCTCGACTGGGGAAGTACCTCACAGAAAACCATAGCCAAAGAGCAAATAACTTAATTCAACGTAAAGTTTAAGATTAATTTTTTAACATGTTTTAATCATTTTCATTTATACATATACCATAAGTGTTCTTTACTAAAAAAAATTACAAATATAAAAGCGTTTGTCGTCTCACATAAGAATTATAAATTGAAATTACACAAAATAATTAAAAACATGAAAAGTCAGCACGAGTAAGTTAATAACATATAATACCTGCTTTTGCCCGCGGCTTCGCTCGCGTTAAATTCGGGGTAACACACCATACAAACTTCCACCCCCCATTTTAGGGAAGTGAGGGGTTAGAAAGAGAATAAAAGTAGCCAATGTCACTCTCCATCCCTTCAACTATCTCCATTTAAAAAATCACTTCAATTTGTCGCCCCGTTTTGCCGTGAAAGACGGACAAACAAACAAACACACACGTACACTTTCCCATTTATAATATTAGTATGGATTAGTTGTATCGTGTCGTGTCGTCACGGTTTTTTGGGTACATTTTTGGGTTAGTTTTGGTTAATTGCCATCTGTTTCAAAAGTTTTACCATATCAAAATCCATTACAATATTAAAATACTAGCTTTTACCCGCGACTTCGTCTGCGCGAAATTAACATGAGCGATATGGAATTACATAATAAAACGCAAAATAAAAGTTACTAGTTAGTAAAATCTAAGAGCAAATATAAAACTAGTACGTATGCTATTTCAAGTCAACAGGGAGCAACAATTCCATATAAACTTCCATTCCGTTTTCACCCCCTTATACATACCAAATTTCATCTAAATTAGTTGAGCGGTTTAAGCGTGAAGAGTTAACAGACAGACACACTATAATATTAGTATGGATACGTCCATATAATATATCTCTTCAAGTAGGGTGGGGAAAAAAAAAGAATTATAGCCAAAAGAGTTTTTTAATTTTTTTTAAATTTTGAAACATCTTGCTTCAAAGGTTTGAAACATCTTGTCTTTCCACTCTCAATATTTTTAACTCACTCGTTTTTGAAAAGTTTGAGAAAATGCTGAAAGATTGACATGAACATAATACCAGGCGGTTTATAATTATATCTATTATTAGAAACCGTGCATAGGGTGGTTATGCTAGTTTCCCGTCCGGGTTGCCGTCCACCTGATTAAACTGCTACAAATTTATTGGACTAAGAGCTGGCCACGTCAGATATGACACAATAATGAGAGCAATGAAACCTGACTATTGTGTCATATCTGACGTGGCCAGCTCTCCGTCTACATGGAAAAAACTTTTTGAGGTCAAATTGGCCATTGATAATAATTATTTATTCTTTAATTGATATATTAATTATAAGCTTTAATTTGAAAAACTTGAATATCAATATATCAATAAATATGGACGGAAAACTGACACATACTCCACTTTTACAAAAAATGTTTTAGTATAAAAAACCTTTCGAGTATGATTTATTTTCGTATAATATTAATCTAAACAAGATCATATAAGCTCTAGAACGGGCACTTCTAAATTTATTATTGCATTACAAAGCTGGCAAAATCGATAAGTGGAAGAAAACTAGCACCTAAAAACTTACTAAGAGTACATTTTATTGAATAGTCCAATCTTAAGTAGAAGGAGTAGATTTTGAAATTTTATACACGACAAACAGCTTAGGTACACTTCATACTGATTTGAAACAAGGATTAATATTTAGAGAAATTTTTACAAAGGTAAAGCATAAAAGTCAGCCCTGAAAGCTGACCAACTAGTTCAAAAATGGTCCGATCTTACCCCATCGTACCTTACGAGTACTTATTGGTTTTTTCATTTTAGGGATTGTGAGAAATTATATTGGTATATATACTTATACGATTAAATTAATTCCATATCTACTTACCTACCTAATAATAACATTAATAATTCACTATATCTTTTAAATCGTACGAAAACGAACATACGATAAGCCATATAAACCTAATGGCGCGACCAGACATCGCAGAGTACCGGGACAGCCGAGCCGATTGTTTCTTTCTTATTCCATAGTAAAGAGAGAGATATATAACCTATCACGATGATGTGGACAAATCATTGACAAATGCACGAATGTGTTCCAACTTCAAGCGCATTTGATTCTATTCAATGAATCCGTCATTCATATCATAATATAGATCTAGCTTGCAACAGCGCAAAGCAAGAAGCGAAATGAGCAAATGAAAGTAAGCTGGCAACGTCGCCTCGGATGGAAACTGCTCGAACAAACGCGCTCTTGTAATACAAATTAAAATTATGGTAAAAACATGGACGAAGCCGTCTATGGTAAAAAGTACCCATACCCACTGTAAAAATTGAATAATGAATTAGTATCTTTTATAAGTTGGTAGTTTAAATATATTGGGTAAAAAAGTCAAAATAAAAAGATTAAACTAACTAGTAACTTGACTATAGTATGATTTGACTTTTTTTTGTCCAAAAATACCTATAAATCGCTTAGGATCAGGATTGAAAATATAAATGAGAAATGAGATAAAAAAATAAACAAAAAAGTTAACATCAGCCTAGATTTGAACTCGGACATATCTACTTAGTAAGCAAGCGTACTATAACCTAAGCTATGTGAAACGAATTTCCGCACGCAAAATTACTAATCATATTACTCAAATTTGACACATGAAACATGTCTCTGGCTGCAATAGAATAAACGCCTATAAGTTTTATTAGCAATTGCATAGTTCTGATTATTACAGGCTCTTACAAGGTTTTGCGTCTTAAACCTTTATTAAGCGCTTAATACGACTATAGTATCTGCCGAACATTAGTAATGTGCTAAGACGTAGTTATGTTTAATTTCGCAACATAGAATTATTTCTGACCGACATAAAACTTGCGACAAGTTTTCTCCAAAACAGTTTCTTAACGATGATATATATACCTAATTATGTTATACAAGACCAAGCACGTATCGGTACAGCGAACACAACTATATGCCCCTACAGAAAATGTAACATTCTTGCTCCAACGTGGTTTGTTTTCTTCAAAAACCTTGCACAAAAACACCTCGATTTGACGTGTTTGCATATATCGTCGCCTTAAACATGTGTGATAAGATAACGGTGCAATAAACGTAAAAAAAATTTTACATTAAGCGCGCATGCAGGTTGTATGATGAGAGATGTGTGTGTTATTTGGCAGTTCGTTAGAATTATTACTATTACTTGTTAATTCCTCATTAAGGTAGTTGTTTGAGTAGTTGTGGAAACTATATTCAATTTTAAGTAGTATTTTTTTTTATCTACACTCATACTGTAAGTACTCTAAAATGCGTTCAAAAACCGTAGACAATGACAAGCATTACACCAAACGATTTAACTATGATAAGTTTCTTATCTGCGGCAGGAACGTAATTTTAACTATGCATGCTCAAATATTGTTAAGCAATGAGTTTCAAATTTGGAACATCGAATTTGATAACATAATGTTACCGCCATGGCCAACTCGATTGGTCCCGCGCGAGCGCCGGCACAATCGAGTAGGCCATGACGGTACAATGGCGGTCATTCTATGGTTTCCGAACAATTAATTTAATATATACAATATGAGTGTAGATAAAGCAGTGTATGCAACTGTACGTAATTAGGCCTTAAAACACTCGTGTGATCTTATTATGAAATTCGCCTACGGCTCATTTCATAAAACCACACTCATGTTTTAAGAACCCTTATTACGTAACAGTTACATAAACTACTATTGTGAGTTGACTTTTCATAGTGACATGTTTATTATTACTTTATTGTGTTGTTAAGAAATACAGGAAACTATAGGCCTATATATACAAAATTAGCTTTTAGATAATTTACATATATGTTTTTATAAGACTGTGTGTTTCTTAATTAAAAAATACAATTAAAACGGATTAATCGCGTGTTAAGCACAAATTTTAAATCTCCCGTCGTTTTGAGCCCTTTACAGCGTTCGTGGTCACGGGATAGAAAACCTCGAAACGTCGGGAGATTTAAAATTAGTGCTTAACACGAGATTAATCTGTTTTAATTGTAATACAATAATTAATTATTATCGCGGCAACCGAAGACAAAATAATTTGTTTCTCAAACACACAATGAAATATTGTCTTTACGTTCTTTAGAAAAGATTTGGAATGTCCTTTTCCAACTATCAATTTAAAAGAGACGGGTAGTCTATCTCGCGCGCGAGATACTGTCGCGTCACTCTTGTGCTAACCGTGCTAGGCCTGCAAAGTAACCTTGGCGTCAAAGATGGCGGCAGGTTTTACGAACAGCTGATTTTGATTTTTAAAATGTTGGTCCTGACTCCTGATGTTATTATTTTGAATTAACGACATATTTGACATTGCCATGTGCTTGGTTTTAGCTGACGTATTTGTCTTTTATTAGACCGTAATTATATGTGATTGGGCTAAATTTACCCTGACTTTAGTCAAAGTAACTGGGCGTTGCGGTATATTCTTCTTACCCCACTTATGATAGGCAGGTTGAGCAGTAGACCAATCCCAGGAACCATGCGGAGGAAATTGACTGCAGCTGGCAGGAAACCGCTGAAAATATACATAATATCTTTATTATTCACTCATTATTTTGAAGCCTATACACTGTTTTTCGCCAGGTCCAGTCACCATCAAATATATCGGAGCAGCCAAGGTACTCAAAAATATCTGAACATGCTCTTTATCGCCTTGACAATATTATCGCGTTGTTCAGATATTTGTGACCACCTTGGCCGCTCCGATATATCTAATGGCGACTGTACTAAAATGACAGTTTAATTACACTATTTCTTATTTTCCACACATTTTATATAGTTTTAGGGTAGATTAGGTAGTAAACTTGAGAGTTCTCTGGTGCCTTCCACTCCACGGATCTAAGCTGCTTTGCACGGCTATACCCTTGCGAAGCTGCTCGGTGGTGGACCTGCCTGTCGACAGTTGGATTGGGAATATCGAGTCAGATTGGGGCAGATCGAGCTGTCATTTTATTAATGTCTGTCTGTTTATGGTCTGTGGTCTAACTTAACAGTACTCTAACATTTATCTAATGCCAGTATAAGAAAAGATCTTCTTCTTCATTCTCGTTTCCTCATGACTGGAGCTGACTCAGCAATCGTCGGCAACTTTTTTCATGAAAGCTTTCCATAAGGTTCTATCTTCAGCTTTTCGGATAGATGTCTGCAGGTTTGCTTGGCAGGCTTCCCCCACCGCGTCGGTCCATAGGGTGGGTGATCTTCCACAGCTTCTTTTTCCTTCCACTTAACTTACTATTAGCAAAGTTACACTAACCGAAATAGTAGTAGGAACCCGTAGATCTCAGCAATCATGCCCACCATAGGCCAGCCAAGCAGCACTATAGTGATTCCTCCAAAGAACGACACAGAGGCCTTGATCTTGTGCCGTTGGAAGAAGAAGAAGAATGTCCGCTGAAGCCCTATTACGCAGGCTAGCCCGCTTATAAACAGGATCTGGAATATAATGTGGTTTATGTCAGATACACATGACACACATACTTATATAGAATACTTATATGCCTTAACCACTTAGCTAGTTCACTCCACTTCTGCCGCAAATGCAGAAGATGCTGGTTCAATCCAAGCCCTGGGCACCGGAGGCCTAGATCACTTTTTCCTTTGTATATGACATCTATATAAGTTTATAATTTATATAGTAGTGTGTCTACTTAAAAATAAAAATAAAAATAAATAATTTTACCTAAATACAAAATTAAGTTCTGCATATAGATCATAAAATAATTAACCCTTTGACGCGTACGGAAAGTCGTGCCCCCAGCGCCAGCACGTAATATCACGTCCAAAATATAACCAGATTGCCTTGCGACAAGGTTTTTCCGTCCAATGCCTGGCGGTCAAAGGCTTATTTTGGGGTTTTTTGTGAAAGCTGGTACCTACAACATTCTTTGTTGCAACTTTTAGAATATGTACACTCACCGGCAATAGTATCTTCCTACATGGGTGCTACAAGGTCGCAAAAATATGTGACACAATCTTATGGCCCTAAAAATATAAGAGTGTCACATATTTTTGCGGCCTTCATGTAGGAAGATACTACTGCCGGTGACTGTCCTATCTGGGAGAAAACATCAGCTTTTTAATTTTTTTATTGTCAATCATATTAACTTAAGGTAGGGTAATAGAAGTCACAAAGAAAAAAGTCTGAAAATCTTTCCATAGATTTCTTCACCCTCATGGAATTTGTTTTACCACTATTATTCTGCCCAGGTAATAGACTTTAAATGGAATTAGCAGTCTTCCTCTCTAGAGTTTAAGCTTTCTTTATACTTATTTCATCAAAATCAGTAGCTCAGCCCATAAAAGGTAAAGACAAACGGAGAGTGTCATTCCATTTATATTAGGTTGTGATACTTACATTCCCTATAGCAAGCAGACCCTTGTCAAAGAGTAGCAGGACACCAAGGAAGAGGAAGGCCATGCCGAACCCCGCCAGCCCCACACCAATCTCTGGAAATTCATGACCTCTGTAATATTTTGGTTTTTGACATTTATACATGTCTGTATAGGTATATATTATTTATACTGGACGTCAAAAAGTTAATTTACACGTATTTTAAATAAGCTAATGTTTTAATAAACCATCTTGTAATTAATAAAAGTTACAAATGTCTAGTCATCAATATTAGAACCAAATAAGAAATAATTATATTACGTATGCTGATTGTGACTTGTATGAATGGAAATTGCTGAATCTACATGTTAGGCATTTAGTGAAGATTACTTTTTAATGATAATCTGCCATAATTACAACAGAATAAGTTGTAATAATTAAAATATATTATAAATCTAGAGTAATTTATTTTTGTTGTATGTTAGTAGATGTTCGCGTACTATTACTTACTTTGTACATCACTTATCTCAATCATCGCGGTTAATACTTAATTGTTATTACTTTAATTATTGGAATAGGTTCCTCATTAGGTATTAAATTAGTTAATTTGTCGACAACAAACTAATAACCTAACTCTCCACGTCATTTTTGCAATCGAATTTTTGAACTGTCAAATTAGGATGTGTTCAAATTTCTAACTACTATTCTTTACGATCTTTCCATATAAATAATGATGAAACATAACCTCATGTAGTCACATATTTATTTAATAAGATTATAAAATTCTGATTTTCTATCATGATTGTGAAAAATACTATGACTAGTATATTTGCCACGTTTCATGTGTAATTTATGAACGTGTTAATAAATATTTTACTACTGGCAACAAAATTAATGAAATGTTGCCAGGTCAGACGTAATTTTATTTGCCTATTTTTCAGGCCTTCAGGGTAAATATAGTCTGACCAGCCAACGAACGCAGTAGCAATGTACAGCGAACAAAAGTATGACAACACTAAGAATCAGTGAAAAAGCAGCAATGATCATCAAATTGTATGTTTTTAATTTTAGGTGGTATTTCCGCCCCTTTCATTGACATTTACGGTGTGTAAAAAGGAGACGGATATATATCGTCTGATATGTCATCAACTGCAACAGATAATCTGGTTGATTGAGGCAATAGACATATGACTTAAAAATGAATTTAAATTTAATTGGGAACGTTGCAGGAGTTCTATCTCACTCGCGCTTAAGATGAGAGAGTGAAATGCACTAGAAACAAATTCAATGTTAATTGAAATGTTCGTCATGAAATACTGTGTCTCATCACAAAGTGTTGCCACATCTACGTAATTTGAATTTGCCGCTATTCTACTGACAGAAATGGTTTGCCAGACTATAATAAATATTTTATCGCGGAATATCATATTGTTCTATCTTTACGAGAATTATTAAATCTTTTTCAATAATTAACGAACCTGATACGGTACTGGCATAGGTATTAATGTTAACATAGTATTGTAATGTAATTAATCTATATATATAAACGTAAAAGTCCTGACTGACTGACTGACTGACTGACTGACTCACTTAAATCAACGCCCAGCCCGAACTGTTGGACCTAGACAGCTGAATTTTTCACAATAGGTAGTTTTTATAACGTTAGTATCCACTAAGAAGGGGTTTTTCAAAATTCAGCCCCGAAGGGGGTTGAACGTTTGTATGGATGGGATTTAAAATTTTGAGTTAGAGATTTGAAACTTAGTACGTTTACTAATAATTAAAAAACAATAAAAGTAATTTCAGCGTTTTTTAAAATTCAACCTCTAACAGGGTAAAAAAGGGGTTGAAAGTTTGTATAGCTATAAGTATAAATAGATTAAGAGATGGTTCGGGGATTAACAAAAATTAGTTAAGAAGATAAAATTGGATATGAAACTCTGTATGAGGAACCGTATTTATACACGGACGAAGTCGCGGGCGGAAAGCTAGTGTAAAAATAAGTGTGGGAATGGTGTGGGAGTTTTTATACCAAAAATGGCAACATTGCTCCTAACCTCCGTTCAATCAATGAAAACCGCGTCTCTTTTTGCGATTTAGCATTTTAACTTAAATCCCGTGTAAAAGTCAATAACTGACGAAATATAGTGTTATAAAGTACTTTAGTACGTACTCATACACTCGTCGCAACTTAAACATTATAGTAAAATCGTCTACTGACAGTATTATCGTGTGATTTATCCAGCGGTCGTGTCGTGGCCGTTCTCTTCCTAGTTTTCATTTGTTTTACGTGTACTAGTGAGAAATGGTGCGCGGTACGGGCAGAGGAGGCCGTGGGATGCCCGGGCGCGGTGGAATGGGGCGCCCGCCGTTCAACAGACCGAGGGTGCTTCTGTTGCGCCCTCCTTTCGATCTGATTATGGCCGAGCCTGCCTTTCCTAGATGTAAACCTGCCCCCGATGACTCTGCGCTTACACAGGTACCATATAAACTATATTTAAAGTTGATTACTTAAATTAACTCGCATATATTTCACTTTATTTTTATTATGAGACTGACCATCGATTGATCCTAGTCTCTCACTGGTTCAGTAATAGCCTATTCACTCTTGCTTTAAAGAGACCGAGATCGTATTAGTCCGTGCCAAAAAAGACGAAGCAAATCATTTCATGGACAATGGAAATGCTAACAACGAATGGGTGCATTCGCTCCCCGCGCCGGCAGTCCGATGATTGAAAGGGGAAGGTAGAATCAGGTCATGAAGTTCTTGTTCGCACTCCCCAAAATGTATCCGATAGAACAGTGATAGACAAGCAACTTAATGGTGATGTTCCAAGTTCTGTAATTTTGACTGGACAGCTAGGTCATCACCAAAAAGGCTATGAGTCTATAAGCACTTTAAATTGCTAAAATTCAATCTTTGTTATTTTTAAGTGTAGTAAGAATTCACTCAAGCTTTCGTTACATTAAGTCAACATACCCAAATAATCATTTTACTGTCAATTTACAGGCCCTGTTAAAGAGGCACACAGAACTGTGTCCAACCCCAGCGGAGCAGTCCGCTGTGCTCAGTCTGGTCACCAAGTTGCAGACAGTGCTGGACAATTTGGTGGTGGCTCCGGGAGACTTTGTTGCATGTGTAAGTGTTTATATTGGTCTGAATTTATGGTAATTTCAAGCTAAAGATTATGATGATTAAAGTAGACAAGATTTTTTTATTTAAGCATGTCCTTTTGCTGTATTTACCACCAAGATTGTTTTTTTGCCATGATATAACATAACATGACACAATATTGTGAAAAACCTGTAAAGAAACCTATAAACAAGACAACAAGAGAGAGATGCATTCGAGAAATTTCTGTTATTCTGACATTTTTGTAAAACTGGTCACACAGGTGGTAATTTATTGTTCAAACCAGGTAAACAAAATTATTTAAATAATATGTTTTAGTCACCAGAGATTTTTAATTTATAGTATAATTAATTTCAGCAACTTGAAGAAGTGAGGCAAGTGGGCTCCTACAAGAAGGGCACTATGATGGCAGGCAAGAATGTTGCCGATATTGTGGTTATCATGAAGACTCTGCCCACTAAGGAGGCTGTCGAAGGACTTTCCAACAAGGTACAGTAGAACCTAGGGCATTAAAAAATAAATAAAATAAAAAGCCTTTATTTCCAAATTTCCCATTTTTTACATTAGAAGTTTTTGCCTATTGATTAGTATGTTTCTTATAGCTAGTAGTTAGTGTTAAGTTTATTTACTATTTATTTATTTAATTTAGACCCCTCTTCGAGTGTAGCCCTCCTCCAACTCTCTCCATTTTGCCTGTCTTCCGCTTTGTTTAGCCAGTCTTTCCCTGCAGTTTCTTTAATATCATCTAGCCATCGTTTATTTTATGGCTTTCCGACTTTCCTTTTGCCAATAGGGCCTTTCCATTTCGTTGCCAATATTGTCCATCTATTGTCTTTATACCGTGCGATATGTCCTGCCCATCGCCATTTTAATTTGAGGGCTTGAGTTAGTGCGTCTTGTAACGTTCTTTCTCTTATGGACATACTCTTTATTTTTTGCACCTTTTTTATGTTGAGCATGCTCCTTTCCATGGCTCTTTGGGTGGTTCTTATCTTTCTCTTTACTTTATCTGTGAAAGTCCATGTTTGGCACCCATAGAGCAGACTCTGTAGAAGGCATGTATCTGCCACTATCTTTTTTAGGTTTAAGCTATATTTGCCTTTTAGGATTTCTTGCAGTGACCAGAATTTCCTCCAGGTTATGTTAGCTCTCCTTTCTACCTCTTCTTCGTTGTTTGTTTTTGTGAAGGACAGTTGCTTTCCTAGATATATATATTTGTCTACATAGTCTATGTTGTTGCCGTTGGTATTTATTTGTATTTGTTTGCTGTTTGTCATTATTTTGGTTTTATTTGTGTTCATTTGTAAGCCTGCTTTGGTGCTTTCTTCATCTAGTTAGTTTATAAGCTCTCTTAGTTCTGTTGCAGTTTTGGCTACTATGACTATGTCGTCTGCAAATCTCAAATGGTTTATGATCTGGCCCTCCAGGTTTAATGCCTTTTGATTCCCATTTGAGATTCTGAAATATGATTTCCAGGACAGCAATAAAGATTTTGGGTGATAAAGGATCTCCTTGCCGGACCCCCTCTCGATCCTTATTTGTTTTCCTCTTGTCTCCAGCTTGACTCGGCTAGTGCTTTTGGCGTATATATTCTTTATAATATTAAT
Organism: Pammene aurita; assembly: GCA_947086415.1. NCBI lineage: Eukaryota > Metazoa > Arthropoda > Insecta > Lepidoptera > Tortricidae > Pammene > Pammene aurita. Next base: position 15,072,995 of record OX352313.1, read on the forward strand.
GTATTTTTGGTCCACACTAAGCTGTTTCAATGCATTCCAGATTGCGCTGTGATAGATGCTATCAAATGCCTTGCTATAATCTATAAAGGCGACATATAGGTCTCTATTGAACTCTTTATACTCCTAGGGCACATCTCTTTATAGTCCTAGGGCATTAGGTTGGCATTAATAGCATTTATTTCATTTGATTTGTTACACTTAATTATAAATAGTATCCGACCGAAGTTTCATTTTTGGTTTCGGCCAGTTTCGGCCAAAAAAACGTGTTTCGGCCCAAGGTTCGGTTCCGGCCACAAAAACGGCCGAACCATTCGGCCGCGCCGAAACTTTCAACATTGTACTTAATCTGACCATAAGTTTGGTCACAACGTTTTTAACTGATAAAATCGCCATTGCACTTTATCGCAGTGACAATAAGGGCGTTGTTCAGATATTTGTGACTGCCTTAACCGCTCCAATATATCTGATGGTGGCTGTAAAACGGCTTACTGAAATGTAACTGAAATAAATATGTACTATTTTAACACTTCTATCAAAGTTTCGGTTTCGGCCGAAACTGGAAACATGTTTCGGTCGGACACTAATTATAAAGAAAGCTTTGTCCAGCAAATGCACAGAAAAGTGGACGGAATGTATGACAGACAACGCACTACAGGTTCACATTGTGTGCCGCAGCATCGCTTTATTGAAGAAATCTGGATGACACAGCACAGCACATGTCATACCAACTGACTAACTTTAAACTGAAAGGACAAACTAAAAATCTTAACCCTTTTCTAGGATCCCAATCCAGAAAATCTCTTCAAGAATCCCAAATATCTTCAAAAGATTAACGTTTTAGTAATTCACTAAAAGACGAGTTAAATTTTGCGATGGTGGACTAATTTGAACCTTAAAAAGATTGAGTTTGAAATTCAGTTGACATGAATGTGGTTGATAAATCGTGTTAGGCCTGGAAAAGGGTTAATTTCGTAGATTATGTTCATAGCTTATATAATTTGTCAGGTGACAGAAGAGCTGAACAAGCTGCTCGCCGCCGAGGGCGCTGGCGCAGTCACCTGCGCCTGCCACGAGCGGGGCTTCACCGCGCAGGGCGCCGCCGCGGCCGTGCGGGTGCTCGTCACCACCCTGCACCACAACCTGAGGAAGCTGGAGCCCGAGGTGAGGAGCCGACAGTCGTCTGCTGTTGCGGGTGTCCATGGGCGGCGGTAATTGCTTACTGTAGCGGCCGTAGACAGGAACTCAATGACTCGAATAAAACTTCAATGTTCAAGTAGATGTATAATAAAATTTTCGAAATGTACTGGTTTACAAGGGATAGTGCCAAAAACGGTTAAGTTAAGGAACTTCCTGGCGCCATTGACCTTCGATCTGAATCCCCTAGTTTTCTAATGAGTTTTATAGCTTATCATATTATCAGTAACGGCCTTAAACAATATAGTATCCTAAATTTACTTCAATATTAATTGTGTTTGAGATATTTGACATCAAAGTCGAACAATTTTAGGCCAAAAAAGTGGTTTTCTGGTCATAACTTTTGTGTTAATTAATTTAAAATTAAAATCTCTCGTCAGTTTTTAGAAACCTCAAAGACAAACCCTAATATGTAGATTTCGTATATGTAAGATTCTTTACAGCATTCGAATAGTGTTTTTTTAGACCATATTTAAAAAAAACATTAAAAAATAAGTGATCATTTATTTTAAAATCCGGCTCTACTGAATGGAGATAAAAGATTCATGAACCGATAGCCGTTTACCTTATAATTCTATCTGTGGTGCAAATGTCAGAATATCTACTCAAAACTACTCTAGGCCCAATTATCTTTTGTGGTAGTTTATCTGTTCTTGAAGCCCTACCTAGGATCGTGGCTTCCCCCACACAAAGCCGATATTTTATGACGAGAGTTGCCAGACTTAAGTGGCAGTGGGCGGGCCACATTGCTCGCAGAACTGATGGCCGATGGGGCATAAAGTTTCTTGAGTGGCGATCGCGTACTGGAAGACACAGTGAGGGAACCGACGATCTGGTTAAAGTCGCGGGAAACAGTTGGTTAAGGGTTAATGACTGTTCATTGTGGAGATCCTTGGGGGAGGTATTTGTGCAGCAGTGGACGTCTTTCGGCTTTTATGTTAATTAGTTGGAATAAAGACAATTCTAACCTGCGGTATTCTTCTGAACCTACTTCACTATAAAGTTTTTTTTGGGTTTTTTAGGTCCATTTGGAGTACAAGGTGATCAGCAGCCACCTGGCTGCCATCCGCCACTCCCGCTGGTTTGAGGAGAACGCCCACCACTCCTCCATCAAGGTACTTGGTTTTCACATTAATTTAAATATGACTGTTACATATTATAAGCAAGTAACTAACTACCTTTGAATTATTTTCAGAGAAATTTCGATAATTTGCCTTAATTACAATTACAATACAAATATTCTTTATTGCACACCTCAATAACATATAACAGTACAGTACACAGATTAAAAGTAGAGGCAGTCAACAGGCGGTCTTATCGCTAGAGAGCGATCTCTTCCAGACAACCTTAGGGTAGCGGAAATCTAGTCGAAAATAATTGTATGAGTAGGTGCAAGGCAAAAGAAACAGTGAAAATCCAGTAAACAATAACAAATAACATATAATACAATAGCTTAATTATACATAAACATACACAAATAAAATAATCAATAAACATACATATACTACATACACAGAGTAAATAAAAATAAAATAATAAAAATACAGTCAGCAAACATTTGTGTTAAGGGAGAGATAGATAATACTCTTTAAGGTGTAATTACATTTAATTATTCCGTGTTTTATGCATTGAAATTACAAAATATATAGAACTAGCTTTTGCCCGCGGCTTCGCTTGCGTTAAATTCGGGGTAGCAAACTATACAAACTTCCACCATTTTAGGGAAGTGGGGGGTTAGAAAGAGACAAAAAGTAGCCTATGTCACTCTCCATCCCTTCCACTATCTCCGATTAAAAAATCACGTCAATTCGTCGCCCCGTTTTGCCGTGAAAGACGGACAAACAAACAAACAAACACACACATACACTTTCCCATTTATAATATTAGTATGGATTACAACCAACACATTAAAGTGGCATAGAATAAGGGGTTAATAAGACTCCTTTTGCTAAAGAGCGAGCGAGTGTATGTATTTACATACTTCTCTGTATTTGTGTGTGTACTCAGTTCAATTATTGTTACTTGTTTTCACTTTGTTGTTATCTTGCTCATTTTCTATCCAATTAAATAATTGATTTAATAAAGTTAAACACGTTGTCAACATCTCTATAACTCCGTTCACTTCCTAGGTGCTGATCCGCCTCCTCCGCGACATGTGCGCGCGCCACGCCGGGCTCGAGCCCCTGACCCCGTGGATGATCGACCTGCTGGCGCACCACTGCATCATGAACAACCCTCAGCGGCAGGCGCTGCCCATCGCTCAGGCGTTCAGGTTAGCAGGCAAACGATCATAGATTCTTATACACGAAAAATATTTGGGGCTAGGATACTTCATACAGTCCAACGACTGTTTATTGATATATACGAGAAAGAGATTTTGGCCAAAGATGCTTCCTTGGGGACTGTTTGTTAATATATACGAGAAAGAGATTTGGGCCTAAGACGCTTCCTTGTGTGATTATCTATACATATAATAAAGCTGAAGAGGGTCGAAAGTCTGTACATGGAAGATAATCGAAAAAAAGTTGTCTGGGGATACTTAGAATCGATAACAGAACACGTCCCAACAATTTTTAGAATTTTTGTCTGTTTATCTGTTTATCTGTTTGTCTGTTTATTTGACCGCGCATCACGTGAAAACGGCTGAACGGATTTTAATGAAATTTTGTACATATATAGTTTGAGTCCCGGGAAAGGATAATATATAGTTTTAATCCCGAAAATCAACTCTGGTGGGGGTGAAAATGGGGTTGAAAGTTTGTATGGAGATTTTTTAAACGCCGAAACGATTTAGATAGAAATGAGTATGGCGATAATTTGAGTCTCGAAAAACGTCATAGGATAGTTTCCAAACCCTTGTGGGGGTGAAAAGGGGGTTGGAAGTTGGTATGAGGATCTTTTTACCGCTGAACTGATTTAGATGAAAATTGGTATAGAGATAGTATGGGGTCTCGAGAGAGGACAAAGGATAGTTTTATCTTCAAAAAAGCCCCCCCCCCCCCCCCCCCCCCATCTTACTTTAGAACCGTAGGTCCAAAAAAATAGAAAAAAATAATGGACGTGAATCCTGAAAGGTACTTTCAATAAAAACTATCTATACATATAATAAAGCTGAAGAGGATCGAAAGTCTGTTCATGGAATATATTCGAAAAAAAGTTGGCTGGGGATACTTAGAATCGATAACAGAACACGTTCCAACTATTTTTAGAATTTTCGTCTGTTTATCTCGGAAATTATCCCTTAAGCGGATGCAAAAGGGGTGGAAGTTTACATGGGGAAGAAACAACCAATAACCGCTGTACGTGTTTAGATGAAATTTGGTATTGAAATAATTTGTAATTTTTTGGTCAAATTTATAACATGTCACCCGTCGATGCTTTAAATTTACCTTTACCCGCTCTTAAGAAATATTTGAAAATGTCATGAATGTCAAAGGGTTATTGCAGGTTCGAGGACTATATATGACGGACAAAGATGCATGGCTCAAACCATAAACTACTACAAAATCATCTAACATTTATAGGACACCGTTTAGGTAGGAAAACATATCAAACGTTTTGTGAAGCAGTCAGATTAGGATTTATTTTTCTTTATAATTAAACAATAGGTACATTATCTGTCTCTCAAGCTGTTTTGATATGTCTTCTTGAAGAACTACGCATTATTTTGTATTACTACATCTGTTTTGAAAAAAATAAGTCCCGTCGAGTTTCTTTTCGGTCATAATACTTCTTGGGCCAGAGGTGTAGGGTTAGAACCGGTGGTAGTTTTGGAACGAAGTTCCTTCTCGGACGGTTCGCGGATGGGGGGCTAGACGAAAAAGCGTCACGTCACGAAAACGCGACGCCCATACGGTTGAGAAACATGTAAAATGGAATGAAATAAAAAATATATAAAATAGAATAAAGTGAAGTGTAGTGAATAGTGAAAGTGAGAAGTGACAAAGTGATAAAAGTGAAAAAAGTCGAGAACAAAAATTTCATAAATTTCAAAAATTTCAAAAAATTCAAAAATTTCCAAAAATTTAGTTCCAATCGAGTGTTCCACGACACTCACTTATTTTATTTTTCTCTGACGTTCATTAGTGCATTGTAATGTGCTTACATTGAAGAATATTATCTTGATCTACACCAATATCATAAATCCTCTATTCCGCGTTCGGAACCGTATGTAATTACCAACATTATTGCAACCAGTAACGTAACATCAGTGTCTATCTATGACAGTGTGGTAAAAACGTATGAAAATTCATTACCTACGGTAACGTAATGAAAATCCGCCCCCCCCGACCGCCGGTACGCCCCCCCCCCGTCCCGACCGCCGGCGCAATAAGGTTGGTCATGGCGGTGTGATGGCGGTCATTCTAATGGTTACAATGGATTTTTAATATGTGTGTAGGTAAAGCAGTGTAAGCTTCTGTACATAATTAGGCCTTATTACGTAACAGTTACATAAACTACTAGGAACCCTTATTGTTTCGCCATGTCCGTCCGTCTGTCCGCGGTCTAGCTCAGTTACCGCTCACACTAGAAAGCTGAAATTTGGTGAGGCCTGATAAGAACTTTCAATAAAAACTATATTGAATAAAATCGGTTCAGCCGTTTTTGAATTATTAGTCCAAAACGCATAGTGAAAGGAAGTGCCGAATAGTAAAATGACGTAAGCGCCGCCAAATATCCCTTAATAAACGACCTTTTGAACGGATGTTTTGTAACAGGGCGGCATCTACGAAACTCTACACTGAGCATCGCCCGACATGCTGTAACGGGCCGTCCGTACCCGTTCAAATAATTATAATTGTTAAATTATATTTTAGGTTTACTTTATATTTTTAGGAACCAAACTGCTTGGTTATATAGTGTATATCAGCCTTTTTACTTCTACTGTTGTCTATGCCTTAGAAGAATAAATACTCTCAGAATTTCAAATATAAAATCACTGACATTGGAATTTGCTTGAAATAACTGTCAACATCACGAAAGCAGTCAAGTCAATGAAATGTATTTTTGTGAGTGTATTTAAATGTGTAAAGCAGAACTAATGCGTATCATAACGTATAGAAAATGAACATAAAGGATTACCCCAGCTTTTATAAGTTAAGTACTTCCATTCCTATTTATATTAATCTTTTAAATACTATATAATGTCCCGATTTACCAAAGTTATTTTATTTGATGTGTTTGTGTGTATCTAATGTTAAAGGCCCTCCCTGTGTCCCTAACTACATTCCTTACTAACCTTTGGGTGCTAGAGTGGACTTTATGCGAATCCGGTATTTCTGACTTTGTAACTAGGCAAGTATATATAGACAGCGGTAGTATAAAGATGATACCTAGATGAGACCTATATATACCTATTTAATAATGATAGCACTTCACAGCGACAAGGTAGGTATTCTTCTAATGGGCCCATCAATTCTAGGGTTTATGACACACAAATAGCTAAAAGGACAGAGTAAAGACAATTCGATACACTAAACGTACCCTCCCTACTTTAAGCTCATTGTTCTATACTTACTCGGACTAACTGACACCGTTCAAAGACAATCTTCATGAAAATATTCCCATATAGGTCTAGGGGTACTTAATGGCCGTTTGTCATACAATCTTTAAAAAACAGGAGGTCGATGAGGAAGCATGATGAAGGACGAGAGGAGCACGGGCGAGCTTTCTTTACGTTGCTGAACCCGGGTTACTTTAGAACAACGTAGGAATAGACGATCACTGGCCAATTCGAGAAGACTCACTCTAAGGACCTAAGGTAACTGGCGATAAGGTAGATTCAGCTAGGCTAGGGCTTCTCAGTCGGAGCTCGTTACAGTTTGATTGCCGTGACCTGCATGTGTTCCATATTCAGCGTACCTATGATGTTTTTATCGCCAGTTCCTTGTATTTACCTGTGTGAGTCAAAAAAGTGGCTTTAGGCCACAGTTTGCTGCTGTTGAAGTGGATAGCATAGTGGAAAGCTTGTTTCGTGCCTCTCCTGTCCTTAAAATGCTTAAAACCTACGAGATATAATAATAAAAAAAAAACTTCATACATAAATTTAGTATATACAGTGTGACCTTAGTTAGTGGACGGAACCTTAAATCACACATAGGGTTACTTCTTAGAAATGCTCTAACACATATATTTTTTTTAATTAGAACATGAGTTTACAAATAAATTTACTAAGAAAAGATTTTTTTTTATGTCAACAAAAAGAAACAATTTTTGACAGAAACATATTAGTGACACGTCAGAGCAACGCAATATGCTTGTATGTGAGTGTTGATGTTGTCAGTTGCCATCACACACTTTGTCACATAAGACATTTGTTAAATTTGTAATAAGTGTCATGAATAAAAAAGACGACCAAAAAGGGTAAAGAAGGTTTCATACTGTTCAATGAGGATGTATGTATATTTTCATGACATTAAATAACATACAGGCTGGTCTAAAGTCAAACTAAGAAATCGTAAATTGTCAATTTCTTCGTATGAGGTTCTTCAAAAAAGGAGTGTATAGGTTCTTAAAGGGTAGGCAACGCGCATTTAAGTCCTCTGGGTTTGCAGGCGTCCATAGGCTACGGTATCTGCTTACCATCGGGACGGCCGTATGCTTGTTTTCCAACGTCGTGATATAAAAAAAACACACGCCAAATTCATTATTGCGGGTTGGCTATGATAAACTTGAAATCATGAAGTTTGCTGAGGCAGATATACAGGGTGGCAGGTGACAACGAGTTTGAGTAGATTTGTAATAGTTAGAATCATAATTAAAAAATAAAACCAAATTCACTACTTGCATCTGCTTAAGGTTTAGCACAAAATAGTTTTTTTGTGTGAATGTTTAAAAGGCTATAAGTTAGACACGGTTTCACACATCTACATAGTTTCTATGGGGGAAATATAGTGCTAAGGCTAAACTAACTCCCATTTCGTAAAGGGCCCTCGTGGACTTCCACCGAGTATACTCTATAACATGTGAGAAGTGTTTAAAGTTCATTTATTCCTTCAAAATTTAGGCCAACTTTTTTGACCGAAGTTCCTTATCGGACGATTCGAGGATGGGGCTAGACGAAAAAAAAGGTCAAATATCCGTCACGAAAAAGCGTCACGTCACGAAAACGCGACACAAAGCCAAAGCCATACGATTGAGAAACATGTAAAATGAAATGAATTAAAAAAATAAATATATTAAAAAATATAATAAATTGAAGTGAAGTGTAGTGAAAAGTGACACTTTGTCAATTCTAATTTTCACAAAAAAATTAATAAATCCAAAAATTCATAAAAATTAAAAAAAAATTCAAAAAATATATTAAAAAAATCAAAAAGATCAAAAAGAACTAAAAAAAACATCAAAAATAAAATAAATAAAAAAATAAACAAAAAATAAAAAAAATTTAGAAAAAAAAAATAAAAAAAAAATCAAATAATCAAAATAACCAAAATAATCAAATAATCAAAATAACCAAAATAATCAAATAATCAAAATAACCAAAAAAATAAAAAAAAAATAAAAAAAAAAAACAAAAAAAAATTCAAAGAATTCAAAAAATTCAAAATTTCAAAAAAAAAATTAAAAAAAAACTAATTTTAAATTTCCAAAAAAACATTAAAACCACAAAAAATGCGAAAAAGTCAAATATTTAATAAAATGAAATAACATAACTTCGTTCCACGACACTCACGCATTTTTTTTAATTCTTGAACTGATTGCTTTATTTTGTATGCCGTACTACTTATAATAGACTTTGCCTTATTGCTCTAGTAGTAGTAGTAGTAGTAGTAGTAGTATTAGTACATTACTTACCTAGGGCTGTAAAAAAAAGAAAGCCCGAAATCGCAGGTATTTGGGACCCGAGCCGCAGGCGAGGGTTGTAAATATGCGATAGAGGGCTTTCTTTTTTACTGCCCGTGGTGAGTACACAATTTTACGTCCCCACCTGGCCATAATGCGAGTTTTACCGTAAGCGTAGCGAGCGGTAAAACTCACATTATGGCCAGGTGTGACGTAAAATACTTTATTGTACAACAAAGAAACATACAACAGAAAGAATATATGATATTTGTACAAAGGCGGACTTATCCCTTAGGGGATCTCTTCCAGTCAACCTTTGAGCAGTTGAGTAGTACTTATTAACTATAGAAAGCTTACAGTACTTTTAGTTTACAGTAGAATGACCTGGGTCAGTATTTAATATAGTAATTACATAGTAGATATATATTGTTTTTATGCAAAGCTGTCAGTTCAGTAATCATTATTACGGTTGCCATAGGATAGGTCATTCAAATGCACTAATTTCATTTAAGATTTAGTACTTATATCTGTCTTTAAGGCCAGTCTACTGATGCCGTAATTTTTGCTAGAGACCGATGACTTGTTCTGTTCTGTAAAGACTTAAGAACAATTTTGTTGGCAGATATTTCACTAAATTCTGATTACCTAGGTCAGAGCCTAAACGTTAACTACTTCTAATTTTTAACTACTAAATCAAGCAAAATAAAATGGTTTTATCATGTAATTTAATAGGTAGTTAATACGCAGGTACATTCTACAGTTGTTTTACTTCAACTCTATCTTGACGCCGGTAATTTGGGGAGGTTCAATCCAATGGTTTTCAAGGTCTAGGTATTCTGGTAGGTCACTTGCAAAATATTCCCTTCTTTAATCTGTAAAAAGACATCATATGAATATATTGAATAAACTAGGTACATATCTACCTGCCTAACCAAAATGAATCATGTCTCTAAATAATAATACTTATATTTTACGCTTACAAGTCTCTTTATGCTGATCGTACTTCTACGACACGACCTACTAAAAAAATGCCCTTTTATTTAATTTTAGCATGTAGATAACCTATAGATATTTGGCGAAGCAAAGCAGAGCCATATCTTTTCACCAACCAAATTTAATTAGGCTAGGTACGAGTATTACGTATATATTTTATTTATTCCATCTATGAATCATAAATAATGATTTTAATCACATTCATACAATAAATGGTGTCTGTGCACATTATTAGAACCAGAAGGGTTCTTATTCCTATTCTTACCACATTCATACAAAAAGGTGTCTGTGGTATATGTATTAAGAATTACTAAAACAGAATTCTGATACTTACCGCATTCATACAAAAAGGTGTGTGTGGTATATAATTATATATTATATATATACCTATTATGTATATTTATTTCTATTTTACAAGAATGGCAATTGAGATATTACAACTTAAACGAATATAATAGAACTTTTTCCAGCATTTTAAAATAGTTCCAAGAACCTTCATATAGAAATAATTTTATACAAAGCTTCCATGGGCATTCTACGCCTACGGTAAGTTTGAGAAATATTTTAGGTTAAATTACTATGTAGGTACCGTCAGCAGAAAACAAGTCTCCAGAAATAGAGTAAAATAAAATAATTTTGACATTAAATTATCTTTAAAATGTGCTATAATACGTTATTAGTATTAACAAAGTTGGGGTTTTGTACAAATTAATTACACTAAATAGAATTTGTAAAAAAAAATTAAGCCTTTTTTTTTCAATTTTTAATTGGGTTTCGTTAGGGCCTATTTTACGAAGTTTATATCGAGACGTGTTGTTCCATTGTTTTGGACGAATGTATGAGCGAGTGATTAATATGGTGAGGAATGATGATTGTGTGATGCATAAATTAAAACTGAGAGAGACTAACTGGTGTGGTGGAGCACTTACACAGCGGTTATACAGCATTGTATAACAAAGACTGTTAATGTAAAATAACATTTATAAGTTATAACTGACTGTGAGAGAGCGTCATAATACCAGTGGTGTCACCGACTACGACTGAGACCTGACAGTGTGTAGAGCCTCTACAATGGAATTGGACTTAAGATATAAACATTAAAGTTCATTGTCATCTCACTATTACACTTTACGGTACAAGGAACATTTTGGGTATTGCTATTAGTTAGTGTCATTTCAAGCTGACAGGTTGCAGGTTTACCTAACTGCTATCCAAAGTGGGTCCTACTCCACAAGAAGCTAACATTACCCCTGATAAATCTACACATCGGCAATTGCACGATGTCAATAAAACATTTTTTTTTCTATATAAATTAGAATACAAATCTGAATATTAAATCAATATTTAAAAATTATCATTCAGTTAAAAATAGACCTATCTTTATTACAAGGTCTAAAAAGTTTATTAAGGTTATCAAATCTAATAAACAATTTAAATTATTTTGATATCTGGTCTAGACCAGGTTATAAGGCTAAATAGCCAAAGACATCATGTATTTGCTGAACATACTCCCGGCTGAGAGTGGTCCGTATTCTAGTGAAGCCTAGGTTTTAGTGTTGGTAATTGAACATTTAACGGTAGGAACCCACCCTGGAGAAGTCTCACTTTACAAGGGCTGCATTGATTTCCTTTCCCTGTCCGATAAGCAAAGCAGGATGAGGTCGGAAGTGTCCTTGCATATACGGCTAGAGTTGATTCTGGATTCACAACCCGGAGTTCCTTTGCTTGAGTGAGGATTATCTGTGGAGGCTTGTAAAAGTTCATGCCATACATATGAGAACTTGGAAACTTGACTTTATATACGCCAGCACTCTTGGTTTGGTTAAAATACACACCACATAAGAGGATTATAAAAAAAAACGTCTACGCCAAATGGAAAGATCCCAATGAACTTAGATCTCTCATTAAAAATTTATTGTTTTTACAAAAAAACTTATGCTACCAATCTATTTATGTTTAAAATTTTTGCTTTCATGAGACACCTTGTCAGATGTGTCTATGTTCGAAAAATTTGGGGGTAGTGTGGTAGTAGCATAAGCCTGTTTCTCTTTCTCAATCAATCGGTAATGTTTTATTTAGTTTAATATTTGCTTTCATTACTTGATTGCGTCCATGCAAATTTGGGGGGGTAGTATACATCGTGTGTCTGATGAATTCATAAAACTTTTTTTTTTCTTAAAAGTATATAAAAAAAAAACTACTTAGTATACACCGTGTGTCTGATGAATTCATAAAGCTTTTTCTTTTCTTCATAAGTACTTTTAAAATTTTATAGTTATTGAAATTTTGCTTTCCATGACCCAGATGTGTCTATGTTCGCAAAATTTGGGGGTAGTGTCTAACGGGCCGTCCGTACCCGTTCAAATAATTATAATTGTTAAATTATATTTTAGGTTTACTTTATATTTTTAGGAACCAAACTGCTTGGTTATATAGTGTATATCAGCCTTTTTACTTCTACTGTTGTCTATGCCTTAGAAGAATAAATACTCTCAGAATTTCAAATATAAAATCACTGACATTGGAATTTGCTTGAAATAACTGTCAACATCACGAAAGCAGTCAAGTCAATGAAATGTATTTTTGTAAGTGTATTTAAATGTGTACCGCAGAACTAATGCGTATCATAACGTATAGAAAATGAACATAAAGGATTACCCCAGCTTTTATAAGTTAAGTACTTCCATTCCTATTTATATTAATCTTTTAAATACTATATAATGTCCCGATTTACCAAAGTTATTTTATTTGATGTGTTTGTGTGTATCTAATGTTAAAGGCCCTCCCTGTGTCCCTAACTACATTCCTTACTAACCTTTGGGTGCTAGAGTGGACTTTATGCGAATCCGGTATTTCTGACTTTGTAACTAGGCAAGTATATATAGACAGCGGTAGTATAAAGATGATACCTAGATGAGACCTATATATACCTATTTAATAATGATAGCACTTCACAGCGACAAGGTAGGTATTCTTCTAATGGGCCCATCAATTCTAGGGTTTATGACACACAAATAGCTAAAAGGACAGAGTAAAGACAATTCGATACACTAAACGTACCCTCCCTACTTTAAGCTCATTGTTCTATACTTACTCGGACTAACTGACACCGTTCAAAGACAATCTTCATGAAAATATTCCCATATAGGTCTAGGGGTACTTAATGGCCGTTTGTCATACAATCTTTAAAAAACAGGAGGTCGATGAGGAAGCATGATGAAGGACGAGAGGAGCACGGGCGAGCTTTCTTTACGTTGCTGAACCCGGGTTACTTTAGAACAACGTAGGAATAGACGATCACTGGCCAATTCGAGAAGACTCACTCTAAGGGCCCAAGGTAACTGGCGATAATGTAGGTTAAGCTAGACGAGGGCTCCAGATCGCCGAGCTCGTTACAATGCTCTTGGCCGGTTTTTTTTGCATTGGTGTCCCGGAAATCACCCCTTAAGGATTACTAATTCTAATTCAAGAAAATCCCTAGCCAGGTTATACGTAGCCTATAAAAATTCAACGTCTAAAAGGGGGGGGGGTTAGCCACTACACTCAATTGAGGGACCCCCGCACCCGACCCTCCAAGTGCTCCTCAAATAGAAAAAAAATCATTTCTGCATTTGTAACCCCCCTCCCCTACCCCGATTTCAACCGAGCCTGTACTTACCTTTCATGCTTAGACTGATTTGACGGGAGGATCGATTTGGATGATATTTGCCGTGGACATGAACGTATAAATACAAAAGTGGTCCTGTATAGTCCCATATACACCTACTACTCTATGTCGTTTAAATCATGCCAAAAAAATTAATATGATAAAAAAAGTGTTCATTTTTGAGTGTATCGTAGTTTCATTTAGTGGTAATTGTAAAATATTTTATTAGGACTACTGTCCTCTAGCGTATCCATCTGTCAACTTTACTTCCAGTTCCGCCTCCAGGGTAGCGGGAGAGAAATTAGGGGTGAATTAGCCGCTTACTGACACAGACCGAATTCCACGCGGGCGGAGCCGCGGGCACAGCTAGTTTGTTAATATACAGGAGAAAGATATTTGGTCCTACATTACTTCCTTATTTTTCAAAGAATCCTTCTCCTCTCAGATATATTGTGCACCACGCCGTATTTGAACTGCTGACCCCGCAGATGATTCACCTCGAAATATCTTTGCAGATCTGTCCAAAGCCTTTGACATTATCATACAATCAGTTTGTATCAAAATCAATGTAAACGAAACTGGTATACCAGTACCATATGATCAATAAATAATGTAAGGATCACTTTTCCAACTCTTAGAAATTATAATGTGTTAAACTTGAGTGTTATAGTAACAGGCTTATTTTCTTTGACATCCCCCAAGGTAATATCCTGGGCCCTAATCTCTTTCTTGTCTATGTTAGTTCTTTAATCCTGATTGCAACATTCGTACCCGTGCAAATGACAATAATTAACCTTTTAGATGCCAAGAACACCTAAAAGTCGTGGCGTACGCTGTCAAAGTAACCTTAACCCCTTCAAGTAAGGTTTATATTGGCTCACTTGCGGCAGTGACGAATGTTTTTGATGATGAATTGTCAAATGTTTTTTCTCAAACATGCAATGAAATATTCTCTTTACGTTCCTTATCATAGACTCGGAAGTATCCTTTTTCGGGCGCAGCATCTCGAGGCGGCCTGAAATGGGATTTCATACAACTTTTCAGGCCTAGGCCTGCAAAGTAACTTTTTTTTTGTTTCAACATCCAACCTCATTCAGACAGCGTCAAAGATGGCGGCAGGTTTTACGAACAGCTGATTTTAACTTTTTAATTTTTACTTCATGGTCGCTTTTTAGATTGAATAAAACATTGTCCTTTTGGTTTTTTATTTTATTTTATTTCATTGCATGTTTGAGAAAAGCACTATACATGCCTCGGCGTGAAAACGGATTCCCGCCCTCGTATCTATCCGGCCTCGCTACGCTCGGCCGTCTATATCAACTTGGCCGGAAATCCGTGTTTTCCTGGCCTCTGATGTAATGTACTATTGGTTTCCTGTTAACAGACGCGCCCTGTCCCTGTTGGCCGGGGGCCTGTTCCTGCCGGGCTGCGCGGGGCTCTCGGACCCGTGCGAGGCCGCGCACGCGCGCGCGCACACCGCGCTGGACCTGCAGGCGCAGGATAACGCGGCCGCCACTGCGCAGACGTGAGTATACAGGGTGTCCCTGCCGAGCTGCGCGGGGCTCTCGGACCCGTGCGAGGCCGCGCACGCGCGCGCGCACACCGCGCTGGACCTGCAGGCGCAGGACAACGCGGCCGCCACTGCGCAGACGTGAGTATACAGGGTGTCCCTGCCGGGCTGCGCGGGGCTCTCGGACCCGTGCGAGGCCGCGCACGCGCGCGCGCACACCGCGCTGGACCTGCAGGCGCAGGACAACGCGGCCGCCACTGCGCAGACGTGAGTATACAGGGTGTCCCTGCCGAGCTGCGCGGGGCTCTCGGACCCGTGCGAGGCCGCGCACGCGCGCGCGCACGCGCGCGCGCACACCGCGCTGGACCTGCAGGCGCAGGACAACGCGGCCGCCACTGCGCAGACGTGAGTATACAGGGTGTCCCTGCCGGGCTGCGCGGGGCTCTCGGACCCGTGCGAGGCCGCGCACGCGCGCGCGCACACCGCGCTGGACCTGCAGGCGCAGGACAACGCGGCCGCCACTGCGTAGACGTGAGTATACAGGGTGTCCCTGCCGAGCTGCGCGGGGCTCTCGGACCCGTGCGAGGCCGCGCACGCGCGCGCGCACACCGCGCTGGACCTGCAGGCGCAGGACAACGCGGCCGCCACTGCGCAGACGTGAGTATACAGGGTGTCCCTGCCGGGCTGCGCGGGGCTCTCGGACCCGTGCGAGGCCGCGTACGCGCGCGCGCACACCGCGCTGGACCTGCAGGCGCAGGACAACGCGGCCGCCACTGCGCAGACGTGAGTATACAGGGTGTCCCTGCCGAGCTGCGCGGGGCTCTCGGACCCGTGCGAGGCCGCGCACGCGCGCGCGCACACCGCGCTGGACCTGCAGGCGCAGGACAACGCGGCCGCCACTGCGCAGACGTGAGTATACAGGGTGTCCCTGCCGGGCTGCGCGGGGCTCTCGGACCCGTGCGAGGCCGCGTACGCGCGCGCGCACACCGCGCTGGACCTGCAGGCGCAGGACAACGCGGCCGCCACTGCGCAGACGTGAGTATACAGGGTGTCCCTGCCGAGCTGCGCGGGGCTCTCGGACCCGTGCGAGGCCGCGCACGCGCGCGCGCACACCGCGCTGGACCTGCAGGCGCAGGACAACGCGGCCGCCACTGCGCAGACGTGAGTATACAGGGTTCCCTGCCGGGCTGCGCGGGGCTCTCGGACCCGTGCGAGGCCGCGCACGCGCGCGCGCACACCGCGCTGGACCTGCAGGCGCAGGACAACGCGGCCGCCACTGCGCAGACGTGAGTATACAGGGTGTCCCTGCCAAGCTGCGCGGGGCTCTCGGACCCGTGCGAGGCCGCGCACGCGCGCGCGCGCACCGCGCTGGACCTGCAGGCGCAGGACAACGCGGCCGCCACTGCGCAGACGTGAGTATACAGGGTGTCCCTGCCGGGCTGCGCGGGGCTCTCGGACCCGTGCGAGGCCGCGCACGCGCTGGACCTGCAGGCGCAGGACAACGCGGCCGCCACTGCGCAGACGTGAGTATACAGGGTGTCCCTGCCGGGCTGCGCGGGGCTCTCGGACCCGTGCGAGGCCGCGCACGCGCGCGCGCACACCGCGCTGGACCTGCAGGCGCAGGACAACGCGGCCGCCACTGCGCAGACGTGAGTATACAGGTTGTCCCTGCCGAGCTGCGCGGGGCTCTCGGACCCATTTTAACAATGTTTTTTTCTAAAGTCTGACTCACGCTGAACCGTAGACTTCTTGTAGGTTTTCCTATAATGTACAGGTAAGTAACAGGTAAAAAACTGCATTTAGAGTTTATTTATTTATACACAAGTAGTTTTTTTATGAAAATGAATAGCGCTATATGAAATACTTGTTGCTATGGAACCCTTTTATTTAAGATTTTGGCACAATATACTATAAAATGACCCATCAATATTACTGAAACTGAAATAAAAATCTAGTCTTTTCTTTTATATTTAAAATATGCTTTCATTCCCCAGACTTCTTCGAGTGGTAGCCCGCGGCGGTCACCGCTACGTGCTTGGTCTTCAGCTCTTCGAGGGAGGCAAGGACATCTCTGGCGAGATCACTGTCTGGGATGGAGTAGTGGTCTCTCCTCTAGCCCCGGCCTATAGTGACACGCCAGAGCCCATGGACACAGATGACAAAGGTACACAGTGAACCACGGAGTCGTAATATTCTCTCTAGCCCCAGCGTATAGTGACGCGCGAGAGCCCATGGACACCGATGACAGGAGGATCTTTGTTTTTTTTGCTATTTATTTTTATGTATGTTCACCGATTATTCGAAGACCGCTGGACCGATTTGGAATTATTATTTTTTGTTTGAAAGAGTATATTTCACAGTTGCTCCCATTGCAACCAGGTCAGGGTCTGATGATGGGATCCTGGAGAAATCGAGGGAACTCTTCAACTATTATAGGCACACCTATAGCGATTTAAGTATTTTTTACAGCAGCTCAAGCATTTGCTTTTGGAAAGGTGGAGGCTAAGTGAAGTCTGTTCTTTTTTGTTCAAAATTATACTGTATCGTGCCGTGGCACGTCACGGTACAGTATAAAAGCGACCATTGAATCTTGTAAGACGTTTATTTATGACTAAGGGAGGTTTGTTTCTGTTCACTAACTATTGTATTTTGTTCCAGAAGAAGAGCAAGATGGCGTGGCGGCTTAAACCAAACTTTACGCAATACTTTATTATTAGTTAAGTATGACATGAGACCTTACTTTAAGTGCATTGAATCGTATGTCTCTTCAATAAAATTCTAAATTAAGTTTTCTTGTTTTATTTGCGTTTTATCCCTCATAAGTCATAATATAAGTAATAGGCAAATTTCAACCTTAGACCTACGAATTAACGATGCGATATTTTTTGACAAAAATATGTGTGGGTATAATTAAGTATACACCTCCTTATTATGGACTTACATGTGTTTGTCCAAAAAAATCGCATAGATTGTATAAGTATGGTGACCTTGACTGTACTCCCATATATAATAGTCTCTTATAAATTATTCATTGGAAAATGCTATCACGTCCAGTGCCATGGATCTATGGCATGGGTCAGGTAATTACGGATACCGCAAAACCATGATTCCATGAGTCCATCCAGTCGGCCTCCTCATTCGTCACTCACGCATATGTGATCGCACCATCAGGGTTTAAGCCATTAATTACCGTAAGTACCGTTTAAGTTGTGAATACATATGTGAGTTTCGAGAAACATCGTCATATTATGGAATCACAGTTCTGTCTCAGCGGTGCGTATCCGTAAAATCACGTCTAATTGTTTTATAGATCCATGCTTATTGCAAAAGATTGATGAAAACACAATTATTTGATGTTTCATCGTAAGGAAACTGGACCTAATCTCAATAAGGCTTAGTAGACTAAGGGCCGGTTGCACCAAACCGTCTGTTAAAATCAACGTCATCGTTAAAAATCTTGTATGAAAATTTTGACAGTTTTCTATGTGATGACAGCTCCGTCGCCATATTTAACGTTGATCAGTTCGTTAGTTATGCGTGGGGCAACCCACCCTAAAGCCAAGGATGATTAAGACATGGATGTACAATGCCTATACAAAATCGCGTTCCTCGAACCTTCAGGCTATACGTCTGTTTTCGGTACTGAGTGCCACAGCGCCATCTGTTGAGTCTGGAGTCGAGTTATTCTGTCAGCGTTAATCGCCGAACAAAATATTAGAAACTAGAATTTATTAATTTAATCTTAATTGCACAAAATAAGATGGTACAAATGGCGGACTTAATGCCATAAGGCATTCTCTACCAGTCAACCAATGGGCTTAACTTCTGTTAAGCCCATTGGTTACGTTACAGGTTAAGTAGGAATTTAGTGTTTGTGGTGACCGATAGATGACGCTAGTGCTTTAGCCTGAAATAAGGAAACGAGATTTAGTCAATACATGTCTTAATCATCCTTGCTAAGGCTGACATTGTAAGGGCCGGTTGCACCACACCGTCTGTTAAAGTCAACGTCATCGTTAAAAAAATCTTGTATGAAAAGTTTGACAGTTTCCTACGGGATGACAGCTCCGTCGCCATATTTAACGTTGATCAGGTCGTTAGTTGTGCGTGGTGCAATCCACCCTAAGTAGTATTCATTCATGAACCGACCGGAGCGAGTGTCGCAACGAACAGACGAGGAATATGGCGGCGGTCGACGCGCGCGTACCATAGATCGTATACACGAGAGAGAATGTTCATAATTTATTGAACCGACGCAACGTAGCCAATTAACACACCCACTATAGTCATAACACTCGCTACCAATGACGCTGACTTATTAGATTTCGAGCCCTTCGCATTTGCTAAAGCTAAAGTCCTTTTAGCGGTCTCTAGTTTGGCCTCTGCTTCTTTTAGAGCTATTCTAGCTACGACAAGTTTATTCATAGATTTACTTGTATCTTTCTCCGCCCTTTTCACCGCCTCCGCTGTGGTCTTAACCATCACTTCTTGCATATCGGCCGTAGCGTTCTCAGCCATATCATCGGTCGATCTTTGCCACCGCCTGGCTACGCTGAGCGCCTCTAAAGTCGCGTTGTAATTCTGCAGTGCGATATCCGTTATATTCCGAAGTTTTTCTACTTTTTTCTCTAATAATAATACCTCTGTGTCTGGAGAGATCTGTAAGAAACAACGTAGATATAATAAGAGTAATTTCACTGATTTATAATTTTCACGTATTTTTTAATGATATTTTCTTTTATGTTGATGTTGGACTGGGAGCGATACAAAACTACCATCAAAGCATTGAAGGCAAGAACCATATAGTTATCGAACGAGCGAGCGCGGCGAAGCGAAGTTCTTACAGACAACTTCGGAAACAATAGAATACAATAACGCTTTGACTACCGAGAACCCGCCTGGTAGGCACTCGTAATGTTTGCTCAGATGCCGGGCACGCGGCGTGCGGCATTGCGTTGCATGTCGGAGCCCGCCTGACGGGTTCTGTCGGTTTCTGGCGTATTGTTCAATATTTTGCCCGGTTGCGAAAGTGATAAACATTCCTTCCAACAATAATACACTAATTTCCCCCATATTTCATTAGATTAAATATGGAAGGGATTACATTTTTATTCTTTTAATTACAGTTATTCTGCCGCTTCTGCGCTAAATTGTTTTAAGTTTTCATACAGAGTAGCTAATAATCTGGTGGATTTTGACAGCTAGACCTCTCGCCACGGTGCTGCCACCTAGTGAAAAACTCGCGGAAACCCTCATTACAGAAAATTTTGTCTACCTATACATTGCAGGCCAGGTATTGTGTATCCCTTTTCATTAAAGTTTTATGACGTTTTATTATAGAACTAATACAGTCTGTCCGAAAAGAGAAGTGTCGTGGTTTACTTACCTATATGGGAACTGATACATTCTACGACACTCCTCTTTCCGGACAGACTCTTGAAGTGGATAGGTACTTACAATAAAAACTATGCAGGTAATTTTACTTACAGCAGAACATGGTAAAACCAAGGCCAGAGAAATCGCAGCCAGAAATATATACACAGAATAGTCCATTTTGAAACGCTTTCCGCACTTCTGTCATATACAGTATTTAACACATGTAATTACGGTTTATGCGCCTACTATAAACATTTTACCACACATGTTAAAAAAACCCTTCTTTATAGGTACGTGTTCAATCAAAAACTTTGAGTAAGTAAAGAGGAAAAACGGGAACCTAAATTGATTTCACCGTTTTCACGTCCTGCTTCTTAAATAATAGATCTTCTAGGTACTTCAACAATTCCTCAAACTAGCTACGAAAAATTTGAAGAATATCCTCCCGGTGTCGTACTATCGGTTAATTAAATTGGATTGAACGTTGTTGCTTTGGTATTCTACTGGTAAGGCGTACGACTTTCAATCCAGTGTGATCACAGATTACAACATACTACGTAGTGTGATTATTCATACTATTGTGCATAACATAACAATGACCACATAATTGTTACCTATTGTTTTTTGGTAATTCAAAATATATAGAATGATGTTATACGTTGACAAGACATGGAAATTGTCTGACAGATCAAACTAGTGTAATATGATGTTGTCTATGAATAAGGAAACTATTTATTAAAATAGTTGCTAGTAAATTAATACGTTAAAAATAAGTTATTGAACATTATGTGGAGCATAGATCAAATGCGGCCTGTTAGCGGTGGGTTATCCGGACATACCTCGCTTCGCTCGCTCGGTAAATAAGTCAAACTACTGGTGACTTAGCAGAAGCTTAGCAATAAGTAGTAACCTTAATTAATTGTAATAAGAACTAGTTTTATCTTGACTTATGTAACTTAACTGCTATCTTTTTTTTAAATACTTTTGCTCTGGGTTCTAGTAGGTACACGACTACAACGTGATGGCGTTTTTAGAAATATCATACAGAGTATGTCTGGGAAGAGAAGTGTCGTAAAATGTTTGGTTCCCATATATACCATGACATATTCTCTTTCTGGACAAACTCTATCAAGTTTTATTTCGTACAGATACTTGCTTCTAAGTCACGGATCATAAGACAATCCGGATAGTACTTTTACTATATTTCCCTAACCACAGTTGAACCTTATTACCGAGCAAAACAGTCGTTCATAGGTCACTAGTAAAAAGTAATAAAAACAGTCCGATAGAGAGCATAATGTAGGGGGCGGTGTCTCACTCGCACAATGCTGCCAACTTATGAAACTTACCAATGTGGTTTTATTTATATACATTTATTTTAGTAACTCACTAGAAGTTACTTCCTACTTATAATAATTTATTGCAAGATTTGAATTAATACTTTGATCCCTTTTAGCTGCTTTGAATTTTTTTACGACGTAAATATTATTTATTCATTAAATTAAAGAATTGCATTTAATATTGCAGACAGTAGTAAGTTTTGTAATATTTAAAATACGGTCTGGTATCCCCATCCCATCAGTCCCATCACTGACATAATATGTCACTGATATTATTTCAAATGACGCCGCTCAGCTCAACAACATTTCGTAACAACATTTTTAAGTAAAAATGGCCAAGATATGTTGCGTAAAAGGGTGCAGGGGTGAGACTTAACAATAAAGTAGACTTTCCTTTCACCGGTAATCCACAATCATTCAATTTTACGATTTAACAACAAGTTAAGATTGTCAAACAATAGGGTGACTATGATGTCGGCAACCTACGGTCGGGTTTGTTGTTTTTACAGAAATGTACATAAGTACATGGTCTGTTCCTAAGTATTACTTACACTGAGTTACACAGGACAGGAGTGGCCCGCGGGTCTTTTTAGGCCCTTTCGAAAGGGTCGTAAAATGGCACAAGGCCATACAAAAAATTGTAGTAGTGGCAGTATAATAAATAAATAAATAAATATTAAATAAATATTATGGGACAATCTTACACAAATCAACCTAGTCCCACGGTAAGCTCAATAAGGCTTGTGTTGTGGGTACTAGACGACGATATATGTAATAGATATATACATATAAATACTTAAATACATAGAAAACATCCATAACTCAGGAACAAATATCCGTGATAAACACACAAATAAATGCCCTGACCAGGATCCGAACCCGGGACCTGCTTCATAGGCAGGGTCACTACCGACTAGGCTAGGAGACCGTTAAAATATACTTTGTTGTACAACATTTGTACAACAAAGAAAAATACAACAGGAAGAATATACAATATTTGTACATGGAAGA
Organism: Pammene aurita; assembly: GCA_947086415.1. Classification (NCBI taxonomy): domain Eukaryota; kingdom Metazoa; phylum Arthropoda; class Insecta; order Lepidoptera; family Tortricidae; genus Pammene; species Pammene aurita. The sequence goes on from OX352313.1 coordinate 15,095,850, forward strand.
GATCTCTTCCAGTCAACCATTGAGCAGTTCGATGTTATTGATGTTTTCTTTATTTACCTTTAAGTATATTAAAGTCGGAGAACTGTCCACATCAGACATGACGCAATAGTGAGAGCCACGAACCCCCTGTACTTACTTAGTTTTAGTTTGCTACACTAACTATCCCCTATTTTAAGACGCGGACATCTGGCAATTGTTCATCGGTGTTATGCAAACGAGTTGTAAGAAATAAATATCTTACAGTTCTAGGTTTGATGCAGTGCAGTATCATGTAATTAATAAGATTATATCATTTTCAGGAGTTTCTGTTGGGGGAAAATAGTGCAAAATGATGTTACGTTAATGTATTGTTTGTCGCCTACCGTCTGTTTTTTTCCGTAGCGATACGCAATGTTTTTACTTTTTTGTTGTTTGTTTTTTGTTGTTTTTGTTTTTTGTTAGCGATAGGCTTCGACAGTTTTTACCTATTAACTGAAATATTTTGCTGGTCTGTCACTCTGACGTCCTCCGATAAATAGCTGCCAGATGCCTGGATCTAGCAATAAGTTTAAAATAGTAAACTAATTAGAGGGGTTCTCTGCTCCCACTACCGCGCCAACGTATCTGAAGTGGCCAACTCCTTAAGTCAGTAGAATGTATACGTTCCCATTAGAACTATGAGACTTCTCTTTCTGGACAATACTTACTAGACGACAAGCATATTTTATTTTATATTTATCTTCATACTATCCCAATCCCACATACATCATAGTACATATGGTCACTCTACTTAGAATGAGATGCAGCCCCCTACATTACCCTCTCTTTCGGCCTCACTTTGTGGTCGAAGTATGACCTCCAGATTGTATTTAACTTCATGTTCTAAGTATTTGTTCTAACAAATTAAGAGAAAGTTAATGCAATTACACTGTGGCTTAAAAAACACGAATCCAGGCCACATTTATTTAAAAAAGTACAAATGTCAAAAAACGTCACAAAGTCTATTGTAAACACTGCAGTGTTATTTCTTGTTTTGCATTTATTTTTATTAAATATTGGTTATTTCAAGCCAAAATAATGTCTAAATCGGTTCACGTAGTAGACGGCGAGGCTTCGGAATCGGATTCCGAAATAGAAATTGGTAAATCACCTGTAAGTGTCTGTTTTTGTAGACGAAACAATGTCTAGCAGAAGATTACCTATATTCAATCTTATTGTGAAGCGTTAAAACTAATATTAAGCATAACTAAGTTTTACTAATGTCCTTAAACACCAGTACCAGTTATTACTGTTTAGTTTGTTACCAACTGACTTCTATTTTAGAAGTGAATGTTTTGAGAACTGTTGCAAAAAACTGACCTAGCTAATTCTGTTCCAATGATTCTCATCATGAGAAAAGCGAATGTTAGAAACAAGCTGTGACGAAATACTTTTTGGCGCCCAACTAAATTAAAAAAGATTTTTTATAATAATAATTTTAAACAAACAACCAACCAACTTCACTTAATCTCCACCTTTCTAAAAGCAAATGCTCGAGCTGCTGTAAAACATACTAAAATCACTAAAGGTGTGCCTATAATAGTTGAAGAGTGCTCTCAATTTCTCTAGGATCCCATCATCCTGACCTGATGACAATGGGACCAACTGTGAAGTATGCTCTTTCCAACAATAAAAGTTTTCAAATCGGTCCAGCCGTGATTGAATAATCGGTGAACATACATAAAAAACAAGCAAAACCAAAGATCCCGACGAATTGATAACCTCCTCCTTCGAAATCTTGAAGTTGGTTGAAAAGAAGAAAAATAATATAAAAAATATACTTACCTACCAACCCACAAAGTTGTTGTGACAAATAGGGTCCAGCTCAGAAGGCCTAGCCAATGTGCCAATCATTTACGTTCCGTAGTGAACGAAAGGCAACTGTCACTGTCGCACTGATATGGAAGAGTGATAATGATAAGAGAGAGATGACTATGCTACGCCACAGAGCGTTAGCGATTGCCACGTTGACTAAGTGGAATTGCTAATAAGTTAATGTTTTTTTTTTCAGTCCTTGGACCTGCAATCAGTAGAGGCGTTTGTTGTCGCCGGCGAAGCTCCTGAGTCTGATGATGGTAAGCATAATATACTCCTCAGTCTTCTGTATTACCTGACGGAGCATATGGATGTGGTCTACGGTACTAAAGCCTCTTCGGAAACCGGCTTGTTCGGGAGGCAGGAAGTCATCTAGCCTGCGTGCGAGACGGTTCGTAATGACTCTTGAAAACAGCTTATAGGCATGGCTCAGAAGTGAAACGGGTCGGTAGTTCTTCAGTAACGCGTTATCACCCTTTTTGAAGAACAGTACCACCACACCTCTGTTCCATGTCATGGCGTTCTCCCTTCCAGTAAAACGGAGTCTAACAACTTCTGAAGGGCCATAAGGACCGGTTTACCACCCGTCTACAGAAGTTCGGCTGTAATTCCGTCTTCACCAGGTGCCTTGTTGTTTTTGAGCTGTTTAAGAGCCATTCTAATCTCGTACAGGCTGATGTCCGGGATATCTTCGGTATAATGTCGGGTCAGTCTAGCTCTAGGGTCTTCCGCCTGACTAACTTCAGGTCTCGCCCTAGAGTTTGGGTTAAAAGTTGGATCGAAAAAAGGCAGCACTTGTCGCATACCAATTTTGATGCGTGAATTGTCAGCAGAACCACTTGATTATAGAAATTACCTCAGAATGTCTGATCACTGAATAATACCAAATCGCGACTGAGAGTTCGCATATCCATAGTGGAATTTAAAAAAATGCCACGTCCGTTCTCTCCAGCGGTCGCCGAAAACTGCCGGCTCGGCTCGCCGGCCGTGATCGACACGCGATTTTACATGGCGAACCTAGTAAAAAATCAAACATACTTGACGAGCCACGAGCCCGGCTCGTCGGTATATAATACCGCGGTATTGCAATGATACACCGGCGAGCATTACCGATGAGCCGCAAAACCGCGGTTTTACTCGCCCGTCGATCAGGGCCTTATGATATAAATTATGATTTAATTTTATAATTGTTTATAGTTAAAAAAAATGTATCCGAACTCTTGTAAATATAAAACAACGCTAAAGTTGCCGCACTCATTTTAAAGATCTCGGAATCTTGACACTTGCGTGTTTATACATTTTCGAAATTTGCAAGTTTACAAGAACACACAGTCACCTTTTCTTACAAGCTAAAGACCGTCACACAAAGCCACTAAACCTTCGTCATAATAACGATCTTGCTTTATGTACTATCGGGTTCAGAATTGCATGGCCAATTTATGAATGAATTCATTGATAAATTGACCATGCAATTTTGAACCCGATGGTACATCCAGTCTTACATTATATCATTCAGGTCCTCATATGATGTGCATAAAAATATATAACAAAATACCTCAAACAATTAAATGTACTGAAAATCCTAAATTATTTGAAACCACATTACATAAGTATTTGTTGGATAAGAGCTATTATTCACTGCAGGAGTTTTTTGATGGTACTACTTGAAATAAATAGAAACGTACAATATGTATAGGATAGGTATACAACTATACAATACATCATTAGTTTGTATAAAAATTACTGCATTATAATTAAGGTTTTAAATATTATGTTATTCAATGCAATATTAGTTTTTATAAAAATACCTAATTATAATTAGGGTATTAATTCAATGCCTATTATTATCTAATGCTATTATTTGTAAGTTTAAGTATTAAATAGCTTTGCTATGCTGGCATGTGCCCTTACAGGGTTCATATTACTTGTAATATGTTTGCAATAAACGTTTTGAGTTTGAGTATAGCGCAGATTTCGCTTGTGCGCAGGTGTCGCGCCATATTTTAATCGAGAACGTGTGTATGGCCTTTTACAGTTACTAAAAAACGAATTGTGTAAATTTCTAAACATTACTCTACTGAAAGTTACGGAATCAAAATGATCACTCTGCCAAACGAATTTCTTTCAATAATAGTTCTGCAAATTGAAACGGATGCGAACTGAACTGGTTGGGAACCGTATAGCTGCCAAACGTTAGTCGAGCAAAAGATACGTATAAACGTTTATAGATACGTTTTTCAGCGAGTCGTTGTCTGGGAATCGAAAATCTGCGAATAATATTTCGGAGAATCATTAGGTAGCCCCCCATTTGCTCTGTAAGTTTTTTTTTCTAATTCCACGTGGCAAACAAGCATACGTCCCGCCTGATGGTAAGCAGCTACCGTAACCTATGGACGCCTGCAACTCCAGCGGTGTCATATGCGCGTTGCCGACCCTTTACAAAAAGGAGGATTCACTGTGTTGACAGCTAAAGGAGCAAGAGGGTCCCTCGTCGTTAACACACTGGGTCCTATTTGAGCTCTTTGGCAACCTTACTCACCAGCAGGAACACAACACTATGAGTAGGGTCTAGTGCTATATGGCTGTGGTTTTCTGTGAGGTGGCGGTACTTCCCCAGTTGGGCTCTGCTCCAGATTTGAGCGAGAACCTCTCTTCCTTTTTTTTCTCTAAGTTAGAAGATCTCAGCTTACCTCTCTATAGAGTTATTTGTTTCAATCATAGCTGTGATATTGTCTGACAGAGGGCAAGCTGCCGACCCCCGTAGCGCTGCCAGACCTGGATGTACCGCTGCACGTGCCGTTCCAGGCCCAGAACAAACTGCCTGACTCCCTGTTGCATCAGAAGCTATGTAAGTATCGTAAAAGCTTTAGCGGCGCGCGGGGCGGCGATGGCCACCGATGCCGTCCAAAACAGCCCTGCTAGCAGCGCGACCTACGTTGTCGCGACACCATACTTCAAGCGCGATTCGAAGTATACAGTCAGATTTTTGCTTATAAATCAGAAACTATGCGTTTTAGCGAAATGACCTCTAAAACAAAATGAAAGCTGTTTAAATTTACTACACCTTTCATGCAGTCAAATTTTGCGATATATTGTATAGTTTTCGAGATGTTCGCTCTTGAAAGTCTGTAATTTTGGAAAGATCTACTGTAGTTAGCTAAAATACATAATTCCCTGAACTCCCTGCCGAGGTTTTCCCAGCGGGCTACAGTATGAGGTTCTTCAAAAAAGGAGTGAATAGGTACCTAAAGGGTAGGCAACGCGCATGTGAATCCTCTGGGGTTGCAGGCGTCCATAGGCTACGGTAACTGCTTACCATCAGGTGGGCCGTTTGCTTGTTTGCCACCGTCGTAGTATAAAAAAATAATAATTCTGAGATATAAGCGAAAAGTCGAAAACTCGTACCTTCAAACCCTCCTCACCCCACCGGCTCAAGGGCTACGGCCAGGGACTTTTGATATGTTCACCTCCTAACTAGTCCAAACATGTTACGAAGTCAAAAATTGTGTTCCAAGCATATCCCTCTATACCTTTTCATTGCTTGACCTTGGCTATTATTTGATTCCCGCACATCTTCTCTCATCTCCGCCTCAGTGGAACGGCAGCATAATAATAGTATACTTTTTTTCTACTTTTCTTTTATATGATCTAATTTGTTCAGGGGAATGCAACGTATCTCTGCGAGCCACCTTGGAGGGTCTCGTGAAACACACCACAGAAATAGCGGTGGAGAAGCTCACTAGAGCTGATAAGATGCTGTTAAATGGACAGGTAATATTACTTTACTTCAGAACATCGGGTACAGATATCACATAGACTAATAACCCGCGACCTCCACTGCCACGCTCGAAGTAATTTCACCCTATAGTGAGACACTAAATAATTTATTGTAAGTGACAGTAAACTTAGTACGTCGCCATGGCAGCCATTAATGTCTGACTCGCTCTTACGCCCCACGAAACAATAGCGCGTTCCCTGTCTAGCATTGCGTGTTCCCTTCCCGCACCCCTTCTTTTTGGCAGGTTAGGTTTCAAAGAAATAACGTGCTAAGCGGAGTATAGAGATATCTTGTATATGAGATATCACTAGTGACTTGTCACCGTTGCAATGACTAAATTCGCTGCGATCGACGGTTAGACTATAGGAAAATTAAACAAAAGTCGTCTCCTTCACGATTTTCGTAGACATCTCTTCTAAATACCTAAAACTGGTATGGACGTGTTCCTCGTTGTCTCCAGAATACGAATTGCCCGGTTTTAGTTTCTGGAAGGGGGGACAGGTCGGAAAAAAGGGGGGGAAAATGGCGGCCGACTGTCATCGAAACGAGAATGGGCAGATTGGGACCACCCTCCAATAGCGTTAAGATGTATGTCGTTCGATAGGTCTTGTCAATAGGAATAACTTTTGCTTTGACAGCTTTGTTGTCACAGTTGTCCGTTCAGAGATATATGACATTTAAGATCCGATCAGGGGTTATAATTATAATAATTATTATAATTAAGGGCCGTCAGAGGGACACAACTGCCACGCATGGTCACCATCTGTTACGCCGATGACACGATGGTGGTCGTGAAGGGAAAGCGGCCCGAATAAACTCTTCGGAGAGCGGCTGTAGCGACGGCAATGACTGTCGGTCGCATAAAGCTCCTCGGGTTGAAGGTGTCCCTCCCAAAAACGGAGGCGATCGTCTTCGGCAAATGGCGGTTGGGCCCTGACACAACCATTGCCGTCGGAGGGGAAGCTGTCCGGGTTAAGCCCCACACTAAATATCTGGGCCTTATCCTGGACAGAGGTTGGCAATTTGTGAGCACTTCGCGAGGCTCGCCCATCGGCTAGTGGGAGCTGCATCGGCTCTGGGGCGCTTGCTGCCCAACGTAGGTGGACCCAACAGCTCCTGCAGGAAACTGTTTGCGGGTGTGCTTAGGAGCATGGCTCTGTATGGTGCACCAATATGAGTGGACCGGCTGACGGAGAGAACAAAACCTTTGCTCCGTCGGCCCCAAAGGATAGTGGCGCAGCGGGCAGCAAGGACCTACTGCACCACAGCTTTTGCAGCGGTGTGCCCACGGCGGGGTACCGGCGAGGAGGCACAGATCATCCAGCTTAGCAGCTGGATGATCAGGTGCTGGCGGAGAGGTACAGGGTGAGGGCTGAGGCTCGGAAAAGGGGTGAGCTCCAGGACCCAGAAGAAGTCGAGAGGGCGGCGCGACAGACTCTGGACAGGCTCCGGGAGCGCTGGAAATCTGTGCTGGAGGATAGCCTCTATGGAACCCGCACCATAGGTGCTATTCTCCCACGCTTTGAGGGCTGGTTGGTCCGGAAGCATGGGGCCCTCACTTATAGGATGACGCAGGTGATGACCGGACATGGGTGTTTCGGGCATTACCTGCACCAAATCGGGAGGGAGTTGGGGCCCCAGTGCCTGGATTGTAGAGCGGTGGACGACACGGCCCAGCACACGCTGGAAGGGTGTCCCCACTGGAACACAGAGAGGGCAACGATGACGGCAGCAATGAGGGTGCGGGATCTCTCGCTGCCCAGCATTGCTCCGACAATGCTGGGCAGCGACAGATGCTGGAGAGCGGTGGCAACCTTCTGCGAGGAAGTAATCTCGCAGAAGGAGGCAGCGGAGCGGGAGCGTGAAAACAGCGCAGACGCGCCACCGCTCCGGCGCAGACGGCTAGGAAGGAGACGTAGGCAATATGCCCTAGCCAACGGCTAGCTCGTCCCCAATGTAGGGCCCTGATCGGATCTTAAATGTCATATATCTCTGAACGGACAACTGTGACAACAAAGCTGTCAAAGCAAAAGTTATTCCTATTGACAAGACCTATCGAACGACATACATCTTAACGCTATTGGAGGGTGGTCCCAGCTCCCATACATTTTTGCCCATTCTCCTTTGTTCACATCTCGAGTCCTATGAGACCGATCGGTTTGTATGATATGTTATTCGAAAGATTATTATTAATATTAGACGTACTATAATTGTTTCTAAGTAACCTTATTCATCACTTTAGTCGTTTACAAAATATTTAAAAAAATCTGTTTTTTTTTACCGTGCATGTTTGCGTAAGTATTGATAAAACATGCTTATAAATCAATAATGTAAAACTTTACCGCAAATAATGTTAGTATAAAATATACGGGAAATTTTATAAGCTTTCCAAAAACATAAGTTTTGTTTGTATATAATATAATATAACCAAGTAAAGATGTTTTTTTTTTCAGCATGGGTCGCTGCGCATCGTCATATAAATGGCGCCGACTGTGTCGTATTATCATTATTTCTCGAAATCTATTTTACGGTTCAAATCATAATAGGTATCATTTGAAAGCCTTTTAAATGTACTTTAATCGGTTCTGTAAAGTCTGAGCTGCAACATTAACCGTTAATTTTGTTTTAAAGAAAATGTAAGATTTATACCTAATACACTGGAGGAAACAGGCTTGTTTGGCGAAAAGTCCTCAAAATCTCTTCTAAATTCCTAAACCTGGTATGGATGTGTTTTGCATTGTCTCCAATATACGAATTGACTGGTTTTATTTTATATAGGGGGGGGGGGGGGGGGGGGAGGGGCGAGTTGAAAAAAGGGGGAAGGGAAAAATGGCGGCCTACCGTCATAGAAACTTCTTCACATCTCGAGTCCTATAACACCGATCGGTTCGCATGAGGTGTCATTTGAAAGATTATTAAACCTACTATAAATGTTTCTAAATAACCCTAGTCATCACTTTAGTGGTTTACAAAATATTTGAAAAAATATGAATTTTTACCGTGCATGTTTGCGTAATTACTGATAAAACATGCTTATAACTCAATAAATTATAGCGATCAATGTTAGAATAAAATATACGAGAAATTTAATGAGCTTTCCAAAAAAATAAGTTTTATTTGTATATAATATTATATAACCAAGTAATGATGAATTTAGTTCAGCATGGATCACTGCGTATCGTCATATGAATGGCGGCCGACCGTCGTCGTATTATCATTATTTCTCGAAATCTATGATACGGGTCAAATCGTAATAGGTATCATTTGAAAGCATTTTAAATGTACTTTAATCGGTTCTTTGAAGTCTGAGCTGCAAAATGAACCGTATTTTATTTTTAAAGAAAATGTAAGATGTTTTCCTATTAGACTGAGGGAAACTGGCTTGTCAGGAGAAAAGTCCTTAAAATCTCTTCTAAATACCTAAAACTGGTATGGATGTTTTCCTGATTGTCTCTAGTATACGAATTGACTGGTTTTATTTTATGCAGGGTGGACGAGTCGAAAAAAAGCGGGAGGGGAAAGATGGCGGCCGACCGTTATCGAAATTTGTTCGAATTTCGAGTCAGTCGAGTTCTTGCTTGACAAAATTGGCAATGACATATATATTATATATGTTTTTGGAAAGCTCAAAGGATCTCCGTAAATTTTATAACAATATTGATTGCGGTTAAGTTATAATTTATTGAGCTATAAACATGTTTCATAAGTATATACTTATGCAAACATGCCCGGTAAAAACAACATATTTTTTCAAATATTTTGTAAACGACTAAAGTGATGACTAGGGTTAGTTAAAAACAATCATAGTACGTTTAATAATCTTTCAAATGGCATCTGACACGAACCGATTTGTTCCATAGGATTCGAGATATGAACAAATTTCGATGACGGTCGGTCGCCAATGTCGCCATCTTTCCCCTCCCCCTTTTTTTTCGATTAATCCCTCCTCCATAAAATAAAACTGGTCAATTCGTATACAAGAGACCATGAGGAACACATCCAAACCAGTTTTAGGTATTTAGAAGAGATTTTGAGGACTTTTGTCCTTATGGTAATGGGACGTGTAGCAGGTAAGTGAAACGCTTAACGTGTGGATAATAACTGTTTAATACTGGAAAATAGATCGCTTTATATAGGTACACAATCCTTTGTTCTCGGTTTAGGTTAATACACTGATCAAGGCCGAGGTCACAGCAAATAGAAAATGATTTATTATAATATTCCGTTGGTTGGTTGTAGCGTATCATATTACATTAAGAAAATGAACGTTGTTTTTTATTTAATTTTCTATTCGCCTTGGGTGGGCTTTGAAGAGTGTGAAGTTAGTTGAGTCAGCTGCTGTTGGGTGATTATGTACCTATTACACGTCCGTCGGTTTTTTTGAGACAGAAAAACAGGTGTAAACTGTTTTTTGTCTTTACATTAATTAGTATGAATTTGTGTCTTAAAAGGTTATTCTGAATATAAAATTAATCTTGGCTCTATTAAAAGTGTTATATAAAAAAATTTCTTGGCTGCTTAATTCTATTGTTTACATTTTGTTTCTTAACTCATTTATGGAAAAAAAAAATATATATTCTAATCTTACGGCTAGGGTTTTAAAAATGTGATTACATTTTCGTTGGTTTTTTTTTTTTGTTGATGCACTTGAAAATATGATTACATTTTTGTTGGTTTTTTTTTTCGTTGACGCCTTTGAAAATATGATTACATTTTTGTCTTAATTAAGTTATAGTTTAGTTACATTATTGATAAAATTTTGAATAATTTTGTTAGGGATTATGTTTCGGAGATTATAATGTTCTGAATTTAATGGTTTTGTTACTGTTTTGTTGTGATTTTTTAACGTGATTGTCCCTTTTTCATAGTCTATGATACATTGAAATTGTAATTTTTGAAAAACATGAAATTCGTGCGGAAAATAAACATTTTTTTTTTTTTGATGCCAAAAAGATAGATTGAACCCTTTTTTTTTTTGTTGTCACGTTAAATTTGGCTTATGTCTATGGGTTACAGGTTGGTTCTTAGGGTGACTTATGTTTATGGTATACAAAAGAAAAATATTAAATTGTATGGTTATATGAGGACTGTGGGTTACATTTCGATGTTTAGGTTGATGTTATGGCTACGTTATACATAGATAATGATCAAAGGTTATGGTTATACCAGTGTTATTTTCTTTGTAAGTTGCGTTTTTATTTAAAATAGCGGTAAGTTTGTTGTTAAGCTATATGCTGCGGTTTGTTTATTTGTTTCGATCCTTGTATGGCTAGGCGTTTGTGTTTTGCAAATTATTGACCTGATGTTTATTTGTTATTTGATATCATTACAGCGTGGAGATAGTATTTTCGTATTTGGAATGAGATGTGATCATTGACATGGAAACGTTTAGTTTGCTGTTTTAGTGTAGTGTCGAATGTGAGTGTGTTTTTTTTTTGTTTTGATGGGTTTGTGTTGTGTATTAAATTTGTGTGTGTATATATATATATATGTATATGTTTGGTGTTTTTATTTATTGTGGGGGGGTTTTTTTTGTATGGAGAATGTACTCTTTGCTTGTAACTAAAATTTTTATTATTATTATTATTTATTTTATTGTTTTATTTTGATACGTTCTGATTTTTGATTCTTTATGATGGTAAATAGTCTCTGATATAGTATATTTATTTTATTTCTGTCTTATTTTCTGATTTATAGTGGGTTTCCTGTTTGTATGTATATAGATAGATATATAGGGTATTGGATGAAATTTTTTTTTTTTTTTTAGTCGTAAGTAGTTTTTTTTTTTTGAAATTTGTTGATGTGTTGCTTTATGTGTGTTGTTTGTGTTTTTATATTTACTTTATTTTTATTTAAGATTTTTTTTATTTATTTTATTTGTGTGGTTGTTTTAATTATAGTATGGTTTAGTTCTATTTTTGTGGAGTGTTTTTTTTTGGATTTTGTTTTTTTTTTTTTTTATGACGAGAAATGGTTTTGATATATTGTGTCTTATAATGGTTTTTTTTTTGTTTTTGATTAGTACTAATTCTTCAATTTTATTATTTATGGGTTTAATTTTTAATTTGTAATTATTTTTTTTTGTTTTTGTTTTATGAAATGTGTTGATGTGTTTATGTTTTTTGTTTGTGTTTGTTTTAAGTAAATTATTTTTAGCGTCTGCTTGGGACTGTTGTGACATATGTTTGAATTGTATGGGATAGGAATCGAAGTTATATATATATATAATGGGTATGTTTGATGAGTAATGTTTGTGGGTGTGTTAGCTTGTATGGCGTGTATTTAGTTGCCGGATGATTCATTGTGTTATACGAAAATACTAATACTGTAACTAATCAGATCACTGGTGAGTCTGGTTGCCTGTTTGTATTCTTAAATATGATTCTAGTGCTTTGTGATTTTAGTGCTTTTCATGGTGGTAAGTGGTTGACTGTACTTGTTTTATGCCTAATATGTTAGAAATCTCTCGCATAGTTGTGGAGATTAATTTGTTGTCTTTGTCTGCTTTGATTTATTTATGACTGCTTTCTTTGCTGTTATGAATTTTATAATGTCGTTATCTATTCCTGGTCAGTAGTAATAACTTTTAACGTTATTGGTAATTATTTTTATGACTGTGTCCGCTAGTGGGTAATAAGTTATATGTGACACGTCTGTCATCTTTGTCCGTGTTTGTCTTGACTTTTTCTATAATAATTAGTCGTGGTACGTACCGTCTGTCATGTGTGTTTTATACACTTTGGTAGCTCTTTCCTTCTTTGGTTGTGTTTTTTTTTTGTATGTATTTTTTTTGTGTCTGTTGTGTCTTATTTGTAACCTAGTTCTCTCGCGAGGAAAGCTCGTTTCGGACACGATGGAGTACTTGGTTCGACACACAGTGTTGAACAATAAATGAGTCATTTTGCTATGTCTGCATTTTGTCCTTATGTAAGCTTTTTTGTGATACTTGTCACTTTTTTTTTTTTTTTTTTTTTTTTTTAACGAGTACATGGCGCTTTTTAGCGAATCGGGTCGGCCGACCGTATTGCATACTATTTTATTTTTAGTTTTTCGATTTATGGATACAGGAATATTTATTATTGCGCGCTGGTACATATTATTATTATGTACTATCAGACAGTGTTTTAACGCATCGGAAGATTTGGGCGTTCCGTGCGCCCAAGGATCTGGTCAATTGAGAATTTGCTCGAATTTGTTTGGTTCTAAGGGTTAGCGTCTGCTTTGTATCCTGGTGTACTCAGCTTACTTTTAATTTTCTTATTGGCTACTTGGTATTTCGTGAAGTAAAGAGGAATACAATGAAATCCTTTACTTTGTAAACTTAAAGCATATAAGGGTCACAACAACTTTTAGGTGATCAGGCTAATTGTTGGTTGCGACACTTATCTGTTTTAGCTTTCTACGCGCTATGGTCACAGTCACAGTCAGTCATTTGTAATGTTTTAGATATTACATATATCTCTTATTAGTCTTTACGTAATAATATCTCTATTTATGTCGTGTCTTGAAGCAGTCATAATAAGTTTAAGGAAAAAAATTTTGTTTAATTATTGTGGTATGTAGTGATGTCAATTTATCAATTTATCAATTTATTTATTTATTTGTCAATTTATTCTGGAAATCGCCGTTATCACTCTCTAAGCGTCGCGTAATCGTATGGTATGACGCAATCGTTCCTCCTATACCGCGTATGTAGGTCAACTTGCATGCGACCTTGGGTTTTCAATGTCGCGTCGCGTGTTATTGTACTTTGGCTGTCTCTGGTGTCAATAAGATATAAGTACGTTGTGGCATTTATTGTGAATTGAACTGAGTTTATGTGTCTATTAGTTTTAATGTTTTATTGGTTTGGCTGGCGCAGACGGTTGATTTGGTCTTTGATATTTTTTTGAATCTTCTTTTTTTTTTTTTTTTGAGGATGGTGATTTTTTGAATTTTAGCTGCATTAGATTTAGTGTGTTGTTTTATTTTTGTGATTTTGATAGTTTATTATGTAGTTATTATACTTTTGAGGCAGTTCTTTTAACACTAGTTTATTTCAATAAACGTATTGTGTCCAAGGACCTTTACGAATTGGTTTTTCAACACTATCATTATGTATCAAGGATTTAGTGCCTGTTAAATATATTAACTTGTTTAATTGTATTTTTGCCATAGTTAAATTTTGTTGCGTTTACTATTATCATTTTTTTTTTTTTTCAATCTATAAAAACACTAAAGTAATGTCTGTGTAGATATTATTAAATATTTTTTTTGTTTACTTTTAATTTGTCGGTGTAGGTATACGTCAACACACTATAATGCGTTATTAAATGTTTTGTGTGTAATACGTGCGTACGGTTGAATTTATTTGCTTATTTTATTGGTATTGTGTAGTTACTTTATTTTCGACGTATTATGTAAAACATGTCTTATTTTTATATTTTTTTTTTTAAAAGTGTGCATCTTATGCGTGTAAATTTTCTGGTAATAATTGACATTAATAAATGATGTTATATGAGTTGTTGCCGTTAGCCTGTGCCGTCGTGAATAAATTTTCTAGTTTTTTACTTGTGCCGTTTTTGTGTTGAATAGTCTGTTTTGGATCGCGGCCGCTGATTTTACTGATGTGTTAAGTGCGCTGGGATATCTTAAGTTTTGCGTGTTTTTTTTTTTTTTAAATGGGTTTTTCAATTACGAATTTTATGTTATTGACTTTAATCATTATCGCGTATAATTCTATAAACTGTTTGATGACGGTTTCGGATCCGTACATGGCTGGTAGCAATGTGACTGCCGTGTTTTGGTTAATTAATTTAGGTTTTGTCCGTTTTTTTTTTTTTTTGTTGTATATTGATAAGATTTTACTGTACACGTCTTCTATTTTTGTGAGGTGAGATTGAATTATTTTGCTCTGTCCTACGGATATTTGTTGTTTTATTTTATTTTGGGCTGTATTCTTTAGTGATTGGACTAATTTGAATTTATTTTGATCGATTGTCTGTTTACGGTGTTTTTGAACTAATTTTTGAATATTTGTGTGTTTGTAATGCTTCGAACTTGTTTTTGTAATTTAGGTCATACTATACGCGTAATGTGAATTATTGTTTTAGTTACATTTAGAATTGTGGGCTTAAATTTATCACTGAATTTAAGTAATTATGATTAAACTGTCTTAGAATTGTACTTGCGATCGATAATCGGTGCTGGGTGCTGGCGATGGGGTGCGGCGGGGTTGGTGACTTGGATGCGGCGGGGCTTGTGACGGCTGGCGGCTGCTACACGTTCTGCTGCGCTTGACGTGCTGAATTTAGGCGCTCTGCTCTGCTTCGCTGGTTGCTGGTGGTGATGGTGATTTGGCTTGGGTTAGTCGTTGGTGCGGGTTGCTGGGGCTGATGGAGGTGACGTGGTGTCCATCTTTTGGTCCATCGGACTGTTCTGGTTGGGGTCCTCCGTTCCGTGAACGTTATTGTTATGGTAGTCATGTCGTTGGTTTTAGCTAACTCTGGCCGGCTGACTGGTGCGTTGGTGCCTCTGTTTGTTGTCGTATTGGAGCGAGGCTGAGCCATTGTGTCGTGTCTTCTTGATTGCTGAGCGGCTGGGATGGCTGATGAGCTTGCTGAGGCGGCGGTGTCTAAGTTCGGCTGGGCGGGGCTTCGATGGTTTGAAGGGTCGAGCTGGGGTGGTCCATTGTGAGCTGAGCTGTACTTGCGCAGGTCTGGGCTTGGCTGGTTCGTGGAGCTTGCTGAGCTGGCTGGTATTCAAACCGAGGCTGCCTTGAGCAGCCCGACTGGCAAGGTCGCCATATAGTAATGGGACGTGTAGCAGGTAAGTGAAACGCTTAACGTGTGGATAATAACTGTTTAATACTGGAAAATAGATCGCTTTATATAGGTACACAATCCTTTGTTCTCGGTTTAGGTTAATACACTGATCAAGGCCGAGGTCACAGCAAATAGAAAATGATTTATTATAATATTCCGTATATGGTTGTAGCGTATCATATTACATTAAGAAAATGAACGTTGTTTTTTATTTAATTTTCTATTCGCCTTGGGTGGGCTTTGAAGAGTGTGAAGTTAGTTGAGTCAGCTGCTGTTGGGTGATTATGTACCTATTACATCCTAACAAGCCTGTTTCCTCCAGTCTATTAGGTAAAAATCTTACATTTTCTTAAAAAAAAAACTTAACGGTTAATTTTGCAGCTCAGACTTCAAAGAACCGATTGAAGTACATTTAAAATTCTTTCAAATGATACCTATTACGATTTGACCCGTAAAATATATTCCGAGAAATAATGATAATACGACGACAGTTGGCCGTCATTTATATGACGATGCGCAGCGACCGATGCTGAATAAAATTCATCATTATTTGGTTATATAATAGTACTAGCTTTTTCCCGCGGCTTCGCCCGCGTACTAAAAGTACTAAAATAGGAGGTTCTCAGTTAGACTCGTATGTTTGTATGTAGGAATGTATGTTTGTCCGCGATCATCTTGCGTTTCGCTGAACTGATTTAGAAGCGGTTTTCGGAAAAGTATTCGTTACATTCTGGAGGTTTCGGTATACCACGTTTTGAAGACGGCGGTTCCCTCATTTTTTATTTTAAAGAAACTATTGCAATAATTGTTTAATTGTTACCCCATCAACGACTTACTACTGAGAGATTATGATTAATACAGATTTCTACTCTTGAATAGAAGCTTTTCCCCGCGACTTCATTTGCGTGGAATTAGTAATCCACCCTCCTTTTTACCCGCTTAAGGAATGACTTCTGGGATAACAACTATTATATATCCTTCCCCAGAACGCAAAATATCTCCATACCAAATCATCTAAATCGGTTCAACGGTTATTAATTTCCCATATAAACTTTCAACCCCCGTTTCACCCCCTAGAGGGTTGATTTTCGAGATAAAAACTATCCTATATTGTTTACCGCGACTCAATCTATATAATATGTACCAAGTTTCATTTAAATCGTCTGTTCAGCGGTTAATAATTCGCCATACAAACTACCAACATGTTTTCTACCCTTCTAAGATTGATTTTCGGCTTAAAAAATATTCTATATTGTTTCCTGGGACTCAAACTATATCCACAACAAAATTATCTAAATCGGTTCGCAGTAAAAAAATCTCCATACAAACCTCCAACCCCCATTTCACCCCCTTAAAGATCGATTTTCGAGATAAAAACTGTCCCATGTCGTTTCCCGGTACACAAACTATCTCTATACCAAGTTTCATCTAAATTGGTTCAACGTTTAAAAAATCCCCATACAAACTATCAACCCCCATTTCACCCCCTTAAGTGTTGATTTCGTAATCAGCGACCCGATAAACCATAAAAACAATACCCATGTTGATATTTAAATTTTGTCACCACATTTCCCCCTTATGGGTTGAATTCTCAAAAAAGCTGAAACACTTGTTTTCTCATTTATCGTTAGGAATACTCCTGTAAAGTTTCGAATAAAATAGTTGAACTGATCTCGTTTCCCATACAAACTTTGAACCCCATTTCCCCCCTTAGGAGGTAAATTTTTAAAAATAATTTCTAAGTGCATCCTTATGCCTTATAAGGAGCCTACGTACCACATTTGGAATCTCTAGAACCAGCGGTTTGGGCTGTGCGTTGATATGTCAGTCAGTTTCTTCTTTTATATATTTAGAAGAAGATTGCAATTTGGCACAAATACTTTTAAGAATTTTTATGTCCACAATATTAAATTTCAAAATCGATGCCATTTTCTTAATTAACGTCCCAAAAAATCACAAAAACGACACCCATATGGATATTTAGACATTTCAACCCCATTGTACCCTAACAGGGGAGATGGTATTTCACGTCCGCCACGTCGGATTTTAAAATCGTTGTTGTTTTCGTAATCAACGACCCGATAAACCATAGAAACAATACCCATGTTGATATTCAGACTTTTTGACGACATTTCCCCCTTTTAGGGGTTGAATTCTCAAAAAACCTGCAACACGTATTTACTCATTTATTGTTAGGAATACTTCTGTGAAGTTTCGAATAAAATAGACTAACTAATCTTGTTTCCCCATACAAAATTTGGACCCCCATTTCACCCCCTTAGGGGTGAATTTTGAAAAATCCTTTCTTAGCGCACCCCTAGACCTTATAAGGAACCTACGTGCCAAATTTGGAATCTCTAGAACCAGCGGTTTGGACTGTGCGTTGATAGATCACTATGTCAGTCAGTCAGTCAGTCAGTCAGTCAGTCAGTCAGTCACCTTTGAGTTATATATATATAGAGATACAAATAAAACTTATGTTTTTGGAAAGCTCATAAAATTTCTCGTATATTTTATTACAACATGAATTGCGGTTAAGTTATAATTTCTCGAGTTATAAGCATGTTTTGTAAGTACTTATGCAAAAATGCCCGGTAAAAAAAAAACATATTTTTTCAAATATTTTGTAAACGACTAAAGTGATGACTACGATTTTATAGAAACAATTATAGTACGTTTAATAATCTTTCAAATGACATCTCACACGAACCGATCGGTCTCATAGAACTAGAAATGTGAACAAATTTCGATGACGGTCGGCCGCCATCTTTCCCCCCATTTTTTAGACTCGTCCCCCCCTCCATAAACTAAAACCGGTCAATTCGTATACTAGAGACAACCAGGAACACATACATATCAGTTTTAGGTATTTAGAAGAGATGTCGACGACTTTTTCCAAACAAGCCGTTTTCCTCCAGACTAGGTAGGTTGCGGGTCACTTTTGGATGAGATAGACCGGGACAAGTGACGTACACGAAGAAAGGCGTATGCTTATGGACCGTCCGGCCAGGAACAAATTTCATTACCAATCGCGTCCTACGCCATAACTTGTGAAGTGGTTAAGGGCGATGTATAATGAAGCCTCGCCAGTGACCGCTCCGTGCTGCCGTTCCTTAACCCACCAACGGAGAGACAGTTGACCTTCACGAGGCTTCATTACACATCGCCCTTAACCACTTCATAAGGTATCGCCTGGGACGGCGATGACCAATGAAATTTGTTCCTAGCTTACGGTCTATCAGCAGTGGGCGACAAAAGGCTGAAATGATGATGATGAAAGGCCGGCAGTCTGGTGTAATTTGCAGCGTGTTGACCGTTGGACCGACAATTCAGAGGTTGCAGGTTCGAATCGCAGGTGAATGATTCCAGAGTCATTTACACTTCAAATTTGGCCCTAATGAAATGGCATAGTTTTCGGGATATTGGCACTTTTATACTGAAAGGATAAAATAGTAGTTTATGTAACTGTTACGTTTTAAGGCCTAATTACGTACAGTTGCATACACTGCTTTATCTCTACACTCATATTATCTAAATATATAAAAGAAGAAACTGACTGACTGACTGACTGACTGACTGACTGACTGACTGACTGACATATCAACGCACAGCCCAAACCGCTGGTTCTAGAGATTCCAAATTTGGCACGTAGGTTCCTTATAAGGTCTAGGGATGCGCTAAGAAAGGATTTTTCAAAATGTACCCCCTAAGGGGGTAAAATGGGGGTCCAAAATTTGTATGGCGAATCAAGATTTATTAGACTATTTTATTCGAAACTTCACAGGAGTATTCCTAACGATAAATGAGCAAACACGTGTTTCAGGTTTTTTGAAAATTCAACCCCTAAAAGGTGCAAATGTGGTTACAAAGTCTGAAAATCAACATGCGTATCGCATCCTTTTTGAGTACCTATAGTACGCGGGCGAAGCCGCGGGAAAAGGCTAGTTTATCCTAAATGTCGTATTCGGAAACCATAGAATGACCGCCATTGCACCGCCATGGCCAACCCTTGTGTGCCGGCGGTCGCGCGGCCGCGTGCAGGTGTACATTGTGTTATCAAAACTCATAACACATCAATATTTGAGCATGTAAAGTTAAAATTACGTTACTGCCACAGATAAAAAGCTTATCATAGTAAAATCGGTTGTGGTAATGCTAGCCATTGCCTACCGTTTTCGAACACGTTTTAGAGAACTTACAATATGAGTGTAGATAAAAGACATTTATTCTTCATTTTAGGCACATTACAATGCACTTATGAACGCCAGAGAGAAAAAAACTACCAACGGTTCTAACCCTACACCTCTGACCCGAGAAGTATTATGACCGGCAAGAAACTCGGTGGGACTTATTCTTTCAAAATAGTAATACATTAGATCTCAAAGATGCACAATAATGCTTAGTTCTATAAGAAGACATATCATAATTTTAAACAAAAAAGAACCGACTTCACTTAGCATCCACCTTTCCAAAAGCAAATGCTCGAGCTGCTGTAAAAAATACTCAAATCACAATAGGTATGCCTATAATAGTTTAAAGAGTTCCCTAGATTTCTCCAGGATCCCATCATCAGATCCTGACCTGGTTACAATGGGACCAACTGTGAACTACGAGTATACTCTTTCAGACAAAAAAAATATTTTCAAAATCGGTCCAGCCGTCTTCGAATGAACATACCTGAAAAAAAAATTGCAAAAATGATCTTCCTTCGAAATCTTGAAGTCTGTTGAAAATAGACCTTTTCAGAATATTATGAATCAACTTCATGTATTGATCGAGCGAGCTATGTTTCAACTTGGACAGAAAGTTCGTTAACAGGTTCTATAAATATGTTTAATTTTTTCAGGAAAGCATGCGCGCTACGAACGCAAGCCTGACGCTTGCGCGTGCGCGCTTAAAGCAGATACACGCTGAACTCGAAAATGCGCACTGTAGCAGCGCGCTACCAACAGTCAGGATTAAATAACATCCAGGTATATAGAGTCCGAGTAGTTAGAGCGAGTGATGCGAGGACGTTTAGTAACACGATACTGGCAATATTCTACTGGGGTATAGTGTATTATTTAAGCAATGTGCAGGAATTCTGTCAATGAGCTTTATTTCAAATGATAATGTAATAAAAGAAAATAATAAAATATATATTTACAAATCAGTTATTAATTTCAACAGTTTGAGATTCTTATTTCTCAAAAGATTACAGATAATCGCTTACTGAGATATACAATCTTTACTTAAATTATACAATGTACAAGAGAGTAATAAAATATCCATATCCATAGTTCCTGAGAACCTACTAAACTATTTATTTAAACTGATATAAACGCCATATATTGAAGAACAATTAAAATTACCGATCAAATGATACTAGGGATACACCATCTGACCAAAAAATGGCCCCACAATAGTACTGTAAGAACGAATCTTGCGGTACTTTCTTTGACAGTCTTATTACGGTATAAGACTGGCCGGTTACCAATTTTCATGAGCCATATTTTCAGTAAATCTCGTTTGAGTCGGTCCCTCCTTTACATTGTTGGTCGAAGGTTAAAATGAACAATGAATCCGTCAGTATCCGAGTGTCACTACTTAAAAAAATCAAATGAAAATATTTAATGAAATAATTTTATTGATCCTCATTTTTAAAACTAATAAAATGTTTATTGAGGATTTGATTAATACTTATTTTTACAAATAATGGTTAATAAATGATATAATCCTAAATTATAACTATGTTTTTTTTTTATATTATATTTCCCTTTGGAACCTATTTCGTACGCATTTTTAAATAATTATAAACAAACTAAACTACTTCATTTAGTCATTGGGCCAATGAGGTACAAGCTTTAGTATCTCTATGGAACTATATTCGAACGAGCGGAGCGTAAGCGAAGCGAGTTCTTACAAACAACTTCTGGCTGGGACGTTTCGGCATTTCGATGGCTTTTTTTATTTTGAGAGTTTGCTCCGCGATAACTTGAGTAACGTGTTTCTGATCTTTATGAAATTTGTTGAGGTTGTAGCAGAGATACATATAATTGGAGAATTCGTATATGAGCAGGATGGATCAAGGGGTTATGGAGTTATCAAGTTGTTACATCCAGCGCAATGACGCGTAGTTTCAGTGACCGCGAGGCACCCGGATGGCTCACGGTATTTAAGCTCCCGAAGTGATGAGGAGCCGCCCTGTGTAACCCGAACTGACCCAACTGGGGCGGAAATAAGGGCGCGGGGGGGGGGGGGGGGGGCGATGGTTGGCAATTGATTGCAAAACATTTTATTGCGCGTAATTCATATTAGACGAATTTCTCGTTTGTAGGGGTGGCCACAGAGGGATGAAATTTCATAGAAGAGGGGGAAATTTCAAATGCCATACATTTGAGCATATCGTTTTCCACATCATACAAAACTTAAAAAACAAATGCTATCCGATTTCAATGATTGTAAGTGTGTTTTTCCTAAGTTCTCCTCCACCAATCGAAAATTCACCTTGCGTCCGGCTTCCAACTCTGATGAAAAACAAGCATGCTAATTTTCAAGCTGTTTCCTATTTTTTTTTTCTTCGCTCTCGTACAGGGCGCCAGTCCAACCAGGAGGGATGGCATTACAATTTTGTTATATAACCAGCGTACATTCTTTCAGATCCGATTCTTATGTTCCGATTGAAACAGCGGCTGCCTCGCGATAATATATTTTTTCACCCCCCCCCCGCTATTTCCACCTTAGTGCAAGTTGGGTCAGTTCGGGCTGCACAGGGTGGTTCCACAACACTTAGGGAGCTTAAATACCGGGAACCATCCGGTTGCCTCTCGGACACTTCAACTACGCACCATTGCTTTAACTATTATATTTGATCACGCGTTTGCAAGTAAATCGCGAGTTCTCAGTTCGAAGCGGACTACTAGTTATATTTGTATGTATGGAACCAGCCATTGCGGCCGCGCGTGCGTTTGCCTCGGCCGAGGCACGACTGCACTGGCTGAGCTGGTTCGCGCGACAGTTTCCTCGCGAGGCTCAAATTATATGTATCTCTGCTACAAACCCAACAAATTTCATAAAGATCAGAAAAACGGTACTAAAGTTATCGCACAAACTCTCAAAATCAATAAGCCGAATCAATGCCGAGACGTCACAGTGGCCGAAGTTGTTTGTAAGAACTTCACTTCGCTTACGCTCCGTCGTTCGATTGTAATTTATAAATTCAGATCAAATTAGGCCTGATCGGTTTCAAATCTGCGAATTTTCAAACCCTGTTAATCGTACTAAAACCGGTTTAAATATTATTTGTTTTTCTGTAATTACTAATTACTTTAAAATTTTATTAAATTCATCACTGATTTATTAGTGAATTTATCATTCTTTTATCATTCTCCATTTTTCCCCACACCTGTCGTAAGTGCTATTGTATTCCCTCCATTACACATTCGACAGTTCGAACATTCTTGATGAGTTCTGTCAAGCAATATTTTATTTAGAACTATTTTATCGCATGTTATGTCGGTGTTACAAAAGACTCTCTTGGCCAGATGACCCAATACCGTTCAATAGGTTAATACTGTGGGACTTTGTAAGTCTTTAGGATCGATTTAGAGGGCATAAGGAAACTAATAGCCTCTTTACCATCGGGGATCATCTCCTACTACGCTTAAAATAATGTTGGAAGATAGTTTTATTTAACAAAATCTTTTTACCGCTTCTTGTAGTGATTGTTGATGTAGATTTATATATGTATCGACAAATTACCCGCTACACCAGATATTTGGAGACAAGTCTATGTATATATTAATTTGAAAATATAATTTATATTGAAAACAAGAACGAACCCTTTTGAGACATGGTGCGTGGAAGTCAGTGCATTAAAAAAACAAAAACAGTTGCTCAATACGTTTTGTGTAGACCTATAGACAAATAGACTTTAGCGCCTTCACTTAAATGATGTAGTTTTAGATACCACTATCAGTTCAATTGGCATATTGCAGTGCTGGAGTAGATAAATTAGTTTTAATAAGGTTTCGTTACCAAGTATCAAGTTTTTGACAGTAATTTCTCGGCTATTGATTTTCGGCGTTGACTTTAGGTCTTTAGGCCAAATTTATTTTTGGTATAATACTTTCGTGATTCAGGCAATTTCTGTGGTGGAGTGTATATATAAAGTATTTATGCTAAAAAATATTCAAGAAAAAGTACTTTGAATTTGGCAGATTTGAAACGTATCAGTTCTTACGTGGGGCGCTTTCCTAGGCATAGGGCCTGGAACCACTTCATCCTATTATTCCCATTGGTCTTGGCATAGGTTTTGGTTTGGCTCTTGGTATGGGTTTCGGATTTGGTCTTGGCTTCGGTTTCGGCTTGGGTTTCGGTTTAGATTTCGGTGTTGGCTTCGGTTTTGGTTTTGGCTTCGGTTTTGGTTTCGGTTTCGGTGTTGTTCTCGGTTTTGGTTTAGGTGTTGTTATCGGTTTCGGCTTCGGTGTTGTCCTCGGTTTCGGCTTCGTTGTTGTTCTCGGCTTCGGTTTCGGTGTTGTTCTCGGTTTCGGCTTCGGTGTTGTCCTCGGTTTCGGCTTCGTTGTTGTTCTCGGCTTCGGTTTCGGTGTTGTTCTCGGTTTCGGCTTCGGTGTTGATCTCGGTTTCGGTCTAGGAGTTGTCCTCGGTTTCGGTGTTGTTCTCGGTTTTGGTTTCGAGGTTGACGTTTTTGGTTGAGCGAGTGACATACTCTTCAACCTCTCGAACTGGTTCATTGCGATGTCCTTAAAAATTAAAGCATAGTTCATTGGTCATCCAAGGTCAATTCAATCCAAGATTTTTCGGGTTCAAACCCCGTCTCGTACTACCAATTTGTTTTTTGGAACATATGTAAATACTAAATATTATAGGCTACCACTGTTACCAATAGCTTTTAGCAGGAGAAAAAAAAATGGTGAAAAACTGGGCCTATTTAATCCCGATAAGGCCGAGTTGCGATCGAAGGTCGCTAGTTTCCCCTCTAAGTTGAAAGCTCAGATGGCAGTCGGTTTCGTAAAAACTAGTGTGTACGCCAAATGGGAATTAAAACATAAATGGTGTATCTATATTTTTTATGAGAATGTATAAAAACTTTTGCAAAAACTAACACTTGGACCAAAACTTGAACGCTGTTCATCTGTTGGAATAATCATACAATATTGGAACCATAACTTTAACAGCATAGTTAGCACAAGTGTGACGCGACAGTATCTCTTTTTAATTTATACAGTCGGAAAAGGATGGATATCTCTCGCGTGCGAGATACTGCCGCGTCAATCTTGTGCTAACCGTGCAGCGAATATTTCATAAAATAAGTTAAAATATGTTATTCTTAATAACGTAAACGATAGAGGGATTATAAAGAATCTTTACTGAACGAAATCATGTAAGTAGAAGCATTATTCAATTTAATACCCAATTATATTCTTAAATTTTAAACCGATAAGATTTCCATACAACGGTAATTTTGACGCGGGGCATAGATTTGGCGAGCTCTCACGACTTCATACTTGGATCTTTTTTGTTTAAATGACAGTCTCGGAAAATTTAAGCAGTGTTAATAAAAAAATACTCTTAAGTTTGTGAAGTAGGTTAGGATTTAATTATTATAATTTTTAGGCCAAACGTTCATCTTCTGGGGGTCGTTATTTTTAGGGGCAACTTTTTTTGGAGAGGCGAACGTGCACTTTCCTTGTATAAATATACAACTCACTTAAGTCATAATGCTAGGTGTCTGGTTTCATACTCACAGTACGGTCTGCACCTGCACTCGCTAGCACGGCCGAAGTCAACACAAAATACACAAAGCTCCTCATTGCGACTTGAATGTAATACTTTACACTCAATTCACTATTTAACTGTACTGCATTGCTATGTTCTGGTAAGCGTACGCTGTGTGTCCGTTTTTCAGGTCACAGGCGTAGCTGAGGGAGTCGCTGAGTGATAGACTAATAAAATAAATATTTCAGACCAATAAAATAATTTGACTTTTTTCTTCTGCTTCTGACTTCAATCTACACACGACTGACTAAGCTCCACTCTACCAATTATACAACCGGTGGGGATTTTTGATGCGTAATATCTGTAGCGATTTACCAATAAAATTAGGCCTACTGATTCCTGAGTCATCCCTTCCTGGGCATATTCTTTAAAGCGGGAGGTAATTCCGAAAAGAATAAAATGACGGACAAATTCGGACACTGGACTCTTATTATAATGGAATATCAAAGACTTAATTGATTTTCGGAATTACCTCAGTGTACCTTATTTTTTTAGATCATTAGATCATGCTTATTCATTTCCAATAGAGATATAAAAATTACAATCAATAATATTACTAAACAACTAAAAAATATATATTTAAGTTATTAAAATAAACGAAATTAAAACTTTATAACAACTAATTTAAAATACCTATAATATTTTAACCTTTATTTCATTTGACAGCTGTTGTTATTTAAAGCCACAGTACCCTGGAGTAGACATGTGCGCCGCGCCGCCGCGCCGCCGCCGCCGACGATTTATCCACGCCGCCGCCGCCGATGATTTTGACCGGCGTAGAATCGGCGTGGCAATTTTTAAGTCTTTATCTTGTTTTAATGCCCGGAAATGGTAGTGAGTGGCCAGTATACTACTTCTTTTATAAAAATGCTTTTCCTTCTTCATTTATTCCTTGCCGTTGTACCAACTGACGATTTTTTTGCTGTCATTTCGATGCTATCGTAATATTTACGTCGATGACTTATCGATAATTTATGACAACGTCTGGTTTTTAAATGACGGGTTTATATTTTTATATAATTGGCTTTTGAATAGAAAGCATTTTAATTTACATTTAATTTTCCCTGAAATAAGAGTGAAGTAACAAATTTTTATTTTTTGACTGACTCCAAAAAGCTGCAGGTTCTCATTTGTTATTTTCATTTCGTGAAGACGACTGGGTTAGTTTTTTTTGTTTAAATGGCCCATTCACATTAGGTCAAGTTTGATTTTGGGATCGAGAGAGAGATATATATTTAAGTTAATGTTAAGTCTAGTTACGTAACGTTACACCTGCAGTAAATTGTAATTTACGTACTTTTATTATAGCTCGCACATTTTCGCTCTGCTAGCGACACTTAATAGTAAAGTGGAACTGTGCATATCACTACGTAAAGTTACTCGTTCTTTTAATCCGATGCTACTGACGTGCGTTAGGCGCATGGATTTATCGTGGTTCATCGATGTTCATCAGCACTCCTGTTTTTGCTATTAACATAGAATAGAACTTCGCAAGCCGCTCGCAGCGGGGATGATTGGATGAAATAAGTAACACAAATAATTGAAAAAAGCTGAATTATGTTAGTTAATCAAGGAATCTAATATATTAGATTTGTTGCCAAACGTTGCACCAGTGGACACTAAGATTCTCCTGAATGGTGAATGTTTAGAGATGGTAGATAAAGCGGAGTTCCTTGGTTCGACGTTGGACAAAAATCTACAATGGAGTCCTTATATAAGAAAACTTGCTCTTCGATTAAGCTCGGCCACTCATGCCGTTAGGAGAATTAGACAATTAACGAATATTGACACAGCTCGCTTAGTTTATCACAGTTATTTTCATAGTGTAATGTCATATGGTATTCTGATTTGGGGCAAAGCAGCTGACATACAGACTATATCTGTTTTAAAAAAAGAGCCATTCGCTTTCCGTATAACTTAATGGCAGGTGCATCAGATACATTAAAAAAAATCTGACATCCACAGCTATAACACTAGAAATAAAAACAAGCTCGTTATCAGAAGTAATCGTATCCGCAAAGCATAAGTATATAAGTCATTTTTTGGTCAAGGTATTCACATTTATAACAAGTTACCTGTCGATGCTTTAAATTTATTATTTTTATGACGGACAAAGATGCATGGCTGAAACCAGAAACTACTACAAAATCATCTAACATTTAGAGGACACAGTTCAGATAGGAAAGCATATACTGTCCTCAGTTTGGCGAAAAAATGATGTATACCTTGGTAGGTAAGTTTTCTCTTGAAATAAATAAATATATAAATATAAATATCAAACGTTTTTTGAAGCAATCAGATTTGGATTTTATTCTTATTATTTCATTTTATTTTATTTTAATTAAACAATAGGTACGTTGTCTGTCTCTCAAGCGGTTCTGATATGTCTTCTTATAGAACTACGCATTGTTGTGTAACTTTAAGATCTAATGTATTACTGTTTTGAAAAAATAAGTCCCGCCGAGTTTCTTGCCGGTCATAATATTTCTCGGGTCAGAGGTGTAGGGTTAGAACCGGTGGTATTTTTTTCTCTTACGTTCATAAGTGCATTGTGATGTGCCTAAATTGAAAAATAGATATCTTTTAATCCATAATTATTTTTGCATTTTTTTAGAGATATGCATTGAACATTTCGTCATCTTAGTTATAGTATGAATTTTTTAAGATGTCGGAATTGTGCGTAGAACTCTTTAGCAAGATTCCGACATCTTAAAAAAATACCACTATACTTGACCCATAGCTTAATGGGGAACATACGTGAATTTTTTTAAATTGAATTTGTTCAATAAACACGTTCAACAACAACACCAAATTAATTTAAAATAGTGGAAATCCGTAATAATTTTCTAATATTTTTGTAAAGATATTGCGGTTTAAAAACGTTATATTTGAGCAATTTTTTGAATACCCCAAATATATTTACAAAACTTCAATTCGATTACTTGTGTTCTTACAAGAAAAAAAACTATAACAACTGTATAGGTAAAAACGCATTGTTTCGTGCCCAAAAGTTACAAAAACATTCCAAAAACTTATTCCTTGTTTTCCAATAAACAGTTTTCCGCAACTTTGAGGCCGGTGACGTCATAAACCTCACTTTTTTTTGTATGGGGCGTTTTGACGCGCGGCGCAGATGCTTAACCTATTTTAGTAGTAGGTTTATTAGAGACATTTGAATCTAACGGGAAATATAATCAAATGACGTCTTCCCAAAAATTCATGTATGTTGCGAATCGGTAAAGCGATCGAGCCCTGGCAAGGCGTATTTATGTTGGTTCAAGCCCAACTGGGTTTGATTATTTTTCAATTTTTGTATTTGATTTAATAACAAACTAGAATTCAATTCATCCATCCAAGAACGTTAAAATTAATCATTATTCTTAATGTTTGATATTTATTTTATATTTAGTAATTGTGATACTGTTTCAGTACATTATTTCATAAAGCCTGCACCAAACATATCTCTTTTTGGCCCAGTGGTTGACTGGTAGAGAATGCTTTAAGGCATTAAGTCCGCCATTTGTATATTTTATGTGCAATAAAGTTTAAATAAATAAATAAATAAATAAAATAAAATGTGGATTTTATTTTGTTAGCAAAAGTGGGTTACCGCAAGCATCTTTGTCTTTTAGAACATTTTCTCTCACAAATTACAAATTGGAAATCAGTCTGTTCTGCACTTGTTAACTTCGAGGCTTTTAGTATTATTATCGTAGTTGATTTTCAGGCAAGTGGTGTGGCCAGTTCTACATATATTAAACTATAAACGGAGCTATAAATGTGGACCATAACAAGTCTTATCTTTTAGCAAAAAAAATCAAGTCTCTGATTTAAAATGTGCAATGTTTGCTAGACAATCATACGTTTTCGAAGATTTGGGGTAATATTCAAGCAGTTTATCCTTATAAATACTCAGTAGGCTTCAATTTAGAAGGTAATTAGTCAAATTCCCCAGGCATATTAAAAATATGTACCACGCCGATTTCACGCCGATCACGCCGCCGCCGCCGGTCAAAAAACGATCGGACGCCGCCGCCGATGATTTTGCCATCGGCGCACACCTCTACCCTGGAGCATAGAAATGCCCGCAATGGGTGTAAAGGTCTCTTTTCAACCGACTTCAAGATTTCGAAGGAGGAGGTTATCAATTCGTCGGGATCTTTGTTTTTGCTATTTTTTTTTTTTTTTTATGTATGTTCACCGATTATTCGAAGACAGCTGGACCGATTTGGAAAATTCTTTTTTTGTTTGAAAGCGTATACTTCACAGTTGGTCTGATGATCTGATGATGGGATCCTGGAGAAATCGAGGGAACTCTTCAACTATTATAGGCACACCTATGGTGATTTGAGTATTTTTTACAGCAGATCGAGCATTTGGTGTTGGAAAGGTGGATGCTTAGTGAAGTCTGTTCTTTTTTGTTTAAAATTATTTGTTTTTCGTACATAACTCAAAAACGGTGACCCAAATGAAAAGATGTTCTTCTACTTACTTCAACCACACAATTTTCACCCTTCAGGCCGTTGCAGCCCCTTACGGCCTGCGGTGGAGTTTTTAGTCATACCCTGATAAGGTACCGGTGATCTCTTCGGTACTGGCATTCCTTGCGGTATTTGTATTCCATATGGTGCTGGCATTTGCTGTGGTACCTGCATTCCATATAGAACAGGTAATGCTTGCGGTACATGCATTCCCTGATATGGTACCGGCATTCCCTGATGTGATACCGACATTCCCTGCTGTGATACTGGCAATAATGCCTGGTTTGGTACCGTCATTCCCTGCTGCGATACTGGCATTCCCTGATTCGGTATTGACATTCTCTGGTTTGGTACCGGCATTCCCTGGTTTGCTATCGGCATTCCCTGATTAGGTGCCGGCATTCCCTGATTAGGTGCCGGCATTCCCTGATTTGGTATTGGTATTCCCTGATTCGGTATAGGTATTCCCTGATCTGGTACTAGCATTCCGTGATTTGATACCGGCATTGCCTGCTGTGGTACTGGCATTGCCTGATTTAGTACTGACGTTCCCTGATGTGGTACCGGAGTTCCCTGCGGTATGGTAATTCCTTGTTGTACCGATTGCACAGGTATTCCCTGTTGTACCGGTGTTTCCTGCGTTACCTGTGGTACCTGTACCGGTAATAATGTCTAACTGGGTTGTCATCTCTGTCATGCTGCAAAACGAAAACTAAAGTGAATAAAGCGTGGTCTGGTGGCTGGGTGGCTCTGGCAACTTTGAATTCAGAGGTCTTGGGTTCGAACCTTGACTCGTAACAATGAGAAATTAGTTAAGTGCTAGTTTGATTTTGATCCACATGCAAAATCGCAGAAAAACGTTGGTGCCTTTTACGTTGTGTCGTTGCAAAACTCCCTCAACTAGTATCAAGTCAACTTATTCCAGTTTAGTTATGAAAATGGAAAGGATACCGACACTTCCAGGAGTTCCAGGCCCACCACACTCATATCACCACCACCACCACTCGCATATTAGAGTTTTCGTACTCACATCAGGATTAGCCACGACGCTAGCGACCCAAATCACCATCAGCAAGTAAATAGAGGACCTCATGGCGTCCTCTGATGACCAGCTTCGAATCCCGACTAGTGACAACTACTTACGGACTACGGTCCGCTCGATGATTTTATATGTAAGCGGTCGGGAATTATAAATAAATAATAAATATTTGGGGACAATCTTACACAAATCAACCTAGTCCCAAACTAAGCAAAGCTTGTACTATGGGTACTAGGCGACGATATACATACTTATATAGATAAATATATACTTAGATACATAGGAAACACCCATAACTCAGGAACAAATATTCGTGATAAACACACAAATAAATGCCCTTACCAGGATTTGAACCCGGGACCTCCTGCTTCATAGGCAGGGTCACTACCGACTGGGCTAGGAGGCCGTTTATTTCGATACAATTATATGATTCATTGATAGAATCAGGCCCTTCCTGACCCCGTGCGTGTTCTCATTGTGTATAATATGCTTGTAGGGAAGCTGGCTACATTTACTTTTTTCCGTGAGCAGTCTTTATCTTTATTCAACAGACTGAAAGTTAGGCAAGCTTGTCAATTGCTACCTAATAGGTAGGTAGGTATACCTAGCAATTGACAAGTGAAGCTTCACGTCGTTTTTAGAAATGACAAGCGGGTTGTTAAACCTGAAATAAATATTGTTCATTCATTCATTCATTTGTCATTTAGTTTGTTGAGGAGTTAGTTTTTTAGGGTTCCGTAGTCAACTAGGAACCCTTATAGTTTCGCCATGTCTGCCCGTCCGTCCGTCCGTCCGCGGATAATCTCAGTGACCGGTCGCGCTAGAAAGTTGAAATTTGGTACTAATATGTATATCAATCACGCCGACAAAGTGGAAAAAAATGTTTTATTAGGGTACCTCCTCTATGCGTAAAGTGAGGAGTGATTTTTTTTTTATTTCAACCCTAACGTGTGATATATTGTTGCATAGGTATTTAAAAATGAATAGGAGTTTACTAAATCATTTTTTATAATGTAAATATTTTCGATAATGATCGCTCCAGAAGTAAAAAAAATGTGTCCCCCCCCCCTCTAATTTTTGAACCATAAGTTATGAAAAAAAATCTCAAAAGAAGAACTTTATAAAAACTTTCTAGGAAAATTATTTTGAACTTGATAGGTTGAATAGTTTTTGAAAAAAAATTACAAAATAATTTCTGAACTAAGTTTGTAATTTAACCGTATAAGCAGGTGTTTATTGTATCTGTAATTTCTACAAAATCACAATGAAATGACGTGCTTTCAAATAAAGGAAAAACGGTGAAAATCGGTTCACGCAATAAACTATTATCCCATAAAAATCATCTTCCATACTTTAAGCTCGCGCGCAATAGTTTACTTAATTTGCCGCTAGATATCGCTGTACGTGGAACGCTTATATCATATCCTACATGGCGGTGTTATTTTAACTCTTAAGTGGGGACACTTACTGTGACGGACGGAAAAGTACGGAACCCTACACTGAGCGTGGCCCGACATGCTCTTGGCCGGTTTTTTTTAATTGTTAAAACGGATGTATCGTATGTTTTTAGTTGTAAAATTTTTTGATCCGCTACGGACGCTGCATAGTGCTCGAAACGTCGGGATATACTTTTTAAAAACTAAAAACATGCAATACGTCCGTTTTATTGTAAAATAATATGTAGTATAATTATTGCAATAACAAAAGATAATAGTTAGTTTGTTGCTCAGGTGTTTGTTCCACAAAAACGAAACCCCAGAGGATTCACATGCGCGTTGCCTACCCTTTAAGAACCTATCCACTCCTTTTCTGAAGAACCTCATACTGTAGAATATTGAAAACCAGATTTGAACTATTTCCGATGTCCGATTGGGAAGAATTTTTACTATTTTCGAACGAGCGAAGCGAAGTTCTTACAAACAACTTCGGTTACTGGGACGTCTCGACATTTCGATGGCTTATTGATTTTGAGAGTTTGTTCCGCGATAACTTCAGTAAAGATTTTCTGATCTTCATGAAATTTGATGGGGTTGTAGCAGTGATACATATAATTTGAGAGTTCATATATGAGCAGGGTCATGGAGCTAGAAGGCGCGAAAACATCAACATATGGGTCTTGTCATCTCGTTTGCAAGGAAATTGCGAGTTCTAAGTTCGAGGTGGACTACTAGTTAACATACCTGCGTAACTTTTAGATGACAGTACCATATTTTGGTACCATCGAGCTGGTCTGATGATGTAGACCGAAGGTGGTCATATAAACTCTGTGATAAAGCAATGTAGACGGAGAGCTGGCCACGTCAGATATGACACAATAATGAGAGCAACGGAACCCCTCTAGTTAGTTTCCTACCTATACTATGCTTATTTCTAGATCCGGACATCTGGCAGCCGTAAAGTGGTGGAGGTCAAAGAATGCAAATAACTTGGAGAAAACAAATACTAGAGTTCTGGGTTTGATGCAATATTATGAGAAATTATGTAATTAATTACATTATATCATAGCCAGACGTTTTTTGGGGGAAAGTAGTGCCAAACGACGGAAAATGCAATTTATAGTTAGTCAGTCGCCTACTGTTTTGGTTTCCGAAATAATATACAATGTTTTTTGTTCTAATGTTAAAATATAGGCCCTGTCCTCTATAAATGACACAACTTCGGTAGTTTTTACCTATTTATCTTTTTCCAACTTAAAAACTTTGTTGGTCTGTCACTCTGACCTCCACCCATTAAAAGCTGCCAGAACCCGGATCTAGCATTAAGAATGGTAAAGCAATCTGACTAGACAAGTTTCATTGCTCTCATTATTGTGTCATATCTGACGTAGCGAGCTTGTAGTCCAATTAGACGGAGAGCTGGCCACGTCAGATATGACACAATAATGAGAGCAACGAAACCCCTCTAGTTAGTTTGCTATACTATGCTTAATTCTAGATCTGGACATCTGGCAGCTGTAAAGTGGTGGAGGTCAGAGAATGCAAATAATTCGAAGAAAACAAATCCTACAGTTCTGGTTTGATGCAATATTATGGTAAATTATGTAATTAATTAGATTATATCATATCCAGAAGTTTCTGTTGGGGGAAAGTAGTGCCAAATGATGTATAATACAATTTTTAGTTAGTCGCCTACTGTTTTTGTTTCGGCAATAATAGACAATGGTTTTGAATCTAATGTTAAAATATAGGCCCTGTCCTCTATAAATAACACAACTTTGGCAGTTTTTACTTATTTTGGTATTACTTTTTTCCAACTTTGTTGGTCTGTCACTCTGACCTCCACCCATTAAAAGCTGCCAGATGCCCGGATCTAGCAATACGGATGGTAAAGCAGTCTAACTAGACAGGTTTCATTGCTCTCATTATTGTGTCATACCTGACGTGACCAGCTCTTAGACCAAATGCAGCAAGCGCATTTTATTTGGGCTTCTTAGAATCATCTCGTTGAGCAATAGATAACTTTTGCAAGAAAAATAACAGTCGGCTTTAAAAGCTAGTACATATCTATAAAAAGTAAAATTGTTGTCAATAACTTATTAACCGATCCCATCATCAGATTCTGACCTAATCACGATGGGATTTCCTCAACATTTTTTATACTGACGTTGTCGGAAATTTTGATATAATTGTATGATTGACTGATAGAATAGGCCCATCCTGGCCGTGAACATGCTAACACCTATATTGTTAAGAATGAGTAAGACTGGTCTACAGACCATTTCAAACATCCTCTTTGCTTCCAAGCATAACCCTAAAATTATGCCTAAAAGAAACGTTTTCATGCTTATTTTACGCCAGATTGGAAAGGCTTTATCTAAACTTTGAATAGGTACACGTTTCAGGGGCGCGATTTTTGAGATTCGAATGCTCGAATCTGACATTTTAAATTCTGAATAAAATGATGAAATTATGTTTTAAAAATAATAGCGATAGGAACTTAAAATCACGATTATTCAAACTATAAACGATTATTATGTTCTGTTTTACTGTACATCTTCCTGTGCTTAACCTTTTATCCGCCACTGACTTGATATAAAGTCAGTACATTCCGTGCTCCACACGCTACAACTTCAATCAAGTCGTCATTCGTCGGTTTGACATGTAATATTTAAAATATTATGAATAAATGAGTATGAGTATGAGTATGAGTACATCACTGCTTTTTTTTTTGCTTGGCGTGTATGACATTTCATTTGTTTAAACATTTTTTAAATTTATTCATTAAGTTTAGCAACAAAGTTGGTACAATATACATTAAAATCTACCTATAAAACTAAATAAATCTAAAAACTACAAACTAGGTAAGGTCACCGAGGTCCGACCCTTGCGGAAAAGTTCCCATAATGCTGGCTGCGTTCCCTCTTTGGACTGCTATACCTATCCGTTGTGCAAGGAACGAGCCAGCTCTACGGTCCCCGGTGACCTCAACTAGTTTTTTTGATAACTCTGTAACAAGTTTCCGGGCGCTTGAGCACCACGGCCCTAGAGTTTCGACAGCGAAAGCCACGAACACATATGCTGATTTGCAAGAGCGATATATTTGCGGTGTTTCGCCGCCTCGGCCACTGCAGCCGCCCCGCCTGCTCTCAGTGAAGTCGTGGAGACATGGGACGGCGCTAGGGTGTCCACACATGTGGCATCCCAAATAAGGGGTCGTCCCAGTCTCCACGGTACTAGAGTCATGCCGTCGGGCCTCTTGCCATCGTCACGCACGAGACCAGGGGGTTCAAGAACCGCTGGTACGTTGACGCTGACAAAGGCCCGGCGGATGATGTCGTTTAGGCAGGCGTGGCGGGACAGGCGGCCGGCGCTCTTAATGCATGAAAGGCCGTGGTGCCCAAAGCTGTCAACCGTAGCTCCGCAGCGGCAACGATGGGGTGAGACTATGTCCGCGCCCAAACGGAGTCCGACAGCCAACCTGAGGGTGTTGTTATCCAAAAGTGTGCCGAAATTGGATGATGGCAGGGCATGTAACCAGGAACCGGACTCCCTTTCAGACACGGCTAGCAGTCGGGCTTTTTCTTGGCTAGTTGAGCAGGTATTTACCAGGTGGGAATGGACTTGGGTGCAGATGGGTTGGTCCCAGATTCTCTGAACTGCTTTATTTATGGGTGGATCTATACCTGGGCAGGCAATTTTCCATGCATCTTCTGCCTCGGATAAGTACGCAACCTCGAAACCACGGAGTGGTGGACTAAGAATCTTGCCGACGAGGGGGAGCGTGCTATGTACCGAGGACAGAAATGCAGGCAGGGCGATACTAGATGTTTGGCGTATACCAAGTCCTCCGAATCT
The DNA here is from genome assembly GCA_947086415.1 of Pammene aurita. Lineage (NCBI taxonomy): Eukaryota > Metazoa > Arthropoda > Insecta > Lepidoptera > Tortricidae > Pammene > Pammene aurita. The sequence continues at coordinate 15,131,855 of OX352313.1, forward strand.
GACAGGTAGTGTGGCATGAAGGAATTGTCTGTCACTTATTTTAATATTTAGAATTTTTTCCAGCTGAATGTGGAGTATGGAGTCGATGGATTCGGAGTAATTTGGAAATTTCCAGATTGGGCAACACCGTAAATAATATGTAAATTTAGGGACAAACAAGCAGAAGCGTAGAATGAAAATAGCCATATGAGAGTTGATTTCGAGAAGGCGATCCGAAAAATATTCCGAAAAATGATTGATTTTCGAATTGATGAATTCTGGTATTGATTCCTCGAAAACGGGTGCACCTAGGAGGTGAAGCGAGTCTTTTTGTAAAAATTTTATGCCCGGGCAGATGTTTTCGAAATCATGCTGAATTTGTGATTTGTTTGTAGTGGCCGAATCTATATAAAGTTCGCATTTGTTTGTGTTCAGCTCTAGACCTATGGATTTAAATCGATTTATGATAGATGAAAGGTCGTTGAGAAACGAATACGCATCACCTCCCAGGCTACCGTCGTCGAGGTACCAAACGTTAAATTTGCTAGTAAGTGCCGAAATAATAGGATGAATGGTGAGGCTGAAAATGGCCGGCCCGAGTGGATCACCCTGTTGGCAGCCAACAGATGAAAGGATAGTGTTTTCTTTGTAGGAAAGATTTGTAGGTGCGCTGTAGCATTGCCACATGTATTGGTAGATGCCAGGACAATATTTTTGGATTTCTGCTAACAGGGCACCTCTATCTATTTGGTTAAACGCGTTTTTAACGTCTACTTTTAGGAGTACCTGACCTTCAGGGCTATGTAAGAAGGTTCGACAAGCGTGGACGGCTGCCTCGCAACCGCCTTTTGTACCGAAGCCTAATTGGATTGGTTGGAATTTTTTTTGTAGGTCCGAAATGATATATTTACAGCAGATTTTGGAAGCAAGTCTCCGAAAGGATGAGCCAACGGCGATAGGCCTGAGTCCGCCGTCTTTCTTTTTTAGAGCGCAAAGATTAGCGCCGTAGAGGGTTGGTACTATGACGGGGTTTACCTTGCCTGAAAGCATCAGGTTTACAAGACGGGTTATACTTGAGAGTAAGTTGTTATTTTGGCCTCCGGGCATACCTGTAGTAAGATCTTTAAGATGCTGTGGTGTTAACCCGTCCAGTCCGCCCGCTGAGCCGTTCTTGAATGAAGCAATCGCTGCTTGGACGGCATCTTCAGAGCATCGCAGTGGGGGTAAAACATGGCTGGGGGGGTCAGGAAGGTCAGGTACTGTCGGTGCTGGTGGGTGCTTGTTTTGCAGAGCAGTTAGAGTTTCCGGGGTGTCTGGAGCTGTTGCGTCGCTGGAAAATAGGATTTGGGCAGCGCCTTTGAGGTCACCATCATTTAATTTGGATTCAATCAATTTAGAGATTTTATTTGGTTTATGGTGGTGAGAATTTTGGATACGATTTGTGTCAAAAGTTTGGGAGCGGGTACAATTTAATTTAATTTTGGAAGTTAGAGACTTATTGTCGTCTTTATCGACGTGTAGGGTGTTATATGCGAACAACAACAAGCTTTCCCAGCTTGATGTCGAGTTTTCTGTTGTACAGTCATCGATAGTTTTGACTAAATGATTTGCAACGGTTGATCTTGCGCCTCTAGGAAAACTCTTCTTAAGCCTAGAAAAAATTATTGTGGTCGGAAAAATGGAAGGCGAATGACCTTAGGGCCCCCCGCCAACCAGATGGGCTGACCAAATTAAGAAGGCCACCTCAGGCAAGCTCTATCAAGCGGTGAGGGCTACGGGAGATCGAGACCGATTGAAACAAATCACAAGGACTGCAAAACCAAGTGGTCACGATCCTCAGTAATTTCTTTATTTATTTATTTACTAGCCTTTCCCCGCGGCTTCGCCCGCGTACTATAAGTACGAGTACATACTCAAAAAGGATACGATACCCATGTTGATTTTCAGACTGCGGCCACATTTGCCCCTTTTAGGGGTTGAATTTTCAAAAAACCTGAAACACGTGTTTACTCATTTATCGTTAGGAATACTCCTGTGAAGTTTCGAATAAAATAGTCTAACAAATCTTTATTCGCCATACAAACTTTGGACCCCCATTTTACCCCCTTAGGGGGTGAATTTTGAAAAATCCTTTCTTAGTGCATTCCTGGACCTTATAACATAAGGAACCTACGTGCCAAATTTGGTATCCCTAGACCCAGCGGTTTGGGCTGTGCGTTGATATGTCAGTCAGTCAGTCAGTCAGTCAATCAGTCAGTCAGTCAGTCAGTTTCTTCTTTTATATATTTAGATTAATATTCTACATACAAGCTAACAGCTAACTCCAACACACTTATATGGAACTATCATATTTACATTAGTAGTTTCCGACAAATCAAATGATAAAAAAAAAAAACAAATTTAAGGTCACAGTTGCCACCAACACACTTTAATATGCGGTTTAAATACATTTAGGTAAATGTTAATAATGTCATAAAGATAATCAATTATAATTTACAGTACGAGTAGTAGCTATTCAGGTGACTATTGATTTTACGCTTTAAAGAAGTCAAGTTGTCTGTGAATATATCGGCAATTTGGATGAAGGCTAGAAATTCATTTAGTAGTATTTGTGCTGTAATGTAATGAGGGACCGACAAAGAAGAAGAAGACTTCTTCTTCTTTGTCGTATTGTTTTCGTGCTTGATTTCTTCGCATTCGAGCGTTCGAAAGTCAAAAATCCGCCGGAGGTTTTTTAATAGACCTAAAAATTACAAATTTTGATTTAAATTATTTATTTATAATTTTATAAAATTATACAAATGTTGAAAATGTTATCTCTTCTTGATTTTCTTTACAAAAGCACTAAGCTCGGGCAGTATTAACTACAATAATATTGCTTTGCTATTCCGCGGTATAATAATATGGACTTCCGCAAAGTAACGCCTGATTCCATTTATTCAGGCAGTATATCTATAAGTAAGCTTACTTATTCCTCTATGCTTTGAATACACATATCTCGGGTTTTTTTTATAGATAAAAAATGTCCAGCCTGCGATATTAAATTCTAACAGGCTTTGAAATTTGAATACACAAATCTTATCTCAGGTTTTTCAATACAGAAAAAATTTCAAGTGATCAAATTTTTCAAATTTCAATTGTTATTTATTATATAATATTACACAAATGTTGCCATCAAAATCAGGCAGTATAAGTCGAAGTGTCAAAGCCCCAGGCGGCCATTTTGTCGTCGACCCAGCGTCGGAAGATGGCGGCGGCTGCGTACACGGCCGGCACGTCGCGCCCCCCGCAGCCGATGCCCCACGCCACCATCCCGGTCAGCTTGTAGCGGTCGCCGCCGACAGGGCACGCTAGAGGGGCGCCACCGTCGCCCTGGGGAAACAGCATTAGGTGAGATTTGAGCTATCAAGGGCCAGGTTATGGGACGCAGCTATGCGTTAGAGGGAGCACATGCTATTGCGATCTCGCTCCGCCGTAGATGTTGGTATAGCTGCGTCCCTTACAGTGGCGTCAGTGGCCCACGATGGCCCAGCGTGTGGAAAAAGCTTTAGGTAAGATGGTTCCACTTTCAGGAGGCTGAAGTATATCTCGAGCCGTTCTACCTGACCATTCACATTTCATTCGCGAATGACGAGCGGTGATGGGTTTTGTGACAGTATTGGTGTGAGGTTCGTGTCCTTCGATGTCGATATAACCCTGGCTTAACTTTAAAACTTAGTAGACGAGAACATTCATTTGTTTTGGTGTTCTCTGACTGAATTCACAAAGTCCACATTGTTCATATTTATTATGTTATTTGCGCCATAAATTTGAATAAATTGTTAAGATTAATAGATTAGATTTTGTTTAGATTATTTGTTAGACGAATTTGTTAATAGTTCCACTATTGTCTTAGGTTTAGTACCTGTAAAGATAGTTGTAAGTGTGGAAAAAAAATCGTGATTATAAAAACCATTTACAAGTGTGCTACACATATGGGCTGTTTGCTTAGGTATTATATCGCACGATTTATCTAATCTTAAGAAAAACAAGAACTTTCAGTGATATGAGGTACCTTGCAAGTATCCTGGCCCTCCTGGCCCCCGGCGCAGACGAAGCTCTGATGAAGCCGGAAGCGGGGCCCGAGCCGAGTCCTCTGCAGAAGCTGGTTGCAGATGCCGTGGGGCACCATGGGCAGTTCCACTTTTTTTAGAATAACGGCGTACCGGCCCTTCAGACCTGTAGAAGTTCAAATAAATTACATTTTTTTTAAATCATGATATAAATATTGTTTAAATTTGGTATGGTAATATTTTTTAGGGCAATTTATGGGTTTTCGTGGAAAAAATGAAATGTATTTGTCTATTATCCAAGATGAATCTTCGATTTTTATTTCCATGGCCGTCTCAGACATGCCACCGTCATGATATAATCAATTGATTTTTATTCAAATTCAATAAGAATTGTTACCTTTTTTTGCTTAATTTTGAAATGAACGGTTATATCTAACTGGAAAATCCGAAAAGGCCTTCCAAGACAAGAAATTTTTTCATATTTTACTCGTTAAATTGTAATATTTGCTCTAATGTATGCATCAATAGTTGATTTCAAAATCCCCAAGTATTTTCGCCATAGCCTTCAAAGAAAATGAAGCATTTCGTGAAATTCGCGCGTTTTGGGAATAAGGCCTCTTAATTGGCTACTCCCAAATTGGAAGAAGACAAGTGGCTTACCAAGTGTTTTCTCATGTGTCCCCGCTTCGGACGCGATGGCGAAGACAAATGGAAAATCCTAAGAAAAAACCTATTCTCATCTGCTCCCGGCGGGTACATTTGAGAATTTACTTACCAAAGACATCTTTTCCCCAGCCATTGGCCACGCACTCCCGGCTGCTCTCGAAGTTCTCTCCTTGCTCCGGAAGACAGAGCAGGCCAATGTGCTCCGCTAGGTCCACAGGCTGCGACAGCTTTAGCAGAGCCATGTCATTCCTTAGGCTTTTGGTGTGGAATTCTAGAACAATCGGTTTTTCAACGAAACTGTTTCTGTATTTTTCTTTTCAACCGACTTCAAGATTTCGAAGAAAGGTTAATTCGTCGGGATCTCTGTTTTTGCTATTTTTTTTACATATGTTCACCGATTATTCGAAGACGGCTCGACCGATTTGATTTATTTTTTGTTTCAACTTGACACTTAGTCCCATTGTCATCCAGGTCAGGATCTGATGATGAGATTTTTGTAAGATTGTCCCAAAATATTTTTTGTATATAACTTCTAACATTATATAAATCCACAATGTGGATTAATTTAATACTGTCACTGGAGAAACCAAAACCTTGAATTTGGAATATTTTTTACAAGAGCACATAAAGGCCGTCTCACATTTAGTGCAAAAACCAGCAAAGCCACGAACAGGAAGTGTGAAGCCGATGCGCATATTTTTCGCGCCTCATTGCCCAATTTTGTCGATTTCTAAGCCGCGCCAAAGAAAGCCGAATCTACACTATTACTACACATTACCTCCTCATTGGTCCACGATTCTCGCACTAAGTATGGAGCGGGCTTAAACGATTGAATGAGTTATTCAATGGTCGTCTTCCAAGGCGTAGTTTGGCAGTATGCTATGAAGTTATATGTATACCTGAGTGTATATAACTCTCGGCCACACCCCGCTCCTGATGAGGGAGGCGCTCTTTGACTGTCTGCGTGTCCCACTCCCCGGCGCGGATGCGTAGGGTACCCGGCGTGTACCTGAAGACACCAATTGAATTAGTATAGTCCAACCAGACTAAAGACTGTGTACGATAAAATCCGGCCATGCATGATCTGGTATATCTTTTTTTCGGTACCACATATTCAAGCAACACTTCTTTTAAATAATTTGTGGTCATCAAGCTACATAATAAAATTACAAACATAATATAACGTTACGTTATCTGTGACTTTGATCACTATATATTCCACAGTGCCTATATTTTTTTGTCCACGGTGTTCTGACAGTGTTTACCAAATTTTCCTGTGAAAAATAGTTTTTTATTTTTTATTAAATAAACCAAATTATACCTTATTACATTATCTTTTCATAATAGCTTACATTTTTCTAATGTAAATAGTTCTGAGGTGTTCTAGCTTTGGTGTGCTTGACTTTTTTACAAAAATATGCCTCCCATATAAAAACTACTTTTAGTGCTTGGAGCAGAATGTTTTCCTGACTGCCTCAAGTAGAAAAGAGTTTCAAATCGTATTTTTTTTGTAAGATAACATTCTAATGAGCATAAAACAGCTTATGAAAATATAAATACAATTGTGGCATTGTAGCAGGAAGTGAGTGAAGATTATCAAAAGATGCTGGACAGAAAATTCAAGATATGATGGAATGTATTTGGCAAAAACTCACACAAGCCCATACAATTGTAATATGATTCTATTTTTAGTGTATATTACTATAATTCCAGATTATTAAAATAAAAGAAATGCTTGAATATGTGGTACCGAAAAAAAGATATACCAGATCATGCATGGCCGGATTTTATCGTACACAGTTGTTGTGTGCAGACCGGATTACCACGTCGAACCAAGCAGCGCTGACCCGCTGTACCATTTACCAGGTCATGTAGGGAGATGAATAAAAACACTTATTTAGAATTGTAAAACATTTGAGCAGTGTAGTTGCAGGTGTTTCCCCGCTGGGAGTAGTTGTAGAAGTGAGCGGTGAGAAGTGAATGAGCAACGAGTACGAGTGCTGGCCTCTTTTATGGGTTTTCTAGCGTGCTCGTACTAGTGGCTGGTATGTGCCGTGTAAATTAGATATTTATTCACGAATAAGCTTACAGTATTACATGTTGGTAGGAGGGTTAAAATTGATATTTATATGGGACATTTCTTCATAAATTAGTACAAAATTCTTATAATCTAGACATTTTGCGTATTATGACATGATATCAATAAAATTAAGACATAAATCAATACTTAAGAACTAGACATGTAAACACGAATTTATAACTTTATTAAATTACAAAAATAAACAAATTGGTATAAATAGAGAAAATGATTGACTTAGATCTAGTTACACAAAAACAACAGTAATTTTAAGCTATCTGCGACAACAGTCTTTAAATCGCCTCTCAAGTTTTACGAGTATAGGAGCAATACATTGTCAGTGCCAAATGGTGCAAACTTAATGCGAAAATCTCTGCCTCTGCCCTATTTAAGTTTCAAACTTACCCAGGCACAACATAGGCATGATGACAACTTGTGGATGAATGAAGGACCCAATGCCTATGTAGCCATTCGGACCCATAACCGCGACCATCCTCTAAACTAGGCATCTGCCCCCTAGACGTCACTTACCCAGCTATTACATGGGCCGCCGTGATGACAACTTGTGGATGAATGAAGGACCCAATGCCTATGTAGCCGTTCGGACCCATAAACGCGACCATCCTCTAAACTAGGCATCTGCCCCCTAGACGTCACTTACCCAGCTATTACATGGGCCGCCGTGATGACAACTTGTGGATGAATGAAGGACCCAATGCCTATGTAGCCGTTCGGACCCATAAACGCAACCATCCTCTAAACTAGGCCTCTGCCCCCTAGATGTCACTTACCCAGTTACGACATGGGCCGCTGTGATGACCCCTTGTGGATGAATGAGGGACCCAGCGCCTATGTAGCCGTTCGGACACATGAGTGCGACCACCCGCTACACTTGGCCTCTGCCCCTTAGACGTCACTTACCCAGCTACGACATGGGCCGCCGTGATGACCGCTTGTGGATGAATGAGGGACCCAACCTAGCGAGCCTATGTAGCCGTTCGAACCCATGAGTGCGACCACCCCCTACACTAGGCCTCTGCCCCCTAGACGTCACTTACCCAGCTACGACATGGGCCGCCGTGATGACCGCTTGTGGATGAATGAGGGACCCAACGCCTATTTAGCCGTTCGAACCCATGAGTGCGACCACCCTCTACACTAGGCCTCTGCCCCCTAGACGTCACTTACCCAGCTACGACATGGGCCGACGTGATGACCGCTTGTGGATGAATGAGGGACCCAACGCCTATGTAGCCGTTCGGACCCATGAGCGCTACCACCCACGGGAACTCTCCAAACTGCGCCTCGGCGCCCTGGAATCAAATACAGTGCGATTTTTAATTACAGACAAGTTCCAGTTGTATTTTCTTAAACTCACTAAAATCTTAGTCTGTCGTAATTGTCCTGTCCTACATTTCTCCGAGTCCAAGCGCTACCATCTAAAGGCCAAACTAACTGAGGCTATATAACTATTAGTAATGTTGGAGAGATGCTGACTTGAAGCCAGGGGCGTATTTACCCTAGGACTAAGAGGGCCATGGCCCGGAGCGGCAGGACGCCAGGGGCGGCGTCGCCCTACGCGCTGGTCAGTCAAGTACCGACCCATAAGGCCTATATGGGCCGGGGCGCCCAATTTTAAAATACGCCTTTGCTTGAAGCGACATTGTCGCACATTCGCTGCAAATATTAGTTATGTCAATTACCTAAGAGCGTACCAACGTAGTTATTATTTACACACGCTTAAAGTGCAGTCGCTTAAGCCAAAACCCTAGCAGCAAAAATAAATGATGAATATTGATGTTAGAACTCACACTTCCTCCAACGACGTTGAAGTCGATCCCCTTGCGGTTCCTGTATCCGCAACCGGCGGGCCGGGCCGGTGTAGGTACAGGGGTCGGCGCCGGTTCGGTGCGCGGCACCTTGCAACATCGCTCTACGCTCTCTTGGCAGTCGTCTTTGCCGAACCTGGAATGTTAATTACAGAAAAGATAATTGATGGAGGATAATAGGCAGGCGCTCGAGACACATTGGTCGTTTTCATATTAACATGCATGGTTTTGTTCTGTATAACGGCCGGCGGCCTCCTAGCCTAGTCGGTAGTGACCCTGTCTATGAAGCAGGAGGTCCCGAGTTCGAATCCTGGTCAGGGCATTTATTTGTGTTTATCTCGGATATTTGTACCTGGGTTATGGATGTTTTTTTATGTATTTAAGGATTTATCTTTATACTGTGTGGAAAGATAAGTCGGGCCCTGGAGGGAAACTACCTTAAAACGTTGAGATAGCTCAATTCACTGAAAGGAAACATTCTTTAGTTTTTTTAAAGGAACATAACTGGATTTACTAAGACTAAGTTTTTGGAAAATAATACAGATTACAAAACAAATGATTTATTTTGTAATTTTTGTCATAAATATTTTTTATGACAATTGATTCCAATCGATCATATTTCCAACAAGGATAAAAACTTCTTAATACCAAGCAAGTTCAGGGCACAAGAGAACCAATAAATAATAATAATAATAAATTTCATACAATTAGTATGGAAAAAAGTGAAAATTAAAAAAAAAACTGTGAATGCAGTTTTATTTTTTAGGAAAAATAAAAGAATGTTTCCTTTCAGCAAATTGAGCTATCTCAACGTTTTAAGGTAGTTTCCCTCCAGGGCCCGACTTATCTTTCCACACTGTAAGTATATCTATTTTATATATGGTCGTCTAGTAGATACCCACAAGCACAACACAAGCCTTATTAAGCTTACTGTTTGACTAGGTCGGTTTATGTAAGATTGTGACATGTAAGTAATACTTAATAATAAAAAGATAAAAAAAATCTATGAGACAGATGCGTCCAGCCTACCGGACGTACATGTGATTGTGAACGCATAATTATATGGTGACAGTATTTCACCGTCCACGGCAAATTGTCTAAGCGACTGTCCTGATTCTTACGCATCTGATGTCTTACCTCATGTCTATGGTTACAAATACCCAAGTCGAATATGTCCAATAGGCGTCAAGTCAAGTTTATTTTACAACGCAGTGCAACGTGCTACGCACACGCAGCCGGTGAAGCACGGCCTTTAAGGTTGACGTGTTCGTTGACTGCGTGGTGCAATTCGTATTTAATCTGTAACACCCAATAATCTTACCTGATGTCGAGGGAGCCAAAACCAGTTACGGAGGCGTTGTTGATATCAACTCCGTTGAGCTGGTCGTCGCATAGGTAGTAAGGAACGCATTGGCACGACGCACCCGTGTCGTCCGTGAATGTGGACGTGCCGTCTGTTGGACGGACTGTGAACTGTCAAATGAAAACGAAAAATTAGCTTTGTGAAAAACGATTTGTCTAGGAAATACTGGGCACGGTTAGAAAGAGAAATGTATGGAACAGTCTGCACTTTTGTCTGGACGACCGTTTGTTACATCAAATAAAGCTGATTTAGCCCCTAGCCGCGAAAGCAAGCAGTGGCTGGCTACACCCTAAAAAGAGGGGGGGGGTCGACTTCCGTGGCTCGGGGACTTGATTAGCTTAGTTTGACACAAGGAATAATCGTGCCAAGCGACATTGCCTAAGACTCACAACGCTTACTGTTTGTAGCAGCTAAATTATACGTCAGTTGAACCTTTGTTAATTTTGATTTCAACCCGTGTATTATCCGGCACGGAGGACCATTTTCATTTATAGCTAGATTTTAGCTTGCAAACTGGTCTTCTGGGCCTAGTGAAAAGCCCTGTGTGGGGGAGGAGTCCTGAAGCTCTCCTATATCAGCGCATTCTCGTCCGACTGAGGGTTGGTTTAGTTATTTTACAATATTTTAGCATAGTTTACAAACTCAGAAACTCACGTCTTCTGGGGCTAGTGAAGAGCCATGTGTGGGGGGAGGAGTCCCGAAGATCTCCAATAGCAGCGCGTTTTCGTCGGTCTGTGGGTGCGCTAGCGCAGCCGCCACCGTCAGTAGCAGCAGGTACATTTCTGCAACATACTCGTACATGCAGAAGATTCAAAAAGTGGCAGTACGTATATAGTAGTAGTAAAACACTTTATTGCACAAAAAAGTACATGACCAACAAAAATATAGTGAGTGTGTACAAAGGCGAACTTATCCCTTTAAGGGATCTCTTCCAGGTAACCTTTAAGCAACTGAGAGAAATCGGTCAGCCATGGTAGACAAAGATTTGTACATTACTCGTACATGACGGCAAAACTACGGAGAAGTTGTTAAACCTAGTTACTATAGGTATAAGGTATTGTTAATAAAGACATAACGAATTTATCTATTTATGTTTATTCAAGCTACATAACTCATTACTTCCTTGTTTTAAGAAACGTCTGGGTCATAAAGATGAATTTAGACAGTGATTTAGAGTCTCATCTGTCCAGTCAGAATATTATATTATGTCGATTAAGCAATAGGAGTGTATACTAGTTACACACTGTAACTAGCAATGCACCGAGGAGAAGTTTCATAAGTTGCGAAACTTCTATGGAGAATATTCTCTGGAACTTAAATTTAATGAACAATCTTATCGTGTCAGAACCGAGGTAGACACACGCCATTTTAAATATTATGCCTGCCTGGTTTACTAATATGTGGCGTGTAATATTATATATTACAAAAAATGTTAAAGTTCTCATGGGAACATTCTCACAGAGAACTTTCTAAGTTTCTTTCATGTAATTTCTCGGAAATTTCCGAGAACATTTCTGCAATTTCTGCAATTTGCACATTGCTGACTGTAACTGCTTACCATCAGGCCGTATGCTTGTTTGCTACCGTCGTGGTATAAAAAATGCACTAAGTACTTAACTTACAATAGTAATCTAGAAGATTTCCTTGCCGAATGATTAGTTTTGCTAGACGCAAGGCTGGGCATGGCTTTTGAACTCTCACAAGTTCCTATCTATTTAACTTTTTACTATCTTATATATTTGTCTTTTTACTTATTAGCTAGCGCATGTACAGTCACCGGCAATAGTATCTTCCTACACGAAGGCTGCAAAAATATGTGTCACGCTCTTATAGCTCTACAAATAAGAGCGTGTCGCATCTTTTTGCGGCCTTCGTGTAGGAAGATACTATTGCCGGTGACTGTACTAAAGATTGCAGAGTCAGTCTCGTCTGGTAGAAAATCTTTGTCGCTCATTACGGCGTTTCATTGATCGACTTAATTTTTTGCACCTCAATAGTCGGCAATGTAACTTCTTCCTTGCCATTTCCTATTATTCTATTATAAGAGTTCAAAATAGGTACTTTCCTTCAATACAATTTTAACCGAGAGAACTAGTAAGGAGTGCGCTCGAACAACTAGGTTATAGTACCATCCATACCATGGCCGTAGCCGTAGGTAGCACAACACCCGAAGTCGAAGTTGAAAGACCCTGATGACTTAAATGACACAAGAACGGCATTGACGACGAGATCCAGTTCTTTCGTCATAGTGTGTGCACATCGGATTTCTCGGCGGGTTTTCCTCATTCGACAACAAGGTAGATCGCGAATGTGTTGACCTTTGTCTGTAAATATTGCAAACTAGCTTTTGTCCGCGACTTTTCATAGAATTCGCTGTGTTAATTGCGGCAATCTAGAGGACGCGGGTTCGAATCCCTGTTACAAAATCCTTCACAGATATTTTTTTTATTGTAATGGACATTTGTTTCCCATTTGTGGTATGTCGCCCAATATAAAAAAACCGGCCAAGTGCGAGTCGGACTCGCGCACCGAGGGTTCCGTACAAACCTGTAGGTATATAAGTAAAAGCTCTGAACCCATTGCGTTGACATAGAAGTTTGATTTTGTTACAGTTGAAAGGTATTATGGACCTGAGTATTTGATATGAACTTCAATTTAATACCTCTACGCATTTACAAGGAAAAAGGTAGTAAGTTTAAAATTTAAAAAAATATTTTTTGTATGATTTTATTAAAAATGTCTACTTTTCGTAATTTTTCCTTTGTCTGTGCTATATGAAGTTTATTCGTGCCAAGTTTCAAGTTTCTCAGTTTACGGGAAGAACCCTTTAGGTTTTGAGTTTCTTGCGAGTACTCAGTTTCAAAATATGCGACTTAAATTGCTATTTCTTTTGATTGCGTTGACATAAAAGTTTGGTTTTGCTACATCAGAAAGGTCCTATAGCCCTGAGTATTTGACATGAATTTCAATTTAGTACCTCCACGCGTTTACTAGGAAAAAGGTAAAAAGTTTAAAATTTAAAAAAATATTTTTTTACATGATTTTATTAAAAATGTCTACTTTTTGTAATTTTTCCATTGTCTATGCTATATGACGTTGCTTCGTGCCAAATTTCAAGTTTCTGAGTTCACGGGAAGTACCCCGTAGGTTTTGCGAGTGCCGAAAAACTAAAATTTGCAGCATAAACGACTGTATCTTTTGATTGCGTTGGCTTTTAAATTTGATTTTTTCACAGTTCCAAGAGACAATAGACCTGAGTATTTGATATAAATTTCAGCTTGATACCTCCACGCGTTCCTGAGAAAAATGGTCTTGACAGACAGACAGACAGACAGACGGACAATAAAGTGATCCTATAAGGGTTCCGTTTTTTTCCTTTCGATGTACGGAACCCTAAAAACCGGCCAAGTGCATATCGGATCACGCATAATAGAGGGTTCCGTACCTTCAATGGAATAGGAACCAAACTAATACCAAAAGGTCGTATCTGATGCCTATGGAAGAAGTTTTATAGAGATAACTCAAAAATGACTGAACGATAATGTTCACAATAATTTTCGTAGAAAGTATCTGATAAGGCGCATTTTTTAAATTTCAAAAGCTGTAATATACTTAATAGGGCACAATTTTTTAGACTTTCTGGGTGAATATTTCTAAAAATATTCACTAAATAAAAATAAAAAAAAACAAACCTATATGTTATTTTTAAAGACCTATCGATTGATGGGAAAGATGATGATATTTTGTAAAATATGAATATGACAATTAGTTACATGTATGGAGTGCTCCCCCTAATAATGTTTTTTTCAGCAATTTTACTACAAAACTAAGTAGCGGCATAAATACACCTTATGTTAAAATTTTATTAAGATGTTATAGTTTCCGAGTAAAATGGCTGTGACATACGGACGGACGGACGGACAAGACAGAAAAACGGTTTAACCGATAATGTTTCAAATAATATCCGTTGAAAGAATAAACAAGTCTTCTTGAATTTTTTCATATTTTTGGACTTACGATTCAATGGCTAGAGGGAGGCGCGACACAATTTTTTTGACTTTTAGAAAATATTCACCTACTCAAAAAATGTTTGAGGAAACCACAAAGTTATTTTTTAAGCACTAAAGAATTTCGTCAAATGTTGATCTATGGGTTCGATAGTCGGCACAAAAAACCTATTTTATTAAATAATTTAAAAAACGCGGGATGCGTTTGGGGTAATTTCGCAAAGCGTGTAGTTTCGAAAATCAATCAAATATCGCTCGTATCCCATTGTAATAAGAGTCAACTTTCGGAATTACCCGCCACTGTTTTCCTATCAGTATTACCCCAATGCACCCTGCCATATATTTAAATTCCTACATTGCCGGCTACTGAGATGCAATTTAAGTAAATTCAAGAATCCAACAGTATATTGAAAATTGACGCATATATGTTAGCTGTTGGAATTCCTTATATACTCAAATAAAATAAAATAAAAATATAATTTCTCGCCCTTTAGGTACTTCGGGTTTCTTTTTCCTCAATAAACAATACAGATGATTGCAAAATATCTTGACCTCATGACATATTGAACATGGCATCAATGCCATCTTATATCTTATCTCACTTAGGTAAATAAGTTCTACAAAGTTTTTAATTTAATCTGCTTAAAAGTAGCTATGAGAGGGCCATGCAGGTACACTAAAACATGCTGATGTATATTGAAAATTGCATACAATTTCTCGCCCTTTAGGTACTTCGTTTGTTTCTTGACTCATTTTCCTCATGATTGCGAAATATGTAGGTATCTTGACCTCATGACATATTGAACATGGCATCAATGCCATCTTATATCTTATCTCACTTATGGCTTGTTTCACAATATCCAGTTAAAGCATATCTGTCAGATAAATGTTTGTTGTCCTTTTCTTTTATGTGACTGGAGAAAAGGATAGCAATAATTTTAACTGGCAGATAAGTTTATCTGGAGATTGTGAAACAGGCCCTTAGGTAAATAAGTTCTACAAAGTTTTTGATTTAATCTGCTTAAAAGTGGCTAAGAGAGGGCCAGGACACTAAAACATGCTAATGAATAAAAATAGCCCAGAGCATGTCGGGCCATGCTCAGTGTAAGGTTCCGTAATTGCCGGCTAATTACTAAGGTCGTACGTTAAGAGTCCGGTAAAGTTTTTTTTCGATATCGCTCAACTTTTCGATGCTATTTTACAGTAACTAATAAGACTACTGTTAGTTTGTATACATATATTGAAATCTTTTTAAACTGTATAAGTGGAACACTTTTTCGATTTTATGTTTCATTTATAAATAATTCACCTTAATCTCACAGCTGTTTCGTGATTTTTGCTTGGAGAGGTGAAAAGAGTAAGATTTTTATTGAATGAAATGATGTTAAACTAGTATGTAAAATATATAAATACGTTGGAAAGTGAGTCATTTAGGGAATAAGTGGAACAGTTATTTATTCATATTTTTAAGCAAAAGTATGTTTACTTAGAACAGTTTTAAGAAAAAATGCCAAAGTTTAGGTGGTATTTTAATATTTTTGCATATATATTTAAATATTTCATAAAAATTTAAATGTAGAAATAAACTTGGCTTTATGCTTTAATGAGATAATATAAACCATATTGGAGGGCATGACAAAAAAAAAGTGACAAATTTGCACGAATCAACGGCCTCACTAAACAAGCTCTGCAAGAACTAAGTTTTAGGGTATTAAATAACAATAAATGTGGACCAAAGTTTAACTACCAAGTCCCAATCTTTATTTACTACTATTACATTAACAAAATACATTACAATGATTGTATAAATCTAAGCTGGCCCGGGGCATCGTTCCCAGCACGCCAGCCGCATTTCCCCGCTGGATGGCTAAACTCAACCTTTGGGCGAAGTAGGAACCTGCCCGTAGGTCGCCAGACACATTGACTAGTTTTTTAGATATGTCTTGAATAATGGTTTTAGTGTCTGACGACCACGGGCCGAAAGTTTCTACCGCAAGTGCCGCAAATATGTAATTGTTTTTTAAAAAAGCATATTTGCGGCACTTGACCAGTTGGGCGTCGTCTGCGGAGGTCCCCGGCTTCTGGGCCGAACGTCGGACGTCGGACGGGGCCAACGTGTCCACGCAGGTCACGTCCCATGCCAGAGGTCGCCCTAAAGACCAGGGCACAAGCGTGCAACCATCGGGTCTTTTCCCGTCCGCCGCAGACAAGCCGACCGGCTCCAGGGTTGACGGTATGTTTGCCGTCCCAAGGGCTCTGCGGATAAGGTCGTTGAGTGATGTGTGTCTGTAATATCGACCGGCGCTCGACTGGCAATAAAGTCCATGGCGCCCAAGGTCGTCTACTGGGTTGCCGCAGCGGCAGCATGGATGTGGTTCGCAGACTTTGAGCCCGAGCCTGAGACAAATAGCTACACGAAGGGAAGCCGGGTCCAAAAGGGACCCAATGTTTCTCGACGGCAAATGTGGACCAAAAGTATTATTTTGCAATAACAAGACTTCAAGCTATCTTATTAAGTGTAATTCATGTGCGTTCTTTAATATTATTAGCGATTTTCGTTTTCAAATCGTTACCGGACTCTTAAGGGATATTTTGCGGCACTTAACGTATTTCACTATGCGGCACTTACGTCCTTTTACTATGCGTTTTTGAGTTATGTTATAACCAGGGCCGGATCTAGGGTAGAGCGAGTGGAGCGGCCGCTCTAGGCGCCGTATGGCAAGGGGGGCGCCAAAATGGCAAAAGAAAAAAAAAAGTTTTAAAAGACGTGAAAATATTTACGCTTGGAGTTTCGCGTTCGTTCGGTTCACGGGTTTCGGTGAAACGACTGGTGTAATTAACCTTTTTGTGTAAAATTTTGTTGGTTTTTTTGTCATTTCAACATTTTTTTAGGCGTGACTTGTTGCTTTTCTCTCTTCTGCTTGCGCTGATCTTGAAAGGCGCGAAATAAAGGCGCTGAAAAAATAACGTTCTTAATATTTTTTTAAGAGATTGGGTTTATCAGGAATTCATTTTATTATTTATTGTTTAAATCGCTGCTTTTGATTTTAAAAGGCGCGAAATAAAGGCACCAAAAACGTACAGCTATAAGTATTTTTTTAGGCGTGAATCGCTGCTTTTAATCTTGAAAGTCGCGAAATAAACGAGTCGAAAAAGTTACGTTTTTTACAATTTTCTAAGAGATTGGGTTTATCAGGATTACATTTTATTATTTATTGTTTAAATCGCTGCTTTTGATTTTAAAAGGCGCAAAATATAGACTGTTAAAGGCGCCGAAAGCGTACAGCTATAATTTTTTGATATTTTGGTTATTTCAAGTATTTTTTAGGCGTGACTCACTGCTTTTAATTTTGAAAGGCGCCGAAAAAGTTACGTTCTTTATAATTTTCAAAGAGATTGGGTTTATAAGGATGACATCTTATAATTTATTGTTTAAATTGCTGCTTTTGATTTTAAAAGGCGCGAAATATAGACTGTTAAAGGCGCCGAAAACGTACAGTTATAATTTTTTGGTATTTTTGTTATTTCAAGTATTTTTTTAGGCGTGACTCGCTTCTTTTAATTTTGAAAGGCGCCGAAAAAGTTACGTTCTTTATAATTTTCTTAGGGATTGGGTGTATCAGGATTACATTTTAATATTTATTTTTAAATCGCTTCTTTTTATTTATTCTAAAAGGAGCGAAATATACACAGATAAAGGCGCCGACAACGTTACGTTCTTTGTAATTTTCTAAGCAATTGGTTATATCATGATTAAAATTACTTATTGTTTTTTAAATCTCTGATTTAATTTTGAAATGCGCGAAATTAAGCCCGATAAAGGTGCCGAAAAAGTTGCGTATTTTATAATTTTCTAAGCGACGGTTAACCCAATTTGGGTTTATCAAGATTATATTTTATTATCTGCTTGCTTTTGCCACGACCTTATCTGTGTGGGATTAACATTCGCCATAAGGCATGAATAAAACGCCTTGGTAAAATCGAATAGCAAATATTAATTTAGGGAGCAAATATTAATTTAGGGAATACGCTATTTTAAGTCAACAGTGAGCAAGAATTTCATACAAACTTCCACCCCCTTAAGCGATTATTTCTGGGATAAAAACTATCCTATGTCCTTCCTCGGGACTCAAACTAACTTCATACCAATTTTACTTCTAAATCGGTTTAGCGGTTTAAGCGCGAAGAGGTAACATACGGACAGACACACTTTCGCATTTATAATGTTAATATGGTTTTTTTAAATCACTTCTTTTGATCTTGAAAGGCACGAAATAAAGCCCGATAAATCCTCGCTCATCTCTGGTGGAAACGCAGCCTTAGTTTAGATAAGACAGATTAATTGAACGAGCGGAGCGTAAGCCAAGTGAATTTCTTACAAACAAATTCGGCTACTGGGACGTTTTTCTGATCTTCATGAAATTTATTGGGATTGTAGCAGAGATACATATAATTTGAGAGTTCGTATATGAGTAGGATCGATCAAGGGGGTGTGGAGCTAGAAGGCGAAAAAAAATCTTGAGATGGGTCATCATTCTCAGTTCGAGGCGCACCACCAGTTTTTTTCATTTTCATTACCAACGAAGGGCGCCAAAACCCGATTTGGCTCTACCCTGATCGAGGGCTCGGGCCGGCGCTGGTTATAACTCAAACTTGTATGTAGTAATTTTCAGATCATAATTAAGTAGTAACTTTTATTAACGAATTGAAACAAAAGTAGCAAAACAATCGTTTTAACGTTTGATTATTTGTATTTGAGTGGATTTTTATGTTGACATAAATCCATGTTGAACCGATATTTTATCTCAATTCGACAATTTTTTTAATTTTTTTATTTCAAGATAAAACTTAAGTGGTAGGTATACATATTTTTTTCGCCAAACTGAGGACAGTTTGTTGGCGAATAGTGCGCTCTAAAATAAAAATAACAATTTTGTGTTATACCTACTTACCCATTACACAAACTTATTTGAAACCAAGTTAATTTGTACTAATGTTTACATAACTAAATGCAAGTCTGCATATCTACAGCTAGTACAGCTACCTGCTTCATCCCACGAGAGCCTTGACCTTTGAAATGTTATAGGTAAATTCAAGAGCACTAAAACCGAGACATCTTGCATGGACATTTTCATTCAAGGTGACCCGCTTTAAATGCCTATGGATGTATTATGTAATTTCGTTTGGTTAGTTAGGTATTATGAATTCGTATTATTTGCTTTCATGAGATGGAGCTGGCATCAACATTATAACCCAATGTATTAAAAATAACTAATATATATATAAGTACTATGTATCTTTAATATTATCTAAGAGAAATGTTTTTAATCTTTTTTTAAAAACCTGTTTACTACTGGACTGTTCTATTGTTAGGCTTACTTTGTTAAAAATCTTCGGTATAATGTATTTACGAGTTCTTTGGCCAAAGTAGTTATTAGTGCTATATTCTACATATTTTCTTGTTGTGCCTACCCTAAAATTGCGCCCTAAATCAATTTTTAATCAATCGAATTTTGCGAAAGAAAATGTTCTTTAATTAAAGGACATTGGTTGGAATTTATGACCTTAATGTGTTTGAAGCTATATCTATAACTATTTTGTAACAACATTATCTTTAGTAGGTACAATATGCACATGTTATCGCTCGCATTGGAGACGACCTCTCGGGACCGGTTGACTGAACTTGAACCTAATCACAATGCTGCCCGCGTCTCACTAGACGCGTCTGTCCAAGATGGCCAGTATAACGTGACCTTAACCCCTGCCATCTACTATCGCCGCGAACCCGCATACGTAAGTACACTGGTTATAAATACTTTGCAACTTCAGGCGCCCAATCTGTCGTGTACCCTGCCTCTCCCTCAACTCTCCATTGCCCTAACTTTTATTACACCTCTCTATTTCACATATCGGGCCTGAAATATTGCAATGTATACAGAGTGGCTAAGTGGCTTGTAAGGGCCATTACCCACCGCCGCTCAATGGCCTTCCAAAAATCCGAAAATCAAATCAATCTGAGAGGTTCCAAATCCATCTAAGGAGGATTGGTTGGGTCCTTAAACCTTACAGCCAACGGGAATAGAGTTCTTTTTTGGCCATCCTGTATATAATACCGGTTGTAGGACTACATTTGCGAATGGTTATGCAAGCATCATCAGCATGCAAAAAGTGGTATGTATAGTCAAAGGAGTTGCAGCGCTTTTGCAGAAGTGACTTTAGGTAAAATTTTATGGATTGTAGCAAATTGAACCTTATTATAGCTGAGATAGGGTTGTTTTTCATGTATTTTTGGTATTTTTTTTACTATGTATGCGAATGTTTTAAGGTCAAATAGGGTATTAATTAGTAACTGTGGGGCTGGGGAAAATGTACGTAGGAGGACTAAAACAAATAAGACAGTAAATAGTACCTACGCTTCTCTCTATTTTCACTTCATTGCACTAGCACTTGCTAAACAAAGGTGTAACAAAAAATGCTGATCTGTTTAAGGGCATAATTGGTATTGTAATCTAATTATGAAACACTAAAAGAACAATTTTCGGGGCATGAAATAAAACTACTTTTGCACGTCATTTTGTTAGGAGCGTTTTGAGAAACAAATGCAAATTTCGGACTTTAAGTCTCATTTCTGACTTTTGTGTTGCTTTAACGCAATTGGCCCCATATAGACATTTGATCCTCGCAACAAAAAGAATCGATTGATACCATACATGAAAAAAATTCACCATGCCTGTTATGCCCTTACACGGATCACCGATATTTTTGTTAGGTACACCCTGTAGGTAGGTACAGTCGACGTCAAAGATATGTTTACACTTTTGCATCTTACTCCTTTGTAATAAGGTCCAAATTGTAAAGATATATTTGACGTACTACGTACGCCTTTATACTGGTTTTTGGAGCATTTGACTTGTAAGCGATTGGATAGCTAGTTGTCCAAAAACAAATCAAGGTTATATCGTTTTTAAAATGTCATTAGGTACTGGTACTGTACGCCATGTGGCTACTACAATTTTAAAAACAATACTAGTTATGGTGTTTTTTAATACTTACAAAAACCCGACGGTAGCCGGGGGTTAACAGATGAAGTTTTTTTTTAGTACAGTTTTCATGTATGTGTGTATTAGATACCGATGTGTGTTTATCCATTCCTTTGGCAAGTATTTATTTTATCCTACACGTTTTTCAACGGTTTTTAGGGTACGTCAATAGAAAAGACGGAACTCTTATAATAGGATAACTCGTGCGTCCGTCTGCCCGTCTTGCCTCAGTATATTGAAGTATTAATAGTAGTTTATGTAACTGTTACGTAATAAGGGTCCTTAAAACATGAGTGTGGTTTTATGAAATGAGCCGCAGGCGAATTTCATAATAAGATCACACGAGTGTTTTAAGGCCTAATTACGTACAGTTGCATACACTGCTTTATCTACACTCATATTATATATATTAAATTAAGTGTTCGGAAACCATAGAATGACCGCCATTGTACCGTCATGGCCAACTCGATTGTGCCGGCGCTCGCGCGGGACCAATCGAGTTGGCCATGGCGGTAACATTATGTTATCAAATTCGATGTTCCAAATTTGAAACTCATTGCTTAACAATATTTGAGCATGCAAAGTTAAAATTTCGTTACTGCCGCAGATAAGAAACTTATCATAGTTAAATCGTTTGTTGTAATGCTTGTCATTGTCTACGGTTTTTGAACGCATTTTAGAGTACTTACAGTATGAGTGTAGATAAAGTAAATTGCACACACTTACGCATTTTACCATAACCAGTTATGAATTTTATAACGATTCTTTTTGTACGGAAAAACCTGTCTCTTCTCAATACCTACCCACAAATCACTTTTGGGCAGAAAGACTGTTTATTTCATGTGCTTGATTTATATTTCGGTAAAAACAAGATGTACTTAACAGCATAACTCACCTATAAAAAAAGTCTTGTCTGTTCCAAACTTATAAACAAATCACTTAAACCACAATTTCAAACCTGAAACCACTAATTAGACACTTGTACCGTCGTATCTGTTAGCTATATTTTTTTCCTTGTGTTTCTGGATAATACGTATTTAATATGTATGCGAGTGACCGTCAACACGACGGAAGATGGACTAATGAGCGTCGGTAGCAGTCAGACCAGTATATTGTGTTTACATATCATTATTCTCGCCTCTAGTTCCGTGTGGTCGGATGTCAAAAAAGTCAACTTTTCAAGAGAGCGAAAACAAAATTCACATTTTTGTTTGCTTATATTTCATGCATTATAAGGGCTATTTTTTTATATTGAGCAAGACCTTTGTAAAACCTAAAATATTTTAGTATTTTTTGTATTAGGTACCTATCTAAAAAGACTGTATTAATGCAAAATTTACGCTTTATTGACCAATACAAGAGAGTCATAAAGTAGTATTTTTACTTGCTCTCTATACCGCAATTTTTCAAGCCTAAGGTCTCAAGTAAAAACCAAATAAAAGTTAGAATTCTTACTTCAGTTTCTTAACTGTAAAACAATTCTACCTTTGCTTTATCGTAAGGAAACCGGGCCTAATCCCGATAAGGCCTAGTTTCTCCTCTGGGTTGGAAGGTCAGATGGCAGTCTACTAAAAACTAGGGCCTATGTCAATTCTTAGGATTAAGTTGTCAAGCGGACCCCAAGCCGGGAGTAACGCTAGGAGGAAGCAGAATTGATACTACAGTTTGAGGCATAAAGCCGCGTCTACTGATACACCCCTTTCACAATCTTAACACTTTCAGTCAGGGTCGTAACAGATGTGGTTTTATCGGAACCCAAAGAGGAATTAGATGTTTTAAATTTAGTTTATCGGAACCAGAAACGGAATCGGAACCGAAAACGGAAGCGTAACCAGAATCGGAGCCCAAGTAATAATACTGATAAAACAAAACTACAAACTTAACTACCCCGCAAATGCAACATAGAACCCTGTAATATTGAGCCAGCGATTTTAGGAGTTCCACAGATAAGGTAACCACTAGATAAGCCTTACAAGGCGACTTGGGGTCACCGTTCGTTGGAGTAAAACGACTAATAAATTGCGCGGGCGTCCCAGTGTTGTTCCGGATACGGCAACTGCCGTAATATAGGTACGGCAATTTAGGGGCATTACAGTCAAAAATACGGTATACGGCAGCGGTCCCATTGCCATACATTTTTTCGACACATTTTCGCCAATTTTCTGGATACGGCAATTCATCGGCAGTTATTATAAGCATTTGTATAGAGATACGGCAAATTACGTCTCGGAATACGGCAACCCCAAAATACAACAAGAACAACACTGGGGCGTCCGCCGTGCCGTCAGTGTTGCCAGGTCTCCTGATTTATCAGGAGAACTCCTGATTTCGGGCTATGTCTCCTGATCTACTGATTTTACTAGAGATTCTCCTGATTTTTTGGAGTTCACTTCTGACATCAAATACATCTATAATTTTGATACGAACATAAATTGAACAGTCATGTTAACCTATCTTAGGGGTTTAAATAAAAGCTACTGTCAAAGTACAGAGTTAAAAAAATCTCTTAAGAGTCTCTCTCTATACAATAAACGTCATTAACAATTTTTAACTGCGATTTTTGGAAACAAACATTTGTATATTTTAATATTAATCACAACATTTTCGTGAAACACAACGTTCGTATACTATCGTGCGGGTGATGTAGGTAATAAAATAAATAATAATAAAAATTACATTTTATGTCTCATTATAAAGTTTAAACCAGACTGAGATATAACAATTATACTCTAATAGTTGCCGATCTTCATATCTTCTGCCTCATCGTCCTGAATCAGCAATATTAGGTGAAAAACATACTTGAGTGGAATTTAGCGCGCAGCCACAAGTCGGAAATTATTCAATGGTATTAAAAAATTTGTATGGAGCCCATAGACAATATCAGCCGGATTTTGGATTTTTCCGTACTACGGCCGACTCCCGTCCATGACCTCCGAATTCAGCTCAACTAGCTCAAGTGTATTTTGTGCTTTAGGTGCTCTATTTTGCTATTCATAAACAAAAGCGGAAATTTGTCTAGAATAGCTGAATTCCGCTCCAATGTGTTTTGCGCTTTATACAAAATCGGACAAAATGCTTACTTTGCCTTTTAAAATCCAATTTGTAAGAACTCATAAACGGGGTTATATGAACTGAAAAATAATATAAAAAGGCATTTAGGTAAGTTTTGATTCATAAAAACTGATCTCCTGATTTTTTTTCCGATCTCCTGATTTTTCGCAAATGAGACCTGGCAACACTGCGTGCCGTTCAGTAGCGACCATGTTTTAGACCTGCACGTAGTGTGCGTGTATGCAAGAAAAAAAATTGAATACGTATGAAAACTATTCAAAATCCTGGCATATTGTAGTGTAAGGTGATGTGGCAAATGCTTCTAAACTTTAAGAATCAAAAGCGTTGGAATTACATTCCACTTATACTTCAAAATCATTTTTTTACTGAAATATGTTTCTAGCCAGCGGAGTTCATTTTGAATGAGTCAATTGAGAAGTAGTTAGTATGCCCGTCTCTTTTTGTCATGTTAAGAATGTAATGTGCTATTCGTTTCTTACGCAAGCACGTGTACAGTCGCCATCAAATATATCGGAGCGGCCAAGGTACTCAAAAACATCTGAACATGCACTTTATAGCCTTGACAATAGAGTTGTTGTTCAGATATTTGTGACCGCCTTGGTCGCTCCGATATATCTGATGGCGACTGTACGATAGTGATGTGCAGATGATGTGTACCGGCACCACGTACTTTCGACTTACCAAGTTTACGAAAGACAATGGAAAACAGGAGATCTTTGTTTTATTTTCTTTTTTTCCTTTAGTTTGAATAGTTGGTAGAATTTAAAGATTTATTCCGTCGGTAGTTTTTTTCATATAGTTATAATAAATATAGGTATTAAGAGTGCCACAAGAGCGTTGCTTCTATAAGATACTTTCAATGGGTGTCACATGAGAGTTGTTTTAAGGAACTTTTATTTGGTGTCACATGAGCGTTGCTTCTATGAGACAAGTTCAATGGGTGTCACATGAGCGTTGCTTCTAAAAGTACTTTCAATGCACAGATAAGGTATTTTTCAGATTAGTGTATAAGGCGACTAGGTAAAATTTATTGGTACTTTTTTAAAGTAGGAAAATACATATTGCATTATTATTATTTGTTACCAATTTAGTAAACAGTAAATACCTCAATTAACAACAACAAATTACGGTACGGTACGGTACAGTACCGTTTACTTGTAGTACACATCAGTGTTGGCCGTTTATTTCAATTAGAATTGAAAATTGATCAATAAGATTGAAGATTAATTCCGTAACTAATCAATTACACTAACATCAATTTTTACTAACGTTAGTTCGCATTGATTTTGTGACGTCGTCAATTACACTAACCGTCAATTAGAATTAACCTATTAGTTACACTAACGTCTCGAAAATTTAATAAGAATTACAGTCAATTAGATTAACGTTAGTGTAACTAAATTAATCCTGTCTTACACTAATAATTAATTTTAAAACTGCATCTCGGGTTCGGAAGTCGGGACCAATATCACAAGATGGAGCTCATGCTGGACCCTAGGGCTACCTACTGGATCTCGGGTTTGGCGCATCATAGACTCATGCTGTTTGGGCTCATTCGACTTGTACTGATGAGCAGATGGTACCGGTATCAAAATCTGGAGCTCATGCTGGACCCTGGGGATCCCTACTGGATCTCGGGTTTGGCGCATCGTAGACTCATGCTGTTTGGGCTCATTCGACTTGTACTGATGAGCAGATGGTACCAGTATCAAAATCTGGAGCCAATGCTGGACCCTGGGGATCCCTACTGGATCTCGGGTTTGGCGCATCATAGACTCATGCTGTTTTGGGCTCATTCGACTTGTACTGATGAGCAGATGGTACCGGTATCAAAATCTGGAGGTCATGCTGGACCCTGGGGATCCCTACTGGATCTCGGGTTTGGCGTATCATAGACTCATGCTGTTTGGGCTCATTCGACTTGTACTGATGAGCAGATGGTACCGGTATCAAAATCTGGAGCTCCTTTTAACTTTTACTTTCTTAGTAAAAGTGAAAGTGAAAGTGAAAGTCAACGTGAAAGTCAACGTGAAAGTGAAAGTGAAAATCAAAGTCAAAGTCAAGGTCA
Organism: Pammene aurita; assembly: GCA_947086415.1. Classification (NCBI taxonomy): domain Eukaryota; kingdom Metazoa; phylum Arthropoda; class Insecta; order Lepidoptera; family Tortricidae; genus Pammene; species Pammene aurita. Next base: position 15,158,008 of record OX352313.1, read on the forward strand.
AGGTCAAAGGTAAAAGTAAAAGTAAAAAGGAGCTATACCGGTACCATCTGCTCATCAGTACAGGTCGAATGAGCCCAAATGGCATGAGTCTATGATGCGCCAAACCCGAGATCCAGTAAGGATCCCCAGGGTCCAGCATGAGCTCCAGATTTTGATACCGGTACCATCTGCTCATCAGTACATGTGGAATGAGCCCAAACAGCATGAGTCTATGATGCGCCAAACCCGAGATCCAGTAGGGATCCCCAGGGTCCAGCATGAGCTCCAGATTTTGATCCCGGTACCATCTGCTCATCAGTACAAGTCGAATGAGCCCAAACAGCATGAGTCTATGATGCGCCAAACCCGACATCCAGTAGGGATCCCCAGGGTCCAGCATGAACTTCATATTTTGATACCGGTACCATCTGCTCATCAGTACAAGTGGAATGAGCCCAAACAGCATGAGTCTATGATGCGCCAAACCCGAGATCCAGTAGGGATCCCCAGGGTCCAGCATGAGCTCCAGATTTTGATCCCGGTACCATCTGCTCATCAGTACAAGTCGAATGAGCCCAAACAGCATGAGTCTATGATGCGCCAAACCCGAGATCCAGTAGGGATCCCCAGGGTCCAGCATGAGCTCCAGATTTTGATCCCGGTACCATCTGCTCATCAGTACAAGTCGAATGAGCCCAAACAGCATGAGTCTATGATGCACCAAACCCGAGATCCAGTAGGGATCCCCAGGGTCCAGCATGACTTCCATCTTAGGATACCGGTCCCATTGCTTATTAATACAAGCCCCCGAGTCCAGAGTCAAAATCGAAACAAAAATCAAAACCTCGTAGCTTAACCTAAATTCGCGTTTAGTTAGGTAAATTATTAATGTCAATTACCAATTCAATCTACACTAAAAATTAAATTAATGTTTCAATTTTTGAGAAAGACTAAAAATTAAATATCTTCAATTATTAGTTATTCGCAAAGGATTAACACGTTAGTTACAATTAATTTCAATTCTAATTGAAATCAATTTGCACTAAACTATTAGTGTTCAATTTTAACTAACGTGTTTCAATCTTCAATTTTTAATTTTCAATTACACTAACGTTCGGCCAACACTGGTACACATGTCCCATCACTACGCAACCACGTGATAGCGTGGTGATAGCGCGCGGTCCCTGAATCGACCAATCGCAGCGCCGCTATCACACACCCGCCCCTCACGTCTTCCGCAAGACTTTGTGACTCGGGCCGCGAACAAAATGAGCAACATTATTACTCTATAGGAGGTTCTCTGTGAGGAGTTCCCTTGATTCCTCATGGATCACATCATCAGAACTGCGTTATGACAAAAACGGGACCAATCTGTACCTAAGAGTTATGGAGTAACAAACATCCCATCAAAAACATAAATGTGAAAGGCTGCCAAGTTCGATACTATGGGAATGCTTCGCCTATAAAAGAAGTGAGATCTGAATAAGTACCAAGTTCCATAAAAATACCTCAAATCATAAATAGTTATAGGAATGCACACTTGATTTCCAGCAGTTTTTAAGGTACATTTTGAATAAGTATTACGTTACATAGAAATACCTAAAATTATAATAGTCAGAGAAACGCACACCGGTTTTTTTAGCAGTTTCCTGATAACATTTATTATTTTCAGTACTTTTTAATGATGTTACTTGGCAAGTTTTCACACACCACACACCTTTTCAATGCAATGAATCGACACCTTTGGACTGCAATGTGTCAAGTATATAATTTTCTATTAAAACTTGCCAAGTTACATCATTAAAAAGTACTAAAAATAATAAATGTTATAAGGAAACTGCTAAAAAAACCGGTGTGCGTTTCTCTGACTATTATAATTTTAGGTATTTCTATGTAACGTGATACTTATTCAAAATGTACCTTAAAAACTGCTGGAAATCAAGTGTGCACTCCTATAACTATTTATGATTTGAGGTATTTTTATGGAACTTGGTACTTATTCAGATCTCACTTCTTTTATAGGCGAAGCATTCCCATAGTATCGAACTTGGCAGCCTTTCACATTTATGTTTTTGATGGGATTTCATTTATTTTTGTTAGGTGTAGGTTCTTTATTATTTTTTTATCACGGACGGCGCGAGCGCGGCGGACGAGTGTAGGCAGCGACGGAGGGTGCGCGAGGCGGGGAACGGAATTTTTATCTAGTATCACTATACATACATATATCGGGATTTCGGGATCGATCGGGCATCGCGAGTACCTATAATCTATGATAAATCCTATTTTACTATTTATTTATAGGTGATTTTTACAAATAAACTGGCTCCCTACACCTATAAAATGTACCTACTTACATATAATTACATACATCAATAACGTACTTTATACTGTTTGTAAGTACGCTACCTACATAGATAATTAATAACTTGGTAATACCTACCTACCAGTAGGTATTATAATTGGTGGCCTATTATGTAGCCCTAGAAGTGCACCATCCCATCTCATCCCGTGGCGTATCGGAGGGTGAGATGGGCAGTAGTATATATAATTCCATCTTAGAGTATATATGATTTCCATGTTCTTGAATCTGCGATTTTATTAGTTGTAAAAATAGAAATTATTTAGACTATGCGAGAAAAAATAGTCTTTTCATTTTTGTTTGACTGATTTAGCGCACCTAGTGTACCTAGCAGTGTTGGCCGAACGTTAGTGTGATTGAAAATTAAAAATTGAAGATTGAAACACGTTAGTTAAAATTGAACACTAATAGTTTAGTGCAAATTGATTTCAATTAGAATTGAAATTAATTGTAACTAACGTGTTAATCCTTTGCGAATAACTAATAATTGAAGATATTTAATTTTTAGTCTTTCTCAAAAATTTAAACATTAATTTAATTTTTAGTGTAGATTGAATTGGTAATTGACATTAATAATTTACCTAACTAAACGCGAATTTAGGTTAAGCTAAGAGGTTTTGATTACTTTTACTTTTACCTTGACCTTGACTTTCACTTTTACTTTCACTTTCTTTAACTTTCACTTATACTTTCACTTTCACTTTCACTTTTACTTTGACTTTCACTTTGACTTTCACTTTCAATTTGACTTTCACTTCCACTTTGACTTTCACTTTCACCTTGACATTCACTTTGACTTTCACTTTGCTTTCACTTTGACTTTCACTTTGACTTTCACTTTGACTTTGACTTTCACTTTGACTTTCACTTTGACTTTCACTTTGACTTTCACTTTGACTTTCACTTTGACTTTCACTTTAACTTTCACTTTGACTTTTACCTTTGACTTTCACATTGACTTTCACTTTGACTTTGACTTTCACCTTGACTTTCACTTTGACTTTCACTTTGACTTTCACCTTCACTTTCACTTTGACTTTCACTTTGACTTTCACTTTGACTTTCACTTTGACTTTGACTTTGACTTTGACTTTGACTTTCACACAAAGAAAGTAAAAGTAAAAAGAAGCTCCAGATTTTGATACCGGTACCATCTGCTCATCAGTACAAGTCGAATGAGCCCAAACAGCATGAGTCTATGATGCCCCAAACCCGAGATCCAGTAGGGATCCCCAGGGTCCAGCATGAGCTCCAGATTTTGATACCGGTACCATCTGCTCATCTGTACAAGTCGAATGAGCCCAAACAGCAAGAGTCTATGATGCGCCAAACCCGAGATCCAGTAGGGATCCCCAGGGTCCAGCATGAGCTCCAGATTTTGATACCGGTACCATCTGCTCATCAGTACAAGTCGAATGAGCCCAAACAGCATGAGTCTATGATGCGCCAAACCCGAGATCCAGTAGGGATCCCCAGGGTCCAGCATGAGCTCCAGATTTTGATACCGGTACCATCTGCTCATCAGTACAAGTCGAATGAGCCCAAACAGCATGAGCCTATGATGCGCCAAACCAGAGATCCAGTAGGTAGCCCTAGGGTCCAGCATGAACTCCATCTTGTGATATTGGTCCCGACTTCCGAACCCGAGATGCAGTTTTAAAATTAATTATTAGTGTAAGACAGGATTAATTTAGTAACACTAACGTTAATCTAATTAACTGTAATTCTTATTAAATTTTCGAGACGTTAGTGTAACTAATAGGTTAATTCTAATTGACGGTTAGTGTAATTAACGACGTCACAAAATCAATGCGAACTAACGTTAGTAAAAATTGATGTTAGTGTAATTGATTAGTTACGGAATTAATCTTCAATCTTATTGATCAATTTTCAATTCTAATTGAAATTATCGGCCAACACTGGTACCTAGTGACCTGCTTTGCACTTCGTAAATCGTGGGTTCGGTTCCCGCAACAGACACACACAGAGTGGTGAACAATTTTATTGTTCTTGTCTTTAAGACAAACATGTATTGTCTTAAATTGGTATGTATCTAAATTTAAATAAGTCTTATCTCATTTCCACTCCATACCTACTTATAGTAGAACAAAATTACACATTCGTTGTTTTCGAAACTGACTCACACTTGGCCGTTTTCAGATTTTTACTTTATTTCGACCTAAAGACAAACCTTCGAGCCAAATTTCAGTTCGGTACGACCATTGGAAGATATACCCATTTAGTTCATTATGACTTCACAGTAGAACAAAGTTACACCTTCGCTATTTTTAAAACTGACTCACACTTGGCCGTTTTCAGATTTTTCCCTTTACTTTGACCTTAAGACCTATCTCCATGCCAAATTTCAAGTCAGTACGACCATTCGAAGTGGTCTAGGTTTTTGATGAGTGAGTGAGTCAGTGAGTGAGTGTATAGTAAAAATAGCGATTTTCTGACGTCAATATCTCAAGAACTGCTATAGGTAGAATAATGAAATTTTGTATTCTAGGCAATTAAGGGGATGTCAACAGACACTCGAAATTTCATATGCGTAGATAAAATATGTTTTGAGTTATAGGGGGGTCGAAATTGGCCCGAAATGGTTCGTGTAATATAACCCACGGCCGGTGTGTCGCTTTTTTTGCTCGAACTTGGCGGACACACTGCCGTGTGTCTAGATAAATAAAAACATACCTACAACCAAATTGAGAACCTCCTCCTTTTACAATCTTGAAGTCGGTTAAAAAAATTTCGTCGGTTGAAATCCACATCCGACGTTATGGAATTCGAGTCAAGTACCTATTATAAAACAAGAACCAGCCGCAACGTCACATCACGATTCGATTTTAAGAAACGGCACGGTTTGTGTGTGAAACGATAATTCATATAAGTATGTGTTTTTTATTGACTCAGGGCTAGTTTAGTTTTTCCGGTTAGTTTAAAACTAGGTATGTGAAGGCGAAGGCAAGCGAAGGGCAGGAAAACCAGCAGAACGATGGGTTGAGGATGGGTAGCCAATGATAGAGACAGTTGGACACAACTGCAGGAGGCCTTTACCCTAAGAAGTGTCCTTAAATAATACATTTATATATATTTATAAAAAATAATTTCTAAGAATCGATTTATACCAAATAAAATTAATCAATTAATCAATCAGTGTATGCTAAATGATCGATGAATGCTAAATAATTGTTTATAGGTATTATCAATGTGAAATATTTTAATGGACTATAAATTTATGTTTTTTTGTAATTTAATTTATGCATGAACAATTTTGTACCTATCAATGTTTTTTAAGGAATAAAAAGGCTTTTTTTATGTAAACGAATAATACACAAAGTAAGAAACTACTCAGGGCTTATCCATTAATCGCGACATTAAACTACTCAGGGCTTATCCATTAATCGCGACATTAAACTAGATCGTCGGGTCTACAATGTAATAGGGGGTAATTTATAATATAAACAATGTTGCTACTCGTTCAAACTTAGGTTGTTCTAGACCAATAATATCGCCAAAATACTAATGTGAATATACTAGTTTCCATAGCTGGGCACCGTTAATCAAATAGTTAACTTCGTTAATCGTTAATCCGCTACAAAAAAAGTTAGCTTCGTTAAACGTTAAAGCGTTACATTCCGGAAGAATTAACGCAAGTTAACGTTAATCGTTAATATGTGTAAAATTGCTAAGTAATGAAATAATCAAACGAAACAAATCTCTTTGCAGTTTTCTCACTCGCACGCGCCGGCAAAATATATCTAGTTTTGTTTTTGTTTCACTCACTGCCACGCGCCGCCCGGCACTTGTCGTTCATTTCATACTTGTCTGAACCTGTTTTTCGCGCCGCGCCGCGGTACCGTGCGGTAAATAGTAGGCATTGGATTAACGATTAACGGACTTCTGCATATTAACGGAAGTTAACGTGTCCGTTAACATTTTTAAAAGTTAACTTAAAAGTTAATCCGTTAATCAAAATGTTCGCTCTAATGATATTAGTAACGTCGGTAAGATAGGCATTTTTTTTATTCTAATGGACTGTAGGCGGTGTTGCCCGTAGCCAATCTCAAGTAGGTATTAATAGCTCACCAAACGAAGACGCTTAACTGCCTGATAGGGGAAATAATTCGTGTATAGCTGAATTTTGGTGTTACAACTTCTCAAATTTTTTCATATTTGTTGAACTTACGGTTCAAAAGGTACAGGGGACGACGACGCTATTTTTCCGACTTTCGTAGTGATTATTTCTGAAACTATTCACTTAATCACAAAATGTTCAAAAAAACCTCAATGTTATTTTTAAAAACCTATCGATTGATGTGCAACATGTTGATATTTGGTAAAAACATGTATGGAGCGCCCCCTGAAAATATTTTTTTCGTCAATTTCGCGTACAGCGGCATACAAACTACACCTTATGTCTAAATTTTATTAAGATAAGTCTTATAGTTTCCGAGTACGGACGGACGGACATGACCAAAACTATAAGGGTTCCGTTTACGCGATTCTGGCTACGGAACCCTAAAAAGCAACAAAGATCCCGATGAATTAAGAACCTCCTCCTTCGAAATCTTGAAGTCGGTTGATAAGTGTAAGCAGGCAGAGTGCTAAAGACACTTAATAGAAACAAATACAATACCGAGCGAAAAGAGCAAGGTTATACATACCGGTGTTACACCCGCCTAAATCGGGCCCTAACGACAAGGACGCCGCAATACGCTAGACACGTGTGGAGATATTGCTTAACATGTCTAAAATAGCTAATAGCATTAGCTTACCACGACAAAGTCCTAAATTAAGTAAATCCATGATAAAAAAAACCGGCCAAGAGCGTGTCGGGCAACGGTCAGTGTAGGGTTCCGAAGTTTTCCGTCCGTCACAGTAAGTGTCCCCACTTAAGAGTTAAAATAACACCGCCATGTAGGATATGATATGAGCGTAACATACAGCGACATCTACCGGCAAATTAAGTAAACAAATATTGCGCGCGAGCTTAAACTATGGAAGATGATTTTTATGGGATAATTCTTTATTGCGTGAACCGATTTTCACCGTTTTTACTTTATTTGAAAGCACGTCATTTTATTGTGATTATGTAGAAATTACAGGTACAATAAACACCTTCTTATACGGTTAAATTACAAACTTAGTTCAGAAATTATTTTGTTTTTTTTTTCAAAAACTATTTAATCTATCAAGTTCAAAGTAATTTTCCTAGAAAGTTTTTATAAAGTTCTACTTCTGAGATTTTTTTCATATTTTTAAAATATATGGTTCAAAAGTTAGAGGGGTGGGGGGGACACATTTTTTTTGCTTCTGGAGCGATTATTTCCGAAAATATTTACATTATCAAAAAATGACTTTTGTAAACCCCCCTTTTCATTTTTAAATACCTATCCAACAATATATCACACGTTAGGGTTGAAATGAAAAAAAAAATCACTCCCCACTTTACGTACAGGGCAGGTACTGAGATTATCCGCGGACGGACGGAGGGACGGACAGACATGGCGAAACTATAAGGGTTCCTAGTTGACTACGGAACCCTAAAAACGAGACTAAAAGAGTGTCTTCTCAAATTATCTTGATTTATGTTATGAGCATGCTAATTAGTATTTATTTTTAAGAAATTTATAAGATGAGTTTAATAGGTTAGATTGTTAAAGTATAAAACAGAGCGCCTCTCGCCATCAAACGTAACAGTTTGGCGAGAATATACATGTACAAAATCTAAGTCCCGTTATTACAAATAGATATGTGTAAAAACCGTGAAAGTTTAAATCAGTGTAAAATCTAAGTTGTTACTTGAATATATAATTTAAAAAAAACACGAATTGCGGCGTCCTTTTCGTTAGGGCCTGATTTAGGGAGGTGTAATACCGGCATTAAGACTTAAATAGTGTTGTAGATAAAGCAATAAAAGTTGGGTGTATAATACAAAAACACTGAAAGTGGATTTTTTAAATTTTCTCATATATTTTTTACAAACACCTAGTTTTAAAAAAAGCAAATCAATACTAGTCATTATGGAAACATGTATCTTCAAGTTATAAAATACTTAACCCCTTATTCATAAACGTCTCAGGACTCAGGTTAGTTAACTTATGTTTTGCCCTTATCTGTCACATTGAGAGTTTTGTTTGTTAGAAACAGACAAAACATAAATAGTGGAGTACGGGAACGCCATTTTAACCTATAAAAATAACATTTATCACAAGTCCGATTTTATATTGTGACCTGTTAGAATACGTTAAGTACTAATAATAAAAAATATTTTCTAACAATTGTTAGCATTGCGCTAGGTATAATACATGTATTTGTTTGCTACACATAGAAAAGATTATGTAAGTTTTATTTTTCGCCACCAGGCTATCGCTTTTTACTATTGCAACATAACTTCACATTTTATAACGGTTTTGTCAAGAGCATATGTCGTCTTACCCATTTGTAATTCGTTTAGAATTCAAGGTTACTTATATTTTGACAAATTGTTTTCGATTATTCTCACATAATCTATTGATCAAATCAAACTGTTATAAAATGACAGATGATATTGAAATAGTTGAATGCAATAGTATGGTAAAGGAAAATATATCTTGTATAATCTTTTCTTGTTTTTATTAACAAATATCTATATAATACCTAGCGCGACGTCAAAAACTGTTAGAAAATATTTTTTACTATAAGTAATCATATTACATTATCTAACTAAAAAAGAAAATCGCACTTGTGAGTTATCGAAGCTCAAAACTGTTCGCGTACTGTACTAAAATTAACTAATTCAGGGCTAAGAGACGTTTATGAATAAGGGTTAATTAAACACAATTCATGAAATAATTTACCTTAACCAATGTTTGCTAATGCATCAATTAATTAAATAAACATCAAATATAATAATATCAAATAATATGAAAACATTTTTCATCCATATATATACGAGAATTCATTGTCCTGTTAAATTATCGTATATGCAAAAACTCATAGGTATTATATAGTGTGTTAATATTATTATTTTACCCTTTTAACTCCAAGACCTCGTGACCAACCCAAAGTTAAATTATTTTGAGATCTATAGTTGTAATAAACATTGCGTGTCGAAAAATTCTACCTTTTAGGGTTCCGTAGTCAACTAGGAACCCTTATAGTTTCGCCATGTCTGCCCGTCCGTCCGTCCGCGGATAATTTCAGTGACCGTTAGCACTAGAAAGCTGAAATTTGGTACTAATATGTATATCAATCACGCCGACAAAGTGGTAAAATAAAAAGTGGAAAAAAATGTTTTATTGGGGTACCTCCCCTATACGTAAAGTGGGGAGTGATTTTTTTTTTCATTTCAACCCTAACGTGTGATATATTGTTGGATAGGTATTTAAAAATGAATAGGGGTTTACTAAAATCATTTTTTGATAATGTAAATATTTTCGGAAATAATCGCTCCAGAAGTAAAAAAAAATGTGTCCCCCCCCTCTAACTTTTGAACCATAAGTTTTAGAAATATGAAAAAAATCTCAAAAGTAGAACTTTATAAAAACTTTCTAGGAAAATTATTTTGAACTTGATAGGTTTAATAGTTTTTGAAAAAAATTTACAAAATAATTTCTGAACTAAGTTTGTAATTTAACCGTATAAGCAGGTGTTTATTGTACTTGTAATTTCTACAAAATCACAATGAAATGACGTGCTTTCAAATAAAGTAAAAACGGTGAAAATCGGTTCACGCAATAAAGAATTATCCCATAAAAATCATCTTCCATACTTTAAGCTCGCGCGCAATAGTTTACTTAATTTGCCGATAGATGTCGCTGTAGGTGGAACGCTCATATCATATCCTACATGGCGGTGTTATTTTAACTCTTAAGTGGGTACACTTTCTGTGACGGACGGAAAACTACGGAACCCTACACTGAGCGTGGCCCGACACGCTCTTGGCCGGTTTTTATATTCAGACATTGAAGTTTTTGTGGAAAAAATCACAATTAACTAAGGACTTCCTTCCGATATAAAATTGATCGATAATTATTCAAATTTTATAGCAGACATTTCACCGGGTATTTCAGCGTTCACCGGGTAAAGTATAAATTAACGTGTATGCTGATAACTACCTATAAATATTTTGTAAGGGTAATATATTTTAGTACTTATTAGAAATTTTATAATTTAAACAAATAATAATTTTAAGCACTGAGACATAACGGGTGTAATAGTAGTTTATGTAACTGTTACGTAATAAGGCCTAATTGCGTACAGTTGCATACACTGCTGTATCTACACACATTATAAATCCTAAATGACGTGTTCGGAAACCATTAGAATGACTGCCATTGCACCGCCATGGCCAACTCGATTGTGCCGGCGGTCGGGCGGGCACGTGCCTGTGGTCGGGAAGGAGGACAGGATTTACATTATGTTATCAAATTCGAGGTTCCAAATTTGAAACTCATAACTAAACAATATTTGAGCACGTAATGTTAAAATTACGTTACTGCCCCAGATAAAAAACTGATCATATTAAAATCGGTTGTTGTAATGCTGGCCATTGCCGACCGTTTTTGAACACATTGTAGAGAACTTACAATGTGAGTGTAGATAAACAGTTTTTAAGCGATTTATAAAAACTTAATGCTCTATATTTTATAATAATAATGTAACTTGCAAATTCATACCATATGTACATAATAACTGTCATAATGGTCTAAGAGCTGGCCACGTCAGATATGACACAATAATGAGAGCAACGAAACTTGTCTAGTTAGACTGCTTTACCATCCTTATTGCTAGGTCCGGGCATCTGGCAGCTTTTAATGGGTGGAGGTCAGAGTGACAGACCAAAAAAGTTTTTAAGTTGAAAAAAGTAATACCAAAATAGGTAAAAACTGCCACAGCTTTTAATGGGTGGAGGTCAGAGTGACAGACCAAAAAAGTTTTTAAGTTGAAAAAAGTAATACCAAAATAGGTAAAAACTGCCAAAGTTGTGTTATTTATAGAGGACAGGGCCTATATTTTAACATTAGATTAAATACCATTGTCTATTATTGCGGAAACAAAAACAGTAGGCGACTAACTAAAAATTGCATTATACATCATTTGGCACTACTTTCCCCCAACAAAAACTTCTGGATTTGATATAATCTAATTAATTACATAATTTCCCATAATATTGCATCAAAACCAGAACTCTAGGATGTGTTTTCTTCAAGTTATTTGCATTCTTTGACCTCCACCACTTAATAGCTGCCAGATGTCCGGATCTAGAAATAAGCATAGTATAGCAAACTAACAAGAGGGGTTTCGTTGCTCTCATTATTGTGTCATATCTGACGTGGCCAGCTCTCCGTCTATAAGGATTTATCGATAAATTAATATCGTTGATTCGTTGCGAAGTCCCTAGGACACTTTCATTCTTGTCACTAAAATTTATGTCTGGTCAAATAAAAACTAAAAAAAAATTACAAGAAAAGCAAGCACTAGGAAAAAAGGGAACCTAAGATTCAGTTTCTCGTATATTTGTATATTCAAAGTATTCGCAGGTACTTACTAATAATAATATATCCTGAAGATAAATGATTCCATTTTATATATTATAATATTTAGATGTGAAGTTTTCAGACTAAAGGTACATTGTCGGTAATCAACCCCTTTGTCTCAAAACCAACATTAACAATTTTCATTACTGTCAATTCGGATTAAGGATTCCGAAATGACAGAGATTTCTGGCTTTCATAGGGCGAGAGACAAAAATGTAATATAGAGCGAAGCGAGGAACTCTTACAATAAAAAAAAAAGTATAATCTTATATAGCATTTCGAGATAGAATATTGTAGGCTATTGTAAATCTCTCTGAAAATGTAAAAAAAAAAACAAACAAAGCCAAGTGCCATGGTCATTTGTATCTATGCATATTATATACAAGTTCTGTCTATACTCGTACCTGGAGAGGCCTGACTATCTATTTCCCCTCTGCCAAAAGTATTGGCAGAAAAATCATTTCAGTCTATAAAAACTATTTCAAAAATCGATTACACGCATTTCGTTCACCGTTCTCAGTGGGTGAAGACTGAACTGCTCCGTGAAAATGCCTTTACGTATTGTTTTTGGCTGTAAAAAATGTTCTAATAAGTCTAGTTTATAACAAGATGGAATATAATTTCACATGTAAGTATAGTTTTACTTTATTTATTATTACGTTTATGATAAAATATTCGAACGAGCGCAGCGTAAGCGAAGTGAAGTTCTTTCAAACAACTTCGGCTACCTAGACGTCTGTGCATTTCGATGGCTTTTTGATTTTGAATAATTATCGCGCGATAACTTTAGTAACGTTCTTTTGATCTATATGAAATTTGTTGGGGTTGTAGTAGACCTCAATACAATTTGAGAGTTCGTATATGGGCAGGATCGATCAAGGGGTTGTGGAGCTAGACGGCGAAAAAAAATCTCACCCTCGCGATTTACTTGCAAACGAGATGACCAATATAACAAGAATGTTATATTGGTCATCTCGTTTGCAAGTAAATCGCGAGTTCTCAGTTCGAGGCGGACTAGTTAATCCAAATCAAGCTTCGTTTACAGAATCAATATAAAGACAATCGATTTCTATTCTGACGGGTAGTAACTATTTTGACGTTTGACACGTCACCATATTTAACGCACTTAAGGATTGCTTGCTTCTATACTTTGTTTGAAATTACAAGCAAATATGGTACTTAGCTGATTTCGTTTGACATTTGCAAGGACTGCATCCGATAATTAACCATATGTTAACATTTGTTAAGTCGACTATCTATTGCTCCATTTAGTGTGTCGAAGTATAAAAATAATAATGTCGTGCTACCTCGTCCCCCTCAGATTTTGGCAGACATTTTTGTTTTGGAAGATGAGGCGAAGCGTCCTCTTGGTTTAGAACTTTATGCATCTATGTAATTAGGTCATTGGCCGACTGACTGAGTCGCGTAATTTTTGTTTGAAGTTAATTATTTTCAAATGTGCATGGATACTGTAAGTGTTGTTATTGTGCAATGATATTTACTATGGATGGGTTATACTCTAACAAAATGAGCAGAAAATACTTCCAGAGTTATTTCATAACCTAGCAACGATTCTGTTATGTTTATCTATTTAGACAATTACATCTTTGTCATTCCCATTGTTAAAAAATTACAGTTTGTCTCTTTCTCACGCGGGTGACGGGAGCCCATTGGCACGTCCGCAAATCACGCCGGCCGGTGCGCGACTAGCGACAATTGTTTGAATTCACTCATTTTAAGTGCTACTCGTCTGAAAAGATATCATCAACGCTCATGAAAATAGGTATTTCGTACAATTTCTATACAAGGCCAGTTTTACATGAACTTAAATGTATATCAATTTGATACCCAAAAATCTCTGTCATAATACAAACCCTTTTGAAAACGGCCTCCCGAGACCTAAATCTCTCCCGCTTATTCATAAACGTCTTAGAAGCATCATTTAGTTAATGTGTTGTCTGTTTCTAACAAACACAACTGTCAAAGTGACAGATAAGCACAAACGATTATTAGTTAAATGGGGCTTGTAAGACGTTTATGAATAAGGGAGTTAGACATTAAATATTTCAATCAAATATTCATATTCGAATAACAGTTGCTTTTAAAGGCGTCGTTATAATATAACGCTAAGATCACGGGGAAGGTTACGTCTGAAAATATGGATACATTGAATGTGTCAAAAACATGTATTCAAGACTTTACGCCTTGGTAATAGAGTCGTGGCTACTTATTCCTGTCACATTAAAAGTACCTACCTATCCATAATCTAAACGTGACACAGTACTGTTGGTTGTCATACCCGTACCTGAACCCTTTTCCAGGCGTAGTACAGTCGCCATCAAATATATCGGAGCGGCCAAGGTACTCAAAAATATCTGAACATGCACTCTATCGCCTTGACAATAGAGGTGTTGTTCAGATATTTGTGACCACCTTGGCCGATTGCGACTGCACGTACATCCGTAGCAATGAGGGTTTTCGCGATCAAGAATTTTACTAGATGGCAGCACCGTGACGAGAGGTAGTTTTGACAGCAGCTGTCAAAACCCACCAATCAAAAAAAATACGATGAAACATGATTGGTGGATTTATGACAGCTAGACCGCCACGGTACTGCCACCTAGTGAAAAACTCGATCGCGGAAACCCTCATTGAATTTAAACCTTATGCTTTGGAGTTAAGGTTCAAATTAAATTGGACTATCACAAAATTTAGCTCTATAAATTAATGCGGAAGACAACTGTCAATTTGTTTGTCTATGTTATATGTCAAATCTCATACAAAAAAAGGACCATCGTACGCAGCGCCTTCCCCATTACCAAAACGTAACTTTTTAAAAAGATATTTGGGATTTATGAAAAGATCTTTTGGATTCGAGCAGCCTGGAAAAGGGTTAACCTGTCAACATAATGTTATACCTGAACGGGCAGCAACGCAAGTGTGATTCCAAATTCCAATGGAGTTGCAAGCACCCATGGGCTGCGGTGGCCGCTTAACGTCAGACGAGTCAAACGCTCGTTTGTTACTGTTGTGATATTTAAAAAAAACGCTGACAAAATAACCTTCATACTTTTAAGTAAGGTGCGTTGGGATAAGATCGAACGCGATTTATGCGAGATAAATAGCTTTTTCTTAAAAGCTCCATTGTATTTACAAACGACATAAGGACCGGGTACATCGTATGTTTTTAGACTTCGTAGTGAAGAGAACATGTATTTCTTTTTGAAAAAAAAAAAAACGCTTTTAGTATTAAAAAACTTTGAATAAAGTTACACTTGTGATTAAAGGTTGAACACGCCAAAACCTTGGCATATAAAAATAGCTATAGTTATTCGAAAAATGGAGATATTTAAACTTTTGAAACAATAATTTTCTCACAAGGAACTGGGCTATAAAATGATGATAGTTTTATTTTCTTTTATTTATTCGTTGGCAAAATGTCGAGCGTACAATATCAAAAACGTGAATGCATTTTGCACGAACATGTAAAAAATCCCATGTTAAGCTACATAGATATCGCGAAAAGGCTGAAATATCCACAATCTACTGTTGGTCACGTATTAAAAAGTTTCCGTGAACGCTTGACAATAGATAGAAAGCCAGGAAGTGGTGGGTTGCAGGGAGTCAAGAATAAGAAACAGGAAAGAGTATTTTAAAGATTTTTGCCTCAAATCATACGATTTCATCTCGTGATGTTGCTAAAAAAGTGAAAATGTCTTAGTACTATGTCCAAAAAGTGAAACAGATGGCAGGACTGAGGAGTTATAAAGCCCAGGCCGCACCAGATCGAGACTCAAAACAGAACTTATCCGCAAAGATACGGTCGCGACAACTCTATGAAGATTTTCTTACAAAATTTAAATGCGCGGTGATGGACGACGAGACGTATATAAAATTGGATTGTAAACAAATACCTGGTCAAGAATTTTATACTAGCAAATCTCGAACAGATACTCCTAAAGATTTTTAATTAAAAAAATGAGGGCAATTTCCAAAAAAAATACCTTCTTTGGCAGGCAATATGTAGCTGTGGTAAAAGAAGTCGCTCGTTTATCACCACCGGGACAATAAACGGCGATATTTATCAGAAAGATTGTTTACAGAAGCGTTTGCTGCCTTTTATAAGACAGCATGCCTCACCACCGCTGTTTTGGCCAGATCTAGCCAGTTGCTAATACGCAAAATCAGTTATGGAATGGTACAACGCTAACAGGATAATGGTGGTACCCAAAATATGCAATCCGCCAAATAGTCCGGAACTGCGGCCTGTTGAAGAGTAGGTACTGGAGTATTATGAAAGGAATTCTAAAAAAGAAAGGCGGGGAAGTAAAATCGGTCCCTCAGCTACAAAAAATATGGACCTGGGCGACAAAAATCTTTTCTAAAGAGATGGTGCAAAGTCTTATGAGCCGTGTGCGTAGAAAAGTTCTATCTATGGCTTACTGTGTAAACATTAATTAAAATTAAAAATGTGATTTTAGAATTCATTAAATTTGTCATTAAATGTGGTATTCATAATGTAGTTATTTATTTTCAAACTGGTTTAAAAACAAATTTTGCGTGCCCAAGTTTTGGCGTGTTCAACCTTTAAAAAAACCTGGGTCAAGATGAAATGGTGATGGGGTATAAGATTGTTATAGTTTTATAAAATCGTTTATACGCGTCGTAGTCGTAGGTATATTGGATGAATACAATCCCACGGTATGGCAACGTATCTATTTAAAACTTTCCTTCAAATTTGAAAAAAACCATTATTTACCGTTAAAATTCGATTTTCCAAAAAGTGATATTTCATACATATCCCATTTTGAGGTGAAGTGGACTAGGGTTCTCAAACTACTGCCATAGTCGGCACATGTACATAAAAAATAAAAATAAGTTCACAATGAAGTCCCGTTTAGTTACTGTAGAGATAGTATAACTAACCTCGACAGCATTACGTCTACTAGTAGTACCTTACCTAGGTACATGGGATAAGATAAAAAAAAGGATTTGATGTCGAAAAACTCACGTCGAAAATGGGTTTCCAACTTACCCCAACGCACCTTTATATATTTTCTAGCTTGTAACATTTCTAGCTTGTAGCTCTAGCGTGTGCGTGACATTTTTGTCGTTCAAATAGTTAAATCAAAACAAAACTCAATATTATTAAACAAGTGATCAATTTTGTACATAACGGTATATGAAAGGAGGTTAGGTAAGGCCTATTTACAATATGTTGCGTCTCTTTTTTTTTCTATGTAAAAAGAGAGACGCAATTTATCGGAGTATACGGCCTACCTTTGGACGTGATTGCATATCTGTATAACTATTTACAATATTGAAGCTAGTATATTTTGCGCTAAATATATTTATAATATTACATTGTCACCTAAACTTACAATACAACACCATAATATCAGAGAATGATGATTATAAATACGAGTGTTCAAAGTCTCTATAAAATATAACAGTCACATGTCACTTTAGTCACTTCGCACGACATGTTTCGGAGAGCTTAGGTCTTCTTCAAGCACTAAGAGTGCTAATAACTGATGGCGGAATATAAAAAACTTTAATGTCAAAGGGTTATTACAGGGTCGAGGACTATATGACGGACAAAGATGCATGACCCAAACCAGAAACTACTACAAAATCATCTAACATTTAGAGGACACAGTTCAGATAGGAAAGCATATCTAACGTTTTGTGAAGCAATCAGATTTGGATTTTATTATTATTATTTTATTTTAACTAAACAATACGTACATTGTATGTCTCAAGCTGTTTTGATATGTCTTCTTATAGAACTACGCATTATTGTGTATCTTTTAAGATATAATGTATTACTGTTTTGAAAAAATAAGTCCCGCAGAGTTTCTTGCCGGTCATAATACTTCTCGGATCAGAGCTGGTAATCTTTTTTTTCTCTGACGTTCATAAGTGTATTGTAATGTGCCTAAATTGAAGAATAAATATGTTTATCTACACTCATACTGTAAGTACTCTAAAATGCGTTCAAAAACCGTAGACAATGACAAGCATTACAACAAACGATTTAACTATGATAAGTTTCTTATCTGCGGCAGTAACGTAATTTTAACTTTGCATGCTCAAATATTGTTAAGCATTGAGTTTCAAATTTGGAACATCGAATTTGATAACATAATGTTGGTCAGGAAGGAGCACAGGATTGCTCCTTCCTGACCAACGGCACGCGCCCGCGCGACCGCCGGCACAATCGAGTTGGCCATGGCGGTACAATGGCGGTCATTCTATGGTTTCCGAACACTTAATTTAATATATATAATATGAGTGTAGATAAAGCAGTGTATGCAACTGTACGTAATTAGGCCTTAAAACACTCGTGTGATCTTATTACGAAACTCACCTGCGGCTCGTTTCATAAAACCACACTCATGTTTTAAGGACCCTTATTACGTAACAGTTACATAAACTACTATTTATCTTTTATATGGAATTTTTGGAAGCTCTATAAACCGCAGTTTTCTGTTTTTCACTGTAATATCAGATTTTTTTTAATTTTGCGGAACTTGAAGAGCCACAACTGACCCTTCAAAGAGCCGCATGCGGCTCGCGAGCCGCGGTTTGCCGACCCCTGTACTAACCGAACCGGTCCGTTCCTGGCTACTGCGAGGCGCGTTGCCGACTGCCGGCCGGCGATCGGCACGTCGCGCTTAGTGACGAAAGATATGTAAGTTATATTTTATTGAGTAAGGCGAACTTTTGACGGACTCTTCCGCTTCACCCGGCTGGGTACAGTAGTCGCCATTAAATATATCGGAGCGGCCAACGTACTCAAAAATATCTGAACACCATTAATTTAGTATGTACTAGCTTTTGCCCGCGGCTTCGCTCGCGTTAAATTCGGGATAACACGGTTCCCCTTCGCCCCCCCGTAATGCTCCATACGTTTGTATGGAAGTTTTTCCACCCCCCATTTTAGGGAAGTGGGGGGTTAGAAAGAGACAAAAAGTAGCCTATGTCACTCTCCATCCCTTCAACTATCTCCACTTTAAAAAATCACGTCAATTCATCGCCCCGTTTTGCCGCGAAAGACGGACAAACAAACAAACAAACACACACACTTTCCCATTTATAATATAAGTATGGATGGATTCTACTGGATGTGACATCTAGAATAAATTATGTGCGCCATGTTTGACGGTTGACAGCTGTGACTAAATCAAATAGTAGTATAGACATGTAGTGATTTCCACTATCACTTTTGGGACAAAAAAAATCTTACGATGTCATCTCTGGTTACTCAATGCTGAACATGCACTTTATCGCCTTGACAATAGAGGCGTTGTTCAGTATTTGTTTGATGGGCCGCTCCGATATATTTGATGGCGACTGTACTATGAAAATTTCCATACAATTAAATTTAGAGAATGTTTTAACGGTGACAGACGGTTTGGGCCAACCGACCCTTAGTATGTATCACAAAAGTTTAAATTTAATATGTTCAAAGTTTATTCAAATTAGTTTAAATCATATTCGAATGAATATGTCCTAAATAATACATCAAAGACTTAAAGCATACACAATATATGTAAATTCCTGTCTGTAATGGGGATGTCACGAATACTCGTAGTGCATTGGGATAATTTCGCAAAGGGTGAAATTCCGAAATACATTCAAATATCGCTCATATCTAACTAACCGGAATAACCCGCCACTTTTTTCTATAGGAATTGCCCCAATTCACTCTAATGCGAATATTCGCACATTGACATTCGCATTCGCATCAAATTATGCAATATTTTGCAAATTAGAATGTTTCCAAAACACATCGTGTTTTAACTACGCTGACTCGGGCACTGGTCATATTCTTGCGCATAAACAGAACGAGAAAAAGACGGTGTCACTTAACTCATTTAGATCAATAATAGTCTTATCACATATTTTTTCTGGATTTTTTTAACTACGGAAACATACAAATGATGACCAAGATTAAGTTCTGCAAAATTCGAATTCGGATTCGCGAATGTGAGAGAATCGACTTAGTGACATCCTTAGGGTGGGTTGCACCACGCATAGCTAACGAACTGATCATCGTTAAATATGGCGACGGAGCTGCAACCCCATAGAAAACTGTCAAACTTTACACATAAGTTTTTTTTAACGATGACGTTGACGTTAGACGTTTTGGTGCAACCGGCCCTTAGTCTGTAATCTATACAATTTATATAAGGCAACTATATTTTCTGCCACCAAAATTTAGATTTGCCACCTAATTTGTATTCCCTAATTATAATATCTGCCTCCAAACAAATATATCTGTGACCATTATAATCGAAACGGTCACCAACTATGAAACACCAAATTAATGGATATTTGTATCCAATATGAAACTTTGATCACCAGATTTGTATTACCAAAATAGTAGATCTACCACCAAATAATAATAAAAAAACACATGCAAAAAAAAAACGAAAAAAAAATGTTTTGTTGGACTCAAGATAGGTGCGACAACGAGCGAAGCGAGGAGGAGTGTTTTAGGTGAACTGCGAACTAACAGTGCGTCAGAACCGACTTCTAAAAATGGAGCAATTTTTTTGTGACGAATATGTTTTTTAGGTAATCATTTTCGTATTGTTTGGTGATCCGATTATGGTATTAGATACATTATTTTGGTATTATTCAGTACAATTTGAGTGGCAGATCCAATCTTATTAATAAGGTCATCGACTTCACATTAATTTGGTGATCGGTTAAATCATATCCATTATAAACCAGCTTCCGTCGACGTTCATTCGAATCAAGTTTTCAAGGTCGGTTTGAACTGGACTCGCATCCAGTGTGAAACGACTTTAATAGCCGTTTACGATTTTTTTTTTTTTAATTTAGTCGTATAACATTTAAGTTTTATTTAGGTTAAAACTTAGGTAAGACCCGATCCGTTTGAGATTTGCCAAATTCAAAGTTTTATATAAAAAATATTTTTTCTTTACGAATTCTCAGATAATCACAAAAAAGAATTAATGCCAACGTCAAAAATCCGCCAAATTGCTGTCATAAACTTAATACTTGGTGACGACACCTGAGTAAAACCACAGACTATATAATATCCTGACATTGTAATATTGAAAATGCATTTATTTTTTATTTAGTTTTACTTTTGTTGTAGTAATTAGATTTAAGATTAGTTTAATTTAATCAATCTTGTTTGTTGCATGTTAGACATTAAGTTTTATCTGAGTGATGGGCACCTTTCCGCCGGGGGTGGCACGGGGCGGGCTTTTCGACTAAGTTAATAATTTATTATTAACCCATATTATAAGTAGGTATAGTGACATTTAATTGCATTATTTTTTTGTGAATGTAAAACTAATTTCAAACACAACCTTTAAACCAATACTATACCACTACTGAAAGACAATTTCATCGCGTTTCCCATGAAATAATGTAAATTTAGACGTGTCTCCAAATATCTGGTGTAGCAGGGAATTTGTCTATGTGGTGTTCGTAACCAAGCATTGGGTTACTTTTCGATATAGAAATCTACATCTACAAGAAATGGTTGAAAGGTTTTGTTAAATAAAACTGTCTTCCGACATTATTTTGAGCGTAGTTGCAGATGATCCCTGATGATAAAGAGGCTATCAACTTCCTTAATCCAATGCCCTATAAATCCAGCCTAAAGACTTGATCCTACATACTCCCACAGTATTGACCTATTGAACTGTATTGAGTTGTGTGACCAAGGGTGTCTTCGTAAAAGCGAAAAGAACGACATGTGATAAAAATATTTCTAAAAACATATTGCTTGATAGAACTCACATCAATAATGTCTCAAAAGACACTGTCGAATTTTTAATGGAGGGCATACAACAAAACTTACTCCAAGAGAGTGAAAATGAAAAATTATAAATTCACTAATCTAAGGCTCTCCATGGCCATCCAGCGTGGAAACGCCGCGAGCATTATGAGCACTATTGGACCGGAAGCGACAAGGAGCGGCTATGACTAGTTACTCTGTATAATTATTTGTAGAAATAGTTTGGTATTAATACTTTATAATGTCAAGTACTTACTAATATTTTGTAATAATAAATTGTGTTATTTTTAATTCACTTATCAGATAGGAAAAAAGGGGCGGGAAATCCGAAACTTGACTCTTATTACAATGGGATACGAGCGATATTTGATTGATTTTCGGAATTACACGCTTTGCGAAACCCCAACGCACCCTAATAATTTTTATATAAATTTTCAAGAAATTACAGAAAAACAAATTTTAACTAAACTGGTTTCAGTACCATTAACATGGTCTTAAATTTGGCAAATTTCAATCGGATCAGGTCTTAATAACAAACACATAAAAGAATGATATACATTTTTCTATGTTTTTACTAATTCTGACAGTAATTTTCACCTTAAACACTCTTTCATAATTATTACAACCATATTCTCTGATAATACCACAACATAAAACTCACACCTAATTTTAAAATTATAAGCAGTGCTACAATTAATTTATATCCGCCATCGTTATTCATATATATATTTGTCTCGAGTTCCTTCATTCTCAGTAAATAGTACTTTTAGGTATTTATATATGTTAAAATTTCATATTTTAGACATATTAGAGGTCAAACGCGCCTTAGCATTTACAAGGATTGCATGTACACGAGAAATATCGACGGCTGCTGCTGTGACCCGGGTAGCCGAAAGGTAAGGGCGGCAGCCGCGAATGCAGACGATGGTTCGATTGTAACCCTTGGAGGCATTGCATTTTTTTTCGTATGACATATATTTCATATACAGGATGTAATCGTTAAGTGTCGCCAGGCGATTATTCCGTAAATACAACAGATATAAGAAAACTTTAAACTGATATTTAAAGTGCGTTACCCAATGAGTAAAAACACATCAATAACTTTTTTTAGTAAAACCAGGAGATATCCTAAATATACCCTCCCAAACATTTAGTACGCCGTTCGTTGAGGCTTTAGTTTAAAAGGCCTCATTTCACCATTTCATATGAATGACCCATGAATTATTTTCAACCAACTACAAGATTTCGAAGGAGATTATAATTTTTTTTTTTGCTATTTATTTTTTATGTATGTTCACCGATTATTCGAAGACGGCTGGACCGATTTGGAAAATTCTTTTTTTTGTTTGAAAGAGTATACTTCACAGTTGGTCCCATTGTAACCAGGTCAAGATCTCGTGATGGGATCCTGGAGAAATCGAGGGAACTCGTCAACTTATTATAGGCACACCTATAGTGATTTAAGTATTTTTTTACAGCAGCTCGAGCATTTGGTTTTGGAAAGGTGGAGGCTAAGTGAACTCGGTTCTTTTTTGTTTAAAATTATATTTTATCCACTTATCCATATCAATCAATTATCATTTCAGTTTATTCGAATAAATTATGAATCTTAAACAGTTTTATCTCTTACAGTAGGGAAATTACAGCCTCAAGGAACGTCGTACTAATGTATGGGAGCGTTAAACTAAATATTTTTAATATCACTACTTTATAAAACAAAGTTATTAATGTAATTTTACTCATTGGGTAACGTACTTTCGACATCGGTTTAAAGTTTTCTGATATCTATTATGGTTGTTGTAATTAAAAGGATTAATCGCGTGTTATCACTTATTTTAAATTTCTTAACGTGTTTACTTATCCCGTGACCACGAGCGCTGTAAGGAGCTCGAAACTTTGGGAGATTTAAAATAAGTGATAACAGGCGATTAATCCTTTTAATTACAACAACCTTAATGAATAATCATCACAGTAACATAAGACAATATTTTCTGATATCCGTTATATTTGCGGAATAATCGCCTGGCTACTCTTAACGACTACACCCTGTATGTTTTATATTAATCGTTTCAAATACCTAAATGTACAGACATTTTTATACGGCAGTGATAGATTAGCCATTAAACAACAAAGTTACTGAGATCTAGGCATCCACCCAGAAAAAAAAATTCTAATCAAGTTTTCTTTCACTTCATCTTGAACCTTATTCCAAATATAACAGAGTCGTAAATCATGTGTATAGTTTCATTCACTTTCATTCATTCACGGCCAAACGTTTTACAACTAGATGGCGCTACGCGTCTAAGCGACAATGACTCTTACGCTAGTTAACCTAAGGTGTATAATACAATTTACAGGTTCTCGTGTAGGAAATGGAGTAGGGTGGCTTCGTAGTGTTTCGCTGCGTGCATCGCGCGGAGGGAGTGACGCTCTCCTGGATATACCTGGGTAACAAGAAAAAAGTAACGAATGCTTATTTGGGTATGGACTAAGAGCTGGTCCACGTCCAATAATGAGAGCAACGAAACCCGTCTAGTAAGATTGCTATACTATCTTTATTGCTAGATCCGGGCATCTGGCAGCTTTTAATGGACGGACGTCAGAGTGACAGACTCGCAAAAAATTTCAGTTGGAAAAAAGTAATACCAAAATACGTGAAAACTGCCGAAGTTGTCTAATTTTTAGAGCACTTATTTTCAGAAAAAAAATGAATAACCCTATTACAGGCCGCACGAATCTATAAGATCTCTTCAATAATCCCGAATATCTTCAATATAACTATATATACTATATATATACCATTACCATTTTTAAATTACCAGAATGCAATTACGTTCTGGTAATTCATTTAAAAGTGAGGTAAATTTTGCGATACCTAATTTGAACCATAACTCCAAAGGTTAAGATTTAAATTCAATTGCCACGGATGTGGTCAATATACGTCCTACGCCCGGAAAAGGGTTAATTTTTCCATTAGACCCCATCAAAAAAAATGTCTGGTGAAAAACATTGAATGTTGTCAATTAAATGTTAGGGCTGTTGTTTTAGTTTACAGTCGTAACCAGTGACCAAAAGATGCTGGACTCATTCTACTTATTCGTGACCCGTAATCTTTTGCCAGAAAAAGTTTGTGTGATAGACATTGAATTTCGTGTTTAAAATTGTATTCCTAAATTGTACCTAAACCAAATAATCGGAATTTGTATATAAAATTCATATACCTATTAATATTGATTAAAGTTAAAAGATGGTAACGCAGTGGTAAATGCCTTATTTTAATACAAAATCGGGAGACAATTAAGGACCACTGAGTTACTATGATTAATAATATTTATAGTTGTTATTATTAAGTCTATCGGGATTGATAGCCTAATTAAGCGTCTTTCTCCGTCACAAAACAGCAAATGAAAGTAATGGCCAAGTATTCTAAAGTATGCATTTTACGAAAAAAGTGTCAAAAACGTATTAACAACGAAAAGTAGAATGGCCCACTGGACTAATAGTCCAATAACACAGTAAAGATACGGTTGCGTCAAACATTAATTTATAATAGCCTGATTATTTTATTTTTCATGCTTACGGGATATTTATAGATAATATATGCAAAAATCCTACAAACATTTTACCCGGAAGTAGTTAAATAGGTAAAAAAAAATTATAAAATATTTGAATATTTTATTTACAACAATATCAATTATTTTTATTTGTAAACATGACGATATTTAAGTCGTCTTTCTGTTGAAAGCGAAAAACAAGAAACCATGTCCATGTAAAACCACATAACTTACAAAATGTACGGCGCGGGCGATATATATCCTAATTCGTTAGAAACAAATAGTAATAAGTGGTAGTTTGATCTTACAAATTTCAAAAGACTTAGAAACGATATATTCATTAAAATCCTATTAGAAAAACGCTTGTAATATGTGTGTACATATTAGTGGCGGTTAGCGAATAACGATATTTTGTAGGATTTCATTGCATAAATAATACTAGTATCATGATATATCCGTTACACTAAAAATATTAGCTAATATTAATTATTTCCAATTCCCCATACTAGCCGCCCGTAAAATGACTGTAGTACAAGTATTTTGGTCTACGTTGGTAGCATACCTGGACCCGGTGCGGTTTGCCGAGTCGAACCAGCTCCGACAGTAGAGCTGCTGTGTGGCAGAAATGGACGTTCTCATCCGCTAGTCCATGGATGATCAGAAGACGGCCCTCTCTGTAACAATGCGGCGCGTTTACCAACCGACTTTGTTTTCGAAAGGGGAGGCAAACCTCCCCAAAAATCGATTGTTTAAACCCTAATTGCAAACAATTAGGGTTTAAACAATCGATTTTTGGAACGAAGTTCCTTATTGTACGGTTCGCGGATAGGTACTAGGCGAAAAAAAGTCACGGGGCCGTCACGTAAACGCGACACAAAACCATACGATTGAGAAACACGTGAACTAAAATAAAATAAAATAGAATAAAGTGAAATGAAGTGAAGTGAAGTGACAAAGTCTAAAATGTCAAAAAAGACAAAAAGGCAAAAAAAGTCAAAAATTACTAAAATTACAAAAATGTCCAAAAAGTCAACAATGAAAAAAAATAACAACTTCCTTCCAACCGAGTTCCACGGCACTCACTTTTTTTTCACTAGATAGCAACACCGTGGCGAGAGGTCTAGCTATTATAATCCACCAATCATGTTTAATTTAATCATATTTTTTTGATTGGCGATTTTTGACAGCTGCTGTCAAAAATACATCTCGTCACAGTGCCGTCACCTGTAGGGCTAGCACAGGGGTTCCCAAACTTTTTTTAGGCACACCCCCCTGCCGCCTAAAATGAAATTCCCACGCCCCCCTTGGCTTCGATGCAAGGAAACGGAAGTAAATGGTCTAGCTCGCCCTGTTCAAATTTCCCGACGCCCCGCGCCCCCCACTTTGAAAACCCCTAGCATATCTTACGTTGTCGCCTGTCACTTCATACTTCGAGTCGCGCTTGAAGTATGAACTCGCGCGTCACACGTCAAGATATGCTAGGCGTACTGGTGTTGTAGAAACACTCATTCGTCGGCATCTTTGTTGTTTGCTTTTTTCAAAATGTATGTTCCCCGATTATTCGAAAACGGCTGTACGATTTGGATTTTTTTTTAAAAGGGTTATACTTGACAGTTGTTCCCATTGTCATCAAGTTAAGAACTGGTGACGGGATCCTGGAGATATCGAGGGAGCTCTTCATATATTTTAGGCATACCTATAGTGCTTGCAGTATTTTTTCACAGTATCTTTCACAGTATGGTAAGGTGTAGCTCAAGTGAAGTCGGTTCTTTTATCTTCGCCTCCAAAGTACTCACCTAGCTACGTGGCCTAAACATGGTACTCAACTGAAAAGCTATTCATTGTGTCATGATTGTAAAATAGTAGTTTTCTATACAAGTGCGAGAAGTATGTCATCTTGCACGAGTACCGAGAGGCGAGGGTCAAGACTCGGGACGAGTGAAAATGACACTTCCGCACGTGTGTCGAACAACTTTTTTTAATACAATTGCGAAAAAACTACAATGAAATAAAATTACATTTATATTCTGTCAGTGTACGAAAGACAGCTTCATTCAATCGAGCGTTATTCAAGTAATACTATTGGGTCTCGCATAATACTCCTTTATGCCCAATCGCGCGTAGTTCAGGTGAGTCATTTATAAACGGGTCTCGCATAATATTTAAAATTCTGATCTGCAAATCGTGCGTAAATCTGCAAATCGTGCGTAAATCTGCAAATCGTGCGTAAAATCAAACTTTACGCACGACTTGTAGATCACATTACTTTTTAGCACTAGTGCATAAAATCAAACTTTACGCACGATTTGCAGCTACATAAAGTAAACTTTTTGAGCAATTGACAATATTTCAAAATTTCCAAATTTTATAAATCGAAAACCATTTCGAGAAATACATTTGTAGAACACAAAAACCATTTTTTTTAAATTTTTTTTTCAGTAATTTTTGGAGAAATCACCAAAATATGTGAACCGGAAAATGACGTCACACGGCTGATTCAATACTACCACTATGAAAAAACGTTATCTTCCGGGTTTCCGTTTGACAACTTTGACAATTACAACACTACTGACAGTAACCAGTAACAGGACAGCTGACAGTTAATTCATTCAATTCGAATATTTGCTTGTAATTTACGTTTCCTTGGATTAATTTAATTATCTACGTGTTGCGATTTGTCACGGACTCTGGACTGCTTTTTTCCACGACGACCACAACTCGCTTTCTAACAGACCCCGGATTGCATTCTTCAACGACGACTACGATTTTCGCTTTTTCACGGATCTCGGAGTGCGTTCTTCTACGACGACCTGACGATGGAATTCAGGGAATCCTCGGAAAATACCCTGGTTGGGTATTGACCAATACCTCTACAACGAAACGGACACGAGAAACTCAGAAAGATTTGTCAAAGCTGACAGCAGGAGCTTGCCGCGTGTGAGTTTTTGCAAAGCTCGGATAAATATAATTTGCCTGGCACAAGAGGTACCGAAGCTTCGTTATCTTCGCGGAGTTCTTATGTACAAACTGGCAAAGGCCTTTATTAAGTGCAGCCTCATGTTCCTTTACTATTTGTAAACGAAAACAGTATAGAAGTGATGCTGACGTCCCAAATCTTCAAGAGTTTCTCCAAGAAGCCAACAATCATAAAATGGATGACTGTTTGTGCTTCTCCAAACGGAATCTGTGACGATTTGGCTTTCAAGTTGAAACGTCCCTTTACAGATAAAACTGAGAAATTATATCAATTAAAATGTCAGGAGCCAAAGTTGTTTTGTATTGTGGTAAATAAATTACATTTTATAGGAAATAAAGTACTTATTTTATTAGTATGATCACTTGTCATTTTTAAACCTGTATCCTAAGTAGGTCCTTAAGTACTTTCTGATGACTTGTCAATAATAAGTAAAATATCTTTCCTGTACTTAGAATGTTACTACTGGAGAAGTAAAATTCACCATGTGTTAATCAGGGGAGAAATAAAAGGTATATTATAATAAAATTATTTTAATTTCGTTCAGTTATTCATTAGGCGGATACCTTCATATACCTAGCACATCTGTGGTGGAAACGTGGCCTACTAAAATATACATTCTCACACAATATAATAAACAAACCAACATAATGACACACATCGGCGCAAGAAAAACAAGGTTATTACCCATGGTACCACAGCTTTTGTACCACAGGGGGACCACGGGTAATTATTTTCCCCGTGGACCCACCCCTATTTTCCCAGTAAGGTCTAGAACGGTTATAGGTAGGTTAGGTTCGTTAGTTATCTTCTAATGGCCGAAGGCCAAACCGCATAGAAACAGGAGCCCCGCGGCAGCGGGGCTCCGTCGACATTGCTGACGTAAAGATAAACCCATTTTGGTGCAGTGGGTCTACGGGGAAAAAAAAATACCCGTGGTCCCACGTGGTACAAAAGCCGTGGTACCACAGGTAACATCCGGAAAAACAACAAGATGGGCCTCTCCTCAGGTCCATCTGTATATAGTCTCAGATAGTACTTCCCTCAGCTGATGGTAGAACAGTAAATAACTGGGCTATAAAGATGTGTTGCTATGGTAAGTTTTCATTAGGTAATATTGAATGCAAGGCATTTTCAACAATCCTTAAGATATCTTTCGAAGTTAGCGGTTTGATATTTTAAGTTTTGACATTTTGTGCTTCAAATGTCAAACTGTTTAAGCGCACTATGGTCACGCTATGGTTTTTACGTAAATGTCAATCAATGTAACTATTTCAACGTTTTTTTTAGTGTATGAAACACAACATGTGACGTCATTTAGCTAATACTTTGACGACTGTTACATACGCCCTTTCTGCCCAAGTAATAATATAAATGGATTTTTCCACTAAAAAACATGGATTTTCGCAAAAATTAAAAAATACGGGTCTCTTAAAATTGTGAGTTCTTTCGGGCCATACAATAAAAAGTAGCACTCAAAAAAATGAAATGTTGTCAATTGTATTAAAAAAACGATAACTCACTGGTCCGGGAAGAAAGGCGCGTGTGCGAGCACGGAGGCGCGCGTGTAGGCGTGCGGGGCGCGCGCCGGGAGTCCCATGTAGCGCTCCGTGTAGGCCGTGTCGTACAGCCGCCAGCACGTCACGGGCGCCCCGGCCACGCACACCCGGAAGATGTTGGGCCGCGTCGCGAGCCCGAGGAGGGATAGGTAGCCACCTAACACCAAAAATATGACATTACTTTTGCCCGCGGCTTCGCTCGCGTTAAATTCGGGGTAACACGGTTCCCCTTTCCTGATTGCCCCCCGGAATGCTCCATACAAACTTCGACCCCCCCTTTTAGGGAAGTGGGGGGTTAGAAAGACACAAAAAGTAGCCTATGTCACTCTCCATTCCTTCAACTATCTCCACTTAAAAAATCACGTCAATTCGTCGCCCCGTTTTGCCGTGAAAGACGGACAAACAAACAAACACATAATACTAAATCATACTAAAAATTACGATATTTATGCTTCGCCCGAAAGCGTATTGCTGAGTCAGAACCCTTTTGTATTGCTACAGCGCATACAGAAATCGTTCTTTTTTCCTTTTTTTTTAAATATTATAATCTCATTTATTTATCAAAAATGTAAAATTATAAAAAACAGAAAGGGCTAACAACAAGGAAACGTGGCTAGCACAGGGTAGCGGTAGACAGGTTCGAAACCGAAGAAATGTTGGATGGATTTGAATCTGTGCCGTGTCCCACGGATACACATGCTGGTGGCTCGGATTATCGAAAGCATAATTTTGGAACTGAGCCAGCCCAGTACTACACTACGAGAT
This sequence comes from Pammene aurita, assembly GCA_947086415.1. Taxonomy (NCBI): domain Eukaryota; kingdom Metazoa; phylum Arthropoda; class Insecta; order Lepidoptera; family Tortricidae; genus Pammene; species Pammene aurita. The sequence continues at coordinate 15,188,506 of OX352313.1, forward strand.
CTGTTTTCCTTTTGTTTGTTTGTTTAACTATTTTCCTAGCTTCTTTCTTTTTAAGGATGTAATTTATGTGCCTACCTAATACCTAACTGTGTGTTTATTGTGGCAAGCAAATAAAGAATATATCTATCTGTCTATCTATCTATCTATCTAATATTTGCATTCGCATCAAAGTTCGCATAAGTGGAGACACTTAAAAAATCACGTCAATTCGTCGCCCCGTTTTGCCGTGAAAGACGGACAAACAAACAAACACACACATACACTTTCCCATTTATAATATTAGTATAGATTAAACTTTTTTTTTTCATCAACTACAGTGGAATAAGTTTTATAATTGAAAGAAAAATGGCAAAATTCACCGCGTCGAGCAAGATTCGTTGCGACCTTATGGAACACCGGTCCGATCGCTCTGACCAACTGAGCCATCGACGCTTACTCAACCTCGGTAAATCTTTACATCAGTTCCTTCATTGCATATTGTTCCTTTATTGATTCTTCTTCTAAATTTTATAACAGTTCTTTCACTTTTCAGGCTATAAGGCTCTGGAACAATTTACCGTTAGTCTTAAGGCGTGCTAAATCTCTTGCCGTGTTTAAGAAACAACTTCAAGAACATTATTTGTCTCTCCCATGATCCGTATATCCTGCAACTCCATTAACCGTTTTAACAACCTGTGGCATGTAGTGTGTTTGGTCCTAGTTTATATTTTCTTATTTTATTATATTTATTAAATATATATGTATGTATGTATGTACGTATGTATGTATGAGCTATGTATTTTTTATTTATATATTCTTCTTTCCTTATACATATAAATGTATAAGTTTATTAATGTTTGGTTTATTTGCTTTGGAACACCTACTTTTCTGTTAATTTACAAAGGTTTCCGCTTCCCAAAGGTTGTCTGGAAGAGAGCGCTCTTTAGCGATAAGACTGCCAATTGTTTTGCCTCTGCTTTTTTGTTTGTGACTTGTGTATACTTTGTATCTATTATTTGAGGTGTGCAATAAAGAGTATTTATGTTATGTTATGTAATGCTTACGTCAGAGGGTGACGTTTTAGCGACATCTACCGTAAGTGTATATACACGTTAACACAGTGGAATCACACGCGCTTTGATCACCTTCAAGTATACATGGATTCACTGTGTTGACAATAGGGATGTCATGAATATTCATATTCTCTTTCGTATAACACGTACATATATTCGCATCATTTTTGACATTCGTATCAATATGTCCTCTAGGAGACATTTGCATCTTGAAAGCCTTATTGTATGGCGTCCGCGTTTTAAATGACAAAAAGCCCGGTTACCTTTTCTCAAAAATACATATTTAATCTTTTCACAAGCGATATGGCACTAGATCTACTCGACGCTGCCCTTTGGAAGTACGTCCACACAGAACTGTTGCTTTTAGAGGCTGTTTTCGGTATCTCGCAACCAAGTGTTGGAACAATATCCCCCCACCCGTCAGGCGCCTTAAAACAAAGGCAACCTATAAATACCATGTTATAAAAGTACTAATAAATAAGCAAATAACAGGTATTCCACACGGATACTTGGTTTCAGATTACTGAATCTAGCCTGAATATTGGGGAATATGTGTTTTCTGTTATCTTCTTACACTACCTACACTTACATTACATATTGGTATCAGCATACACCGCATTTTCTGTCTCTTTTTACACAAGTAAATACATTAAGTCAATCATACTAAAAATTACGATATTTATGCTTCGCCCGAAAGCGTATTGCTGAGTCAGAACCCTTTTGTATTGCTACAGCGCACACAGAAATCGTTCTTTTTTCCTTTTTTTTTAATATTATAATCTCATTTATTTATCAAAAATGTAAAATTATAAAAAACAGAAATGGCTAACAACAAGGAAACGTGGCTAGCACAGGGTAGCGGTAGACAGGTTTGAAACCGAAGAAATGTTGGATGGATTTGAATCTGTGCCGTGTCCCACGGATACACATGCTGGTGGCTCGGATTATCGAAATCATAATTTTGGAACTGAGCCAGCCCAGTACTACACTACGAGATCTGTTTTCCTTTTGTTTGTTTGTTTAACTATTTTCCTAGCTTCTTTCTTTTTAAGGATGTAATTTATGTACCTACCTAATACCTAACTGTGTGTTTATTGTGGCAAGCAAATAAAGAATATATCTATCTGTCTATCTATCTATCTATCTAATATTTGCATTCGCATCAAAATGTGTCGTGTTTTGATTTTGACCGCCAAGACTTGGCCGCCGGTCATATTATGCTTATTTTACAGGACGCGACAATGACGGTATCACTTGACTTATTATATAGACACATATATCATTTACCATATTTTTGAACTATGGAAACATGAAAATGATGACAGAGATTGAGTTTTTTAAAGCTGTTTTGTAACATTCGCACATTCGCATACTAAATATTCGTATTCGCGAAAGTGAAAGAAACGACGTCTGTGACATCCCTAGTTAACAAATTAAATGTAAACACACGCTTCACAACCAACAAAATTCATCTTTTTAGGGTTCCGTACCTCAAAAGGAAAAAACGGAACCCTTATAGGATCACTTTGTTGTCCGTCCGTCTGTCTGTCTGTCTGTCTGTCTGTCAAGACCATTTTTCTCAGGAACGCGTGGAGGTATCAAGCTGAAATTTATATCAAATACTCAGGTTTACTGTCCCTTGGAGCTGTGAAAAAATCAAACTTAAGCCAACGCAATCAAAAGATACAGCCGTTTATGCCGCAAATTTGCGGATATTTTCGTAAGTCGCAAGGGAATCAAAACCTACAGGGCACTTTCCGTGAACTCAGAATCTTGAAATTTGGTACAAAGTAACGTCTTATAGCACAGATAAAGGAAAAATTGCGAAAACCGTAAATTTTTTGTTACATCATATAATAAAAATATTTTTAATAATTTTAAAGTTACTACCCCCTACTACAGGTTTGTAGGGAACCCTCGGTGCGCGAGTCCGGCTCGCACTTGGCCGGTTTTTTAAAACCGCGACGGTGGCAAGCTTATGGCTCGCCTGATAAGCAGCTACCGTAGCCTATGGACGCCAGCAACTCCAGAGGTGTCACATGCGCATTGCCGACACTTTAACATAAAGGGGGATTCACTGTGTTGACGGCTAAAGGGACAAGAGGGGTTCTGTCGTCAACACAGTGCATCATCTCCGTCTTTGAGCTCTCTGGCAACCCTTCCATCTTCGTCAGCAAACCAGCTCGATCGTGCCAATATACTGTACTGCCATCCAAGTTACGCAGGCACAGGGCGGACATATTATACTACAAAACTCGTTTGAGCGCCTTTGTAGGCACGGCATATCTGTACACGCTTCAATGTGTGCGTGCTTTTTAGGCCGCTGTTGTATATGACGTTTAACAATACACCGACATTTTGCTTTTTATCGATGCGCTGCCAACGACGGATTAGCCTACTAGTTCCCTACCAATCGGCCGCCGCGGGGTGAGGTAAATCCGATCGGGGCGGGGCGGAGCGTGGCTTTTCTGTATGAAATACTTTTTTATTTAGATTTATTAAGAACCACAGTCTTATCAAAACATATCTGTAAATTATCTAAAAGCTATTTTTACTATATAGACCTATAGTTTCCTGTATTTCTTAACAGTAAATAAATTATAAACATTTCGCTATGAAAAGCATTGAAAAGTTAACTTACAAGAAAAAAAAAACTACTTTGATACAATTGAATATAGTTTTCACAAATACTATTATTTATTCTGTGATTCGGATATGCTAAATTGTAGCTTAATACGACAGCGGAAACAGCGCCCTAAGACGCACGCACACATTGAAGCGTGTACAAATATGCCGTGCACACAAAGGCGCTCAAACGAGTTTTGTAGTATGACGTGTCCGCCCTGTCCTTAATCGGACATCAGGAACTGTTTCAAATCTGGATTGCAAGAACCTAAACAACAAACTAAATGACAAACATTGCGAGTTGAATACTAACCGTAACTCCAGCCGTGTATAGCGACCCGCTCCATGTCTATGCAGTCTGTCTCCTTCGCTAACCATTGTAGCACCTCCACCTGAATAAAAATATATATTTTAAATAAAAATATAGATAAAATAAAACGCTCCAGGTCATGAATCGATTCGATTTTCATCACGAAAAAGAAACTCAAAATTATTTATTTCTTTAACATCAAGTACATGTATTCTATATTGAGCGGCGTCTCCTTGTAAGTTACTTACAAATTAATTGTAAACAAAAAAGAACCGACTTCACTAAGCATCCATCTTTCCAACACCAAATGCTCGACCTGCTGTAAAAAAAATACTCAAATCACCATAGGTGTGCCTATAATATTTGAAGAGTTCCCTCGATTTCTCCAGGATCCCATCATCAGATCCTGACATGGTTACAATGGGACCAACTGTGAAGTATACGTTTTCAAACAAAAAAAGAATTTTCCAAATCAGTCCAACCGTCTTCGAATAATCGGTGAACATACAAAAAAAAATAGCAAAAACAAAGATCCCGACGAATTGATAACCTCCTCCTTCGAAATCTTGAAGTCGGTTGATAACCTGTGCTAGGAGGCACCGCTCTTCCATATCTACAGTTATGTTTTTTTTTTACAGTTTATAATAATATACTTATACATAGAGTCTCACGAAAGTTTTGTAGTATTAATATACTCATACTTATTGTTGTACAAATCTTTAGACTTAAAACTATTTTCCTTAGTATTTTTTATGAGTTTGTATATATTACCAAGGACACTTAAAAGCAAAGATAGATATTTGTATGTGTTATCCATCTAAATATTAACTATACTTTATCATGTTAAGTAATAGAATAACCCTTCCTTTTGGCTTTGCCGTAGTCGGGTAACAAAAGAGGTAAAACTTTGAATGACGTGACTATACCAGCTCATTGAAAATAATAGACACTTCAGAAAATGAGTACTCCGTAAGGCATTGAATGTCATTTCATTACGTATGACAGCTATCGATATCGATAAAAAAAAGTTTCTAACACTAGCTAGATTGCGACAGTCTTTTGTTTTGCCGGTAAAATTCCGGGCTCAGATAATTAATTTCATTCATTCACAGTTCGTAGAATGCAGTTTGCAGTCGCGTTCCTCAAGCGGAAAACATAGCGGGAAAACGCATCGGCTACGAGCGTAGCGCATAGCACACTGTGGCACGAAAAGTGATATAACCTGGTCGTCCAACTCCACCTGCCCCATCTTGCCCCGGATGGCGCCCTCCCATGCGCTGCCGCGGTGCTTGGAGCCCCGCGAGTCTATCGCCACCACGTTGAAGCCCCGCGCCGCTATAACAACGTGACGTCAGTACCTGGTCGTCCAACTCCACCTGCCCCATCTTGCCCCGGATGGCGCCCTCCCATGCGCTGCCGCGGTGCTTGGAGCCCCGCGAGTCTATCGCCACCACGTTGAAGCCCCGTGCCGCTATAATAACGTGACGTCAGTACCTGGTCATCCAACTCCACCTGCCCCATCTTGTCCCGGATGGCGCCCTCCCAGGCGCGGCCGCGGTGCTTGGAGCCCCGCGAGTCTATCGCCACCACGTTGAAGCCCCGCGCCGCTACAATAACGTGACGTCAGTACCTGGTCGTCCAACTCCACTTGCCCCATCTTGCCCCGGATGGCGCCCTCCCAGGCGCGCCCGCGGTGCTTGGAGCCCCGCGAGTCTATCGCCATCACGTTGAAGCCCCGCGCCGCCATAATAACGTGACGTCAGTACCTGGTCATCCAACTCCACCTGCCCCATCTTGGCCCGGATGGCGCCCTCCCAGGCGCGGCCGCGGTGCTTGGAGCCCCGCGAGTCTATCGCCACCACGTTGAAGCCCCGCGCCGCTACAATAACGTGACGTCAGTACCTGGTCGTCCAACTCCACTTGCCCCATCTTGCCCCGGATGGCGCCCTCCCAGGCGCGCCCGCGGTGCTTGGAGCCCCGCGAGTCTATCGCCACCACGATGAAGCCCCGCGCCGCTATAATAACGTGACGTCAGTACCTGGTCATCCAACTCCACCTGCCCCATCTTGTCCCGGATGGCGCCCTCCCAGGCGCGCCCGCGGTGCTTGGAGCCCCGCGAGTCCATCGCCACCACGTTGAAGCCCCGCGCCGCTACAATAACGTGACGTCAGTACCTGGTCGTCCAACTCCACCTGCCCCATCTTGCCCCGGATGGCGCCCTCCCATGCGCTGCCGCGGTGCTTGGAGCCCCGCGAGTCTATCGCCACCACGTTGAAGCCCCGCGCCGCTATAACAACGTGACGTCAGTACCTGGTCGTCCAACTCCACCTGCCCCATCTTGCCCCGGATGGCGCCCTCCCATGCGCTGCCGCGGTGCTTGGAGCCCCGCGAGTCTATCGCCACCACGTTGAAGCCCCGCGCCGCTATAATAACGTGACGTCAGTACCTGGTCATCCAACTCCACCTGCCCCATCTTGTCCCGGATGGCGCCCTCCCAGGCGCGGCCGCGGTGCTTGGAGCCCCGCGAGTCTATCGCCACCACGTTGAAGCCCCGCGCCGCTACAATAACGTGACGTCAGTACCTGGTCGTCCAACTCCACTTGCCCCATCTTGCCCCGGATGGCGCCCTCCCAGGCGCGCCCGCGGTGCTTGGAGCCCCGCGAGTCTATCGCCATCACGTTGAAGCCCCGCGCCGCCATAATAACGTGACGTCAGTACCTGGTCATCCAACTCCACCTGCCCCATCTTGGCCCGGATGGCGCCCTCCCAGGCGCGGCCGCGGTGCTTGGAGCCCCGCGAGTCTATCGCCACCACGTTGAAGCCCCGCGCCGCTACAATAACGTGACCTCAGTACCTGTTCGTCCAACTCCACTTGCCCCATCTTGCCCCGGATGGCGCCCTCCCAGGCGCGCCCGCGGTGCTTGGAGCCCCGCGAGTCTATCGCCACCACGATGAAGCCCCGCGCCGCTACAATAACGTGACGTCAGTACCTGGTCGTCCAACTCCACTTGCCCCATCTTGCCCCGGATGGCGCCCTCCCAGGCGCGCCCGCGGTGCTTGGAGCCCCGCGAGTCTATCGCCACCACGTTGAAGCCCCGCGCCGCTACAATAACGTGACGTCAGTACCTGGTCGTCCAACTCCACTTGCCCCATCTTGCCCCGGATGGCGCCCTCCCAGGCGCGCCCGCGGTGCTTGGAGCCCCGCGAGTCTATCGCCACCACGTTGAAGCCCCGCGCCGCTACAATAACGTGACGTCAGTACCTGGTCGTCCAACTCCACTTGCCCCATCTTGCCCCGGATGGCGCCCTCCCAGGCGCGCCCGCGGTGCTTGGAGCCCCGCGAGTCTATCGCCACCACGATGAAGCCCCGCGCCGCTACAATAACGTGACGTCAGTACCTGGTCGTCCAACTCCACTTGCCCCATCTTGCCCCGGATGGCGCCCTCCCAGGCGCGCCCACGGTGCTTGGAGCCCCGCGAGTCTATCGCCACCACGTTGAAGCCCCGCGCCGCTACAATAACGTGACGTCAGTACCTGGTCGTCCAACTCCACTTGCCCCATCTTGCCCCGGATGGCGCCCTCCCAGGCGCGCCCGCGGTGCTTGGAGCCCCGCGAGTCTATCGCCACCACGTTGAAGCCCCGCGCCGCTAGCATGTGCATGCGGAGTTGTCTGATGCCCTGTGGACAAAGAAAGATAGAAAGCGAGCCGGCGGACGCCCGTACACACGTGGCGGCGGAGTGTAGAGAGCGAGCTGCGAGCCATAGGACTGAGCTGGGCTGGAGAGAGGCAAAGACGGTTGGTCAAGATAGAAAGGAGTGGAAGGATCTTGTGGAGGCCCTATGCACTCCGAGGTGCCCTAGGATCAACAACCACTGTGAACAAAGGCGACATAAAATTTTTACCACACCACCTCGGAAAGGCGCTCTTCATCCCCTGAAAGTGGAGGGGAAAACGCATTTTATGTTGGAAAAGTAATTCGGTGCGAGTTTTGACTTGTTTTTTCACGTCATCAGGCAGGATGGACTTTAAAGAGATAATTTTGAATTATACAACTTTGTTCTAGAACCGACGGGTCTAGCGCGTGACGATGTTAAAATACCAGATGGCATGACCCTGGTTCCCTGGAAGTTGGGACGGCCCTTGGTTTGGGATGCCACATGCGTCGATACCCTCGCGCCGTCCCACCTTCCAGGTACATCAGCCAGGGCCGGGGCTGCCGCCGACGCTGCCCAACACCTCAAGCGGCGCAAGTATGTAGACATTGACAGTGGTTACATGTTTGAGCCGTTTGGGGTGGAGACGCTTGGCCCGTGGGGACCAGGAGCCCACAAAATATAGAAGGAGCTAGGCAAGCGCCTTATTAATGCGACGGGTGAGCAGAAGGCTGGGGCATACTTTGCCCAGCGATTCGTTTTGCCGTCCAACGCGGCAATTGTATTACAGTAAAGTTCGTTCATCCTCTCATGCCTTGAATAGAATAGAATAGAAGAATATAGAATATAGTTTATTCGTACACACACACACATACATATTACATAGGGAAAGAAGTAGAAAAAAAGAGAAAGTGCCTTGAGGCCCTCGCATGCTCAAGATTCCTAGCTATTTTGGGAGGTTTCGCTGGCTTGATTCTCAATATAAGCACGAGAGATTAATCAACAACTTCGCTCCTTTGTACAACAAATGTGACGTTTTCAAAGGTACATTGTCGCATTGTTGTATCATTGTCGCTTTTCAATAAGGCGGCACTGCCATATAAATACATTTAGACATAAACCTTATTAACAACCGACAATTATGTACCTTTGACTTGAAACAAATAACTATTATGCTTCTATAAACCCCGGGCCAGGCGCAAAGCGAGAAAAAACCGTCAGTTGGTCACGTGAACGGTCTTCATTACATCAGCTGACGATCTTACTGAGCTTACTGTGGGACTACGGTGATTTATTTAAAATTGTCCCACAATATTTATGGGGATCAATGTTACTCTGCGTCCGTAGGAAACACCTTAGACAACCCTACACGTGATCCCTGGGTGGTGCTAAGAGTAACAAACTTGGCAGCTGCACTGTCCCAAATGGACCTCGCAGCACTCACTGGATTTTCTTTATCATCTGCTTTCCCACGACTACTACCCTAGGGAAGAAATGCCTATCTTTATCCAGTGATATGTAGCCATACGATTAAAAAAAATATCACTCTTTGTATTATGAGTTCAATGGGGTCTTACCTTATAACTGTTAGTGACAGTTTGGACCTCAGGGCCTCCATACACGTGCAGCACAGTCGGGCCGCGACCAGACCTCGCGCCGCGCCACAGCGTGCAATAAGCCGCCAACCCGCACGAGAGGCGCGTGGTGAAGATTTGTGGCGGCGGCACGCATAGACCCGTGCTTAGCGCGTGTTCTGTTCAATAATGGAACAGATCAAAATAAATAAGAACCATCTTTAAAGCTTTTCACCGCCAGGTGGCGAAATAATAACCCTCACGTTCATAGCGTAGGTACAGTCACCAGCAATAGTATCTTCCTACGTGAAGGTCGCAAAAATATGTGACACGCTCTTATTTGTAGGGCCATAAGAGCGTGTCACATATTTTTGCGGCCTTCGTGTAGGAAGATACTATTGCCGGTGACTATACTTGCTTTAAGTCTAGAGTTGAAACAAGCGTGCTCCCAAGAAAGACAGAATACACGCAACGCGACTAATTTGCAAACACGCTTCAAGATGGCTGACTGCATACCGTAACTAGCCTACTTAATTTTGTCGGTTTCGGTGTTGCCCTCCAAAATGCGGTGGAGGGCAACAATAGTAGATTGTACACCAAGGGGATAAAAGCACTGTTTTATGTCGTAACGAAGAACTCCCGAGCGTAGCGAGGGGTTCAAGCGCGCCCATGACCCAAATAGCTTTATTCCCAAGGAGTATACTCTACTTTCCTCACCTCTAGGCAGACAATAAAAAAACCAAGGCTACTAGAAACGGAATTATATTAAAGAAATCAAAAGTGAAAATTGATGTTTGATACATTAGTCTATTTTATTGGAATTTTATCTTCTATTTTTATAGAATCTGCAGTTTTATTCACTGCAGAGCGTCTTATGCTTATGATGACACTCGAGGCATTTGTTTCAGGTATTTAAAATGTGTTCCATTTATGGTGGCCAGCACGATTTTCGAATAAATTCGATTTTCAAATCAGTTCGGCGCGGCGCCGCGGTCCCCGGCTGGGCGCCGTGCGGACTTTACGAAATTACAGGAGTCACAGGCTTTGTCCTAGTTCGGGAGGCAGAGGCTCAATCCCAGCACTTATACTGTTACAAACCTAACGTAAGCTTTTGTAAATTAATCTTATGTTAAAATATGTCTGTGTTAGGTTTATAAGTCAATAAATATTATTATTATTAATTAGACTTTAAGAATATAACAACAAGAGCTATGGGAAGTGTAGTAGTTAAATATTTCTTCGGCCTCAAGGACGGGGCAGCTCCCCACCTACCCAACATCGCCTCCTAACCCCTAACCTAAAATTATGAGCAGTATCTTTAAAAAAAAACAAGAAAAAAATACGTGATCAATATATATTTTTTACATACTTTTATTTAGCTTGAGCAACAATGTAAAGAAAGGTAAGTTTCAAACAAGATTAACTGAAAATATGGCACGTGAAAGTTTGTAACCGGCCAGTCTTATACCGTAATAAGACTGTCAAAGAAAGTACCGCTCGAGTCGTTCTTGCGGTACTATCGTGAGGCCATTTTTTGGGCTGATTGTATATCCCTTGTATTATTTGATTGGTGGGTTGACCCCGTATGTTTACGTGCTTCTTATCTTGTAAGTTAAATCTCAACCACTTCCCAGTGTCTGATTTAAGGTGCGACCACACGGCTGCTTAAAATACGGTGACGCTACGGAATCGCAGTGACGCAGCGTATCCGTACCGTTTTTATCGCATGCCCTCCACACCGCTGCTCGAAATACGGATTGGAAGGTTCGCGTCAAAAATATTTCGTATGGGGCACGTCACTGCGTACACGTTGTGTCTGCGTATTTTGAGCAGCGGTGTGGAGAGCATGCGTTAAAGTCGTGACGTTTACGGCACGTCATTGCGATTCCGTACCGTCAGCGTATTTAGAGCAGCGATAAAAACGGTACGGATACGATGCCTCACTGCGATTCCGTAGCGTCACCGTATTTTAAGCAGCGGTGTGGTCGCACCTTTAGCTGATATTTGGTATACTTGCGTAATTTACATGACAATGCTATCTACTAGATGCAGTCAGTAATAAAAGTATGCAAAAAAACTTTTTATCTACAACAATATCATAAATCCTCTATTCCGCGTTCGGAAACCGTATGTAATTAGTAATTACCACCATTATTGCAACCAGTAACGTAACATCAGTGTATTATCTGTGACAGTGTGGTAAAAACGTATCAAAATTCATTACCTACGGTAACGTAATGAAAGTCCGCCCTCCTCTCCGACCGCCGGCACAATCGAGTTGGTCATGGCGATGCAATGGCGGTCATTCTAATGGTTTCCGAACACGTCATTTAGGATTTATAATATGTGTGTAGATAAAGTCTCCTGCCTGCAGCTCGTTTCATAAAACCACACTCGTATTTAAAGGACCCTTATTACGTAACAGTTACATAAACTACTATTGGGAGTTACTTGTTGATCTAACTGACGGATGATTTTTTTCAGGGCACAAGTCTGTTATTCAGAGCAATGACGCGTAGTTTCAGTGTCCGCGAGGCAATCGGATGGCTCGCGGTATTTAAGCGCCCTACGTGTTGTGGAACCACCCTGTGCAACTCAAACTGACCCACGTTGGACTTGGTTTTTCATCCTCCCCCTCAACTTGCAGTATCTTTATGTAATCAAGAACGAGCATACAAATTGCCATTCACACCAGCTGGTCGGTTATCGATCCGTCAGAGTTGGAAGCCGGAAAAAAATGAGGGGAAGTGAAAAACTAAGTCCAACGTGGGTCAGTTCGGGTTGCACGGGGTGGTTCCACAACACGTACGGAGCTTAAATACCGCGAGCCATCCGGTTGCCTCGCAGACGCGCCATTGCTTCATCACTACATAGTATAAAACAAAGTCGCTTTCCGCTGTCTGTCCCTATGTATGCTTAGATCTTTAAAACTACGGAACGGATTTGATGCGGTTTTTTTTAATAGATAGAGTGATTCAAGAGGAAGGTTTATATGCATAATACATGGATAATATAGTAGAGAAACATTGATAGTTTTTGAGGTTTCTAATGTGATGTCGTAAATACACATTTTTTTGCGCTTACATTGCAAACGCTGGCTGATCCCTACGAGATAGATCAAAATAATGTACTACAGTATTGTACACCTTAAAAAGGTCTACAAAAAAGTCCGCGATGGTATATGTCTATCTCTTAGGGATAACCCATTATAACCATTTTGTTTTCCGTGCGTAGCCGGGGCGGGTCGCTATAGTTAACTATTAAGTTAATTTATATAAAAAAAATTGAACTATTTATTTCAAAAAAACTTATAACTAGAATTTTACATGTTTTTCAAAATCTCTATTATGAGCAAACACCGGATTGACGGGGGCAAATCTGAACTGACTTTTAATAGTGCGAGGACAAATTATAGTAGTTTATGTAACTGTTACGTAATAAGGGTCCTTAAAACATGAGTGTGGTTTTATGAAATGAGCCGCAGGCGAATTTCATAATAAGATCACACGAGTGTTTTAAGGCCTAATTACGTACAGTTGCATACACTGCTTTATCTACACTCATATTATATATATTAAATTAAGTGTTCGGAAACCATAGAATGACCGTCATTGTACCGTCATGGCCAACTCGATTGTGCCGGCGCTCGCGCGGGACCAATCGAGTTGGCCATGGCGGTAACATTATGTTATCAAATTCGATGTTCCAAATTTGAAACTCATTGCTTAACAATATTTGAGCATGCAACGTTAAAATTACGTTACTGCCGCAGATAAGAAACTTATCATAGTTAAATCGTTTGTTGTAATGCTTGTCATTGTCTACGGTTTTTGAACGCAGTTTAGAGTACTTACAGTATGGGTGTAGATAAAATTAATTTTATTACTTGATATCGATAAAAATGACGTACAACCGTTGTGTAATTTTAAGAATGTGAAGAACATACACATAAATAAACTTTATGAGCAATTAATTAATTATTTACATTTCTTGCAAAAGTAAGTCGTATCTCTATCTTCTATATCTGAATGGTTAGTTTTCCATGAAAATGAACCATCTTTTTTCTTGCGAGGCATTTGTAACCGACTTAAAAAACAAAAAGGTAGGCGTAATTAATCGGAATGCTAAATAATTGTTGTACTGAATTAATTATTCAATAATTTCAATACTTGTCACAAGTGACTCGACACCGTCAATGTCAGATATCGGTTGTTTATACTTGTGATAAGTATAAATAAAAGAGGTTTGCACACAATTAAATGTATTCAAACTTAGCCATTTTGATAATGATGGATAAAATTGTTTTTAACGATGTCGATAAATTTAGTCGATTTTTAATTAATCACTAGCACTGGTGCACTTTTGCTCAGTTCGTTTCTAATTATACTGTTTTTTTAATTAACATTTATCTTATCTAATTAGTCTGGTTTACTTTGTAGGTATATTTTCCGGTATATTTTTCTTGTATAAATTACATACCTTTGACGAGTATAGACGCCTCACTGGAGTCGTTGTCGTCATTGTCTCCGTCTCCGGACCGGCTGTCCCAAGACCCGTTGTAGCTTCTAGTGTCAGATGACGTTTCTGCAAAAAACGCACGCTTTACAAACATGAAAGATATTATAGTACATTGTGCATCGATGGAGTTCAGTGAAATGAGTGCCATTACACGCGAGCGGGAGTTATAGAAAAGTGTTAGTCCCTAGGTACTTATGGACATTTTAGTAACTTATTAGACGTTGGCCGCGCGAGGCAGCTCGGCTAGTGTGAACGTGCCTCGACCGAGGTAAACGCACGCGCGGCCGAGGCACGTCCACACTAACCGAGCCGCCTCGCGCGGCCATTTCCTCGCGAGGCGGTGCGTCAGGTGTGGAGGTGGACCCGCCTATTTATTTATTTTTGTCTTAAAACTATATTTTTATAAAAAAAAAATTAAAAAAATATTTTTGTTAACTCGGAGGGTAATAATATTGCAAACTCGATTCACAAATGCCCTCCGCTTCGCACTCGGGCATCTATCAGACTATCTATGTCTCTTACCCCCCTTGTATAGTATAGTATACTTCTTTATTTGCATTAAATGTGGTTAACAATAGATCTTAAAATAATATAAACGATCACACATTTAGCCATAATTAGCATGCAATGCGGACTTCATTTAAATTATATCTAAATCTATGTATATGTACAGACGATTATTAAAGCTAACAGGATGTCTTTTTTTTTTTTTAATTAAAAACAATATTAAACAGTGCTATAGACAAAGCTTGTTGCAGAATGTATTACTTACCGCTTGGCGCTCGGTCCATGAGCAGACCCTGGGCTACTAGCGTAGGCGCGGGGGCGTGCGCTACGCGGTAGGCGCGCGTTGACGGCGCCGTGCTGATGTTACTGGACGTTATCACCGCTAGGGTGCATTCCTGTACAATAAAAAAGAAAAAAAATTATGACTATAGTCAGGCAAACCATTTCTGTCAGTAGAAAAGCGCGGCAAAATCAAAATACGTACATGTGGCAACCCTTTGTGATGAGACGCCGTACTTCGTGACGGACATTTAAAATCACATTCCTTTTACATTGAATTTGTTTCTAGTGCATTTCACTCTCTCATCTTAAGCGCGAGTGAGATAGAACTTCTGCAACATTCTACATTGAATTTAAATTCATTTTTAAGGCATATGTCAATTGCCTCAACCAGATTATCTGTTGCAGTTGATGGCAGATCAGACGAAATATATCCGTCTCCTTTTTACACACCGTAAATGTGACCTAATGAAAGGGGCGGAAATATCAACTGGTCTCTCAGAGACCGACGAAGTATACTCGCTTGCAGGACAGATACTCACATCGTCCATATCAACAGCACACGAATGCCCAACAGTGGTCAGTAACGTGACTTGATGCGGCCGCGGGGGCGCTAGCGGCGCGGCGTACAGGTGACGCTCCAGCGGCGTCTCTCGGAGACCGACGAAGTATACTCGCTTGTAGGACAGATACTCACATCGTCCATATCAACAGCACACGAATGCCCAACAGAGGTCAGTAACGTGACTTGGTACGGCCGCGGGGGCGCTAGCGGCGCGGCGTACAGGTGACGCTCCAGCGGCGTCTCTCGGAGACCGACGAAGTATACTCGCTTGTAGGACAGATACTCACATCGTCCATGTCAACAGCACACGAATGCCCAACAGTGGTCAGTAACGTGACTTGGTGCGGCCGCGGGGGCGCTAGCGGCGCGGCGTACAGGTGACGCTCCAGCGGCGTCTCTCGGAGACCGACGAAGTATACTCGCTTGTAGGACAGATACTCACATCGTCCATATCAACAGCACACGAATGCCCAACAGTGGTCAGTAACGTGACTTGGTGCGGCCGAGGGGGCGCTAGCGGCGCGGCGTACAGGTGCCGCTCGAGCGGCGTCTCTCGGAGACCGACGAAGTATACTAGGTTACGGGCCTCGTCTACCTGTGGAAAGATACATGTAGAAATCGTCTGTCCATTTCCGTCACAATAAAGCACAAAATTGAAAAGCACATGACAGGATTTTCCTAAGGTATTTTCGCAAGTCTGATATCCTGACTCATTCATTATCATCATCATCTTGTCCTGGCCGATTTCAAGCATGGCGACTGTGTTGTGTACTGCTTAGTAAAGCGTCGGTCGTGAACTCTCAGGAGGCTGACGGAGCCTGTTTTTGCAGTCAACGTGCGGGCACACTCACTGCAGTTCAGCACTCCTCTGACAATTTTTTGTTAATAGGTGGGTCCTCACCTGACGCACCGCCTCGCGAGGAAATTTCCGTGCTAGGCGGCTCGGTTAATGTGGACGTTCCTCGCCCGAGGCATTGCGGCCGCGCGTGCTTTTGCCTCGGCCGAGGCACGTCCACACTAGCCGACCTGCCTCGCGCGGCAATTTCCTCGCGATGCGGTGCGTCTGGTGTGGACCCGCCTAATGACCGCAGGGTCTTTAACCTTTTGACCGGCAGGTAGCGAAGTAATAACACTGTGCCCCTGGCACCAGGCCCAAAAAAATTGATGAACTAAGTAATAATGCCAAACATCATAAAAGGGTTCTAGGAGTAATTCATAGTTTTTGACCGGACGGCTATTGACGTTGGTAGACTAGTTGCTAGACTAGTTGTCGGCCCTGACTGTGGCGGTCAAAATAACTCATCGCGTTTAGCGTCCAGTTCAATCAATGAGTTTCCGCGATCTAGCTGTCATAATCCACCAATCATGTTTTTTTTTTCTTTTTTTTTCTTTTATATATATGGCTTTTACTCCTCGCCGATTTTGGCTAGGTCAATTCTGCCAATGTCGAGGTGTATACTTTTGATTTATATTAATTTTTAATAGAATAAATATAAACAACGTTGAACGGTTGAGGTCTTGCTGATTGTAAGGTGATACTCCCTACAAACTCGTGGGTGGCCGAGACCGCGGATAACCGTTTATTCAACTAAAGGGTGGTTACGCGCGTTTTGGGACTAATTTTTCATTAGCTGCACACTTGTTCGTTAGGTCACCGCACAATAAGCTATCAATATTACACACTGAACTACGTAAATGAGTAAAAAACAAAAAACTATTCCAAAGACGGCGTAGCCATCTTGAGCTCAAACGACTATCTTCACCAATCATGTTTAATGTTTTTTTTTTTGGTTGGTGGATTTTGACAGCTGCTGTCAATAAGACCTCTCGCCAGTGTAATATTCTAGTTTGTAGTTTATTGGCTAAATATAAAAAGTATTATCATGACTGGCCTGAGTTAATAATGATATTTTCCTTGGTTTTCTAAATATATTCACGGCTCATTTGACAAATTTGTAAACGCACAGACACTGTAACTCAAATATTTGTGTTAAATGGTAGACGAGGGTGGACGTAGTGAATCATCATTGACCTAATTGATAATCTTAATAAGTTTATTAATTGGAATCCAAGTGTCTGGTTTTAGATTCCTTAAATATTAATTTAAATATTATGTTTTTGTTGTTTATATTTTCTAAGTGCTTACTTATACCCTGATCATAACCTTTCAATAAAAAAGTGACCAACATGGATACTTGTCTATCCTCAATCTTAGTGACGTCACTTGTTTATTGAATCGAAGTGGTGTGACTGGACACCTGGGGGTGGTGTATAAAACACCAATACCTGCTACTTTTGGAAGCATTATAACACTAGCAGCTCTGAACAGAAGGTGGTGTCCAAACTCTGCCAGTTAAGTAACCTTATTATTTACTTTATATTTTGTGAATCATTATCACCTTTTATTACTTATTGATTCATAAATATTCCACATACAAGCTTACAGCTAACGCCAACATTGATTTGATCACTTATTAATCATTGTGTAATTTTACTGAATTTAACAAGTTATTTTTTAGATATTTGAAAGTAGTATAGTAGTATAATATATTGTATAATTAACTTATAAATTATAATATATTGTATAATTTTGGGACACTTGTATAATCTTGTGTTTGAGAAGTATTAATTACTTGAAAGAAATAATGATACATGTAATGTGATATTTATTGAAAAGAATATACCTCTCAACAATCAGTACCTTTTTGATTTTGCAATAAATCATGATTATTAAAATATTCATTTATCCTTTTTTACCTTTAATCTAACACCATCTAGTGAGAAACTCGATCGCGGTCACCCTCATTCGCCTCTGTTCTGTGAAGAAGTACGCCAAGAGTGAGACTCACCCATATCTTCCTGCCAAGGACCTCCCACTCGCCAGCGGTGATGGGTTCCTTGCTAATGATGTTGGGCCCGATGGCCAAGTTCTCTTCCTCTGTTATCATCTCCATTACCGCTGGAAAGATGAAAATCGTTTTAATAAACAGATGGAGAACTGAAAATCTTAGAAGTTCAAACCCCGGCTCGTACCACAAAGTTTTTCGGAACTTATGTACGAAATATCATTTGATATTTAGGTACCAGTCGCTTTTCGGTGAAGGAAAACATCGTGAGGAAAACAGACCTAATCCCAACAAGGCCTAGTTTCCCATCTGGGTTGAAAGGTCAGAAGGCTGTCGTGTGGCTTTCGTAAAAAACTAGGACCTACGCCAATTCCTGGGATTAGGTTGCCGAGCGGACCCCAGGCTCAATAAAGCAAAAAAAAAAAAAAAAAGAGCTGGGACAGGCGCTAGGAGAATACTTTATTTGTAAGAAATCAGTGTTGATTGATAGAGACAGAAAAACTTGCTTCTCACTCGCTCCGGCGGTCCCATCGCTATCCTGCAGGTTATAAGGTAAAGGTGCAGGTGCCCCGTCTGCTCAGAGCCCCAGATGAACCGAACGGTGCCTGGCTCCAGTGAGAGTAGGAACAGTATGTCGAAAAAAAAAAGTATATCAGAACTCACTTCTCACTCGCTCCGGCGGTCCCCTCGCTATCCTGCAGGTTATAAGATAAAGATGCAAGTGCCCCGTCTGCTCAGAGCCCCAGATGAACCGGACGGTGCCTGGCTCCAGTGAGGGTAGGAAAAGTATGTCGAAAAAAAAAAAACAGTATATCGGACTCACTTCTCACTCGCTCCGGCGGTTCCCTCGCTATCCTGCAGATTATAAGGTAAAGGTGCAGGTGCCCCGTCTGCTCAGAGCCCCAGATGAACCGGACGGTGCCTGGCTCCAGTGAGGGTAAGAAAAGTATGACGAAAAGAAAACAGTATATCGGAACTCACTTCTCACTGGCTCCGGCGGTCCCCTCGCTATCCTGCAGGTTATAAGGTAGAGGTGCAGGTGCCCCGTCTGCTCAGAGCCCCAGATGAACCGGATGGTGCCTGGCTCCAGTGAGGGTATGAAAAGTAAGTCGAAAAGAAAAACAGTAAATCGGAACTCACTTCTCACTCGCTCCGGCGGTCCCCACGCTATCCTGCAGGTCAAAAGGTAAAGGTACAAGTGCCCCGTCTGCTCAGAGCCCCAGATGAACCGGACGGTGCCTGGCTCCAGTGAAGGTAGGAAAAGTAAGTCGAAAAGAAAAACAGTTTTAACTTACTTCTCACTCGCTCCGGCGGTCCCCTCGCTATGCTGCAGGTTATAAGGTAAAGGTGCAAGTGCCCCGTCTGCTCAGAGCCCCAGATGAACCGTACGGTGCCTGGCTCCAGTGAGGGTAAGAAAAGTATGACGAAAAAAAAACAGTATATCGGAACTCACTTCTCACTCACTCCGGCGGTCCCCTCGCTATCCTGCAAATCCTGCAGGTTATAAGGTAAAGGTGCAAGTGCCCCGTCTGTACACAGCCCCAGACGAACCGGACGGTGCCTGGTCCAGTGAGGGTATGAAAAGTATTTCAAAAACAATAGTATATCGGAACTCACTTCTCACTCGCTCCGGCGGTCCCCTCGCTATCCTGCAGGTTATAAGGTAAAGGTGCAAGTGCCCCGTCTGTTCAGAGCCCCAGATGAACCGGACGGTGCCTGGCTCCAGTGAAGGCAGGAAGTGGAGGATGTCGTGAACGTTGATCCAGACGTCCGGCGCTGTCTCTTGGACTAGGATTTGTATTGGCTGGAAGAATAAGTTACATAATATTTAAGAAAAAAAAAACTATTTCAATGGGGGAGGCCGGTGAAAGATTATTGTAGAAGTAGATGGTTCACTCTTAGGCGGCGCGCGAGCGAGATAGCGCTGTCACGCTTGTACACCGTCGCCGCATGCGGTTGCGGCGCCAGTGTGATAACAGCCTTAGATTCCATACAATGAAATAACTAGCTTAACAAACACAGCAAAGAGCACAAAATCGCCAAACGTGAACAATGCGTCGTTGAAGAGTTCCGTTGTGATAATTATCAGCAATTCCACTTCATCAAAAAATTACTTCTTTAAATGCAAATGTTTGATTTCTTAATAACTAAAATCACTATATGCATTCCTTTAAGATTTTAGGAGTTCCCTCGATTCCTCATGGATCATCAGAACTCGGGCTTGACGAAAGTTGACGACCACACGAGAGGTTAATTGTGACATTGAGATCCTTGCCACACCTGTCCCCTCCGCAATCACTGGATGACTGAAGACCGCCAGCCACACACGTTCAGTTATGCCTGCGCAAGCATGACCGAGCGGCAAAAAATATCGATTTTAATGTTTCAAATTTTGCTTGCGCAGGCAAGGAGTCATGTCATACACACGTTCAGTTATGCCTGCACAAAAGAACTGTGCAGGCATAACCATCGGTTATAACCTAGTGTGTGTGGCCGGCTTAACAAGATGTTTAATTTCATCTCATTCCAATCAAATAAAAACATGTATTTTATTTTGCCACTTTTTTAAATCGAAGTGAAAAATAGTATGTATAACTCTGGTCTAAAAGCTAAATTACCACTCGAACAAATTTCCCTCACTTCGTGCTGGAAAATAACCACCTCGTGGTAATATGGCCTATTTTAGACCCTTGCACAGCTAACCTCAACCACTAGATAGATCATAAGTACAACTCGAGGTCACCACACTTCAGCGCTCCCGTGCTAATTTAGTATGAGAGCGCGCTTTTGTGTGGTGACCCCGAGCTCCTTGTAAAAGCTTAATGATTAAGCTTAGTAGTTTGTGTAGTCTGTGGACCCTTGTCAAACAATCTACTAATTATGTTACCTGTTCCGGGTGTTCCTGCGCAGTGAGCGTGGCGCGCGCGGGTGCCGCGGGGTAATGCGCGGGCGCACAGAACTCCCGCGCGGGGATGAGGGCTAATTCCAGCCGCTGCTGTTTGCGGTCCAGCAGTTGCACCCATACACTGTAAGAGACACATTCATGGTATAACGTAGGTGGCGCTGCAATCACTAACCTTTTGGCCTAAGAGCTGGCCACGTCAGATAGGTATGACACAATAATAAGTAGTAAGATTTCAATACTATTCTTAATGCTAGATCCGGGCATCTGGCAGCTTTTAATGGGAAAAAGTTATACCAAAATAGGTAAAAACTGCAGAAGTTGTCTTATTTATAGAGGAAGGGTTAGAACAATAGTACATTGTTGTAGAGGCTTGAAAGTAAGCCATAGGTGGATCGAGTTAGTTCGAGTCCACCTATAGCGCTTTCGGCCGAGATATTACATAGTGCTTTTCACGACTACTGTGAGAAAATAAAAAAAACATTAGTGCTTTAATAGAATATCCAATTCAGTATTCCATTCCCGCCTTTTTACTTTTTTTTTCACTTTCATGAAGCGTTTTTCTGTTGTTTGCTTCAAACCGACTCATTACTTAGAGGCGTTTTTGATAGAAAACCACAAACGGCTAAAAAAAGTAAAAACGCCTTAAGGTCACCCTAAATGGTTTTGACGTTTCTTTTTTTTTAAACAGGTAGTTGGCCCGATAAACAACCTTATTTTATTTTTGAAACATAAAGTTGTGCCAAAAAAAGACCTTTTAATGTTTTTAATGAATGAAATGACATAACTGGACACTTTACTTTCCAACTAATGACATTTCATCGCTACAATAACATTGCTGTAGTGGTGGTTCAGGTGCTACAGCAAATGCTTACTTTCCAGCTTGGATTTAGACCATCTTTTGTCACATTTCCGAACAGTAGCGTGAAAAAAACATTCCGATTATATCGGAAACAGAAACAGTAGGCGACAAACTATGAATTATACGTCGCACGTCATTCTACGTCGTTTTGGTACTTTCCCCCATCAGAAAGTTTGCAACAAAACCTGAACTCTAGGATTTGTATTCTTAAAGTGATTTGCATTCTTTGACCTCCACCACTTTGCAGCTGCCAGATGCCCGGGTCTGAAATAAGCATAGTATAGCAAACTAACGAGAGCGGATTCGTCGCTCTCATGATTGTGTCATATCTGCCGTGGCTAACTCTCCGTCTATGATATTATGGTATTTGAATGATGGCAACTTACTAATTCCCGCAGGGTGTCCAACCTACACGGGCCAAATACTCGAACCAGGGGAAGGTTTCTTTTAAAGACTGCCGGAGGTCAAACCACCGTATATCCGTCACCTCCACTGCATCGTTTGTGTTTTCTGATGCTGCAATAAACACATTTTACGTCACACCAGGCCATAATGTGAGTATTACCGCACGCTACGCGTACGGTAAAACTCGCATTATGGCCAGGTGGAGACGTAAAATTGTGTACTCACCACGGGCAGTAAAAAAGAAAGCCCTCTATCGCATATTTACAACCCTCGCCTGCGGCTCGGGTCACAAATACCTACGATTTCGGGCTTTCTTTCTTTTACAGTCCTTGGTAAGTAATGTACTATTATAGTAGTTTATGTAACTGTTACGTTTTAAGGCATACACTGCTTTATGTACACACATATTATAAATACTAAATTGCGTGTTCGGAAACCATTAGAATGACCGTAATTGCACCGCCATGGCCAACTCGATTGTGCGAACGGTCGGGGAGGAGGATAACCGCAGTCGGGGAGGAGAGCTGGATTTTCATTACGTTACCAAAATCGATGCGATTATGAATTTTCGAACATTATTACTACACTGGCACAGATAAAACACTAATGTTACATTACTGGTGGTAATTAAAGCCTGACCATATATGATCATGCGCCATGTTGCAGAATTTTATTGGAACTAGTCTCTTACACTGGCAATAATTTTAATGACAGGATGATTGTGCATGTGTGAGTGCATGATAGCCTGTCACTGTCAATATCGCAGTTTACTTGAATAATAATAAAGTGTTAAATTAATATTAAACGACAAAAAATCCCAAAATTATCCATAGTCAAGCGCGAAACATTGTAAATAGTGTATATAATAAACTGCTGTACATAATACGCCAGGGAAATGAAACTACACTTCGCTGTGAAACATTTTCAAATTAACATCGAGAGTAAACAAATCAAGATGTCACCATATCATAGAGAATAATACGCTCTATGATTATACTGAACTGTTGCCATATAAATGAGAGTAATAGCGCCCTCTTGACGATAATAATATATTTCTGGTCAGGCTTTACATACGGTTTCCGAACGCAGAATAGAGGATTTATGATATATGTAGGTGTAGATAAAATCATTTACGTCACACCTGGCCATAATGTGAGTATTACCACACGCTACGCGTACGGTAAAACTCGCATTACGGCCAGGTGGAGACGTAAAATTGTGTACTCACCACGGGCAGTAAAAAAGATAGCCCTCTATCGCATATTTACAACCCTCGCCTGCGGCTCGGGTCCCAAATACCTGCAATTTCGGGCTTTCTTTCTTTTACAGTCCTTGGTAAGTAATGTACTATTATTATAATTTATTTGTTCAACACGGGTATAAATATTACAACAGACCCATGTCTTGGACACCAAACCGATATGAACGAACCAAGGTTATAAGCACCCCGGGGGGGGTTTTCGGTGTGGGAATGATTTGAGAAAGAGTAGAGATAAACAGATAGGTCAGTTTGGAAAAGCATCATATTATGCCTACGGAATAGCTAACTCTCTACGAATGCACGCATGCTAGGGGTATACTTACATTGTGAATCAGAATTGCCTGCGTAGTAATAATCGAGGACGGTAGGCGACGCTTTCTGCAGTTTAAAGGTGACCAATCGCAATATGGACTTGGCGTTCGGTGTGCCCGCTCGAGGAAATCTGGAAGAAGAAAAACATACAATTAACACTTTCGCAACCGGGCAAAATTTTGAACAATACCCCAGAAACCGACTGAAC
This sequence comes from Pammene aurita, assembly GCA_947086415.1. Taxonomy (NCBI): domain Eukaryota; kingdom Metazoa; phylum Arthropoda; class Insecta; order Lepidoptera; family Tortricidae; genus Pammene; species Pammene aurita. Next base: position 15,212,386 of record OX352313.1, read on the forward strand.
CCGCCAGGCGGGCTACGACGTGCGACGCAATGCCGCACGACGCGTGCCCGGCATCTGAGCAAACATTTCGAGTGCCTACCAGGCGGGTTCTCGGTAGTCAAAGTGTTAAGGCAAGATCTTTTGTTCGACTTGGCTGGGGCTCTTCCGCACCCCTAATTACATTGTTTTATTTAGTTAAGAGATCCTAGAATTTTTTTTTGATAGATAGATTAACCTAATCCAAAACTAAGCAAAGCTTATTCTATGCGGCTATTCAACGGCCTCCTAGCCTAGTCGGTAATGACCATGCCTATGAAGCCGGAGGTTCCGGGTTCGAATGGTCAGGGCATTTATTTGTGTGTTTATCACGGATATTTGTTCCCGAGTTGTGGATGTTTTCTATGTATTTAAGTATTTGTATGTATATATATCTAGTATATATATCGTCGCCTAGTAACCACAACACAAGCCTTATTGAGCTTACTGTGGGACTAGGTTGATTTGTATAAGATTGTCCCATAATATTTATTTATTTATTAACAAATAAAGTTTGATTCTCACCTGAATTCTTCCACTTCACCGCTACTCGACTGTGAGGAAGGGAAACTGAATATCTTCACGTTACTCTCGTCCACCTCTTCGTATACTATCCTGAACACATCATCTAGAACAAATAAATACCATAAACAATATACTAAGACGCGTAAAAATATAAAAAATCGTCCTTGCAAAGACAACTCAAGTTCATGTACAGAATAAACTAACAGCAGTTAATTTACGAAGTTATTTGTGCACAAGAGAACAGATTTATCTTAAAATTGGAATGGTAATTAAGAGTCCTGAGAAGGCGAACAGTCCTATAGTAATTTAGAATAGAATCTTGAGAGTAGCGAGATACTCACAAGCACGACATGTAAATAACTTTGATCTCGTCTTGCACAATTTTTCAATTCTTCAGTGAGAACGTATAAATAGTACAGTACGCAAAACAGTTTTGAGCTTCGATAACTCACAAGTACGATTTTCTTTTTTAGTTAGAGAAAATGATATGATTACTTATAGTAAAAAATATTTTCTAACAGTTTTTGACGTCGCGCTAGGTATTATATAGATATTTGTTAATAACAACAAGAAAAGATTATACAAGATATATTTTCCTTTACCATACCATTACATTCAACTATTTCAACATCATCTGTCATTTTATAACAGTTTGGTCAATAGATTATGTGAGCATAATCGAAAACAATTTGTCAAAATATAAGTGACCTTGAATTCTAAACGAATTACAAATGGCTAAGACGACATATGCTCCTGACAAAACCGTTATAAAAGGTGGACAAAAATAAAACTTACATAATCTTTTCTATGTGTAGCAAACAAATACGTAGCGCAATGCTAACAATTATTTGTAAATATTTTTTATTATTAGTACTTAACGTATTCTAACAGGTCACAAAATAAAATTGGACTTGTGATTTATGTAATTTTTATAGGTTAAAAAGGCGTTCCCGTACTCCACTATAAAAGGAAAATATAGAACCTGAAACATATTTAATCCTTCTTCGTCATTCATTTTACTCGTGTTTTCTTATAATAGTCTAGCAATTACACTTAAGTTAACACAATAATAAGCTAATAACACAAAATGATAAGTATAGTCTGGCTGGCCAAAAAGTGCAGTAACAGTTAAAGTAATAAGCTATACTCATCCCTTTTTTAGTAGCCAGGGTACTAACGTAAGAAAGAGATAGTATTATTCTCTCTGTTTATGCTTGAAGTAAAACAATTTACAATTTATGATGTTACAATTTGGTGTCATGACCAGGATACAGAAACCTGCTTTACACAAAGTAAGTTATTCTCACCATCCGAGCACGGTTGCCACCAGAACCCCGTGTACCGGGAGAACTCCTCCTGGGTGACGTAACACGGCACTCCGGCTTGCCTGGGGTCATCACTTAACCTGTAACAAAAAAATATGTAGTTAAATTAACATTTATTATTTTTTATTTTATTACACAAACACAATGCTGAACTCAAAACTAAGTACATTGCCCCACAAATTTTAATAACATTGTTCGAACAACAGTTTTAATTTATGTTCCACGTCAAAATATATAAATAAACTGAATTTATTGATATATAACAATATGAATACAACAGAATATTAATCTACATCATCATAATCATCATAATAGCCTTTATTGCCGAAACTAAAACAGTATTACTTAAAAACTAACACATCGGATTGTCGGAGCGTTCAGAGTGTCTTCTGCCACATAGGCCTATTAATCTACATACAAAGTAAAAATTATAGGATTTTAGTGTTGCAAGGTTAATCGACACGCGGAAGAACGGCACCATCATCAAATCCAAGCCACCTGGTAGCTGACTTAAAACGATGGCGTGTGCCGCGAATATTGAAGAGTCCTTGCACGTCAAAATGTTGAACTTTTGATGAATGAAGATATTGAAGATTTAAGACCATTGTAAATGTGTAGATTACAATGTTCGCTGGTTTGTATTATCCAGAGCTAAACCCGAATTAAAAATGTTTGCTAGCACGTGAATTAGAGTGGTCCATCAGCCCATACAAAAAAAAATGTTTTCTTTTTATTGACGGCCACCTATGGAAATTGGTACATGTAATGTAACACCAATTTACTACCTAATTATTTGAGTAATAATTTAGAAATTCAATTTTAAAGATCATCTTACTTTTTTTTATGTTGCATCCTAACGCGCATACTTCAAGAATGATACAAGAGGAGTCCTACCTGGCGCTGTCGGTGCTAGCGTGAGGTCCAAGGTCAAACCCGGTGAGTCCGATGTCGCCGCGAATCGAAGCAGCGTCAACGGAGCCCGGATGCCGAAATCGAGCGCTCGAGGCACCAATACTGTTAACCACACTGTTAACTGCCCATCGGTGGACCTTATGCCTTTTGTAATAAGGTCCACCGATGTACAGTTAAGAGTGTTGCTGTTTGTACTGAGAGGGGGTATATTGTTCCACTACATACCTGGCGCTATCTGTGCTGGCATATGTTAGTCTCTGCGGACGCAGACCGGCTCCTGCGAGCCAGATGTCACCGCGAGCAGCATGAGCGACTAGCGCGGGGCTGCGGGGACACATAGCCGGTGTCAGCGGAGCCCCGCTGCCGAGGTGGAGCGCCCTAGGTACCAGTGGAGGTGTCTGGAAAATATTATAGCTTTTAAGCTAAAGCCCCACGCTTAGAACCGGAGGTAGTTTTTTTTTTTCTCACTGACGTTCATAAGTGCATTGTAATGTGCCTAAATTGAAGAATATATAATATCTTTTATCTTTTTTTTATCTTTATCTTAGGTGACAGAAAAGCGATTTAATGGGACTAAGTAAACTGTTCACCCATTTTATGACAATATTTTTAATGCGCACCCTTTTAGTATTCCTGGCAATACGGCATAGTACCCTGGGGTATTGTTTGATAACCCGTTAGAAATCTGTACTCTCCTTCTTTGAAAAACCCATACTGTAGGCCCTTGGGAAAACCTCGGTAGGGAGTTCATTCCACAGCTGGAGCAGCGTTCAAAGACGGCAATTTCTCTGAAGCGCGACCATTTAGGTTTCAGCGTGTGAGGATGAACGCGCTGGCGACGGCGAGCAGTGCGATGGTAAAAAACGGTTGTTGAAGGTTCATTCTACTATGGACACTTTTACCCTTTATTACGATACGGCTTGATATTCTGGGGTCTGTAAAAACTGAGTTTATAGGAGAGGCACTGACCTGGTTGCCCTCCCCTTCTTCGCAAACGAACAGCGACGAGGAGCAAGGGAACAGCACCCGTCCACTAGGATGGAGCTCGTAAGACGCTATCCCACACGCCGCGACGCGTTGCCTCTCCCATAGTAACTGCTCCTCTCTGGACCATTTTCCGGAGTTCACGCCGAGCGCCACGTTAGACTCGATGAGTGGTTTCCATTCCAATCTAAAAAAGAAATACTTAAAAGGTTTGTGCATAACAGCCGCCCACGTCATCATCTGTCCGGGGGTGGCAGAATACCGGGCGAAACATCTTGATTCGCGACGGCACTCCCGGAACTCGTCGGCAACATAAATGGTCTGGTAGGCTTCCTGGAGGAACTGGGTTGGCACGAATGAGGCCACCCGGCATGCAAAATAGGCGCAACATATAGACGTCCAGTTGAGGAAAACAGCCCGCGTTAACCTTAACCTTAAAGGTTTGTATGAAATGCTTGATATTCAAAAGGAACGCTACATGTTTGATATGTTTATTGTGGTGAAACCGATCCACTTGCAGTTTAAATATGGGATACTATTTGCATTAAAAAATTGCGGTTTCACTTCATATAATATTTACTAACTATGCACAACATGTTGTCTTAGTGCTTGAAGATGGAGACCAAACTATAAATGAGCGAAACCGTAATCTTTTACAATGTTTGTATGTCTCATGGGCTAAGAGCTGGCCACGTCACATATGACACAATAAAGAGAGCTACGAAACCCCTCTAGTCAGTTTGCTATACTATGCTTATTTCTTGATCTGGACATCTCGCAGCTGTAAAGTGGTGGAGGTCGAAGAATGCAAACTTCAATAAAACCAATCCTAGAGTTTTGGGTTTGATGCAATATTATGAGAAATTAGATTATATAATTGCCAAAAGCTTCTGTTGGGCGAAAGTAGTGTGAAACTACGTATAACGTAATTCATAGTTTGTCGCCTACTGTTTTTGTTTCCGTAATAATACGCAATGTTTTTTGTTCTAATGTTAAAATCTCAGAGAAATAAACCAATGGAGTGGTAATTGTCAGGCGTCCCCCTCTGCCAAAAGTACAAGACTACTGGTCGTAGCGGTTATATAAAACTAGTTGTCGCGCGTCAAACGCCATTCAACGAATGTCAGTCAGCCCGGAACGATCTGAGGTAAAAATGCCGAATTGCTGCGTGTTTTCATGTAAGAAAAGACCTGAATTATCTAGTTTACACAAGGATAACGTTTCTTTTCATTTATAAGTATAATTACGTCTAAATATCATCAAATAGTGCACGAAATTAGCAAAAAACTAAAAAATATTGTCAATCAAAAGGTGTTGCCACTTAATGGTACTACATCTGCTTTAGGGTAATTTTTAAACTTGACTCTTCATAGTACATTGTACCATCGTGTTCACAATTGCATACCCAATTTATCAATGAATTCATTCATAAATTGGGTATGCAATTATGAACACGATTACATCGAGGGAGGTAAGTGAAATATTGCAAACAAGAGTAATCGACTCCAGTGCGGCAGAAATACGTCCGCCATTATGTCATTCATTGTCATTGTTATGACAGGTTAGGCAATACACTTAAAAGATACTCCGTGGGTTAGGCAGAGACCCATTCGGCGTACAGCCATAATTGTAAAGCATTGCTCTGTTAAAAAAGCAGTGTGTCTGTGTGTGTGTGTTGTTATTAAATGGTTTCTAAACATATTTTAATCTACTTTTAAATTATTCAAATTACATATTATTTTTAATCATTAACAAAAATGAAAAGATTAACGTCAGTAATTCAAAGGTAAAACTCATTCATACGCATAGCTTTTTAAATTATATATGTCGTCGAGGACCGCCGAGGGCAGGGCTGTAAGGTGGTTTGGAACTCAAAAAACTGAAACTATCAGGATAAACTAGCCTATAGCATATTACGCACGGACGCACGGTAATGAAATAAAACAAACACTGGTTTAACAACTGTATTGAATTCAAATCTTTTTAAAACCGTATTATGGGAAGGGCAATAAACTACTACTGGTTCGGAAAGGAGCCCCAACTGAGAAGAACCAGCGTAAGAAACTCAGCGTATGTGTGCTTGTAGTACGGCACAATAGTTGAAATTTGTCTATGGTCTCAAAAATACAGCTACCATAAACAATTTTCCGTTTTAATAGACAAATTTCAGCTAGTGTGCTGAATTCCGCTCTAATGTGTGGCGCCCCTTAAGTGAAATATACTTGTAGATGCTTGAAATAACGATATTCCTGTTTAGAAATTAATTCGTTCCTTTATTTTCACCATACATTTTATGTAGCATTTTAATTTTGTATGGATTATACTTTATTTATTATAAGGTACGGTATACACACTTATCCCCTTAAATAGGAAGTTTTAATTTCTGACTCTGGTATCACTGTACCTAACAGGTAAGTTTTAGTGATGGGACAGCACAAAAATAAATGTCGATATTAACATTAGCAGTATGTTATACTTTTTATTTATAATAGAAAATGAAGAAGAGATAATAGAAATAGAAACACAAATTGGAAACAGATGCCCATTAGTCCCATTACAATCAAAATATCAACTGCGAAGGACTCTGGAACATCACGATGTCGCTAGTGACTGATTCATCATTGTTCATTACAGTGAAAAATTCACTGAGGTGGATAGAGGAACGTCTAGTGTAATTGGAAGCACATTGGAACGGTAATCTAAACACGTGGGTTCGAATCCCGTGATGTTCCAGAGTTCTTTGCAGTTCAATGTTTCATTGTAATAGTTATTTGTTTCCAATTTGTAGTATTTTCCACTAAATTTAAAAGCAAATACACATCAAAATATTAAATTGATAATATAATAGTTATTCTAAATCAGCTTGCAAGATTTGTCCTGAACAAATAGACAAACTAACTTATGTAGAATACTAACATTGTAAGTAATATGCTGGCAGAAAAACTTGATATTTAATCACAACTAACATTTTAATTTTATCAATAGCTAAACCTTATACTTGGTAAAGAAACAAAAATATATAACTAACCTACGATCAAGTACAGTTTCTCTGCGTCCGTAGGAAACACCTTAGACAATCCTACACGTAATCCCTGGGTGGTGCTAAATGAGTTACAAACTTGGCAGCTCTACTGTCCTACCTGGACCTCGCAGCACTCACTGGATTTTCTTCATCATCTCACTACCCTAGGGAAGAAATGCCTAGTGACATGTAGGCATACGATAAATAAATCTACGATAAAATGTGACATTTTCAAGTCAAAGGTACATCATTATCGGTTGTCAATAAGGCGTTACCATAAAAAAAATCATTTAGAAATTAACTCTATTAACAACCGACAATGATGTTACCTTTGACTTGAAAACGTCACAAATATCGATACTTAAGTATATTATTATCGACGCGTTCCTCGCACTGTGTACGTTTACTTAAAGATGACATTATCTCGTTCACGGACAGGTTGTCTGTGTATGTGTTTATACTTGTGTGAGTATATTTTATGCTAGTGTTTGATAATTTTATCGTGTGCGTGCGTAGCGACGTCAATGGAAAATGCATTAGTGTTAACAGTGTGCGTTTCCTGGTCCTCCGCGCCGAAATTGGCAGACTTTTTCTGATAGAAATTAGTGCGCGTCTCGCATCCGGTTGGTTTAATTATCAACGATTAAAATATAGGCTCAGTCCTTTATAACTGACACAACTTCGGCAGTTTTTACCTATTTAGGTGTAACTATTTTCCAATTCAAAATTTTTGTCATATGTCATATCTGACGTGGCTAGCTCTCCGTCTATCAGGTATGATTTCTAATGGATAATATTCAGTTTAAAACTGTTTTTATTAAAATGTCAATCCATACGAAAAATACTGGAAAACAGAGTTTCAAGGAATGCAACTCAGTAATAAGGAAAAAACTCGGTTTCGGTTAAAACTCGAGTTTTTCCTATTCTAAAAATAATCGATTGCAATCCCAATCTGAACTTCACAACAAAGGTCATTGGCACCAAGGCCCCTTATGTCAAATGTGAAATAACACTACCTTATCTCTGATATAACTGATACCCACTAAGCAACAAGATAGCACAGAAAGTATAAATTTCTTTTCATAAATCAGATTACCTATCAACCTCTAGGTGGCGTGGGGTGAACGCCCTGATAATCTTCATGTAACATGCATGTTTATAAATAGTTATCTGTAAATATGTTTGTTTTGACTTTACTTTAAGTAATTGTTATACTCTGTGACGTAATTCAATTCCAAAAATATAACCCCACTCAATAAATGCAAATCAGGTAAAGGTTAAATACATTACATCATTGTGGTAACTTTTTTTAAACAGAAATACATTTTTAGGGTTCCGTAGTCAACCCTTATAAATTTGCCATGCCACTTTCGTAAATAATAGCTGAGCAAGTTTAAAAAAGTTTTAAACTTTAACTTTTGAACCGTGGGTCCAGAAAAATTGTAAAAGTGAAGTCGTGAGGCCTGATAATTTTTTTTATATACCATGACGGTGGCAAACAAGCATACGGCCCGCCTGATGGTAAGCAGCTACCGTAACCTATGGACGCCGGCAACTCCAAAGGAGTCACATGCGCATTGCCGACCCTTTACAAAAAGGAGGATTCACTGTGTTGATGGCTAAAGGAACAAGAAGGTCCCTCATCGTCAACACAGTAAGTCCTCTTTGAGGTCTTTGGCAACCTTACTCACCAGCAGGAACACAACACTATGAGTAGGGTCTAGTGCTATTTAGCTGTGGTTTTCTGTAAGGTGGAGGTACTTCCCCAGTCGGGCTCTGCTCCAGATTTGAGCGAGATGACATTCGCAGTGCCCATACCTCTCTTTTTGGCGTAGTTTAAGGACATACCCAAGTCCGGACGTAGTTTAAGGACATACCCCGGGTCCGAAAGATAAGTCCTTTAAATGAAAACTATGATTTTATTCAATAGAATAAAATCGGTTGAGCCGTTTTTGAGTTATATTATAAGCAATTATCGGACACCGGTAGCAATTTTAGGATGAAAGTGTAACATGGATATGACTTAATTTACATTTTGTGTATAATTTATCCATTAAACATGCATACATTTTTTTATTAATGTATTTACTAGGGATAAGTTCGCCTTTGTACGTATATGTTGTGTTATATATATGTCTTTCGTTGTGTTTTCTTGTACAATAAAGTGATTTACTAATACTACCACTACTACTGCTTAACTTGAATTATAAAGATGAGCTATCACTTCACAATTTCGCACAACTAATGTGTGTTGATGCAGAGGTTGTTTATTTAAGTTGATTTTCAATGATCAATCAAATTGATTCAAAATATAAAACGTAAAAAAACTTTTGGTAATTTCCTAAAATTCTGTAAGCTTTTTATGAAATATGTATTGCTTTATTTTTATTTATTTTTAATGATAAAGTAGATGTTAGTGAAGTAGGACAACAACCTAAAGTTTAATTTTAACTTTACAAGGGACTTAAAAACTAAAGTTTGACTTAAACAATTAAAACTATACTAACAAACTAATAAAAAAAAAAAGTTAGTTATTATGTTCAACCTCAAAGTGACATAAAATGCTACCTGTGTCCGATCATTGGTTATAAGACAAAAACGCATAGTATATAGACGTAAGTAGCGCATAGTAAAATGACGTAAGTGTCGCAAAATATCCCTTAATAAACGACCTTTTGAACGGATGTATTGTAACAGGGCGGCAACTACGGAACCCTACACTGAGCATGGCCCATTTTTAGGGTTCCATAGCCAAAGCGTAAAAATGGGACTCTATTACGAAGACTCCGCTGTCCGTCTGTCACCAGGCTGTATCTCATGAACCGTGACAGTTAGACAGTTAAAATCTTCCCAAACGATGTATTTCTGTTGCTGCTATAACAACAAATACTAAAAAACAGAATAAAATACATATTTAAGGGTGCTCCCATACAACAGACATGATTTTCTTGCCGTTTTTGTCTGTCACTAGGCTGTATCTCATGAACCGTGATAGTTAGACAGTTGATATGTTCACAGATGATGTATTTCTGTTGCCGCTATAACAACAAATATTAAAAAACAGAATTAAACAAATATTTAAGGGGGCTCCCATACAACAGACATGATTTTTTTGCCGTTTTTGTCGATCACCTGGCTGTATTTGAAATTTTCACAGATGATGTATTTCTGTTGCCGCTATAACAACAAATACTAAATAATAATTTTAAACAAAAAAGAACCGACTTCACTAAGCATCCACCTTTCCAACACCAAATGTTCGATCTGCTGTAAAAAATACTCAAATCACCATAGGTGTGCCTATAATAGTTGAAGAGTTCCCTCGATTTCTCCAGGATCCCATCATCAGATCCTGGCATGGTTACAATGGGACCAACTGTGAAATATACGCTTTCAAACAAAAAAAGAATTTTCCAAATCGGTCCAGCCGTCTTCGAATAATCGGTGAATCGGTGAAGATCCCGACGAATTGATAACCTCCTCCTTCGAAATCTTGAAGTCGGTTGAAAACAGAATAAAAAATATAGTATTTTATGCAACAGTTGTATAAGAGGGGTCAAATAAGGTGAGTGGCGTGGGTAACAATTTGAGCCGTAGGCGCAGCCGGAGGCGAAAATTGTTAAGAAAAACGCCACGAACATTTTTTGACCTACTTATACGACGTTGCATACAATACTTTTTCTACGACTACACATAGTTTTACAAAAAATGTGAAATTGAAAACTTCATGGATATTGCAGTTATTTTGTCAACATAATCAACAATAATTTAAGTTTCACCTTTTAAAACACTGTATTTCAAGAATACTAACACAAACACACACCGTCGTTATTAAATAAATTATCAAAGAGCGACAGAGATTAGTAAAAAGGTATTATTTTCAAAGTTTGCAGTTTGCCATCACCAGTGATCGGCACGACCCGTGACGCACCGCGGGATTGCGAGCAGAAATCATAATATGGACATGATTAGATTATAACATAACTCCGTGATTTTGTTAACTATACGATATATATTTGCAAATATACGATAAAGTGTTAAATAAGCTTATAAAATGTATAATTAATTATTAAATAAAAAATTGATATATTTCGAATGTTGAATATTTCAATTTGACAGTTTGTGAAATATTAAGTAGCGGCTCGTAATTTTGCACTCATACAAAATACGTAAGTGTTAAGAGGCCTTATTCCCAAAATGCGCGTAATTTGCGAAATGCATCATTTTCTTCGGAGGTTATAGCGAAAATGCTTTGTGTTTTTAAATTAACTTTTAATGCATATAATAGTCCGTTCCTTTATCTAGACGGCCATGGGAAAAAATATTACATTTTTGAGAAAAAAACCTGAAAAACATGGCTTCTCTTGGCAGGCCTCTTCAGAGTTTGCAGTTAGACGTCTGGTTTTTTTTCAGATTACTCAAATAAAGGGAACCTTTCTCATAAAATTTGAATACAATTCAATTCAGTATATCATGTTCAAGACGGCCATGGTAAGAAAAATTGAAGATTCATCTTGGATAATAGACAAAATACCTTCTGAATATTGCAATTTTTTTGATGAAAACAGGTTTACATTTAATTTTTTTCACGGAAGGCCGATAAATATTCTGCCCTAAAGATATAAATATATTAAAGTTCAGCTATACATAGGCTGCTATTTATATATCCGGAAACCGGGATTACAATCTTCTTAAATAGCATATTTGACCTCCATGGTAAAATTTGAACTTTTTTAAGTACTGGCCGGTATATTTTTTATTTCTTATTAACGCTCGTGTTTTGTTTTTGACGGGTTTTAAATGTCATCTCGCAGCAAGAATGGAACTCACTCGTGAAAATATTCGTGCTATGATTTATTATGATTTTCGGCGTGGTTTAACGCAACAACAGTGCATAGATCAACTAACTTCAACTTTTGGTGATGAAGCCCCATCTAAAACTACTGTGTATCACTGGTTTAGTGAGTTCAATCGTGGACGTAGTATGCTTACGGACGAAGTTAAGGCAGGTCGCCCGAAATCGGTCGTTGTACAACAAAATATCGAGGCTGTGCGAAAACTTATAATGGACGACCGACATGTTACGTACCGCGAGATAGAGGCGACTCTGGGTATTTCTATGACCAGCATTAATAGCATATTACATAATTATTTGGCTGTAAAAAAAATTTGTTCGCGTTGGATACCCCACAACTTAACAAAAGAGCAAAAAGATGCTCGCGTCGAATGGTGCAATAAAATGTTAAAAAAATATAACCGTGGTGACTCAAAAGCCGTTTATAACATCTATATAGGTGACGAATCCTGGATCTATGCATACGATCCCGAAACGAAGCAACAATCAACGGTATGGGTGTTTCAAAATGAGCCGAACCCTACGAAAGTTACTCGTGCAAAAAGTACATTGAAACAAATGGTGGCCTGCTTCTTCGGTATTAATGGCCATGTAGCTACAGTGCCACTAGAAAACCGTAGAACGGTTAATTCAGAGTGGTACACGACCATTTGCTTACCGGAAGTATTTGAACAAATTCGTAAAACTAACCAGCGACGAAGAATCATTCTTCATCATGACAATGCCAGCTGTCATACGTCACGCGAAACAACTCTATTTTTGGAGGGTCAAAATGTGGAATTAACGGGTCATCCGCCGTACAGCCCTGACTTGGCACCCAACGATTTTTATTTATTTCCAAATATAAAGAATAAATTACGCGGTCAACGATTTTCGACCGCTGAAGATGCTGTCGACGCATTCAAACAACACGTTATGGAGGTACCTCAGGCGGAGTGGCAGAAGTGCTTTAAAAATTGGTTCACGCGAATGCAAAAGTGCATAGATCATCAAGGGGAATACTTTTAAAAAACAATAAAACCATTTTCAGCCATGTACGTTTGTTTGTTTTTTTGTTTCCGGATATATAAGTAGCAACCCTCGTAGATCTACCACGAAAAAAAAAATCATTACTGTAACGCAAAATTTAAATAAAGTGTAATTTTTTGAAGATGACTCTAAATCGGTTAAAAACTTGACAAAACACATCGCGCCGTCGCCTCTAGCTCAGCTCAGTATGGAACGAGAGCTCACAGACGACGGACCTGTGCTAAATCGTCCTACGCGCATTACGTAAGTTTGCCAGCTAGATACACTAAGAGGCCACTAAAACGGGTAACGTTGTATGAAATCCCCAACACGTAGTGACCGGTTTCCATTGCCCTATAGTTGCGAGAAGTGCGATTGAATTATAAAGATCCTTGAAATAAAAGATTACTTTACTTTAATATTATTATAGTACATTAGTTACATTACTTACCAAGGACTGACTGTAAAAGAAAGAAAGCCCGAAATCGCAGGTATTTGTAACCCGAGCCGCAGGCGAGGGTTGTAAATATGCGATAGAGGGCTTTCTTTTTTACTGCCCGTGGTGAGTACACAATTAGCGTAGCGTGCGGTAAAACTCACATTATGGCCAGGTGTGACCTAAACTGATTTTTTATTTGAAAACTAGACAATTTTGTCAATATCGTCATGGTAGTCATTTTCGACTAACTCAGGATGTGCAGAATTTAAAAATAATGGTTATTTTAAAAACAAAGATGGCGGTCATACACTTTATGGAAAAATCGTTATGGTAGTAATTTCCGATTAATTCAGGGGTGTAGATTTCGGAAAAAAGGACGGTTTTAAAATCAATGATGGCGGAAACGGAAAATTCTGTCAAAATCGTCATGGTAGTCATTTCCGACTAATTCGGGTAAGCAGATATCGAAAATAATGTATATTTTGAAATCCAAGATGGCGGTCATACACTTTTTTTGTAAAAATCGTTATGGTAGTCATTTCCGATTAATTCAGGGGTGTAGATTTCGAAAATAAGGTCCGTTTTTAAATCAAAGATGGCGGAAACGGAAAATTCTGTCAAAATCGTCATGGTAGTCATTTCCGACTAATTCGGGTAAGCAAATATCGAAAATAATGTCTATTTTGAAATCCAAGATGGCGGTCATACACTTTTTTTGTAAAAATCGTTATGGTAGTCATTTTCGATTAATTCAGGGGTGTAGATTTCGAAAATAAGGTCCGTTTTAAAATCGAAGATGGCGGAAACGGAAAATTCTGTCAAAATCATCATGGTAGTCATTTCTGACTAATTCGGGTAAGCAAATATCGAAAATAATGTCTTTTTTGAAATCCAAGATGGCGGTCATACACTTTTTTGTAAAAATCGTTATGGTAGTCATTTTCGATTAATTCAGGGGTCTAGATTTCAAAAATAAGGACCGTTTTAAAATCAAAGATGGCGGAAACGGAAAATTCTGTCAAAATCGTCATGGTAGTCATTTCCGACTAATTCGGGTAAGCAGATATCGAAAATAATGTCTATTTTGAAATCCAAGATGGCGGTCAAACACTTTTTTGGTAAAAATCGTTATGGTAGTCATTTTCGATTAATGCAGGGGTGTAGATTTCGCAAATAAGGACCGTTTTAAAATAAAAGATGGCGGAAACGGAAAATTCTGTCAAAATCGTCATGGTAGTCATTTCCGACTAATTTGGGTAAGCAGATATCAAAAATAATGTCTATTTCGAAATCGAAATGTTGTTTATACACTTTTTTTGTAAAAATCGTTAAATTTGTCATGGTAGTCATTTTCGACTAATTAGGGTGTGCAGATTTCGAAAATAATGTCTATTTAGAAATCCAAGATGGCGGTCAAACACTTTATGGTAAAAATCGTTATGGTAGTCATATCCGATTAATTCAGGGGTGTAGATTTCGGAAAAAAGGACGGTTTGAAAATCAAAGATGGCGGAAACGGAAAATTTTGGTCATAATCGTCATGGTAGTCATTTCCAACTAATTCGGGTGTGCAGATTTTGAAACTAATGTCTATTTAGAAATCCAAGATAGCGGTCAAACACTTTTTTGGTAAAAATCGTTATGGTAGTCATTTTCGATTAATTCAGGGGTGTAGATTTCGAAAATAAGGTCCGTTTTAAAATCAAAGATGGCGGAAACGGAAAATTCTGTCAAAATCGTCATGGTAGTCATTTCCGACTAATTAGGGTGTGCAGATTTCGAAAATAATGTCTATTTTGAAATCCAAATGGTGGTCATACACCTTTTTTGTAAAAATCGTTCAATTTGTCGTTATGGTAGTCATTTTCGATTCAATCGGGGATACAAAAAAGTATATGGCCGCCGTCTTGAATTTTAAAACAGAATTTGTTTTTGAAATCGACATATCTGAATACCAACGATTTTTATAAATGAATGACCATTTCTGCCATCTTGGATTTTGAAACTGACTTTATTTTTGAAATCTACACGCCTGAATTAATCGAAAATGGGTAAAATAACAAGTAAAGTGTATGATCGCCATCTTGGATTTCAAAATAGACATTATTTTCGACAATTACCGAAATAGTCGAAAACGACTTCCATGACGAATTTGAAATTTTTTCATTTCCGCCATCTTTGATTTTAAAACGGTCCTTATTTTCGAAAGCTACACACTTGAATTAATCGGAAATGACTACCATATGGATTTTCACCAAAAAGTGTTTGATCGCCATCTTGGATTTTAAAACAGACATTATTTTCAAAATCTGCACACCCAAATTAGTCGAAGACGACAACCATGACGATTTTGACAAAATTTTCAGTTCCCCCATCTTTGAGTTTAAAACGGTCCTTATTTTCGAATTATTCATCCCAGAATTAATTAGAAATGACGTCCATTACGATTTTCAAGTAAAAAGTGTATGGCCGCCATCTTGGATTTCAAAATAGACATTATTTTCGAAATCTGCACACCCAAATTAGTCGAAAATGACTACCATGACGATTTTGACAAAATTTACCATTTCTGCCATCTTGAATTTTAAAACGGTCTTTATTTTTGAAATGTACATCCCTGCAGTAGTCTAAAATGACTACTGTAACGATTTTTACCAAAAAGATGTATGACCGCCATCTTGGATTTCAAAATAGACATTATTTTATCAAAAATAATGATATCGATCTGCTTAACCGAATTAGTCAAAAATGACTACCATGACGATTTTGACAGAATTTTCCGTTTCCGCCACCTTTGATTTTAAAACGGTCCTTATTGTATAAATCTACACACGTAAATTAGTAAAAATGACTACCATGACGATTTTTACAATAATTGTCCTTTAACCCCTTACCGCATGAATTATTAAAGGTTTGAATAAAAAAATATTTTTTTGCAAAATATAACTTTATTGGATATATATAACACTTTGACATAGTTATTGATTTTTTTAATTCATTAATAAAGAAACTACAAGGCAACGCCATATATGGCTTCATATGCATTATAGTGAATTCACTGGTTAATCATATTTGGCTTCGTATGCAGCTAGGTTTAATCGTATCGTGTTAACTATATTTTGTGAAAATCGGTAAAACAGTTACGTTTATCGTTAAAACATAAATATACCAAGCATTTCTCGCACTTTGTGAAAGAACGGTACTTCCCACAATATTTACGCAACAGGCGGGTGTTTTTCGTCCAAATAGGAAAATGGTCAATATTATCGCATCTAACAGCATTGAGGGGTAGATCTTGAGATCTCATTGGAGTCTTGCGAAACTTTTTGGTCGAAACAGGAGACGCGGGTAGGCTGGAGGGAGTACCTAGACGACTTGATGTGGGTGTTGCGTTAATGCCGGCTGGTCTGCCTCTTTTTCTTGCACTAGGTTGACCTACTTTCAGAAAATGCTCTGCAACAGCAAGTTTGAAATAAAACAATGCCATATACTGATCTTCATTGATTATATAAATATAATATATAATATAAATATTATAGGACAATCTTACACAAATCGACCTAGGCCTACAGTAAGCTCAATAAGGCTTGTGTTATAGGTACTAGACGACGTTATATATAATAGATAAATACTTAAATACATAGAAAACATCCATAACTCAGGAACAAATATCTGTGATAACCACACAAATAAATGCCCTGACCAGGATTCGAACCCGGGACCTCCTGCTTCGTAGGCAGGGTCACTACCGACTAGGCTAGGAGGCCGTTAAATTTCGACGACCGATTCGACGCCATAACAACCATATTACGCCATATTAACAATACACATATCAACCATATGAAAAAAAATCCGTTTGTAACATTCGATATCGTAGATGAATCCGGTAATATCCAAGCATTGAATCTAATAGGTCGATACCTCCCGTGTGTTGGTTGTAAACATAACTGCTTGAGGAGAAGTTATATCTTGGTATTCCTTTTACTGTCGAACATAACGTTCTTTTTTTGTTGTCGGTTCGCTTCCCACATACGCCGATAGCATATTCTCTGTCTTTTATTGTCAAACCATGAAACTAAGCTTAACTTCACATCATCCATTATTGCCGTCTTTTCCTCCATGCTTCCACGTCCTCGTTTTTTCATCTCTTTTTCAGGAGGTATATTTGAGTTTGGCACACGGTTAAGCCATACAGTACCAAAAGGAAACAAACCATTTTTAAATAGATATACTTGAAGTTTTGGACTGTTAAACCAATTGTCAAAACATACCTTATAATTGAGATGTTGAGGAACCGTTGAGGTAAGTCGAGTAACCACATTTGAACTGACGCCAAAGTCAGGTGCATCAGCAGGATATGAATTACTTTGGACACCAGCAAAGATATCAAAGTCATAGCTGAAGCCTGATACTCCGCTTAAAACTTGGTTCTTGTAACCCCACTTATGTGGTTTCGCTGGATTGTATTGCTTTAACTCATGACGACACTTTGTAGGGATAATTTGCTCATCTACTGCTAATAAATTACACCTTAATGCATAGGAAGCCAAATATGACAGGACATGTTGCATGACTCGAATGCATACGAAGCCAAATTTGGC
Organism: Pammene aurita; assembly: GCA_947086415.1. Classification (NCBI taxonomy): domain Eukaryota; kingdom Metazoa; phylum Arthropoda; class Insecta; order Lepidoptera; family Tortricidae; genus Pammene; species Pammene aurita. The sequence continues at coordinate 15,230,072 of OX352313.1, forward strand.
CTTTACAAGAACAAGGTCAAAACTATTACAAAAACAACGTATATCGCAAAATCCATATATCACCTGTATTAATGAATGATTAAGCTATGTATTTATATTTTTTTGGTGTCATTACTTACCTTTGTATCGTTGTTATGTAGCTGGAAAGTTTATCTATTTACTCCGCACTGCACTGAACGAGCATCTGTCACTTACCCACAACATTATTGCAATAAATTGACTACCCACCGAAATAAAAAAAACACGTTCCGATTCACGAAAACTAGCTTTTTAAAAATAGTATTGTAGTTTCGATATTTAATTAAATTTAATATCTTTAAAAAAAAATCTAAATTTGGTGAACAAATATGGCTTGGTATGCGGTAAGGGGTTAACACCCATATTGGATCTCAAATCGGTCCTTATATCGAAATCTATACCCCTGAATTAATTGAAAACGACTTACATGATGATTTTTACTAAAAAAGTGTATGACCGCGGTCTTGGATTTCAAAATAGACATCATTTTAGAAATCTGCACACCCTAATTAGTCGAAAATGACTACCATTTCTGCCATCTTGAATTTTAAAACGGTCTTTTTTTTGAAATATACATCCCTGCAGTAGTCGAAAATGACTACTGTAACGATTTTTACAAAAAAAGTGTATGACCGCCATCTTGGATTTCAAAATAGACATTATTTTCGATATCTGCTTACCCGAATTAGTCGGAAATGACTACCATGACGATTCTGACAAAATTTTCCGTTTCCGCCATCTTTGATTTTAAAACCGTCCTTTTTTCCGAAATCTACACCCCTGAATTAATCGGAAATGTCTACCATAACGATTTTTACAAAAAAAGTGTTTGACCGCCATCTTGGAAGTCTAAATAGACATTATTTTCGAAATCTGCACACCCTAATTAGTCGGAAATGACTACCATGACGATTTTGACAGAATTTTCCGTTTCCGCCATCTTTGATTTTAAAACGGACCTTATTTTTGAAATCTACAGCCCTGAATTAATCGAAACTGACTACCATAACGATTTATACCAAAAAAGTGTTTGACCGCCATCTTGGATTTCTAAATAGACATTAGTTTCGAAATCTGCACACCCGAATTAGTCGGAAATGACTACCATGACGATTATGACCAAAATTTTCCTTTTCCGCCATCTTTGATTTTCAAACCGTCCTTTTTTCCGAAATCTACACCCCTGAATTAATCGGATATGACTACCATAACGATTTTTACCATAAAGTGTTTGACCGCCATCTTGGATTTCTAAATAGACATTATTTTCGAAATCTGCACACCCTAATTAGTCGAAAATGACTACCATGACAAATTTAACGATTTTTACAAAAAAAGTGTATAACCAACATTTCGATTTCGAAATAGACATTATTTTCGATATCTGCTTACCCAAATTAGTCGGAAATGACTACCATGACGATTTTGACAGAATTTTCCGTTTCCGCCATCTTTGATTTTAAAACGGTCCTTATTTTCGAAATCTACACACCTGAATTAATCGAAAATGACTACCATAACGATTTTTACAAAAAAGTGTATGACCGCCATCTTGGATTTCAAAATAGACATTATTTTCGATATCTGCTTACCCGAATTAGTCGGAAATGACTACCATGACGATTTTGACAGAATTTTCCGTTTCCGCCATCTTCGATTTTAAAACGGACCTTATTTTCGAAATCTACACCCCTGAAATAATCGGAAATGACTACCATAACGATTTTTACAAAAAAAAGTGTATTACCGCCATCTTGGATTTCAAAATAGACATTATTTTCGATATCTGCTTACCCGAATTAGTCGGAAATGACTACCATGACGATTTTGACAGAATTTTCCGTTTCCGCCATCATTGATTTTAAAACCGTCCTTTTTTCCGAAATCTACACCCCTGAATTAATCAGAAATTACTACCATAACGATTTTTACCATAAAGTGTATGAGCGCCATCTTTGTTTTTAAAATAACCATTATTTTTAAATTCTGCACATCCTGAGTTAGTCGAAAATGACTACCATGACGATGATCATTTTCGTCATCGACACACCCGAAGTAGTCGAAATTTGCAACCATGACCATTTTTACAAAAAAAAAATTTCAGCCATATTGGAATAAAAAAAAATAAAAAAAATACTACCTATGTATGTATAAGTAATAAATTATTTCCTACCGAATACAGGCATATTGAAGGAGGGTAAAAAATGAAACATAAGTGTAAAACAGTCTATACAATACTAAATAAACCTAATTTTCGAAATTCGAAATTTATGATACTTTTAATTCGAAAAGTATCTCCAACAGTCCCTACTACATACTTTAATTAGTAGTATCTTCCATATAAAAGAAAATAAATGGCCTGTGTGTAACTTATGCGTAAAAAGAATTTTACTTGTAATTGAAGTTGAAAACGATCAAGATCGTTCGATCGTCGGTCATTGCCAGCGGTCGCGTACTGAGCGCTACCGCCATCTATCGAGTAAGATTTCATGAAATTGAGGAACGTTCATGGGAATAAGGCCTCTTAAAACGGTGTAACCATTTCAATTGCAACTAAACCCTTCGACCGACTACCTGGCTTATCGAAGGTCATTTGCGAATTTCCTATTGTTTGCGTTTGTTTAAACTGGTGCGGTGCAAAAAAGACGGCTAATTGAAATGCCTAAATAAATAGTTAATGCCATCCTTTTCTAGTTTACTGATAAGGATTGCAACTATTTTCTAATGGCAAATATGTTTACTTATGTTCCTCGGTTCATTAAGTTCGCACGTGTTGTTAAAGTTCCTTATTATCTCAGTGTTTATTTCAACGACTTTGGCTTGTTTTACGGACTCGATAATCTCTTATGTTACACTAACTGGACTTCCTATTGGCTGCTGATTGAACAAAGTCAACTGTTGCTCGTTGGTGTCCTGAATATGACGCGTAGGAGAACTCGGACCTTTCCTCAAGAAGCAACCATTTATAGTTGGATTGAACCCTACCCTGAATTGATGTACGAGTCGACGCGACGTTTGATATACTGTACGAAATGTGGAAATAACTTTGGATGTAGACAAAGTTCAGTTAAAAGACACATTGAAGGGCCTTTGCACAACAGATCATCCGACAATGACCCTAAACACTTTTACGATGATTTGATAGAATTCTTTATTCTCTGCAACATACCATGGCAACAAATAGAAAATCCGGCATTTGTAAATTTTTTACAAAAGTATATATGCTGCACTTGTGCTAAGATGCCTTTTTCAAAATTACCTAGCGAGAGAACAATCAGAAGACATCTGGACAAGTTTTATGAAGGCAAGATGACTATTATACACAGTGAAGTGAAAAATGAAAAATTGTGGATATCACTGGATGAAACCACGGACTTTCTTGGAAGATACATTGTTCATTTTATAGTAAAGCCTCTGAATTCAAGTACTTCAAAGAAGACATACTTGCTAGCGTGTAAAATGTTGGATGTGGTAAATGGTGAAAGCATTGCAAATTTTGTAACTGATTGTTTAAAAAACTTATGGGGCGAATCTTATGAAAATAACATTGAAAATGTCCTTTGCATTTGTTCAGATAGTGTCGCGTATATGCTGAAAGCGGGGCGAATTTTAAAATCAGTTTATCCCAAAATGAAACATGTAACGTGTTTGGCTCATGCTCTCCATCGGGTTGCGGAACAAATACGATCACAACATACATATGTGGATAATTTGATCGCAAACATAAAAAAAATATTTTTGAAATCCCTAAGTAGGGTGAAACTATTAAAAGAAATGTACCCAGACCTTCTTTTGCCTCCTGCACCTGTCATAACCAGATGGGGCACTTGGCTTTCCGCAGTGTCGTACTTTGTCAAATATTTCAATGAGATAAATAATGTTTTACAACGTTTAAACGCTCGTGATGCAGTATCGATAAAAAAAGCAAAATATATCTTAAAGAAGCAGAACACAAGAAGGGATTTAATTTATATTCACGAAAATTTTCAAATAATCGAAATTGCCTTAACAAGACTACAACATCGCGATACCACAATTGTTGATACCTTAGAAATATTTGACGAAGTTCGCACATTAGTTAATTGGAGTTCCAACTTAATTATACAAGCCAAATTAGAGGCGGTCATGATGCGTAATCCTGATTTAGATAAAGTTAGAAATTATGCAGATAATATTTCGAATGAATCCGCAAACCATTGAAGAATATTTGTATAAATTCGCTCCACTTACATCAGTAGAAGTAGAAAGAAGTTTTTCAGCATATAAGTGGATTTTAGATGTTAAGAGAAACAGATTAAAAATAGAAAACATAGAAAAAATTATGATCTGTTATTATAATTTTATACGAACAAATGAAAAATAAATAGTAAAGTACTGTTGATTTATACATTATATATTAATGTTAATTTTTGTTAACTTATTGCATTAGTTTATAATTTAATTACATTATAAGTTTTTATTGTACGAACATTTGATAAAAATTATGATCATTTTACTATGTGATTATATACCTATTTTGAACTTGATGTCGTTTTATTTAATGGTAAAAATAATTCTCTTCCTGTGTGGAATACCTTTATGTACTACAATCGGAAATACTGACTTCCTAAAAAGACCGAAATCTCAGGGCATATCCATGTTCACATAATGATTGAGGTCATTGACACCGTGCGACACGGGTCGTGCCGATCACTGGCCATCACAAACGAATGGCAAACGTAAAAACTACAAAATATGTCTGTGGTTCTTTTCATTTTTTCTTTTTTAAAGTTTTTTTATTTAAACGCTTCGTTTATTTTGGTTTCTTAGGTTGGCAGTGTATTTTCTTCTAAAGTCCTGACTGCACGCAATTCTATTTTGGCGCTTTTATTTAACAGTTGTTTTTTTGGGGAATAGACTAGATAGACTTTTCTTCGAGTATATTATCTATGTGTTTCTTCGAGTATATACCTAGATGATGACGAATGTATAAATGATAGATAAACGAGAGTAGAAAAAAAAATGTTGGGTTCACAGGGCACCTCTGTTAGCAGTTGCATTATATCACATAATAACCCTAGGGTCTTTATGAAGAATAGACTAGATAGACTTTTTTGAAATTGCATAAGACATGCTTTTATATTCGTTGGCGGGACCATATAATTGACAGATAAAAGTACCGGAGTAGAAAAAATATTTAAGGGGGCTCCCATACAACAGACATGATTTTTTTAGCCGTTTTTATAGATAACGGTACGGAACCCTTCGTGCGCGAGTCCAACTCGCACTTGACCCGCTTTTTCATTTATGGCCTTGAATTACATCACAGAGAATAGAAATCCCTATCTTCTTCTTCCTCTTAGCGTTTGTCCCATCTTTTTGCTCTATTGAGCCTGGGGTCCGCTCGGCAATCTAATCCCAGGAACAGGCGTAGGCACTAGTTTTTACGAAAGCGACTGCCATCTGACCTTTCAACCCAGAGGGGAAAACTGGGCCATATTGGGATTAGATCCGGTTTCCTCACGATGTTTTCCTTTAACGAAAAGCGACTGGTAAATATCAAATGATATTTCGTACATAGGTTCGGAAAAACTCAGTGGTACGAGCCGAGGTTTGAACCCGAGGCCTTCTGATTGAAAGTCTGACGTCTTACCGCCAGGCCACCAGCGCTTCTAGACTAGATATCCCTATAATCTTAGATTTTGTAATAGTGTTTTCAACAGGTGTGGTCAATTCTAGTTTCAGCTCTGAAAGGTGAGTTGGCAGTAGTTTCTGTAAAAACTTGTGCCTATGCCAATTAAAGATATTAGGTATAGTCTGGCAAACCATTTCTGTCAGTAGAAACGCGCGGCAAATTCAAAATACGTACATGTGGCAACCCTTTGTGATGAGACACCATGTTACATGATGAACATTTCAATCAACATTGAATTTGTTTCTAGTGCAATTCACTCTCTTAAGCGCAAGTGAGATAGAACTCCTGCAAAGTTCCCAATTAAATTTAAATTCATTTTTAAGGCATATGTCAATTGCCTCAACCGGAGTATCTGTTGCAGTTGATGACAGATCAGACGAAATATATCCGTCTCCTTTTTACACACCGTAAATGTCACCTAATGAAAGGGGCGGAAATACCAACTAAAATTAAAAACATAAAATTTGATGATCATTGCTGCTTTTTTCACTGATTCTTAGTGTTGTCATACTTTTGTTCGCTGTACATTGCTACTGCGTTCGCTGGCTGGCCAGACTATAGCTTAGGCTTGCATTGTGCTGTAGCAAAAAGCCTGTATAGGGCTGCCTTTCCACCAGAGAGCGAGGATATATTGTGAAGAATGTGTTTAAGAACCAATCCCTGAAGTGCGCTGTGCGAGAATAAACAAATTAAGTGTTTCTATTGATGCTTAACAAACTCATTCCTTGCAACGCACTCTTGCTCATCTCTGGTGGAAATATCATAATAATAATAATAAGAGACGTTTATTTAATAAGATTGCATAAGTACATAATAAGAGTATAGTAGATCATGCTTGTGATCCATTGAATATAAGATCTCTATATTTTTATAATAAATATAAAATGACTTGGCAATCGTACAGGACAATCAATAAATAATCCGATAGGCCGGCTCATGCTACGCAATGGTGCTATTTAGCTATGCAATGGTGTTAACTGGAAGAGATCCCTAGAGGGACAAGTTCGCCTATTACACGTTCTAACCCTACACCTCTGACCCGAGTCTGTATTTTTTCTTTATGTATTTCTACATATGTTGTACAATAAAGTGTTCTACAACTACTACTAATATCCTATGTCTATGCTCTGAGATCATAAAAATGTATAATTCTAAAGTTCTTAACCATTGGCCTAAATGAGTTATACAAAGCTTCTATTTTCAATCATGTTGTTTGCCTCTCTTTCTTACTGATTTAGTTGTTAGAAAGAGAGAAACAGAGAAATTGTTACTGGTCGCTTTATAAAATGTGAACCTGTCTGTAAAGGCTCCTACTCCCACATCATGAGCCATCATGGGGACACAGCTTTGCATTAGAGGGAGCAAACAATATTACAATCTTGTTCCATCATATAGCTGCATCCCTTGAAACCTAGTTTTTAATTGAGAGGAGTAATCTTGCAGCTTCTGGGTCAATGTATACCAAAGGGTACGCAATAAAATATTTTGGCCGAAAGTGTAAAAAACATAGGGGTTGCAAAAATATTAGTGTAAAATACACAAAAAAAAATTGAATTTCCAAGGGCTAGTATTTAACAGCTCAACTAAAAAAGTAACCATAACCTATTTATGAAACTTCAGGGTCCATTATCTCAGGCATTTTTGATATTAGAGAAATGTTTTTCGTATACTATGCCTTCGTATGCTTATTTTAGCATAGGTATTCTCTACAATAACATCATAAAAAATAGGTCTCAGAATGACACAACATTCATTTAATATTTTGTAAATACCCTTTGCTACACTGTATAAAATTGTAATTTGGTGCATGTGTGCATACATTCAAAATTAACATCATATGCCCCATTGGCACGACATAGTGATACAAACCATGTTTTTCCACTCTCTGCAATGTAATGTTGTATAACCTGTGTTCGACGAATAAATCATTTGTATTTGTACACCCCAACCACAATTACACAGATATCCCCACTCTAGTAATTTGAAAATCGCTCTTATTTGATTTGAATTTTAAAAGTATGTGCTCACTATTTATTTACTAAAATCTTATCGGCACCACCCAATCATTGTTGTGAGTTCAAAGTTTCCTGCTACCCAAAGCTTGTCTGGTAGAGATCACTTTTTAGCAATAAGACCGCTTACCTTGTTACTTAGCTTTTATCACAGTATTGGTGTATACTTTTGATTTTTCATGCGGTGTACAATAAAGAATATTTATTATCAACCAACTTCAAGATTTCGAAGGAGGAGGTTATCAATTCATCGGGATATTTGTTTTATTTTTTGTGCAATTTTTTTTTATGTATGTTCACCGATTATTCGAAGACAGCTGGACCGATTTGGAAAATTATTTTTTTGTTTCAAAGAGTATACTTCTCAGTTGGTCCCATTGTAACCAGGTCAGGATCTGGTGATGGGATCCTGGAGAAGTCGAGGGAACTCTTCAACTATTATAGGCACACCTATAGTGATTTGAGTATTATTACAGCAGCTTGAGCATTTGCTGTTGGAAAGGTGGATGCTAAGTGAAGTAGGTTTTTTTGTTTAAAATTATTTATTATTATTATTTTAGTAGATAATGGCATACCTGGTGTTGTTTGCATGTGGACTTGGTGTCACATCAGTATAAAGCAGTGTTATCTCCCAGCCGTTCTGCGGCGTTCTCAGAAAGTAGATCCTGGTCTTCCCATTTCCAAGTTTCCGAAAGGAAATGGCCATTGGGACCATCGTTGACAGAGAAGATAACTCCTTCCTCAAGTCGTGTACAGCTTGCCTGACCTCCGACCAGGTGTATCTTTTTGACGGGACCCGCACAAATTCACCCGCCGCAGCCCCATCGCCAGCTTCCCGCACTTCCATTTTGTCAGTCTCCATAAGAAAATCCACCAAAATATTAATTTATTCACAACTCCAAATCATGATGATATAACAAAAACTTAAACAAAGACGAGTAACACGCTCCCGTGTTGTTGACTCGACGATAAGTCAATTAAACTAATTTGAAGACTACTTAAACAACGTAACAGTCATTATAAATAGTAATTAGGCGACAATTGATTAATATTTGTCTAAAAATTGAGCCAACACACTCGTTTTTTGACGGCTAAAATCTTCCGGTGTCTTCAATTCACGGCAGCCAACTTGAAGATTTGACAGTTAAAATGACTTGCCAGCATAGAGATCTAGTACTCCCTAAATTAATTTAGTAAATATGAAAACCTTAATGAATTCGCGATAAAACTAACTTTTATAGTTCTGATTAATTTGATATTATTATGAGCCTATTATGTCCTATAGCTGGGCAACTTCTTTGGTCCCGATTTTGTGCTACCTCTGGTCAGTCTCTCAGAAAGGAATCCTGGATCGTCGGTTTTAGTCGTAAGGCATCATAGCATTCATAGCCCACTGGCCACAAGTTATTAAGCATATGGGAGATATGACCGAGAGTCACGGACCTAGTCTTTTGATTAGCTTGCGTGGGGTGTATCCAACACGCTGAGACCAAGCATAAACCCCAGGGTTCGAAATACCGTTAAAAAGTTTGTATTCGTATCGTTACCACTATAATACAGCTTTAACGTTAAGTTGATATTAACGTTAAACCATGAACCGTTACTTATACTACTATTTACCGGTAAAAAAAAATGGTAACGTTACCAGCTGTTAAATCATTTTTAACGTTATTAGGTAACGGTAGTAGCAGCTTATTCGGATACTCTGGATTGGTCAAGTCTTCACGTCACGTTTGCCAGTGTACGCTGTACGATAGGCAACAATGCAAAGCAACTAGCGCTGCGTGGCGCGCGCGTCTGGTAGTGCGGTGCGGCAACGTAGCATAACCGATTAAATAGTGTTCCTTTTTTAACGTTATTACAATTAAGTTTACCGATTTACAAGTAAATTTACCGATTAAGTAACGTTACAAGTTTACTACCGGTACTAAGGTATTTTTATTATATTACCGTTACCTAACGTTACTTATATTATAATGTGAATTTGGTAAACTTTTCGAGGCCTGATAGACCCGTTGAAGAGTTCTGTGTAATTTCCTTTATTTTTTATAAATATTTTTACCTGGCAATGAATTATCAGTCGTAATGTTCCGAAATCATTACTGTTTTTAAGAGGTTAAGTTCAGTGACACGTGAATTTTATTGGAGTATGTCATGTACCTAAAATTATTTAACCTTTGAGTGATCGTTTCCAGTAATTTTATATATTTAAAAATCGACATACACGGCGCGAGAATATTTTAGTCCATTAGTAACTATACAGTTTCGAACGGTCCCTTATGCAGTGACGTTTCATATCCAGTATGCCCACATGAAAAAAATAAAATCTACGTATGTCATTATTGTTATTACCTTACCTTTTTACAATAATCTGAAATATAAATAAATAATATTGAAAAATTACCCTTTGTCGCAAAAAATTTTTAAAAATCGATTGAAATTATAAGAAAATATATGATCCATTTGTTCATCTCCGGATGTGACCAAATACTCGTAATACTCAAGTTTTACTGCAGTTCCGGCAACAATTGCCGCCGAACTGTCAAGGAGGAAAACATGATGTCGTTATAGCTATATGCGATTACATATCTTATTTTACGCGTTTACGCCTCCGAAAAAATGGTTTTAATACCAAAAGTGTTACGGACTTGTGGTTTAATGTTGTGTCTTTTAGTAAACGTGTACGCTTTGGTAAATGCACCAACAAAACCATGGATAGTGTCGTTTAAAGTGATGGAAAAATCTTGTGTTGAAAACAGTTGTAAATATTTATTAAATGTGCGCGGTGGTGAGTTCTTGGGGCACTATTCGTGGAGATTAACCCCTAGTAAAGCTTCGCGAGGCGGCGGCTGTGATGTAATTAGTTCAAATTATGAATTGCGTGGAATTAAGACTGAGCAATGGAAAACTGAGATCGTAGTCACCATTCCTCATATTGATGGCAAAATATACTTTTGCCTGCATCATTCGACCAAGAAATTTGGGCCTTTCGGTGGAGAATGGGTGCACCAAGGCACCGAGTTATTTTTGGAGCCGAAAAGCGAGGAGACGTCGCGCACTGTTGGAATAAAGTGAGTATTTTTTTTGTCAAAAATGTTTGAATAACTTTGTCTGTTAATTAAATTAGATTCCAGCGGTATAACTCATAAGAAACAGTTTTTACATTGTGCAGGCATTATATACGAAATAACCAATTACATATTTAAATAATTACGTATAAAAATATGGATTTTATTTTTGTTACTTATAGAAAGTAAAGGACCTTAAATATGAATTCATAATTAAGGTCCTTTACTTTCTCACACTTATCTCGCATATTATTGCAAAACTCATGAGGCCAGTTATATTTTTCTTAATGAATTTTTCATATTACAATATTTATTATTTGTAACTTATGCTATGAATGAAATTGATCATTAAAAAAAAAATAATTTCAGGTTTAAACAAAAACTTGCATATATTTATGCAATTATCTACTTTCAGCTGTTCTAATGCCATAACCTTCCTTAAAACCTCGGCCATGAGTCCTTTCATAAACAAAGGTTTTTTTTTATCAAGTTATACAACTCAGTAAGAAAAAAATATATATACCCCAACAATACTGACCTGACCAACATCATTCCCTCACTGATGAGGATCGCAACCACATATACTTTTCCACTCAGTGCGGTTAAATGCATGCTGTATGGACCGCCCGGTGCCTGCTGCCACCGGCCACCTTAACTCTGTGTCAGGCCATCTAGTAGGTGCCCTTCCTTGTGCATGTCTACCATCAATTTGCCCCACGATAATCTGCTTCTTTCTGCTATTTTTTGAAATCCAAATCTGACTGCGTTACAAAACGTTTGATATGCTGTCGTATCTGAACTGGGTCCTCTAAATGTTAGATGATTTTGTAGTAGTTTCTGGTTTAAAATAAATTGTATGGTAACCATGTACATAAACGCAACATTTTCATAATTTTCCATACTTTAAACAACAGGGCGACTATTTGATCGTAACGTCACTTTTGCATGTCTTGAGAAACAAATGCAAATCTCACGACAAAGTCTCATTTTTGACTTTTGTATGCTCAAATGAATGTTTGTGATCAATCATACTTTATGTGATCAAGAACGAGCATGCAAATTGCCATTCACACCAGCTAGTTGGTTATCGATCCGTTAGAGTTGTAAAAGGAAGAAAAACCGGCCAAGTGCGTGTCAGACCACGCATATGGAGGGTTCCGTACCTTCAATGGAATAAGAAGCAAGCTAATACCAAAGGGTCGTATTTGATGCCTATGGAAGAAGTTTTTTTAATTATGTTACATGTATGGAGCGGCCCCCTAAAAATTTTTTTTTTTTCAAAAGTAACTACATAACTAAGTAGCGGCATACAAAATACACCTTATATGTAAATTTTATTCAAATACGTCGTATAGTTTCCGAGTATAATGGGTGTAACATACGGACGGGCGGACGGACAGACGGACATGACGAAACTATAAGGGTTCTGTTTTTGCCATTTTGGCTACGGAACCCTAAAAATGAGAAGGGGGGAAAGGAGATGAAAAACAAAGTCCAATGTGTGTCAATTCGGCTTCGTAGGGAGCTTAAATACCGCAAGTCATCCAGTTGCCTCTCGGACACTGTAACTCCGCGCCATTGCTTTAACGCCTTTGTTTAAAGCCTTTTGCCAGACCTTTTACACGTGCAGCCTGTGGACAAATTATACAAATAATTTTGAACAAAAAAGAACCGACTTCACTAAACATCCACCTTTCCAAAAGCAAATGCTCGAGCTGCTGTAAAAAATACTCAAATCACTATAGGTGTGCCTATAATAGTTGAAGAGTTCCCTCGATTTCTCCAGGATCCCATCATCAGATCCTGACCTGGTTACAATGGGACCAACTGTGAAGTATACTCTTTCAAACGAAAAAAGAATTTTTCAAATCGGTCCAGCCGTCTTCGAATAATCGGTGAACATACATAAAAAAAAAAAAAAAAAAATAGCAAAAACAAAGATCCCGACGAATTGATAACCTCCTCCTTCGAAATCTTGAAGTCGGTTGAAAAGGCTTTCAATGCCCTGCGCGTCAATCAGTTCAACAATGGGTTCAGAGTGCTGTCGGGACTGCCTCGTTTTTGCAGCGCGTCAGGTATGTTCGCGGAGGCGCGCAATGACGGTCTCAGTGCGATATTAAGAAAGAGAACGGCCTCCCTGATTCGTCGCGTGCGTGACAGTTCCGACAGCCTTCTGCGCCTAGTGTTAGAGTCGCCTGCTTGCGCCTTCTGGAAACATTGGGACTCTGTTCACATGTCTTCCGGAGGTTTAGTGTATAATATAATATAGTATAGGTTTTACTAACATAGTTTTAAGGGAATGTATACTAACACTATGGACATATGATCTGAAATTATTTGAATTAACTATACCTTAACTCATAAAAGACAACAAAAGCTTATCTTATCACATTCCTGATTTGTTTGTCAAAGGGATGCTACTAAAATATTTGACATTCCCGGTTTCTAACAATCGAGTACGGCTTATCGTGTATTCAGGGCTTCCTTCTCACAAATAGTGACGGCTAAAATAATTTTAAAGAAAAAAGAACCGACTTCACTTAGCATCCACCTTTCCAACAGCAAATGCTCGAGCTGCTGTAAAAAATACTCAAAACACTATAGGTGTGCCTGGAACACTGTAGTTGAAGAGTTCCCTCGATTTCTCCTGGATGACCTGGTTACAATGGGACCAACTGTGAAGTACACTCTTTCAAACAAAAAAATAATAATTTTCCAAATTGGTCCAGCCGTCTTGGAATAATCGGTGAACATACATAAAAAAAAACCGGCCAAGAGCGTGTCGGGCCACGCTCACTGTAGGGTTCCGTAGTTTTCCGTCCGTCACAGTAAGTGTCCCCACTTAAGAGTTAATAACACCGCCATGTAGGATATGATATGAGAGTTCCACGTACAGCGACATCTATCGGCAAATTAAGTAAACTATTGCGCGCGAGCATAAAGTATGGAAGATGATTTTTATGGGATAATTCTTTATTGCGTGAACCGATTTTCACCGTTTTTACTTTATTTGAAAGCACGTCATTTCATTGTAATTTTGTAGAAATTACAGGTACAATAAACACCTGCTTATACGGTTAAATTACAAACTTAGTTCAGAAATTATTTTGTATTTTTTTTCCAAAAACTATTCATCCTATCAAGTTCAAAATAATTTTCCTAGAAAGTTTTTATAAAGTTCTACTTTTGAGATTTTTTTCATATTTTTAAAACTTATGGTTCGGAAGTTAGAGGGGGGGGACGCATATTTTTTTACTTCTGGAGCGATTATTTCCGAAAATATTTACATTATCGAAAAATGATTTTAGGAAACCCCTATTCATTTTTAAATACCTATCCAATAATATATCACACGTTAGGGTTGAAATGAAAAAAAAAATCACTCCCCACTTTACGTATAGGGGAGGTACCCTAATAATAAAAAAAAATCCACTTTTCATTTTACCACTTTGTCGGCGTGATTGATATACATATTAGTACCAAATTTCAGCTTTCTAGTGCTAACGGTCACTGAGATTATCCGCGGACGGACGGACGGACGGACGGGCAGACATGGCGAAACTATAAGGGTTCCTAGTTGACTACGGAACCCTAAAAATAGCAAAGAAAACAAAGATCCCGACGAATTGATAACCTCCTCCTTCGAAATCTTGAAGTCGGTTGATAATATTTTTTGACAAACTGTTTGATACCTATCTACTTCACCTGCGTAGGCGTCATTCATTTATCACGTAAGACAATTTTTGCCACTCCCTACTACGTAAGAAAAAATAAGAATAAATATTTTCAAAGCTAGTTTGGCTTTTCCTTTCTTCACGAGCCTTCGACTGGTGGAAAATTGGGCACGCCGATAGAAATCGAGTTATGGACGCTGCGCCACCGTAGCACATGGCTTCTGCACATCTCCGCAGCAAAATCGACACCGCGATACCGCGCCTCAGAAATTCGCTCTCAAAGGCCCTTAACATTTCGATTCAGATTACTATCTTCTTCCTCCTAGCGTTTGTCCCGGCTTGTGGTCCGCTTGACAACCTAATCCCATGAATTGGCGTAGGCACTAGTTTTACGAAATCGACTGCTATCTGACCTTCCAACCCAAAGGGGAGACTAGCCCTTATCAGTATTAGGTCCGGTTTCTTTACGATGTTTTCCTTCACTGAAAAGCGACTGGTAAATATCAAATGATATTTCGTAGTTTCGTACATAAGTTCCGAAAAACTCAGTGGTACGAGCCGGGGTTTGAACCCGCGACCTTCAGATTGAAAGTCGGACGTCTTAACGCCAGGCTACCAGCGCTCTTGCTATTACTATACTATAATAAAATGTAAAGTGCTATTATTTTATTGCTACAATGAAATCTTCAGTGACCACTTTGGCACTCGTTCAAACTTTTATAGTGAAATTTTACTATGAAGTATAAAACGTCTACTCAATGTTCAAGGCTCCGTTTGTTTTAATTTCATTGCCAATATTAAATGCACGATTGCGTCATGATGTCTGAGGGAGGGCAGATTGTGGAATCGAGAGCGTAGTTAGGGATTTAAGTGATACCAGTTACCGTAGAGCTTAAAATAGCTTGATCGCATTCTAAAAACAATTGATAGAATGAACTCAATTTCTTTGGTTAGACTATCGTTCTAAAAACAATTGATAGAATAAACTCAATTTCTTTGGTTAGACTATCGTTCTAAAAACAATTGATAGAATTGATGAGCAGGATGGAGACGCAGGGCTCGGCGTAAGAATGCAACGAAGGATCGTGTTATGTCGTCAGAAATAAAAACATATTCTTGCTCAACATAAATTGCTGTTTTAATTAGTCATAATTATTTCACAATTTGATTACGTCAAGTAGAGATCCAAATGGATTCACATAATGTTAAATGTCACATATTAAAAATATAAAATAAAATAGGGAACAACTTTCAGTGTGGAGCCATCTCAAAGAGAGCAAATCAAAGACAAATCGGATACAGTGATAGAGCGGTAACATAGATAAAAAGTTAAGTGTTACCAGTATTAATATACATAGAAGAATGTAAAGGGTATATATACTACACGATTTCTAACAAGAATAAACTCAATTTCTTTGGTTAGACTATCGTTCGGGTAAGGGGTAGCTCAACAATGTGCTTGCCAAATAGATAGGGTTTGGAAAAACAACCCAGTCATATACTTTATTTCTTGGTAAGGGTTTATCCATCAATTACGTCACACGTTCTACGGGGAGGGGAGGCTCGTAGCAATTCTCGTAGCATTTCCATACAAATATCGTATCATATTAAAATTCACTTTTTAGGGTTCCGTTTTTGCCCCCTACCCTTATAGTTTCGTCATGTCCGTCTGTCCGTCCGTCCGTATGTAATTTTAAAACAAGTTGTATTTATTATGACAAAAATGGGACTTAATCGCGTACACTTACTTTTATTATTTTCCTGACGTTTCGAGCGTGCCGTAACGCTCGTGGTCGCAGGCAGACTCTGCCTGCGACCACGAGCGAACATCGTGTAAGTTTAAATCAGTACAAGTTGTATTTAGTATGCCGCTACTTAGTTATGAAGTAAAATTACCGAAAAAAATGTTTTTACGGGGATGGAGTGCCCTCCGTGTACTGTACATGTAACTAATTGTTAAAAAATATTTTTTTACCAAACATCAACACGTTGCACATCTATCGATAGGTCTTTAAAAACAACATTGAGGTGTCTTTGAACATTTTGAATTGATTTATTGAAGATTTTCAGAAATAATCACAAAGTCTAAAAAACATGGTACCCCCCCCCCCCCCCCCCCTGTAACTGAGAAGATACATTATTGTATATTCTTTCAACGAAAATTGTTTTGAACATTATCGGTTAAGACGTTTTCGAGTTATCTCCAAAAAAAATCTTTCATAGGCAAATTCGACCTTTTGATATTAGTTTTTTCGATAGTAGGTACGGAACCCTCTATTAAACGTGGTCCGACACGCACTTGGCCGGTTTTAAAGTAAAGGAACCTCACGAGTTCCGTTTTTTTGGGTGGGACGTTGACATCATTCACCAAATTCTATATCACAAAGTAGTTTCCCAAGCTGAGCTATATCGGTAAGAGATGTACGAGTATAGCAGGATTTCCCAATCTTTTTCAGTCCGCGTCGCACTTGCAAGTTTAACGCGCCTTAACCTAGCTAGAGTAGCTAGGCTATTTGAAATAGGTAGGTATAGTATGGTCACAGGGCGGACACGTCATACTACAAAACTCGTTTGAGCGCCTTTGTGTGCACGGCACATCTGTACACGCTTCAATGTGTGCGTGCGTCTTACGGCGATGTTTCCGCTGTCGTAAATGACGTTTGACAATACACCACCATTTTGCTTTTTATCGATGCGCTGACAACCTGACGGATTAGCCTACTAGTTCCCTACCAATCGGCCGCCGCGGGGTGAGGTAATTCCGATCGGGGCGGGGCGGAGCGTGGCCATTCTGTATGAAATACTATTATTTATTCTGTGGTATGGTGAGGAGGATTACCTCACGGCGCCCCTGTACTTTGTACGGGCACCAGGGCGCCGCGGCGCACAGTTTGAGAACCCCTTATGTATAGCGTCACGCTTGAGCGACTAGACGCAGAGCGGACTTATTTACGGAGCTGGCCGTTTGCCAAACAGATAGATATCATAATACTACATTTCTACGCAAGTGTGGAAATTATGTTACTACTTAAGAATAACAATTCCGCGCGTGCATCAAACTTAAAGAAGCGCTGGTGGCCTGGCGGTAAGACGTCAGACTTTGAATCCGAAGGTCGCGGGTTCAAACCCCGGCTCGTACCACTGAGTTTTTCAGCACTTATGTACGAAATGTCATTTGATATTTACCAGTCGCTTTTCGGTGAAGGAAAACATCGTGAAGGAACCGGATCTAATCCCAACAAGGCCTAGTTTCCCCTCTGGGTTGAAAGGTCAGATGGCAGTCGCTTTCGTTAAAACTAGCGCCTACGCTAATTCCTGGGATCAGGTTGCCGAGCGGACCCCAGGCTCAATAGAGCAAAAGCTGGGACAAACACTAGGAGGAAGAAGAAGCGTTCATCAAACTAAAAAACCCGCTTAATACGATCACGTTTAATACGATTTCTCGCATAATACTCTGTTCCCAAAGGGTAAAAACGGGACCCTATTCTAAGGTAGAATTTATAATTGTACGGAGTGACTTGACAAGTCAACAAACACAAATGTTGCCGCAATTCGGCCAGTGCTGTTCTTATCGATATTTTTATTTATTAAGAGTTCTACAAACGCCGTGACTTATTGGTTGCGATATTGTCGCTGCAACTTTATTAAGGCTTAAAGGCTGAAGAATGCTGCAACATGATGTGGAAAATACGTTACTTTTACGGAATGACTATTACTTGTTGATAAAACTATGCGGTACGCGACAAATTGAAGTCAATTTATAACTTCTGTACATCCTATTATTGGAGACAATAATAATTTCTAAAGGCGGCTCCTCATACACCTGCCGTAGGGTTAATACCGGGCGCATGGCTTAGAGAATTCATCCAACCGGAGAAATTAAACCTGAAAAACCGCGACAAATTCAAAATATTATCATATTCCACGTTTTACGGCATGAATGAAGAGAAAAAAAGTTGTAGAGAATCAAATTCTAAACAATTTTGGTTCCCACCTTTTTCAGGTTTAATTTCCAAAATATCGATCCTAGAAGAAAAATTGGGAGGACCAAACTTGTAGAGAATCAAATTTCCTACAATTGTTGTCCTCACGATTTTACTGCAAAATCAAAAATGGCCGAGTTATTCAAGAAAAACCGTTTTTGAATATACACAGGAGCCTGATTCAGTCTACTTTTTGAATTTACACTCCCAGTGACCCCCCCGAGGGACCTACGAAAAAAAAATCCAAGAACTGATTATTCACGGGTCAAAATCTATAATGACTGAACTACTATTACACAGGCGTATTTACTTGAGGGCTAAGGGGGCGACGGCCCGGGGCGGGAGGCTGCGAGGGGCGCCGGCGGGAGCTGCCCACGCGCTAGGTTCAAGGTGACCTGACTACCTGTCTGATGACATTCCGGCCCGTAAAGCCTAAGGAGTATACATAGATTATATAAGTCCCAGATAGAGTGCGGCTAACAAAATTTTGTGATTCCATAAAGAGCCAGTGTCCTCGTCGTTACGCACTACACACACATACGCACAGCAATAATGAGCCGCTCCCCCGTCATTCGTGTCCAAACGTCTATACAGTCAAGAGCAGTTAAAAAATAATTAAAATATGCCGTCGTGCGTTGTCAAATGCTGCAGAAATGCCACCGGTCGAAAGAAAAAAACGGATGGGATAACTTTTCACCGTTAAATCAAATCAAATCAAATCATTTATTTATTTCGGATAACTTTAGACCCATAGTTTGGTTAGTATATACTTATACTACTTATAGCTATGTTAATATCTACATAAATTACATCCTTAATTAATCTCTAAATTTTGTGTCATGCATGTTTCTAGAAGCACCTACGTAGTAGTTACACATAATAAGTACTTCTAGAAACATGCATATCATCACAGTGCCTCAAATATGGGCAGTCAAACCTCTCGGCTATCGAGCGCAGGATGAGATTGGGGCTGGCCCGCACCCGGCGCACCAGGGATGAGCATCGCTTGCGCATAGTCGCATAAAAGCAATCTATGCGCGCTTCAGCAAACATTCCTGATGCGCTACAGAAGCGGGGCAGCCCCACCAACACCCGGAACGCGTTGTTATATTGGACCCGGAGGGCCCCATAGGCCCGCTGCGTGTAGTATGCCCATAGGCTGCACGTATACAGGGAAGTGCAATATGCTCTAAAAAGGGTTACTTTCACCTCCCTAGTACAGCGCGCAAACTTACGCGCAATCATGTTTGCCCTCACCGACAGGGCCCGCCGTTCGCGTTCAATATCCATATCGTCCTTTAGGTCTGGAGTGACAACATGGCCTAGATATTTAAAAGTCCTCACCCTTTCCAGGGGGCTGCCATTCAACTTGATGGGAGGTACTATGGGTATCCGATACCCAGTAGGTTCAAACACCATGAACTTAGTTTTACCTACATTGTATGTTAGCCCCTGTTGGATAGCGTAGGACTCGCAAATACTCAAAAGTGTTCGCAAACCACAAGCCGATGCGCTCAACAAAACCATATCGTCGGCGTAACTCAAGTTATTCAAACAAACTGCATCAATATGGCAGCCGACATGCGTTTTGTTGAGCGCCTCGAGAAGCTCATTTAAGTAAAGGTTAAAAAGTGTGGGCGAGGTCAACCCCCCCTGCCTCACCCCACACTCCAACCTGTACGGGTCCGATAAAGTACCTGACCATCTAACGCTATTGACCTGATTTCCATACCAATACCTCAGAATTTGTATGGACTCATTAGGTAGTTTAATGGTTCCCAGTTTTTGCCATAGGATAAGGTTAAGTAAACAATTAATTGCGTAATCACATTAAATATCAGTAATTTCATAAACTATTAACTTCATGGTAGCGGTGTTGCCAGGTGGTTGAATAGGGAAACTTCCCGAATGTAAAGGGGTCTATAATCGCCGCGATATGGTGTCAACACGATATGAACCAAACACAACTTGATGTTTTATTTCACGCACGTTTTCAACTAATATTAACATATTACCTAATAGTTCATAAATTATAAGTTTTTGAAAGCAAATTATATTCCTTAGTATTTTTTGAATAAAATTTGTTAATAAACTGAATTATACATTTCTTAAAATAATTACAAAAAATGCGTAAAACATAAAGCTCATATATTATCAAGTCGTAGGTTGAATGCGCAAAATTATGCCACAATGAGTGATCTGTCCAACTTTTATCTCATTCTAACTATCGCAACCTTGTTCAAATTAAAAATAATTTTGTGAATTCCATTGAATTACTATGGAATTTAACGGTTCGGAGACCTCCGTCTACACTAACGCCTCTAGCGGAAATTCGTACGCGATAGTCATCATTCATATTCAGAGGCGATTGTCTATGGTTGCGGAAATTTGTCTATTGTAAGATTGTAACTGATTTATTTTATGGAGGCCATAGACAAATTTCCGCAACCAAATTGTCTATGAATTGATGAATTCAGATCAATTGTGTCGAGCGACAAATGCCACCTTCTTATCGAAATCGGTTTTGTAGTTTAGGAATGACAGTGTTATAGACAACATACAAATAATATAGGTGTACTTGCCCTTGTACCCCACGTGCCTGATATAAATATAAATTCAATTCAATTTAATGATCATTTATTTCGAAAGTTTCCATATTATATTAGTACATTTTATTTCTACTAAATTAATAACATCTTATAATTATGCCAGAAAGTCCACTGTCCACGACTGTGGCTAGAAGGCTGTCGTAAGTAGGTTTTGCACGATGGAAAATTATCAGTGGGCCCCATATAAAAAAAGCCAGAACCCATAGACCTGGCTGAACTGAATCCCGCTAAGTGTGTGTTGCGCCTAATCTTACCAAAAGCAAGCCATGTAAAATTAGCGGCCAAGACTCACAACACAAGCTCATAATGCTTTAGCGTCTGCTAGATGGTTGCCAACAAGGCTGACGACGAAGGTCAACCTGACTGAATTTTGGTTCTCTAGTGTGAAACGGTTTGAGATAAGGTAAGTTTATAATAATACGCTTTTAGTTGGGTTCACCTTGGCCATATTAAAAAGGTATAATAAATGCTTAAAATAATAATATTGGGTCGAGAAGAGAGGCCGGACACACTCAAGTCGTGTCCTTTCATTAATTTATAAATTTAGATTTTTTACATCATTATTTTTTCTTTTATCCGCCTCTTCAGAAATATATTTCATCAAATTTATTAAAACAGGTGCTTATTAATTCTATTTAAACATATATATTAATAATCTATATTTTTTAATTCAAAAATACTGTATTCTTAATCGGGGAAATTTGTATTACATGGCAACACTCGTCTGGACACACACATTCAAACCAGCCGCCATCTTGCGTCACAGTTTGTTGTACAGCCATGCTCCGTCCTTTAATTTTTTTCGTCCAAGGGAGTATACAACCAATTCCAACAACTCCAGTCTTTTTTTTCACACCACCTATTCGTATACGGGCTTTTTCTTCCCTGTTAGGAGGGAACAAAGTGGCACTTTTCTGTTCTAGGACATTGGTATTTTTTTTCAGCCAATCTGTCGTTACAAACAAATTTCTTATTGAATTAATTATAATCAAGAAGCAAACTAAGCACAAACTTATATAGATGTCATATACAAAGGAAAAAGTGACCTGAGCCTCCGGCGGCATTTACAAAGATTGCATATACACGGGAAAATTCGACCGGTGTAGCTGTGACCCGGGTAGCCAAGTGGTAAAGGCGTCTGCCGCGAATGCAGAAGACGCTGGTTCGATCCCAGCCCTGGGCACCGGAGGCCTAGGTCACTTTTTCCTTTGTATATGACATCTATATAAGTTTATGATTTATATAGTAGTGTGTCTACTTAAAAATAAACAAATCAAAATATTTAATAAAAATAATTTGATTTGTTCTTCAGTCAAACTAAGCACATATATATAAAGTTAAAAGAAATACATATGATTGAACAATTTTTGTTTGATTTACTCTTAAGGTGGTGTGAAAACCAGTATGTGACACATAGGAGCAAAACTATTTTCACCTTGTGCGTTAACACTTGAATCCCTCACTCCGCTCACGAGTCTACTTTAGAATCCCGAGCGCATTGGTAAAGGAACCATTTGTCTGCCGCTTACGTGGTACGTTGTACAGATTCAACATCGTATTCGAGCAATAACAGCGTAAGCGCCGTCAGGCAAATGGTACCTTTACCAAAATAATGTCACAATACCTGGACCCGGGGGTATGTCCTTAAACTACGTCCGGACACAGGTATGTCCTTAAACTACGTCCAAGTGAGAGGTACGGGTACTGCGAATGTCATCTTGCTATGTGTGGTAGGACACAGCACAGCGAATGTCATCTCGCTCAGATCTGGAGCAGAGCCCGACTGGGGAAGTACGTCCACCTTACAGAAAACCACAGCCAAAGAGCTCATAGAACCCTCATGCTCCTTTAGCCGTCAACACAGTGAATCCTCCTTTTTGTAAAGGGTCGGCAACGCGCATGTGACTCCTCTGGAGTTGTAAGCGTCCAATAGGCTACGGTAGCTGCTTACCTGATGGCGGGCCATATGCTTGTTTGCCACCGTCGTGGTATAAAAAAAATCTGTAAAAGATGGTTAGCGTTAATGATGAGCAACTAGACGCGGGGCTCTATTTATGGAGTTGGCCGCTTGCCAAACAGATATCATAAACGCCTTGGGGATGATAATAAATGTCTATTACTTTGTATACCTATGAGAGGCGTTGTAAATCACTACATAGTATAAATAAAGTCGCTTTCCGCTGTCTGTCCATATGTATGCTCAGATCTTTAAAACTACGCAACGGATTTTGATGCGGTTTTTTTATAGATAGAGTGATTCAAGAGGAAGGTTTATATGTATAATATAGTAGAGAAACACTGAAAATTTCAGAGGTTTCTAATGTAATGTCGTAAATAAACACATTTTTGCGCTTACATTGCAAACGCTGGCTGAACACTACGAGATAGATCAAAATAATGTACTACAGTATGACACCTTAAAAAGGTCTACAAAAAAGTCCCGTGCGAAGCCGGGGCGGGTCTCTAGTACTTAATAATTCATATATACCATGAGTTAATGTTCGCAGACTCCAGAGGGAACCATTGTGTTATTGGTGTGGGGTTCAGTTAAGGCTCCTTATTCCCTAAAAGCTCGAAAATCTCTATTAATAAAAAAAGCCGCATAAAATGCTATTTATAAGATAGTTTGATGTATTAAATAGTAATACAAATAAATACTTTTGAACCATATTTTAGTAGTTTATGTAACTGTTAATATATATAATAAGATCACACGAGTGTTTTAAGGTCTAATTACGTACAGTTGCATACACTGCTTTATCTACACTCATATTATTTATCCTAAATGCCGTGTTCGGAAACCATAGAATGGCCGCCATTGCACCGCCATGGCCAACTCGATTGTGCTGGCGGTCGCGCGGGCGCGTGTCGGCGGCCGCGTGGGCGCGTGCAGGTGTACATTATGTTATCATATCTCATAACGTATCAATATTTGAGCATGTAAAGTTAAAATTACGTTACTGCCACAGATAAAAAGCTTATCATAGTAAAATCGGTTGAGGTAATGCTAGCCATTGCCTACCGTTTTTGAACACGTTTTAGAGGACTTACAATGTGAGTGTAGATAAATTATTATTAAGTACCCAAAAATAAGATTCTTACAGAAAGTGATTTATAGGTCATCTTTAAAAATTCATACCTAGAAAATTAAAATTTACCACTATAGTAATGTTTCGTGATAGAGTTTAACTTTTCTATGGTAATATTTTAAGGGCAAAATATTTCTAGGGTTTTCGTGTAAAAAATGAAATGTACCGTGTTTTCATCAAAAAACTGGCATATAATAAGAAGGTATCTTGTCTATTATCCAAGATGAATCATTGATTTTTATTTCCATTGCCATCTCAGACGTGATATACTTAATTGAATTTTATTCAAGTTAAATAAGAATTGTTACCCTTTTTGCGTAATTTGAAAATGAACGGTACATCTCATTGGAATATCCGGAAAAGCCTTCCAAGACAACCAATTATTTTCATATTTTACCGTTAAAATGTAGTATTTGCTCCGATGGCCGTCTAGATAATAAAATG
Source organism: Pammene aurita (assembly GCA_947086415.1). Classification (NCBI taxonomy): domain Eukaryota; kingdom Metazoa; phylum Arthropoda; class Insecta; order Lepidoptera; family Tortricidae; genus Pammene; species Pammene aurita. The sequence continues at coordinate 15,254,643 of OX352313.1, forward strand.
AACTATTATATGCATCAATAATTGATTTAAAAAAAAACTAGGTATATTCACGATAGCCTTCGAAGAAAATGAAGCATGTCGTGAAATTCACGCGTTTTGGGAATAAGGCCTCTTAATATGCGGGGCCAAATTGCCTTATATTTCAATAACGGGCGTAAATAATGAATACTATAAATTAGAGTGTTCGTAGAAAAACATTACTTAAAATTTAAAAACTGTGTTCGGGAATAATAATTAGATTATTTTCAAACAAAACCGACCTCAAGCACATAGTGAAAACAGGGGCAAACGTTGTTCAAGATTCAAGATATTTATTCTTGACGTGCACAATATTACATAAACAATTACATACAAACAAAATAAAGACATATTGATGTAACACCACGAAATGGACCCTGCTCAGCAAAATGATAGCTAGTATGTCAGCTAGCGCTGGTCTTCCGTAGGGCCCACTTGGTCACTTGGTTGTTCAAGCTTTGAATCAATTTCACTAATTATTTTCCCGAAAGAAAACGGTCACGTCTTTCTGCAGATAGCCGATCTAGTAGAAAAGAGTAGAATACATAATAAATCAATGACTTAATGACGTTGTCTGCGAGTGTTTGAGCTCAGTTACGTCATAGTTAAGGCAACAAACAGGACAGACCGAAAGCCAACATGTTACCAGGCGGAGTATTCACAAGGAAATTCCACTCCACCATTGGTCCGTACAAACGAGAATTTTTAAAAATAGGGATGATGACATTGATGACGCATGTTGAATTTCGTTATAAAATTAAGTTGAATGGATGCAAAATGGTCAATTTATCACAATAAATAAAAAAATAAAAAAATCTATTGAAAGAGTTCCAAGATATCAGGATTCAAAATTTCAAAATATTATATTTTTAAGGTACGAAATAAAATAAAACAATGACACCATTCGATTTCTCACATATAACTGTAAAATAAATTGTATGGCAACCATATACAAAAACGCAAATACTTTTGTTAGGAGCGTTTTTAAAAACAAAAGCGAGTGTTAGATTTTGAATCTCATTTCTGACTTTTGTGTTGCTTTAACGCAATTGGCCGCAATTTAATCCTCACAACAAAACGAATCGATTGACACCATACATGAAAAAAAATATCATGCCTTTGGTTGATTTTAGAGTTCCATCAACCAATTAAAATTGCAAAGACAATTCTAATAAATATGAATATACACAATTATACGTATTCTCCGGGTGTGAAGTGAGATTTACCGCTGCGCGCGCGGGCTGTAAATGTCACTTACCGCCCGAAGTGACGTAAAATGTTTTAATGGCTTGCCTGAGCCTTGTTACCGTCTTTAGTATATAAGCAATCGGAATTACAGTCTAGGACGCGACGTCGCGTCGCCGAAATCAGCAACGCAACGTTCTCCAAATAGATTACTCCAGGTCAAAGAAAAGGGTCACTCCGTGTACCTATTATACGTGTAGAAGGTCCATACAAAACTGTTCGTACAGTATTTGACGATATGTTTTGCACTATTTGCACTTCGTTCTTTTCAACCGACTTCAAGATTTCGAAGGAGGAGGTTATCAATTCGTCGGGATCTTTGTTTTTGCTATTTTTTTTTTTTTTTTTTTTTTTTTTTATGTATGTTCACCGATTATTCGAAGACGGCTGGACCGATTTGGAAAATTCTTTTTTTGTTTGAAAGCGTATACTTCACAGTTGGTCCCATTGTAACCATGTCAGGATCTGATGATGGGATCCTGGAGAAATCGAGGGAACTCTTCAACTATTATAGGCACACCTATGGTGATTTGTGTATTTTTTACAGCAGATCGAGCATTTGGTGTTGGAAAGGTGGATGCTTAGTGAAGTCGGTTCTTTTTTGTTTAAAATTATTAAAGAGACAATTAGCAATTAACGACGATTTCCGAACACTGGCTACCATCCATAAATAATTGTATTTGATATATAATAAATCCTGCAATTTATGGACAACCTGATGATATGTACACTTTGGATATCTATGTATACTAATATTACTAGTAGCTGTTACAACTGCTAGAAAAAAATATTAAGTAGGAAGGTAGAAAGTAAATCAATTATTCAACATTGTTAAAATAATGACTTTCATTGTCATATTATTTATTGTCTAATTTGGCGACTTCATTTGCAAAGTATTTATAAATAGTGTAAATCGTTAAATCGTCGTATTATTATTTGAATTAAAATTTATGTTCGTCTTTTCATAATAAGTTTTTTGCACCTCCTATTAACTTTTTCTATTTTATATGTATTCTCCGCTACCCTAAGGTTATCTGGAAGAGATCGCTTATTAGCTATAAGACCGTCTGTTGTTTGCCTTTTTCAAAAGACTTCAAGATTTCGAAGGAGGAAGTTATCAATTTACGAATTTAGACCGATTTTCGTGTTTGAATACATTTTGTAGTACTTGCAGTGCAGGTAGCTCCAAAACATGATTAAACGAAATTTTAGGAATGAAATTTTGAAAATTATTCGTGATAAAAATTGCAGTACAGGTAGTTTTAAAACACATGGTTAAACGAAGTTTTGGGAATGAAATTTAGAAAAGAATTTGTGATAAAAATTGCAGTGCAAGGTAGCTTTAAAACACATGATTAAACGAAGTCTATAGTAATTGAGAATACTACTAAGTCTTGCTTGCAAATTTTTTTCTTAATAAGCGATTGTATTTGATTTCATTTGCATTGCATTCGCACTACCAGTGTAGTTTTGAGTAATGATAAATTAATAAGGAAGTGGTTGAGGATTACAGAGGTTAAATGAGTTTGTGATCTGGCAATAATATGTATTTATGAGTAGGTATGTGTTTTACATGCAGATTTGGTACATTATTATTGATGCAAGGTAAATGTTCATATGACATCAGAATTTTTTGTTTTAAATAATGTCCCAGAAAGGACATAAGTGACGATTACTCCAATTAATGTTGTTTTATAGTAGTTTAAATTTTAACAGCTAATGGTTTTGTTTTATATGTGTAATCAGTTTGGTATTGTTTCACAATTAGAAGAAAGTCAAAAAAAAAAACCCTTTACGATGGATTGATTTGTTTAATGATCATGTCCATGGCATTAATTATTATAGCTAATATGTGCATAAATTATGAAATAAAACAATTAAAAACGGATTTTATAACTATACAGACGGAAACGGATTTTTTTTTGAATAACTATTCCGGCAACCGAAGACAATATTATGTGCATAAATTATTCAATAGTTAATTTTGAAGTTGACATTTTAGTGTTGGGATACTTATGAAACACTGCAGTGCAATTTTTGTATGAATAAACAGATAAAGTTACTTATATACTTACCTTTTTGCAGATAAAATAATATTACACTTATTGTGTGGATTTTACTGATAAACAGTGATCGGATAGTTGTTCTATTATTCTTTATCTCAATCGAGTTGTATGAGTGACATGAACATGGATATTTCTTATGGTGAGAACACCGGATGACTTCTGACAGATGTGAGAGGGCATAGTGATATTTTACATGAGCGTGTGTAAAATGAAGCTAGCATTTATGTGAGAGAGCATAGTGATAGTTTACATGAGCGCGTGTAAATGAAGCTAGCATTTATGTGAGAGGGCATAGTGATATTTTACATGAGCGTGTGTAAAATGAAGCTAGCATTTATGTGAGAGGGCATAGTGATATTTTACATGAGCGCGTGTAAAATGAAGCTAGCATTTATGTGAGAGGGCATAGTGATATTTTACATGAGCGTGTGTAAAATGAAGCTAGCATTTATGTGAGAGGGCATAGTGATATTTTACATGAGCGCGTGTAAAATGAAGCTAGCATTTATGTGAGAGGGCATAGTGTTATTTTACATGAGCGTGTGTAAAATGAAGCTAGCATTTATGTGAGAGGGCATAGTGATGTTTTACATGAGCGTGTGTAAAATAAAGCTAGCATTTATGTGAGAGGACACAGTGATAGTTTACATAAGCGTATGGAAGTGGTGCTAGTATGTATGTGAGAAGGCATTGTGATAGTTTAGATGAGCGCATGTTTATGTATTACTAATAGTTATGATTTGATGAACTGAAGACAAGTTCATGTCCATGAAGATATAGGTGAACTTATAAAATAGCACAGAAGTTTTGTTTGTTGGTAATAATGTTAACATGCAATGGTCTTTACCTGACTTGAAATTGAATATTTTCTAGACGTGAGAGTAGGTTTATTTACGTAAAAAGTCAAGGAAGTTAAGAACTAGAAGGCACGAGAGTGTGTTAGTTAAAGTTGTTTATTTTTATTGACGTGAGTATGTGTCAAGGAAGTTAAGAATTAGGCAACTCGAGACTGTGTATGTTAAAGTTGTTTATTTTCATTGTTTATTTTTATTGACGTGAGTGTGCGTCAAGGAAGTTAGACGGCACGAGAGTGTGTTAGTTAAAGTTGTTTATTTTATTGACGTAACTGTGCGTCAAGGAAAAAGCCAGTTAAGAATGAGATGACGCGAGAGATTTGGCTCATATTTCTCGTTTTTTATATGGACGTAAATGTTCGTAAACTTGAAAGCTCGACTGTTAAATTTGAATCTTTTATAGATGAGAATGTAAGTCATTTGAGAATTGGAGGATGAAGCCTACATAGAATTCATAATATATTTATTGATGCGAGTTCGAACCGAATGTGTTTGTTGACATTCAGTTTTGTTCGGCACGAATGCCCGAAGGATAAGGTTAAGTTCCGATGAGTAATAAGTTGTTGCAAGAGATTTATGTTAAATTATTGTAATAGATATTTTTTGAGCTCTGAAGAATACCAATGAGAACTTACGAGTGATAGGTATGACACGTAGTTAGTAGGAGAAAGGGAATTTATAAAGTGTTTTTTAAAGACGTAAACGATATAAGACGAAAATTATTAATAAAAAGAATAGTTGTAGTCAGAACTGAAGCTTAATTTTGCGATGAGTAATGATTACAACCGATAAACAGTTTGAAAAAAGGTTTTGTGTCTAAGAATAGTTGTAGATAAATAATGGCCAGGAAGTGACCTTTACTTTGGAACTGAAAAATGAGAAAGAAACTTTACTTTGCAGTGAAGGCTCATTCCGTTGTAATGATCTATAATTACGATTGCCTTTGTATGTGGGACCAAACTAAAGCCAACCTTCACTGTAACATACTGGATAAAGCAACCGTGACGTTGCAAGTGACGATAATGAAGAAGGTTGACGTTATTAATCAATTGGAATATCAGACATCAAACTGATTTTATAATCATAGTTATATGATTGAAATAGAAGCTTGAGCAGGAAAGTAGATAGTAGGATATTCGACATTTTATTTGACTCAAAGAATAAAGAGTATCTTAAGCACAGTGCAGAGTTTTGTTTCAAATTTAATGGAAATATGGAAACGTTTTGATTTAAAGCAAATAGTTAGAACGTAATATAAGCGAATCAACAAGAGTTTGCTATATCTATTTATCAAGTTGGTATACTTTCTTTAGAGAGTTTGAGGGTTCATATATAATAGATTGAATGAAAGCACAATCTATGATAATTTTTAGGACATCGAATAATTTCGGTAACATAAATAGAATTAGAGTATTAAATCCAAAGAAACAGAAAAATAATTAAGGCATTCGAAATAATGGTAAACATAAGTTTAAAAGAAAGAAAACGAACGATAGCGAATGGGAATAGGTTTTTGCGGTGAAAGTAAAGAATTTAATTTTTGAACTACGAAGCATGCAATATTTAAAAATGTTCACTGTAACATTAAGTCAACTTCGTTTGATAGCATTCTAAATAAATGGAATTCTGATAATAACTTGTGAGCCCTTGATCGACATTTAGTCTTTGAAATTAGCTATTTAGTTTTGTTAGCACATGTAACCGGATAAAAACGGATAATTTCATTTCTGAGAATTTTGACGAGATGATGTTTTAATTTTGTAGTTGATGCATGGCATTTAAAAATGTTTTTGATTAAAAATATATATATTCTTAGGTAGATGATGTTTATATCCAGGTTGACAGATCTCATCTTGATGATTAAATATTTAATAATATCAAGTTGTGACAAACTGAATTGATTGATGACTGCAATAATTCTTTATTTTCATATGAAAGTGTCGTTTAGGTGCCTGACCTCTATTTGATATGCAAGTTGTGACACGTTAACATCCAGAGAGATCACTACTTGTTTGACATATGTCACCTACTAGAAGGTTTCAAAGTGGTGTCACTAGTAATAGTCAGTTTATGATTGTCGAATCAGACCCTTACTTATATAGAAACGATTGAAAGCGATAGTTCAGATATTACATGGTCTTAATATTTCATTGATTGAAAGTACATCCTTATAATAATAACAGACAATATTTGTGAGTTACTCATGTATTGATCTAGAAACTTACCCAAATAAAAATAAGTGATAGCCTGATAGCACAGCATAAGAAATTAATTATACGTTTTTCTATTATATATAGTATGTATACAGGTTCAGAAAAAGCAAAACCACTATAAAATTGTACCTATTACATATTTTGATTACGTGTAAATAAATCTGAACAGGAGAATTTTTCATAGAAATACTAAGACAATAGGAGAAGGTATAATGATGAAAGCAATATAGAGAGATCTTCAGACAGGCGTTGTGCTTGGGAAATGAATGAGATTGGACTGTAAAGTAAACAGATATATAGTCTTGGCACTTCGTACAAGTTATACTCGTTGTATGGAAATTTACATAGTAACGTCATCTATTGGTAGATGTATCTGTGATGCTGGGTTTCTTATTTTTTGAATGTTTTCAATGTTTGTATTTGATTTAATAACAGTCTATTGTATCTGTGATGTAGAAATTGATATCTAAAGCAAAATCCTTTGTTGCTACAAAAATAAATGTACCTAAAGATCGAAGACCGTGACTGAAAAACTAATCGAGTTAAGTACTGAAGTACGTACTTAGACAGAGACAGTTCTACAATAGGTGTTTAAAAGTGACACTTAGTGTAGAAATGAATGTTACGTCGGTAGATATTCTAAAAGCGCGTAAGTCAGAGAAATTTTAGTATGAAGCCCGTCATCTAGAGATAAATTTTAATTTGTCGTCTCGAACGGTGCTATTTAAATTTGCAGGTGTAGGATATACTTGTAGCAGTACTAGATAACACGATACGTAATATCTTTTTGGCGATATTTATATTTTAGGAGGTACGAGAAATACCTCAAAAACAAAACAAAATATATATATAATTTTAATTTACTGGACTGTCGTAGTGTATGGAAAATCTGAGATTTGAGAGAATCCGAAAAATAAACAGATGAAAATTGTCAAGAATTCATATTTAGACACTGAAGAAGTGCGGGTTGGCTACCACGTACAGTGTTAATACAATTAAACAGTAATATTTTAAGGCAATTGCTTAAAGAACAGAAAGGTTCTATCTTCTTCTGATAGTTCTAGGAAGGTGAACAAGTCACTTTGATTTTAAATAGACTAGATAATGACTTGTTATTTCAAAAAAAGTTTTTATTATTCGCGACAAAAAGTATAGTTTTTCGCTATCGGTGATAAATACGATTTTTTACACTTTACGACTTTTATTTATTTAAACTTTATTGCACACAACAGAAAAATGTACAAATGGCGGACTTAATGCCCAAAGGCATACTCTACCAGTCAACCATTGGGCTAAACAGAGACATGACAAAAAGGTGTAGAGAAAAGTAAGAGAATAGTTAATTGAACTCATTGAAAGCTAGCTAAAAGAAGTTAATAATCTACATAAAAATACAAAAATAAAATACCAGGAATATATATAGATAAATATACTACTATATATTTATAAATACTATATTGATGGATATTATTCAAATTGCTTTAGCAGGTTCTTATGTAGCATCCGCTTAAAAGCAAATTTGCTTGAGGCTTGTGCTTTATATTGAGGGGAAGCGAATTCCAGAGACGGCTTGCCTGGACGACGAAAGAGTTACTCATGAAACCCGAGTGGTGAGATGGAATGGAAAGTTTAAGAATTCTGGCAGTACGCAGCTCACAGCCAGGACGAGGGGCGTCAAACAAGAACTTACTTTTTAGATATTTGGGAGCAGAAGGCTCAAACAAATTTGTATAGAGGGTACAGAGGATATCCTGAGATAAAGCTTATGCCATTGTTGAGGAGGCGTTCAAGTCTATTGAGGCGTTCTTGAGTGACATTCGTAGTGCACACATCACCATAATCAGTAATTGGCATAAGCAATGCCTGCACTAACATATTTTTTGGTACTTACTGGAAGAACATTTTTAAATTTATAGAGAGTTCTTAGTGTTTCCGTGACCTTCCGACTTATATCTGCCATTTGGCCGCTCCAAGAAATGTTAGAAACAAAGACTAACCCGAGATTCTTAATTTTATCGGACACAGGAATGACATTATCTTCAAACAGAATCGGTGCGACGGATTCTTTACTTTTGTAACAAAACCAAATAAATTACTTAGAAACCGTGATTTTGACACAATATCTATGAAATTTTGTCATAAGTATGAATGGATTTGGAAACTAGAACAATAAGATATACCTACAAGTAAATATTACTAAATATAGTTTGTGAGAGTATATATTATATGACCAGAAAAAGATATGACACAAATATGATTATCTACGTAACTGATGTATGACTCTAGAATTCACTACTGATATGATGTACTGTTTTAAGAGGCAGTTGTAGGTCCTAATTCTCAAATAATCAGAGAAAACAGTGTTATCCAAAGAAATAATAATTCGATTAAATTATTGACAAAACATTTTTAGTGAAAGAAAAACGTTATGAGTGAGTAGAGTAAATGTATTTATAGATATCGAACTCGAAGATCAAATACAGAGGTGTAAATCAAAGTAAACTGAATAGCTTTATGACAAAAACCAACCAGTTTGCTTCGAAAACTAGTCTAGCTTACCTGGTTCCTTAAGAGGTATCGTATACTAGTCTAAAGTATTAGAGGGGCGAAATATTCTACTATACTTGTAAATGATTAATACAACGATATTTATGCATTTATTTAGGAAAGATTTATTGCATAGCTTCAAACGAATCTTGTGTTGTGACTTTAATAGATGAAGTTGTGATTATTTTTCATTAAGTTATATAATAAGGATACCACTCTTGATGGATAGAATGTTATGAACGTAATAAGTAGGTATTAGGAGAGATCATAACAATCTATAGTAATGAATATACCTAACGCATAACGCTTAAGCAGAAAAAAATTAGCTCAAAAAGATTATAGCCACTAATTTCTGAGAGCCAGAGCTTCTTTAGGATTTTAGTACAAATGATTTCCAAGTATTGCACGACAAATAGCTGCCTTCCTAATTTATTAGAAATTACGTCAACTTGAATTGAACTTGAAATATATGGTTTTCAGGTTAAGATTAATTATCATTTTATTAGCTCTGCTCAAGTTTGTGGATATCAAAATCAAAATTAGTTTCAGAATCACAATTCTATTTCATAATCTTTTGATTTTATGAAAACTGGTTTACATTAAAAAACATTATTTTAAGCTGGATGGCCGAATGTTATGATTTATTAATATTAATATGTATACTACTTAGTACAACAGGCAAATAATAATTTTGATGTGGCAACTTTTATACGATACCTAGTTAAATGCCGGGGTAGTTGGGAAATTAAAATTATACTCCTGTCAACACGGTAGTTATGGAATGTGGTAGGGGAAGAAAAAGTTAGACAAGCGCAGACACAGACTCGTTCACTTGGATTGAGGCAGCCGACGAGTAAGCATCATAAAGGATTTAACAGACCAGATTGGCTGTAAGTACTTGATAGCGTGATTCTAGCAATCAGAGTAACCATACGAGATAAATTACAATACTACTTCCCTCGCTACTTCCCACGCCGCTCGTCGAGCGTGTGGCCGAGGTATAAGAGGGTTTAGGGCGAGTCTTTCTTATATGCCGTCTAGCATCCAGGTCTTCTAAACGCTGACTATATGTGGTATGTGTATGTCATACTATTCAATATACTGTATAGTGTATGTGACGTTTGTCATATAGGTACTCGTAGTGCGTGCGTACACCGTCGCCGCATCCGTTTGCGGCACCAAGGTACCTGTGTGACTATAGGTACATGACACCCACATCGCACATTCACCTTTGCTTAAAACACTTCACCTTTGCTCAAAACCCCTGTGGCCCGAAGGTTACATTATTGCAATTCACAAAGTATTTCACTGTATTAAAGGCTAACCAGTATAATTTGTAACTCCACCGGATACCATAGTCAAATGTGAAACGTTAATACATGATCAAACGAACTTCGAAGTGAAGTTCGATCAGTACTATATGAGTAAGCTTCATTCGAAGATATAAAAACCAGATATCTGCCATGAACAAAGCTATGACCTTACTTCTAACAACCGACGACAAACAAAGTAAGGTACAAGCGATAAAAACCCTATCAGATGGGTGTCGGATCTTATCTGACCTACATTATTTAGAATCGCACGAAAATATTCACCCCGACTTGGCGCAGAGGTGGTTACCTATATTGCGCAAAGGTTTGGATAAAGAAGTTAAGGATAAACTATACCAGAAAACTGTAAATTGTTAAGAGCACCATCCTTAAACGCCCATATTAAATTGGATAAAAAAGGGATTCCCCATCCCCTTTACTGGACCTGTTACTATAGTCCTTTAACCTACTAGGCAACTCATCGCATGTTTAGAGTGGGTAGCAAAAACCTTAGCTCAAACAGTCTTATATCCCCACTTCTACACCTACCCTAGGTGGGCACTATAGTTTGCCGCCATTGCTCATTCTTTTTAGAGATATACTACCTCTTACGCAAAACTTTCTTTCTGGGTTTAAGGGTAGGGTGGGAAATTATATCTTCGAATGAAGCTTACTCATATAATACTGATCGAACTTCACTTCGAAGTTCGTTTGATCATGTATTATATTTCTTAAGCTTCATTCTTCAGATATAAAAACCAGGTAGATGTTAAGAGTTGAAAGTTTTGCTGCATTTCGCATGCAATAATAAAATGTATTAAAAACATCGTATATTTTTAAGTTTTATTTTTATTAACAATTATGTCTAGAATACAATCTTAAAGTATCAAAACAAATCTTAATTATTTACTCATCCGGGAAGCAGATGGCTCTGGCAAAATTGCCATCATCAATTAATTGGCGATGGTAAAATCTAGCAAACGTTTCTGACGTTTTTGACCAGCCTGCAGCCTTCCGGATGGCATCGAGCGAAATGCCCGCGCGATGTGCGGCAGATGTCGCGGCGTGACGCGTGCTGTGCGCGCTAAACGTCGCTACATCAATGCCGCTCTCGCCAAGCACTTGCTTAATCCACCGGCTAATGGATTGAGCAGATGCATTTTTGTGAGGTTTTTTAAATGTTAATAAAAGATTTTGGGACTTTTCGTTCATTAAATTTGATGTTATATAAAGATAATCTTCTATCACAGTCGCCGGGCAGATATTTCTGTTATCATGGAAATATGGAAGAAACAAAATGGGTTGCTCACGCCCTACGGCTGATGTTTTAATTAAATCATTAATCATTATCTTAATGCCATTTGGACCTACCATAATATTTTCTATTTTAATTAACGATAGTGTCTGCACTCTATGTGCAGTACATATAGCTAACAAAATTGACAACTTTTTTGTTATTTTTTCCAGAGAGATTTCTCTATTAGGGCTCCAGGTGGCGATATGATTTAAGACCACCTGAGGATCCCAGGTATTGCTATATTTAGGAATCATCGGCTTTAGTTTATAAGCACCTTTCAATAATCTTTTGATTTGGTCATCTGAGCCGATACTACTTCCAAGTAGGAGCGACAGTGCGGATCTATGACTATTTAATGATCCATATGACGATCCTTTATTAAATTCCTTTGTTAAAAATGAAAGTACAGAGGGAATCGAACCCTCATAAAAATTCACGCTATTATCAACGCAAAATTGCCACCATAATTTGTAAGACAATTATACTGGCGCAATGTATTTTCTGAAATAGAAGCTAGCATAAGACTCAGTGCCGCGACTGGAGTTCCTCGGCTCGAAAATGCGCTCCGGAGAGCTTCGCGGCTGCCAGGGTAAACTGGGTCAATTTCTGATTCCGAGTTCTGGAACAATTAAATTGTTCAATGTGGCAATTTGCATTAAAATATATTATATCGGATATTAATAATCTTGATAATAGCGGGAACCACGGTTGAGACGGCCAATAGGGAAATACTAGTATACCCGTGGCGTTATCGTATATAATCTTATTTAAACACTTAAGAATCAGTGCGAATGGTGGAAACGCGTAGAAAAGTGTATTGTGCCAGCTAATAGTAAAAGCATCAACGGTGAGGGCGTCTGGGTCTGGTTTCCACTATACATATGTTTGACATTTGGCAGAGGTGCGAGAAGCAAAGAGCTCAATTTGAGGAAGACCAAGTTGTAAAGTTATCATATCAAAAGCTTCCATACTCAAAGTCCATTCATTATCTGGATTTTGTCTCCGAGATTCCCTGTCTGCTTCTTCGTTGTCTTTTGTGTTAATGTAAGAAGCGAAAAGCCATATCTTACGCTCTTCGCACCACTGCCAAATAGACCTTGTTAGGCTATTTAAATGAGGAAACTGGATTCCTCCCATTCGATTGATGTAACTTATCGCAGTGGTATTGTCAATACGCAACAACAGTGCACAATCAGATTTATGTCGCGCAAAACTTTTTAAGCCTAAAAAGACTGCGAGTAACTCCAAATAATTAATGTGATATACTAGTTCTTCGTCTTTCCATGCTCCATTAGCACACACGCCGTCACAAAATGCACCCCATCCAGTACGGGACGCGTCTGTGAATATTTCTAAATCAAATTTCGCGTTTCCTAAATGATATGAAATTTCATAAAATTATTAGTCCACCAAATTAAGTCTGGTAAAATATCAGCAGGAAGTTTAACTTTTTTCTCGTAATCCTGATATTTTTGAATAGCAAGGAATTTATACCTCTCGAGTAGCTTAGTGTACAACCAGCCGTATTTAGCCGCTGGACATGCGGCTGTAAGTACACCCAACAATTGAGCATAGTCTCTTATTGTACACACGGGTAATTTAATAAACTTTTTTAATAGCTGTGCTATGTTGTTACGTTTTTCTATAGGAAGAGATATTGACATTTCCACTGAATCGTAAACAAAACCTAAGAATTTACAGCACTGTTGTGGATCCAAGGAACTTTTGTTATAATTTACAACAAAACCTAAGCATTCAAGTAGACGTAGGGTCTCTTTTACATTTTCTTTACATTCGCGGTAGTCCCTTCCAATGCATAAAATATCATCCAAATAAATAGTCGAAGTAAATCCCTGATTTCTTAAGTGCGATACTACTTCTTTCATAATTTTGGTGAAAGTTCTAGGTGCTACTGAAATTCCGTATGGTAATGCTGTAAATTCGTATGTAATGTTGTTATATTCGAAGCGTAAGTATTTTCTATGAGCCTTAGCTATTGGTACAAGTAGGTATGCTTCCTTTAAATCGATGGTAGCCATAAACCCATTTTCTGGAATTAATTTGGAAGCGGTACTAAAATCTTCCATTTTAAAATGGGATTTACAAACGAATTTGTTAAAATTTTTTAGGTTAAGAATGAACCTATAGCCACCATTCGATTTAGGGGTTAAAAAGACTTTTGAAATAGCACCTAAATCAATTAAATTTTGTACCGCTAGTTTCATTTCATTATGCTCTTGGCTTGAAAAAGAATTTACAGGTTTAACAGATTGAGTAACAGGTCCAGTAAAGGGGATGGGGAATCCCTTTTTTATCCAATTTAATATGGTACCATTATTAGTAATATTGAGCCAACACTTATAAAAGGCTTTAAGGCGACCGGCGTGTACCTGTGTTACTGCCGCGCCGGCGCACGTGGCTTGGTGTACACCGCCCTGGACTGCGTCTGCGCGGAGGTCGTCGCTGTCGGCCTGCGAGCTGCCGGCGTGTTCCACCGCGGCCCGCCGCGCCCCCGACGACTCGCCGGATGAAAACGAGCGGGCCTCGTCCAGTTTCCCTGATACCGATAATATGATGGTCCTGCTCCTGCAGATTGAGACGTATTTGAACTGGCTGGCGTCGCAACTGACTTCTTAATCTGTGAGCTCTGTCTTTCAATCGCTTTTGAAGCCTTAATCTTTTCTGAAAGTTTACTGCCGAAAAGGGTCTCGTCTCTCTCGACATCCTGTATCAGGTTCAGGAACACTTTTTCCAATCCTGGAGTGACCAATTTTACGCGAGCCTGCGATTCTAAATAATGTAGGTCAGATAAGATCCGACACCCATCTGATAGGGTTTTTATCGCTTGTACCTTACTTTGTTTGTCGTCGGTTGTTAGAAGTAAAGTCATAGCTTTGTTCATGGCAGATATGCCAATGCCTAGCTGCTGTTGAACTGCCTCAATTTTCTTGTCGCGACCTCTTGCTACATCTGTAACTGCCGCAGCAATCTCGGCGTTTAAGGATGGTGCTCTTTACAATTTACAGTTTTCTGGTATAGTGTATTCTTTTACAAGTTTATCCTTAACTTCTTTATCCAAACCTTTGCGCAATATAGGTAACCACCTCTGCGCCAAGTCGGGGTGAATATTTTCGCCATATTTCGGGACATCGTCCGTGGCCTCCCCAAGAGCGGTCAATAATTCAGGATCGACTGCAGGGGTCGTTTCGACGATGCATACCTCCGCTTGAGGTGTATGTGGTGCCTGATCCTCATTTGAAAGTGGAAGTGGCATTTCCATTTCCTCATTCACCTCATTTTCAATGGCTGGGGCTCTATGTGTTCTAAAAATATAAAATTAATATTTTTAATTTGAGGGTAGATTACAAAATATTCGCACATGAAATCCGTAAGGTACTTTAAATGCGTGTGGTTTTATAACCAAATGTAATATCGGACATGATTATATCCTTTGTACTGCTATCGTGTTGACTCACGGCCAGGGACCGGAAAACCCCTTCATTTGATTAATCGTTTCGATAGGGTAACCCTATTAAAGTCTTACCCTAATGATAGGGTTACCCTATCATTGGGTTACCCTATCGATATGGAAATCATTTTGAATAGGCTTAACCCTTTTCAATGTGGTTTCCGAGTCGAATGGGGTAAAGATAGCTTTAATATTTACCGCTTACCCTATCATAGGGCTACCCTTTTCCTGTCTCTTTTCCACGCAGGCAGGCGGTTCTATCTTTCTCATTTGAAATGGAACAGGAGAGGTGGCGGCGGAACAAATTGAGTAAATATAAGATTTGCTGTCGTTTATTCATTCTGGAAAAGTCACACTCACAGTCCAGTCCTCTGCTCACGTACACAACTTTCAATTAAAGAATTTCTGTTAAAGAAATGTGTCTTACGTTCAGTTTATTTTTGCATAGTTCGCACGTACTGATGAGATGGGCAATAATTATTTTGAATAAGAATAAAAACACAATTTTTATTCATATTCAAATCGATTTGACAAAAACCAATATTCATCCTCCTAGTGTTTGTCCCGGCTTTTGC
This sequence comes from Pammene aurita, assembly GCA_947086415.1. NCBI lineage: Eukaryota > Metazoa > Arthropoda > Insecta > Lepidoptera > Tortricidae > Pammene > Pammene aurita. Next base: position 15,270,237 of record OX352313.1, read on the forward strand.
CACGACTCAGTTGAGCCTGTGGTCCGCTTGGCAACCTAATCCCATGAATTGGCGTAGGGATTGGTAGTGGTTTTCAGCTAATTATGGGATATACGATTTTTTAAGCTCACATTGTCATTCACATTATAAATATTATTTGAAAAGGGGTATTTACCATGTATATTAGCGTTATTGGGCACTCGATATTTCGGGTGCGAGGTAAATACCCCGTTTCAAATAATTAATATTTATAATTAGGGGATGTCATTTCGAAAATTATTTCTTTTTTATAATCCAAGGTTATATACTTTTTACTGAAAAATAGTCATGGTAGTTATTTTCGGTTAATTATTCGGGGTGTATAAATTATATCTGTTTTAAAATTCAAGAGACTGGTTTTTTTTTATTATTATTATACACGGTAAATCTGAGTAACCCGAAAGATTTCAACCATAAATTCCTGAGGTCATAAGGAGTAATAAATGTTTTACGAATTTAGGTCGATTTCGCAAAAAAATTTTTTTTTTCATTTTTCGGATTTTTAAAATGCTTTTGAACATAAAAACATAAATGTTATTGGTAAAACTGTCAATTAAAATAAATTAGTACATTTTGGCCACGACCACTCTGTAAAGAGTGTAACGACAAAGAAGAAGAACTCTGAAACTAGGCTAATTCCAGAAAAGTTTATACGACATTTTAGTCTCAGTCAATTATTTATCAGTATCAGGAATTTATGGTTAAAATCTGTCGGGATACTCAGATTCACCGTGTATATAATTTTTTTTTTTCATTTTATATTTTAAAAAATTCAGTGTATAATATTTTTGTTAATTTTATTTGGTTTTTTTTCATTTTTTTTTTATTTTTTTTTTCGTTTTATTTTAATTTTTTTTCCGTTTTATTTTCGTTTTATGTTCATTTTTTTCCGTTTTATTTTCGTTTCGTTTTCGTTTCGTTTTCGTTTCGTTTCCGTTTCGTTTTCGTTTCGTTTTCGTTTCGTTTTAGTTTCGTTTTCGTTTCGTTTTCGTTTCGTTTTCGTTTCGTTTTCGTTTCGTTTCCGTTTCGTTTTCGTTTCGTTTTAGTTTCGTTTTCGTTTCGTTTCGTTTTCGTTTCGTTTTCGTTTCGTTTTCGTTTCGTTTCGTTTTCGTTTCGTTTTTATTTTCGTTTTTTATTTTCGTTTTTTATTTTCGTTTTTATTTTAATAGTAGATTGTACAACAAGTGCATAAAACGTACGATTTTACGCGGTTTAAGAGTGTAAAATGGGTTTTATGGACGAGGGTTACATTCTAATTTTCACTTCATTTGCGAGGAAATTATTTATCGGTAATCGTAAAACAATTTCAAGTTCTAACAAAAATATTACAATGAAAACAAATATGGTTCCAACCAATAAATTTTTTAATATATTTTTTTGAATTTTTAAAATGTGAATTTAGAAATTTTCTACCAAGTCATCAAAACATTTCGGGGCATTTCTAAACTATTATCAACTCCTATTTTATTTGATTTCATTTATTTAATTATAGAAAACACGCAATTCAAATAATTATAGCAATACTCAGATAGAATTAGCGGAAAAATCATAGAAAGTACAGTCAATTCCTATTGGACGGGAAAAAAAATGTTTGTATAGATCAAAGTGTCAGGAATTGATATCAATAAAATTTATAAGTGATCAATATTGGGCGCGAAGGTGCCAAAAAAATGGTAAAAACCAGTTTTTCGCTTCTAGAGGAAAAACTACGGGTCGGACCAAAAATAGTTAAATGTAACAAATGTGCGCAATTATAAAACAAAGAGAATGAGCCTCGGTAGAGCAAAATCGGTCCTGAGGATCGTCCGCAATTCGTAAAAAAACACATTTATTTTTGCAAATATTGTAAATTCAATAACTCGCGTTCCGGAAGTGCTGGAGAGCTGAAATTTGAATATGATGTCAGTTTTGTGGTCGTCTAACTACAGTTAATTGTTCAAATAAAAATATTGTAAACTTTTTGCAAACCGTCGACTTTTGCAAAAAGTGACCTTTTTTTAAATCGATTGGGAGGGTATTTTAATTTTCGAAAAACGTTATAATTTCGGTTTCTATGCATTAACGAGGAGTTGAACTACAAATTTCCAAATTTACATATCATTTGACAAGGAATAAACTTGTTTAAATAGTTTGAATAGGTGCCATTTGTAATAATGCTTCATTTCTCTTAAAATTAAATAACCATGTTTAGCTGACCTCTTCTGCCCTAGTAATTATTCTTATACAAAGGTCAACTTACACTGGATAATTTTTTTTCACATGAATTATAGAAAAATAATAATAAAAATAGTCAATTTTAGTCTATGAGTGTAAAATAATTTTGTCCAGCTAGATCGGGCGTTTGGGCCATAGTGCGTCGCCGCCGCGCGCGCAAAAAGTGCCTGAACTTCATAGATTATTTAAACAACTTTATAAAGGAGAAGAACTTTATTCGAAAACAAGTCATTAGATTTAAAACTACTTAAAAAATAAAATTACAAATATATCATTAATTAATTATAGATACGTATCAAAACTTTGCCCTTTAGCCAGGGTGCCCATCACGCAGGCAGCATTCCCGCGCTGAATAGCAATCGCTATTCTTTGAGCGAGAAAGCTGCCCGCGCGAGGGTCACCCGTTGCGTCCCTCAACCGCTTACTTATCTCCTTGTAGAGCCCACGCGCGCTTTTTCCCCAAGGGCCGAGTGTCTCGACGCCAAATGCAACAAAATCGTACTGGGCGCCGAGACAGCTATACTTCCCGACCTTGGATCGCTCTCGGGCATCCGCCGCTGCCCCAGCTTGTTTGGACGTGGCTGGCAAGTAGGACACTGCCAACGTATCAGCGCAAGTAGCGTCCCACACCAGTGCACGGCCCATCCGCCAGGGGATCAACGACATCCCGTCTGGACGCTTGCCGTCATCCCGTACAATCCGAGGCTCAAGAGCCACGGGGACGCATGCGCTGGCAAGCGCCCTTCTCAGGATGTCGTTGAGTGCAGCGTGACGGGACAAGCGGCCGGCGCCCGAGGAGCAGGCGAGTCCATGGTGACCAAAGCTATCTACTGCAGCTCCACAGGAGATGCAATTGTGGTCCACGCACACATCAACTCCGATGCGGAGAGCGACTGCAATTCGGAGTGTGCCCGGATCAATAAAAGTACCTAAGTTAGGTGACGGGTAGGCGTGAAGCCATTGCCCCGATTCTGGCCTGGATGCTGCCAGCAGCCTGGCTCGGTCCCGCCCGGATGAGGAGTCGATCAAAGACTTTATGGTAGCGGCGGAAGCTAACGAGTCCCATGCCCTTTGTAATTTTGGTCTTGATGGTAAAGTTGGGCTCGATCCAGCTAGCCAGGCGTTCTTAGCCTCAACCAAGCACGCGATCTCGCAGTTTGCAGTCATTGAGACTTTAAGGATTTTACCTGCGAGATCTTGTGTGCTGTGGGTTGATGATAAGAAGGCCGGCAAGGCCACGCTCGAGATTTTTCGAGTTCCCAAACCGCCATATTTGTCAAATGATTTGTAAACTTGGAAATTTGTAGTTCAACTCCTCCTTAATGCATTGAAATCAAAATTATAACGTTTTTCGAAAATTAAAATACCCTCCCAGTCGATTTAAAAAAAGGTCACTTTTTGCAAAATTTGACGGTTTGTAAAAAGTTTACAACATTTTCATTTGAACATTTAACTAGTTAGAGGACCACAAAACTGACATCATATTCTAATTTCAGCTCTCCAGAACTTTCGGAACGCGAGTTATTGAATTTACAATATTTGCAAAAAAAACGTGTTTTAACCAGTGTAAGTTGACCTTTGTATAAGAATAATTCCTAGGGCAGAAGTGGTCAGCTATACTTGGTTGTATAATTTTAAGAGAAATGAAGCATTATTACAAATGGCACCTAAAAAAAATTATAATTAACTTAAACTATATTTAAGTATTTTAATTCTGCTATTCTTATATTTTAGATGCCATTTGCAATAATGCTTCATTTCTCTTAAAATTAAATAACCATGTTTAGCTGACCTCTTCTGCCCTAGTAATTATTCTTATACAAAGGTCAACTTACATTGGTACTTTTTTCACATTGCGGACGATCCTCTAAACAGATTTTGCTCTACTGGGGCTCATTCTCTTTGTTTTTTTATTGCGCACATTTGTTACATTTAACTATTTTTTGTCGGAGCCGTAGTTTTTCCTCTAGAAGCGAAAAACTGGTTTTTACCATTTTTACCATTTTTTTGGCACCTTAGCCACCAATTACTTAGATACCAATAAAATTTATAAGTGAATATTGGGCAATATTCACTTATAAATTTTATTGGTATCAATTCCTGACACTTTGATCTATACAAAAAAAAATTCTTATCCAATAGGAATTGTCTGGGCCAGAAAGCTTATTCTATCTGAGTACAAGAATATAATAAAAGAACAAGTTTCAGTATTCTACGAAATTTTACTGTTCAATTAAATTGTGCAATATATTTTGACTCTGTTTGGCTGTTGAGCCACATTCTTGGTCTTAGAAGAAAATTTTTCTTTATGCCCTAGAGCTTAAAATGCGATTTTATATCGTCCACGCACGATTTAAAGTCGAACTTTACGAGCATGAGAAGTGAAAAGAGTATATCTGCCTACCGTGGATTTTAAAACAGATATAATTTTTGCTGGGCATAAGGGAAACTACGCCTTATTGGGATTAGGTCCAGTTTCCACACGATGTTTTCTTACACCGAAAAACCCAGAATACATTCTTATACGCGGAACATTATTTAAAATAATTCTGTTAAGAATCAATTATTTTTATTACATTTTCTCGCATATGAATTAGTCCCGACGAAATTATTTTGAATCATTTTAACGGGAAAAAATCAACGTAAGTTTATTCTTACGATATTTTTTTCATATAATCATTTTATTCTTGAGTGTCCAACAATGACTGATATTGATCGTTTCATTATACTAGAAGTATCGGTGAACGGCGTCACATTTTGCTGGAGCCATTGAAACAAAGTACTACCTATAACTAGAATAACACCAAATTATATATTTTAACACTTCACACTATGCATTTGATTTTGGTTCCTATAAGCCTGGGTCTAAGATTCAATCGACTCGAGCCGTCACGCTCGAATGGCAAGAACATAAACACCGGCACCACACAACGATCTTTTAGCGCACTAACAAGCAATAATAGCGTCTAGATCAAAGGCGTAAGTACGAAAACATACGCAAAAAGATTCTTGTTTGTCTGTAGGCTCGCTCGTGCCGCCAACCGGCAGCGCTTAGCTCGTAGGATGCTCGAATAATAAATAAGCCAAATGTATTGGTCACAGAGTTTAAAATAGCTTAATCGCATTTGAAAAACCCTATCTGATAGGGAAACCATATGCTGGGTTGTAACCACTTACCCGAATTAACTGTATTGACATGGTTAGCCTTTCGTTCGGGTAAGTAAAATGATACGCTTACCGAATTGATAGGGTTTTTAAAAACAACTCTATTAAATACCCAATCTAATACCCCTTTAATGGTTACCGGTTCCGGTCCCTGCTCACGGCCAACCCCCAAGCATAATTTTACCTTCGTGACGACTCTCGGCCGCCCCCCAGGTTTATAGTTACCATACGTGGACTCACGGTCCGCGCGGTACTAAGGTCATGTATTCTACCACAATGTGCAACTTTATGTTAAAATAATTACACTCACCTGACTTTTCTTCAGAATCTGACGAATCTGACAACACTCTCAAAACCCGGCGACGACGGTTGAACTTTTTATCTTGTAATTTTCGAATTTTCGGCGAATAATATTCGATTCGTTCTTCGGCACTACGCTTAGGCATAATGAAGAACTTGTAATAGCTTTTAAATGCAAAACCGTTAACTTATCTCGTGCGTTCGTTGCCTCGCAAGAATAAAGAATGAGCAATGGCGGCAAACTATAGTGCCCACCTAGGGTAGGTGTAGAAGTGGGGATATAAGACTGTTTGAGCTAAGGTTTTTGCTACCCACTCTAAACATGCGATGAGTTGCCTAGTAGGTTAAAGGACTATAGTAACAGGTCCAGTAAAGGGGATGGGGAATCTCTTTTTTATCCAATTTAATATGGGCGTTTAAGGATGGTGCTCTTAACAATTTACAGTTTTCTGGTATAGTTTATCCTTAACTTCTTTATCCAAACCTTTGCGCAATATAGGTAACCACCTCTGCGCCAAGTCGGGGTGAATATTTTCGTGCGATTCTAAATAATGTAGGTCAGATAAGATCCGACACCCATCTGATAGGGTTTTTATCGCTTGTACCTTACTTTGTTTGTCGTCGGTTGTTAGAAGTAAGGTCATAGCTTTGTTCATGGCAGATATCTGGTTTTTATATCTGAAGAATGAAGCTTAAGAAATATAATTATTAACAGCTTTCTAAGAAGAGGTTCTCAATGGGAATTTTCTGCCACCAAAATTTAGATTTGCCACTAATATATATCCCCTAATTGGGTACTTTCCTGGGTAAAAAAAAAATTTGTCAATCAAACAATAATTGGTGAAGATATAGCCCGTTGAAGTTCCGCGTGACGTCACATTAAACATTATGCTAAAAACAGTACTGAAATGTGACGTCACGCGGAATTTTAACGGGCTATATCTTCACCAATTTTTGTTTGATTGACTAAATAAAAATACGTGTCCAATATTTTTTGATAATCTAACTGACGGACTAAATATATTTTTTTAGAAAAGTAGCCAATTATAATCTGCCTCCGGTTTCCAACTTTGAAATACTAAATTAATGGATATTTGTATCCAATATTAACTTTGATCGCCAGATTTGTATTTCCAGAATAGTAGATCTACCACCAAATAAAAAAAAACTTAAACAAATACAAAAAAAATGTTGGTTCGACAAGGTGTCGGGGGAGACACGGTCTTTCTTTAGTAGATACTATGTTTAAAAGTACTGCTAATATTATAAGTAACTCTAATTCTAAGACTTACTAGGTAAATAAAACTAATTTATTTCGGACAATAAAAATCTATAGGTTTACAATTCGTCACATCAAAAATTAAGTTTCGTTAAAATTAAAGAAAAGCTAAATATAATATTTAAAAAATCAAAATTAAAAATATACAGCTATAAACTCTGCAAATAAAGTAAACAAACTATTTTTTTTACTATTTTACAAAAATTTACAAGTTGGTAGATACATCATTTAAATGATTAGATCTTCTGTGCGTGTGTGTGTGTGTGACAAGGATGATATAGACATGGATGGACAATACCCATACAAAATCGCGTTCTCTTTTCAGGTTAAAGCACTAGCGTCATCTATCGGTCACACCAGACACTAAATCCTAGTTTCTAATACTTTGTTCGTCGCTTAACGCTGACAGAATAACTCGACTCCAGACTCGACAGATGGCGCTGTGGCACTGTGTACCGAGAACAAACGTATAGCCTGAACGCGATTTTGTATAGGCATTGTCAATCCATGTCTTAATCATCCTTGGTGTGTGATTATGAGTATTTTTTATCCCCGGCTACACTACAGCTTCGTGAATAGCCCTGGCAAGCCCCCCACCGGGTGCTCAGGTGGTTGGCCTCTTCCCCTCTCCGTTTTTAGGTCAGATACTAATTGCTCGCGACTGCTGTTTTGCTTCGGCATGGGAATGAACACTTGTATACAAAAATAAAACTACATACATATGTACATGATTGTGGTAGTTTTCGTCCACTCTTGTCAGTTTTCCGTCCATACTTATTTATATGTGTGTATTCAAGTTTTTCCCAAAATAGAAGCTAAAAATTAAAAAATCTACTAAAGAATAAACTATAAATATAAAATTTGTTGACCTTAAAAAGTTTTTCCCATTTATTTGCAGCAGTTTAATTAATCAAATGGACGGTAAACTGGACCTGGACGGGAAACAAGAACAATTACACTATAGGCACACCTATAGCGATTTAAGTATATTTTACGCTAGCTCGGGCCTTTGCTTTTGGGAATGTGGAGTCTTAATTAAGTGAAGTCGATTCTTTTTTGTTTAAAATCTTTTGCACTGAGTGGACGCGTGTTAAAAACATTAGCATGGAAAGCCGAGGGAAACTTGGTTTACCCTTCTATCTAACCTGCAGTGAAAAAGGTTCACTGAAATTCAGACAAGCTGATAGAAATCAAGTTTTATTTACGCCCCGCCACTGCAACCTTGTCCTACTGAAATTGACCGGATTTTTCCGGTCACGCGGTCAATATTTGTTTACATTATAAAAACCAATTAATCTAGTTTACGGTTAACGTAAGTAAAACGAATTTGTAAACAACGCGTCATTCAGAAAATTCGAGTTGCGTGTTTACCAGGAAACATACGGGGTGGTTTTTCCACGAACCTACGGTTTTTGATCCAATTAGAAATGAGTCGGCATCAAAGGGGTGCTACGTCCGTCTGTTCGCGGTCTAGTTCAGTGACCGTTAGCACTAGAAAGCTGAAATTTGGTATGAGTATGTACATTAATCACGCCGACATAGTGGTAGAATAAAAACTGGAAAAATATTTTTTATTAGGGCACTTCCCGTATACATGAAGAGGACGGGTGGTTTTTTTTTATCCAAGCTTATCGTGTTGGGTACCTATCGTTGGATAGGTCTTTCAAAAAGAATACAGTTCTTTTCAAACATTTTTTGGATAAAACTAATAAAGTTTCGTAAATAATAGCTCTGGAAGTTCAAAAAAGGTCCCCCCCGTCCAACTTTTGTACTGTGGGTCCAAACAATTCGAAAAAAATTATGGAAGTACTTACTTTCAATGTAAACTATATTGAATACGATCGGTTGAGCCATTTTGAGTTATCATTATCACTCAAAAACGCACAGTAAAAGGACGTAAGTACGGGATAGTAAAATGACGTAAGCGCCGCCAAATATCCCTTAATAAACGACCTTTTGAACGGATGTATTGTAACAGGCCGGCAACTACGGAACCCTACACTGCATGGCCCGACATACTGTTCACTGGTTTTTTACTAACAGATAAATATCGAAATGAAGAATAGTTATGGAAACTGTTTGAAAATAGAACTATGTAGGTGGGATTAAACTATCCCGTATTAGTCAGTCTTCATGCATCATCCTGTATGGCCTGTAATATGTCAGACTCGCGTCGCGTGCTGACCTGCAATTTGAAAACTAATGTAAATAACAATTGACCTTAGTGGTTAAGTGTTAGGGGTGGGTTTTCAATGACTGCTGCCTTGAAAGGAGTGTGGTTAATCTAAGAGGCATTTTTAATTCATGTTTTTTTTTATACCACGACGGTGGCAAACAAGCATACGGCCCGCCTGATGGCAAGCAGCTACCGTAGCCTATGGGCGCCTGCAACTCCAGATGTGTCACATGCGCGTTGTTGAGTCTTTACAAAAAGGAGGATTCACGGCTGAAGGAACAAGAGGGTCCCTCATCGTTAACACACTGGGTCCTCTATGAGCTCTTTGGCAACCTTAATCACCAGCAGAAACACAATTAACACTATGAGTAGGGTCTAGTGCTATTTGGCTGTGGTTTTGGTGGAGGTACTACTTGGCCAGTCGGCCTCTGCTCCAGATTTGATCAAGATTCGTTGTGCTGTGCCCTACAACACATAGCGAGATGACATTCGCAGTACCCATACCTCTCTTTTGCACGTAGTTTAAGGACATACCTGTGTCCGGACGTAGTTTAAGGACATACCCAGGTCCAAAGTCAATAAAATCATGTAGAATAACTAATAAGCCATGCTAGGCCATGCGTGGTTATTTTTGTACGAATGGGGAAGTTTGCCAGATGGCGCCAGCATAGGTTGTAGCATCCAGATCAAACAAAAAAGTTGTTGACACTACTGGTAGGATAGACGTTACGGTACGGTACAACCTATAGGCAACCCAAGTAACACATCAAATCAGTATAACGGCCGTCTTACAGCATATATGTATGCTTTTAGCATTTTGAGTTCGTTTTATAGTAGCATTATAAACGTTTATAGTGCTGATATAGCTCTTAAATAGGCACAAATTACCCAGCTTGAGATCCTATATAGGTTATTTAATAGCATTACAGGCGCATTATGTCTGCGCTATTAGCATTATCGTTGTCATGGAAAGTGCCAATCGCATTAAAGAAGCATTAGTACGCTCTATTAAGTTGCCAACCGCATTAAAGAAGCATTAATACGGCCAAAAAACTTGCTAATCGCAGTAAAGAAGCATTAGTACTCTCGATTAACTTGCCAATCGCAATACAAAAGCATTATACTAGCATAAGAGTGTAGTAAAATAAACCTTACGTCAATGCAAAAACGTCTCTAACACCCACGGAACAAATGTTATAATACAATGAACGTTGTGATTTAACAACTTTGTCTCGCAATATAAAATGGACGAAGACGGTACAAAAAACTGAATGAGTGACACGTCATATTTGTTTGCATCCTAACAAAATTTATAAAAGTTTTTGACTCTTTGACGTTATTATATCCTTCAAATATTACTGCGCAATGTAGTTTACTGTAAATGTGTATATATGTTTTATTGAAAATTTTCACGCGCCTTTGATTTAATGTGGTTTTGCTATAAAATATTATAAAGAGGTATGCGTCAAATAAACAAAACAATTGTGTAATCCTCGTATAGAACGAGTTTTGCATTATTAACATAATAGTGTTGGTTGAGCAGTCTTAAATTAAGTAATTTCATTATTATATAGGTATTGTTGTGTGCAGACCGGATTACCACGTGGAACCAAGCAGCGCTGACCCGCTGTACCATTTACCAGGTCATGTAGGGAGATGAATAAAAACACTTATTTAGAATTGTAAAACATTTGAGCAGTGTAGTTGCAGGTGTTTCCCCGCTGGGAGTAGTTGTAGAAGTGAGCGGTGAGAAGTGAATGAGCAACGAGTACGTCTTCTTTGGTGTCGTCCGCTGCTCCTCTTATGATGGGGGCAGGGGTTGGAGTGCCCGCATGGCTGCTATGACTCCTGTGTCATGCCGCATCCCACTGCGGTGGGATGGTCGCTCGTCGTCTTTTTGGGGACGACTTGACGTCTGGTGTGGCTGCGGCGGGCCCGATGGCCCTGCCGCAGCGATGGTGTCAGGTGTGGTCCGCGGCGGGCCCGATGGCCCAGCCGCGGTGATGTCATCTGCTTCGTGTCTTGGCCCTGGTGTGCCGCGGCGGGCCCGATGGCCCAGCCGCGGTGCTGGCGTCTGCTGCTATCCGAGGTGAAGCAGGGCCCGTGGTAGAGCCCGGGCCCTGCGCTCGGGAGGCCTGATGTAGTGGGGCGCGATGTTCTGGAGGTGTTCGTAGCCAGAGTTGTCCGCGCGGTCAAACATGACCCGCGCGAGCCTGACTACGAACTCCTCCAGGCCCTCCCACTGTAGTTCTTCGGCGATGGTGGCGTTCCTCTTGCGTCTCGGTGCCTTGGTGAGGATGCGTAGCGCCATCGTCTCTTGCCGTCTTAGCTTCTCCTTGTTTGTCCTGCAACAGAAAGAATACCAGGCAGGTGCGGCGTAGGTAAGTCCCAACGAGTACGAGTGCTGACCTCTTTTATGGGTTTCCTAGCGTGCTCGTACTAGTGGCTGGTATGTGCCGTGTAAGTTAGATATTTATTGGCGAATAAGCTTACAGTATTACATGTTTGTAGGAGGGTTAAAATTGATATTTATATGGGACATTTCTTCATAAATTAGTACAAAATTCTTATAATCTAGACATTTTGCGTATTATGACATGAATCAATGAAGCAATAAAATTAGGACATAAATCAGTACTTAAGAACTAGACATGGAAACACAATATTTATACACGTTATTAAATTACAAATCATAAACAAATGGGTATAAATAGAGAAAATGATTGACTTAGATCTAGTTACACAAAAACAACAGTAATTTTAAGCTATCTGCGACAGGTATTGTCCTTGTATAAATAGGTCCGCATGATTTTATTTTTAGGTTATAAATTATTTACAAAATGGCGTTGGTCTATATAGACGGAGAGCTAGCCACGTCAGATATGACACAATAATGAGAGCAACCAAACCCCTCTAGTCAGTTTGGTATACTATGCTTATTTCTAGATCTGGACATCTGGCAGCTTAAAGTGGTGGAGGTCAAAGAATGCAAACCATTTCAAGAAAATAAATCCGAGAGATCTGGGTTTGATGCAATATTATGAGAAACTATACAATATTAAGAGAAATTATACAAAAGTTTATGTTGGGAGAAAGTAGTGCCAAACGATGTATAATAAAATATAGTTCATACACACACACATAGTTTGTCGCCTACTGTTTTTGTTTCCGTAATAATCATACATCGGGGTTTTCGGTGCGGGAACGATTTGAGAAAGAGTAGAGATAAACAGATAGGTTAGTCTGAGAAAATATCATATTATGCCTAATGAATAACTACCTCTCTGTGAATAGCATACACACTATGATACGAGTTTTTTTTCTCAGAGGCATGTTTGTATTGACTATTATATAGTATTTTAAAAATGCAATTGCATATCCGAAATTTATTAACTAGATCTACCTAAGACAAAGACAAGGTATAATAAGTGTCAAATATTAATCTTGACGTCCGATATTTATGTACTATTTGGTTAACTGAAGAGGTTGACAATGATCAGTCATTACATGAATTAATAAAAAAATACTTGAAAAAATCATAGGTATATGTACCTACAATATATATACATAATAGTTAGCTATTACATATAAATTGTATATACCTATGATTTTTTCGATCAATTATTCATTAGGTAGAAACCTGCTAGAGTACATTCTGTTTTTTAAGTTAATGCCTACTCTTTGGCTCATGTCAAACATTCCCGCACCGAAAACCCCGATGTATGGTAATAAGTAATAATATACAATAATTTTTGGTCTAAAATTTTTTTTATCGATTTTTGACCAGTTTTGAGTCGATATTCCAACATATTCACTACAGATAGAATTATAAGGCAAACGACTATCGGTTCTTGAATCTTTTATTTCCATTCTGTAGAGCCGGATCTTGAAATAAATGAGCCGTTATTTTTTTATGATATTTTTAAAATATGGTCTAAAAAACACTTTTATCGATATTCGAATGGTGTAAAGAATCTTACATATACGTAATCTACATATTAGGGTTCCTCTTTTATGTCTCTAAAAACTGTAGAGAGATTTTAATTTTTAACTAATTAAAACAAAATTTATGACCATAAAACCACTTTTTTAGCCTAAACCGGTTCTATTTTGATGTCAAATATCTCGAAGACAATGAATATTGAAGTAAATATAGGATACTATATTGTTTAAAGCCGTCACTGATAATATGATAAGCTATATAAATCATTAGAAAACTAAGGGAATCAGATCTAAGGTCGTTGGCGCCAGGGAGCCCCTTAAAATATAGGCCCTGTCCTTTATAACTGAGACAACTTCGGCAATTTTTACCTAGTTTGGTATTACTATTTTCCAATTAAAACATTTTGCTAGTCTGTCACTGTGACCTCCACCCATTAAAAACTGCCAGATGCCAGGATCTAGCAATAAGAATAGTATAGCAATCTAACCAGACGGGTTTTGTTGCTCTCATTATTGTGTCATATCTGACGTGGCTAGCTCTTAGTCCAATAGCAGCTCAGTGATCCTTAAAAAATGCCTTATTTATGCCTACAGCATTACACGTGAATAATTATGCTATTAAACAACATCAAGCATTATATACTACTTAAAATTGCTATTGTAGACCCTAAGGCACTAAAACAGCTAAAAGCTGTATAGGGGCTGTTCATAAATTACGTCATCAATTTTTGATGATTTTTACCCCCCCCCCCCACCCCTAAAATCATCCAACCCTCCCCCTGCCAAATAAAGTGACGTCATTAAAAAAAATGCGTTTTAAGCTTAATTGTAAAATAAAAAACTATTTAGTAGATAATATTTTATAGCATTAAAAGTTTATAGAAACACGACTTTCATTCCTTTTTTTACACATTGATGATGTGATCTTCGGAATGACCGCCCCCCCACCCAGTGTTGCCAATTTAGCATTTTATAGCATACTATCATCTCAATCAGCATTTTATTTTAGCATTTAGCATATAGCATATTTTTTTAGCATATTTACACGAAGCAAGAAAGCAGAATACAACGATATTATTTCGTAAGAAAATTAATTTCTGTTATTAAAAATTGTACATCTGTTTTCGAACGGTTATTATTTTTTACATACTTAGGGACCTTGACACATGGTCGCCACCAAGACTCTCAAAAAAATGCCCAGTCACTACATAATCCATATACTTTTTCTGAAAATTTGGCTGATTTGATCAGGTCTGGCATATTTTTTTTGTTATAGTATGGTGGACAATCAACCAAATCCGAGATTATAGGCTCAAGGGCACATATAAAATGAAGTTGGCATATTATTAGCATTTTTTCATCCTCACTCTAGCATATTCAGGACCATTCGAGTTGGCAACACTGCCCCCACCCCTCCTACGTCATGCTACCATCATCCGATGCCCAGACCCCCCCTATTTGAAATGACGTAATTTATGAACAGCCCCTTATAGTGAATTACTTGTCTTTATCATGGTTTATATTATTGCTATTATACAGTATTAGGAATGTATTACCTACTTATAAATGCTATTGTACACCATAAGGCATTACAAATAGCTGAAAGCTGTATAGCGAATTTACGTGGCATTATAATGGCTAATATTCATGCTCTTAAACAGCATTAAGCATTTATTTATTCTATTGTAGAACCTAAGGCACTAAACCAAACCGAAGCATTAGTGTAGCAAACCAAAACGCAACTGTACAGCATTCAGCTGTACAGTTGCATGTGGTTCGCTGCACTAAAACTAATGGCTAAACAAAAGCATTTACATATGCCATTATACAACCGTTATACAGCGTAAAGCATCGTAAAATGCTATTGTAGAACCTAAAGCACTAAAAATAGCTGAAAGCTGTATACCGGATTTACGTGGCATTATAATGGCTAATATTCATGCTCATAAACAGCATTAAGCATTTATTTATGCTATTGTAGAACCTAAGGCACTAAACCACACCGAAGCATTAGTGTAGCAAACCAAAACGCAACTGTACAGCATTCAGCTGTACCGTTGCATTTTGGTTCGTTGCACTAAAACTAAAGGCTTTAAAAAAGCATTTATACATGCCATTATACAACCGTTACAGCTTAAAGCATTATATAATGCTATTGTAGAACCTAAAGCACTTAAGTGCTTTAAAACAGTCGAAAGCTGTACAGTTGCGTTGTGGTTTGCTGCACTAAAGCTAAAGGCTTAACAAAAGCATTTAGATATGCCATTATACAACCGTTATACAGCTCAAAGCATCATATAATGCGACAAGTTGCTCGGTGAACGTATATAAGAGTTTATACGGTCCTTAAGTTCGAAATAAGTTAACTATTCTTATGTTATAATGCTTCCTGTGTTACTTGAGAAGGGTGTCCATCTCCATGAAATGACAGCTACGGCCTTGGAACGTATCGGATACGTTTTCGGGGTTGTCTAAATCCCTTTCGTTTATTTGTCGCATCACCACAGAGAAGATAAAATATTTAAGTAGTGTGTAGTAGTAGCTTTTGTACTAAAATAATAATTAGATTGGGCAAATAAGGTAATAACTCGGATATTTATCTAGTTTTGTATTAAAATTACTGTTAGATTAGGTACATTGAGACAGATTGGGGCAGGTCCAGCAATAATACTAATTAATTACGTACTTGTCAACCCTACAACGTCGAAAGGTAAAATTGTATGAAGACGTCATGTGTCACCGTTCATCTGTCAAAGTTCTGTCAAACGCTGATTTTGTAGGGAAGACGACCTTCTGTATGAAATACTATTATATTATTCTGTGCTATAGTTATCTATACTGACGACATCTGTAGAAAACTTCGACCGACCGACCCGATTACACTAATACACTATAAGTACCATGAATAGAAAAAAACTGTTATCGCAGTTTGGCGAGTAACATAAAATTGTTAAATGTTTTGTACTTTAAAAAATAAAATAAAAAAGATACAATAGGCAAAAATAGCTAAGCGTTTGGGTTCAAAATGATCTACACGCGCGGAGCGGATGTACTCACTGACGGTCCCAAATGTGTTTTTCGCGGAACATCTAATTGAACGTCCTTATACTCCTTATGGATGGACAATCCTTAACAAAAACGATTAAATCCACCTATCTAACTTGTGTTCGTTGAGTAACATTTTTTACTAAGTTAAGGAACAGAAACATACAAACTATCGCATTTATAGTATTAGTAGTATGAGATATCTATCTTGACCTTTAACAGTCTTTTCGTTGTCCACAGCTCAACAGACCTCAACAGCCAGCAAACCCAACAGTGGGACCTCACTCACGATATAGATATCAACTATCTGCCCAACGCGCCCGTCCACAAGGAAGACATCGAAATCTTCGACAAATCGAAACGTCTGGAAACAAACCAAGTTAGAAAAAAACGAAACGTCAGAGGCTTTTCAAGTCAAAGGAGCAAGCGGAATGTGACAGAGCCAGATATGACGAAAGTGCCAGATGACATGGACTTTTTCGATGTGAAAGCGGTGGTGCCGATAAAGATTGACGGCTTGAGGGTGGAGGAGGGTGATAAGGATCCGAAGATAGAGAATGGGATCCCTAGTGTGTTGACTGACTCCAAATTTAAGTTGAGGTAAGGATTATGGAGCGTATGATAATAATAAAATAATAATAAACACAGACAACCCAACATAATAAATAACAAGTGCAGTAACATATTGACAAAGTTTGTTTAAAAATATAATAAGTTAATAATAATAATATGCATTAAAGTTACAGTTTCTCAATCCTAAATATAATAAATAATAATAATTAATAAATATTACAGGACAGTCGTTCACACTAACTAAACTAGTCCCACAGCTTGGGGTGCCTTTTGGCCAGAGCTATGCTATGCAGGTATGCTGCGAGGATGTGAAGCTACGCGTTTCCATTGGTTGGTGTTACGCGTTGATTGGTAGATTCAAACGCATCCATAGTATAGCTGCATAGCATATCTGGTGGAAAGGCAGGCCTAGGCTTGTGTTTTTTGTTCTAATATTAAAATACAGGCCCTGTCCTTTATAACTGAGACAACTTCGGCAGTTTTTACCTATTTTGGTTTTACTATTTTCCAATTCAAAAATTTTGCTAGTCTGTCACTCTGACCTCCACCCATTAAAAGCTGCCAGATGCCCGGATCTAGCAATAAGGATAGTATAGCACTCTAACCTGACGGGTTTGGTTGCTCTCGTTATTGTGTCATATCTGACGCGGCCAGCTCTTAGTCCATTTATTGCCTGTTTCACAATCTCCAGTTAAAGCATATCTGTCAGATAAATGTTTGCTGTCCTTTTCTTTTATATGACTGGAGAAAAGGATAGCAATAATTTTAACTGGCAGATAAGTTTATCTGGAGATTGTGAAACAGACCCTTAGACCAGTACATTGCCTAACTGTCTAAATAAGATACAATAACCGTTCACTTGTTCACAGACTGTTCGGGCAAGGTTTTACCACTCGCACCGTGATCGCGTTTACAGAAGAACCTTTGGAATACGGACAACCTTGCAAGTTTCTCGTCAAGAATGGGGAATACAAGGTAGGTTTGTTTGATTGTGTTACAATGATGGCGATTCATAGACATAGGGTCTCCCCACATCCCCAAATCCGGTGGAAAAAGCTTCATGTCCACGCAATAAGAGCTAACAAGGCACGGTTCGGCTCGGATCGGTCCGGCCGACGCCTGCCGACGCGTCGACGTATTTTTCGCTCGTATTGCGTAGACATAAAGCTTTTTTTATCGGCTATTGCCGATGCCGCGTCGATAGGTGTAGGGAAATCCATACTAGCCATAGACATGTCATGGTAATAACAATACCAAGATCGAACGGGACGGTCTTATTACACTTTCAATAGGTACGACAGAGGTGCTATTATCGTTGGTTCTTGTCATAGTCTCACCTTTATCTTGTTACCCTCCACTCCATTACTTATAGCAGTAAAGGGTCACAAACAGATATAATTCGCGATTTCTTCAAGAATTTCTGTGTTTACTACGAAAAACCTGATCATTTTCTTAGAAAGTTGTGTCGACTAAGGCAAACAATGGTAGTTTTGTTTTGTGCTGTAGAAGTGATTTTATCGTCATCTATGTCTATCCCTTACGGTAATACGCGTGTGCGGTCTCTAGTTAAATTCTTGCTTTGAGTAGCGAATGTACAGTCGAGGAGATAGAATGTTTGTCACCATAGTTTACGACTTTACTTACATTATAAAAGAGTACAAAAGTGACAAACATTCCATTTCCACGACTGTATACAGCGCCACGTAAAATACCGAGTGTTCCGCGTATTTCTTGCTCTATACTCTCCGGATTAGTGACCATACGAACTATTTCCAGGTGATCCCAGAGTCGATAGAGAAGAACCACAACTCAGCCCTCTTCGAAGTTCGAGCACCAGCCCAAATAACAGAAGGCCACCTCTACATCTGCGCAAAAAACCTCCCACCGGGCGTCACCAGCCCTTCAAAAGATAAGGAGAACCATCTCCACCAAGGCACGGAGACGTGGAAACGAGTGGCCATCCATCAGAAGTTGCTACCACTCTGGGTGACCTTGACGCTCATCTTGATATGCTTGACCTTCTCGGCGCTGTTTTCTGGACTGAATCTTGGATTGATGTCGTTGGATCGGACGGAGTTGAAGATAATAGCGAATACCGGGACGGAGCAGGTTAGTAGATAACATAGACACAGAATAGTAGTATATGTAACTGTTACGTAATAAGGGTCCTTAAAATACGCAGGGGAGTTTCATAATAAGATCACATGAGTGTTTAGGTACAGTGCTTTATCCATACAAATTACGTTTTTTTTATGGGACTGACCACCGATTGGCCCTAGTCTCACCAGATGGAAAGTGAAGACAGGGCCTAAGATGGAGCTCACCGGTTCAGTAATTGCCTATTCATTCTTGCTTTAAAGATACCGAGATCGTATTTGTCAGGGAATACAGATTGCGGGAGCGCATTCCATTCCTTGGCAGTCCCCAACTAGCAAAATAGTCCATTAACTTAGCAGTTTATCACTAAAAAGTCATTTTAAAGCGTTATAAAGGTATTCGTTATGACCATGTGTTCTATAAAAGTATCTTTTATCACTATTCAGCTGTATAATTTTATACAGCACTTTAGTACTATTAAGTAGTGATGTAAACGTTTACATGACATGCCTAAATCACACCTTTAACGCAGCACTATAAGAGATACTGTTTTACCACTATAGAGCTTCCTGGTCCTATTAAAGTTCTAGATAGTACCGCTTTAGGACACACTTGTCTTATTGTCGCTTCCAAATGATTATTATAGTGCAAGTGTCAAAATTGTTACATAAACTCAGTTATAGGATAATAATGCCCTATTGTTGATGTTTGCAACACTGTTATGTTTCAAATTTGCGGTATAAGTATTCCCTAATCGCTACTATAGGACGATTGCTATAGTAGCCCTGAGAATACTATTTTAACACTGAATGGTTCTAAAATGGGTTATTTGGTGACTAGTATGTCTCATAGTTGAGTTATAGAGTTTGTATTACTTCTAATGAGCTTTTCTGATACATAAAAGTAGCATTTCACTACTTATAATCAACCGAAATGTCCAATAGCGGAAATCTTGAAATCTTTTATATAACAAGATGGTAAGAGCGCAGCAAGGCTGGGTTCCGTACAAAATAATAGTTCGATTATTCCAGCATGTCTGTCTGTCTGTCTGTCCGCAGCCTAGCTCAGTGACCGTTAGCGCTAGAAATCTAAAATTTGGTATGAGTACGTATATTAATCACGCCGAGAAAACAGTAAAATAAAATAAAATATTTTTTGGAGTGCCTCCCGTACAAGTGAAGTGGGGGTTATGTTTTTTTCGCTTCAACCTTATTTCCAAAAGAATAGAAGGCTTCAATAACATTAATTAAATAAATCCAGTTATTTTGAAAATATGTAATGGCTCCCAAAATTAAAAAAAAAGTGTCCCCCTATCTAACTTTTGAATCGCGGGTCGAAAAAAATATGGGAAAATTCATGAAGTGACGACTAATAAAAACCATACTTAATAAAATCGGTTGAAAATATGTAATGGCTCCCAAAATTAAAAAAAAAGTGTCCCCCTATCTAACTTTTGAATCGCGGGTCGAAAAAAATATGGGAAAATTCATGAAGTGACGACTAATAAATACATTCAATAAAAACCATACTTAATAAAATCGGTTGAGCCATTTTTTAGTTGTCGCAAAGAGTTGTCATTTTATAGTAAAGGGACGTAAGTGCAGTAAAATATCCTATAAAAAGCAACCTTTTGACAGAGTGTCTTGTGACGGGCCGACAACCATGGCACCTTACATTGAGCATAATCCGACATGCTCTTAGTCAGTTTTTCAGTCACAATGACTTGTGAAAAGCGATAGCATAGAATGTATTACATACATTTCAAATTAGATGAATAAATACGAGTAGGAACCGTACTTCCAATTTATACCATAATTACGTGATGATTGCCCTTCATGTAGTATAACAGTTCACTCACCGACACCAATTAAAAAAAAGCACACGTTTGTAACTATGACATCAAAGGTTTCTCATACGGTTTATTCGGTGTTAAGGAACCCTATTTTTGTCATGGCGGCAAATGGCTGACCTGACAGATAGTCATATACTAAGCCTATAATAAGCACGAAAACACTTGTTTACCAGCGAATGAGACATTTATAAATTTTAATTGTTCTAATTTAATAAATATTAATAATTAAGGGAGCGCATGAAAATTTTGTTAATTATACTAGTATACTTTTTCAATAGAACTTCAATCGCAAGTAAGAACAGCTGTGTAGAACATTAACACTCCAACTTCACAAACAGTGAGCGGCCATCATGTTTTAAATAATTCAATCACTTTACTTACCACAAAAACTTGTTTTTATTTTTATTATGTTGGGAGTACCACTCACTGTCACAACAACTCACATTTAAGCTTACTGATGAACTATAGTAGCTCCTTGATCTTCATTACAGGTCTAAAAAGTCCATTAACAGCACTGTGATTACTTTTTTGTAGCTTTTTTGTGATGTAAGCGACACGAAAATCACTGTTAAAACCTTTGAAAAGTGTTACAGTAACTGTTATAGTACGACTATAGTACTAATATGTGATCTATGGAGCCGCAATAACATCGTTATGTCACGGAATTGCGATATAATTGTGCCAAAACCTGCCTTTGTTAACGTATACATCAATGTTATAGGACATGTATGAAACACTTATTGGTGTTTCTAAAAACGTTCTAGGAACTTTTATAGTACTTATTTTTGCTAGTTGGGTCCGCACCAAAAAAGACGAAGATAATCGTTTCGTGCGGACAAAGGGAATGCTAACAACGAACGGGTGCATTTGCTCTCCGCGCCTGGTAGACCGATGATGGAAAGGGGTACAGTTGCATACACTGCTTTATCTAAACACATTATAAATCCTAAATCACGTGTACGGAAACCATTAGAATGACTGCCATTGCACCGCCATGACCAACTCGATTGTGCGAACGGTCGGGGAGGATTATGACCGCGGTCGGGGAGGAGGGCTTGATTTTCATTACGTTACCAAAATCGATGTTATTATGAATTTTCGAACATTATTACGACACTGGCTCAGATAATACACTAATGTTACATTACTTACGGTTTCCGAACGCAGAATAGAGGATTTATGATATGGGTGCGGCGACTGATAATATATAGACAATGAAGTAGCTCTGAAAAATGACCCCACAAAAAGTGAGCCACGGGGGGCGGGGCTTACAAACTGAGCCGCCAAGCCGTTTAGTTTACAAATGGCGGTTCAGTGACACGGTGGTAGTGAAGTTTATCAAAAAATTAAATAATTTAGTAAACATGCCTTCTTGCGCCGTAAAATGGTGTCAGAGTAGAACTGGAAAACATAATAAAAAAGACGGGCTCACTTATCATACGTAAGTTAAGCCGGAAACATATGATTATAAATTTATTTTACCGGATAATTTTATACGGGGATGGTGCTATGCCAACTTTTGAACAACCATTAAAACTTCTTACGATATTTTTTTATTACTTTTTAATGAGATAAATGGTTTTGATTTAAGTTAAATACACATGTTTACGACGAATCACAGCAAAATGATTTTGCGATTGACCAATCGTATTTTAAGTAATTGTTGTAATTGAAAACAGACTAATATTTTGACGCGTTTGATTGGCAGCGTAGTGAGCATGCGTATATCGAGTTCTTTCCCAGTTTCACGCTGACGGTTTTTTTGAAGTTCTACGTCTAGATATATCATCAGTCGCCGTATGGGTGTAGATAAACATTATAACGCACAGAAATTTCTGGCCTACAAAACCGATGTTTGACTGAGGTAACGTCACGAATCATGTTTTGTTTTCCTATATAAAAAAAAAACATATCATGCCGTGTTTAAACTTGCGTGCGAGTTGCGAGGCGAATAGTGCGTCCTTGCGTCGCGCGCGGTGCGGTATATTAAAGCGAGTCAAAGGACTCGTAGACAAGAGCTTTTTATTTCCTGAATTTTACATACAATTTTGCCGAGTATGCATGGGTATGCATGAACGGACATTATATTTCCTCGCTTCAGTGTTCGATATAATTATGTTTACGTTAAATATGTAGTTATATCTATTTTAAATATTTATAACGAGCTACTCACGTAATTTAAATCGATTTTTGCTCGACATGTTTCGACCAGATGACGTGAGTAACCCGTTATAACTATTTTGAATATGTTAGTCTCTCGAAAGTTTTGTAGTTATATTTCATGTAACTGGCAACCATGCACGCTTATTTTAGAGATTTATAAAAAAACCGGCCAAGAGCGTGTCGGGCCACGCTCAGTGTAGGGTTCCGTAGTTTTCCGTCCGTCACAGTGTCCCCACTTAAGAGTTAATAACACCGCCATGTAGGATATGAGAGTTCCACGTACAGCGACATCTATCGGCAAATTAAGTAAACTATTGCGCGCGAACTTAAAGTATGGAAGATGATTTTTATGGAATAATTCTTTATTGCGTGAACCGATTTTCACCGTTTTTACTTTATTTGAAAGCACGTCATTTCATTTTAATTTTGTAGAAATTACAGGTACAATAAACACCTGCTTATACGGTTAAATTACAAACTTAGTTCAGAAAATATTTTGTAATTTTTTTTCAAAAACTATTCATCCTATCAAGTTCAAAATAATTTTCCCAGAAAGTTTTTATAAAGTTCTACTTTTGAGATTTTTTTCATATTTTTAAAAATTATGGTTCAAAAGTTAGAGGGAGGGGACGCATATTTTTTTACTTCTGGAGCGATTGTTTCCGAAAATATTTACATTATCAAAAAATGATTTTAGTAAACCCCTATTCATTTTTAAATACCTATCCAACAATATATCATACGTTAGGGTTGAAATGAAAAAAAAAATCACTCCCCACTTTACGTATTATATTACGAGGTACCCTAATAAAAAAAAAAATTCCACTTTTTATTTTACCACTTTGTCGGCGTGATTGATATACATATTAGTACCAAATTTCAGCTTTCTAGTGCTAACGGTCACTGAGATTATCCGCGGACGGACGGACGGACGGACGGGCAGACATGGCGAAACTATAAGGGTTCCTAGTTGACTACGGAACCCTAAAAAGAACAATTGTGTTGGCATTCATACGCGAATGATTCCTCGAACATTTCGACGAGCGGCGACGCGAGTGCGAACACGCAAGTCTAAATCTAGTATCAAGTTTTCGTTTGGCTGTCTAGGGTTGTGAAGTTTACACAGAACTAAACTAAACCTGAAAATTTTGAATATCAACGTTACCTACTGGTATGGATGGTACAAGGAGGATCGGACTCTCTTATAGGAAAACGGTCGAAAAAGTGTCCAGCGGTAAGCACTAAACAATAGTTCCTAATATCTCCGGGTGGCGCTAGGTATAGTTCAGCATTTGAAATGAATTACCGATATTTATTACTTATATGACATTCTGAATAAAATTAATATTCAGAGTGTTTTTCTTCTCCGCAAATAATTATTTTCTAAATATGTATGGTATTAATTTTTTAATATCAAAATTAATTTAATCAAATTTAATATCATTGTGGCGCCATCAGTTTGTCGCCTTCTGACGGACACTTTAGTAACATAGAGATTTATATCCTCCTTGTACCATCCATACCTACTGGTTTTGGCATGTCACCGAGATGACATCGCACTTGTCGGAAAGCATATCAAACGTTTTGTGAAGCAAACAGATTTGGATTTTATTATTATTAGTTTATTTTATTTTTATTAAACAATACGTACATTGTATGTCTCTCAAGCTGTTTTGATATGTCTTCTTGTAGAACTACGCATTATTGTGTATCTTTAAGATATAGTATTACTGTATTACTGTTTTGAAAAAATAAGTTCCGCCGAGTTTCTTGCCGGTCATAATACTTCTCGGGTCAGAGTACATAGGGTTAGAACTGGTGGTAGTTTTTTGTTTCTCTGACGTTCATAATGTGCCTAAATTGAAGAATAAATATCTTTTTTCTTTTTTTAAATCTTTTATCGGGCCGAGCTGTCAAGTTAAATTACCGCGCCGTCATAGATATAGGATATTAGGTATAGACCAGAGAAATGGGATGACAAAGAATGCTTGTCAACGATCAAAAGTGTGGCAAAAAAATGAAATCCATGTGTGTCTAAATTGTCTATGTGAGCGTAAAATAGTGATGCCGATTACAACAGGTTAATTATCTATCGGTATTTGACTTTCTTATCGATACGTTCTAAAGGCCTCTACAGACGTAAGCGACTAGTCAAAGTAGTCAACTGTGACGTCAATTGACATCCCCACTACCAACTTGACATTTCATTTCACGCACATTTTCTACTAATATTACTATATTACATAATAGTTAATATAGTCTGGCCAGCTAACGAACGCAGTAGCAATGTACAGCGAACAAAAGTATGACAACACTAAGAATCAGTGAAAAAAGCAGCAATGATCATCAAATTTTATGTTTTTAATTTTAGGTGGTTTTTCCGCCCCTTTCATTAGGGTACATTTACGGTGTGTAAAAAGGAGACGGATATATTTCGTCGGATCTGTCATCAACTGCAATAGATAATCTGGTTGAGGCAATTGACATATGGCTTAAAAATGAATTTAAATTTAATTGGGAACGTTGCAGGAGTTCTATCTCACTCGCGCTTAAGATGTGAGAGTGAAATACACTCGAAACAAATTCAATGTGAATTGAAATGTTCGTCATGAAATACGGTGTCTCATCACAAAGGGTTGCCACATGTACGTATTTTGAATTTGCCGCGCGTTTCTACTGACAGAAATGGTTTGCCAGACTATAACTAATATGTTTGTTCTAAGCAAATTATATTATTTAGTATAAAAAAATGAAAATATTCAAAAATATTTAGTATTAAATTAAAAATATTAAATAAACAAAATTATTTCCTAAAATAATTTCAAATATTTCATAAAACGGAAAACGGAATTTCAAGTCGCCAGTCGAATGCGCATTCGATTGATCGCACGACCATTTTGACAGCTGACCTCTCATTCCAACTATATTTCTATCTCGTTCTAATCGTTTGACTAGTCGCTTGTAGGCGCGGCACACACTTGAGCGGAATCTAGCCCAGCTATCATAAATAAAAATCAGCCGCAGCATAAAAGTCGGAAATTTCTTTACAGGAGCTGAATTTTTGTATGGAGCCCATGTACAATATTCAGCCCGATTTCCGTTTTCGGCTGCTTTTTGACTATGGTAGCGAATTCCGCTAAATGTGTTGAGCGCCATATTTGAATGAAATAATACAAGTACTGCAAGGTAAAAAAAATCTTTAATAATAAAAAAACCGTTTAAAACTGGATATAATAAGAACCTAATTTAATCTTCTTACGTAATGACGTAATGTGAATATAAGATTAATTTATTCATTGGATTTTTTGAAGCAATAATTATAATTTTCATATTGAACAGTTATCGATGTAAGTCCCTAAAACGTTTTGTCAATCCCTAGCGTCGAATAAATGTTTCGGTTTTTACACAAAATAATCATGAATATTAACTATTATGATAAAATATTGGCACACAGTATAAGAAACACTAATAATTAATTCTATGTAGTAAATACCTACACGATTTATTTTGCTATTGTGATAAAATATTGTTTCAAAGACATGATCGGAATATCATGTAAACCTGTGAAATGAGTAATTACTTGGGTTTTTCCTATGAGTAATAGGCCAGTCTGGAACACAACACGACACCATGGTTCTCCTTTTTCAGCCCAAGTTATTTTATTCACGATTGTTTTATATTTTCCACGCTAAAATATGAGCTGCCACGACGTGGGTACGTAAGCTAACTACCCAAATTCAAAAGCTGTCACTCCTTCAAAATGATCGTGTGTCTCTTTTGCACTCGTGGAATGTTCATATACGTGTTGGTTTCTCTTTTGCGCACTTCGTTTATCTTTTAGCGGCAAGCGCCATTTTATATCTATGGTATAGACGGAACAAGCTAATAATAATACCAAGACTGAAAGGGATGGTCTTAGAGAACTATAGGTTTTATAGAAAAGGCGCTATTATCGTTGGTCCTTGTCATAGTCTCACAGAAAGGCCCTCTAAGTACAATATAAACATTTGTTACCCTAAACCCTCCAACGCTTTTTGAAGGGCAACAAAGCAACCGACTAAATTATGTAGGCTAATAGTTACGGTATGCTATCAGCCATATTGAGACGTGTTTTAAAATTAGTCGCGTTGCGTGCATTCTGTCCTTGGGCGAACGCGTGTTTCAAGTCTAGAGATACTTTATTTGAGTCGATATTAGTGTTGCCTTGTTTTTAACGTAGAAACAAACCGAATATCCAGGACTCGGTGCTTTTACTGGTTAATAGAACTTATTATTCAGCAAAGTGGCAGGACATACATGGACTCGCAAAGCCAAAGACAGAATTTTATGGAAGGAGCTGGAGGAGGCCTTCGCCCAAAACTGGGTACCTCAATAAGAAAAAAATAATAATAACACAACTAAATGTACTAAACGAAAAATGAGGAATATAGGCTTATGTAATGTAATGTAATGTAATTCTTCAGCTGTCATGGAGTTCACTTAGAGAGGATCTGGGACCAACCCATTTGTACACAAATTCATTCAGACCTCCTAGATTCTTGCTCCACCAGTCAGGAAAAAGCTCGTTTACTAGCTGTGTCGGAAAGAGAGTCTGGCTCTTGGCTACACGCATTCCCATACTCTAATTTTGGTACACTGCTAGATAATAATACCCTCGGGCTGGCTGTCCGACTGCGCCTGGTCCATCGCTGTCTCTGCGGAACATCTGTGGACAGCCTGGGACACCATGGTCTATCTTGTATGTGTAGTGCCGGCCGACTATCCCGCCACGCCAGCCTCAACGACATCATCCGTCGGGCCTTTGTTAGCGCCAACGTGCCAGCCATACTCGAACCGCCTGACCTCGAGACTCTTGTGCCCTGGAGACTGGAATGGCCCCTTATTTGGGACGCCACATGCGTGGACGCCGTCCCATCTCATCACAACCTTGAGGTTAAGAGTAGGCGGGGCAGCTGCAGCGGCAGAGGTGGCAAAGTGCCGCAAATATATTGGCCTGACAGACCAGAATATATTTGCGGCATTTGCCGTTGAAACTTTAGGACCGTGGTGCCCAGGCGCCCGCAGACTAATCAGGTAGCTATCGAAAAAACTGTTTGAGGTCACCGGGGACCGCAGGGCTGGCTCGTTCCTCGCCCAAAGGATCCAGAGGGGGAACGCAGCCAGCCTCATGGGAACCCTTCCCCAGGGTTCGGACCTCGGGGACCTTACCTAAATTTTCAGTTTTCTTTTAGTTATAATTTTGTAGGTAGTTTTTAGCTTTAATTTTGTATCTAGTTTTGAAATAGTTTTAGGTCATATTTCCTTATAATTTAACTTTGTTAGTTAAGGTGTTTTTTTTTTTGTTTTAAATAAATAATTTGGTTTTAAATAAATAGTTTTTATGCTGTCTGTGCGAACAGAGTCGCGGGCAGAGCCCAGTACTCATATGTAATCATCGTAATTATGTGGACGAGTTTAGTGAAAGTGCCCATTTTTTTATAGAAATTTATATTTTTAATGATTATTTAAAAACAAGTGAAACACAATTGTGCCTTAAATTAAAGTTTCCCTAAACTGTGAGACAGTTTGTTGGCGATGCGCTCATCTTAATCTTAATCTATAGAAATGTAAGTACAGTAGGTCTATCTATAAAACTTTTGACGGTTTAAATCAAATAAAGTGTTCCGAATTCAAATGTCATATTGGAATCCATACATATAATAAACGCGTAAGGAGAAAAAAAATGTACATTGAAGATATTTGAAAAAAACTAATACGGGGGGGTCTTAGAAACGTTGACTGAATACATTTCAGTGATTTTTGGAATTCTTGTCTGTCTGTCTGTAAATTTGTCCGCGCACTACACAAAAACTACTAAACAGAATTTCATGAAATTTTGTATAGTAACAGTTTATACCCCGGAGCAACATTTAGGGTAGTTTTTATCCCGCTTATTTAAAAACAATATTTTAATATATATTTCGTTTTTCAAAGTGATAACAGATGGCGCCTGTATACTGTGTATGGGTAGGACATAGATACCCAACAACACACGATCCTAATCCTTTTAATGTGCAGTCACGTCTGAAAATATGGATACATATAATGTGTCAAAAATATGCAGCCACGACTATTACTAAGGCGTAAAGTCAGGATACATGTTATTGTCGCATTAAACATCCATTCCATTATGTAACCATATTTTCAGACGTGATCGTATAAACATTCATTAAAGACATTCCCCAAGTAAATGGGACAAGGTTCAGGATGAAGAAGAAGAAGAAAAATACGTTTTTAGTATACAAACAAAGCGATATGGTCTGTTGTGGTCTTTCGAGGTTTAAATTACGAGTATGGACCTTTAATCAATAATTGCAGGTTTAATTTATTTTTAAACGTGTTAATTTTGTTTGTTGTAAGTATCCGGATATTGTGATCCATTAAATACTTCGGCCCTTCAGCCCTCGGGATCGCTTAGACACTTGACAATGACTATTGCCCGATCCCTGTCAAGCTGCTGCTGAGGCAATTCTCGCTACAACGTTCCAGGCCTGGGCTCCACGCGGTACTCGGCCTTTGACTTTCGCATACAACCTCAAGAGTTTTGTCTGGTTCCTTTCATTTTGCTGCTGTTGAATCAATTTTCGCTACGACGCTCCGTGCCTGAGTCCTACGCGGTACTCGGCCTTTGGCCTTCGCATATATTGTCGCTTACTCTCGGGCCTTCGGCCCTTGCCTTCGCTTTTTCAGATAATTAGCCCTTGAGTTTTGTCCGGTCCATGTCATACTGCTGCTACTAAAGCAATTCTCGCTGTGACGCTCCCTGAGTCCTGAGTCCTACGTGGTACTCGGCCACCCTCGGCCCTTCAGCCCTTGAAGACACTTTACTTTGGGTCCCTGTGAACCTGCTGGTAAGCAATTCTCGCTTCCGCTCCCGTCACCCTTAGTAGATTTGTCCTGCTGCTGCAGAAGTACTTTCCACTTGGACGCTGCGCTCACACGCTTACCATACCGTTACATGGGGTAACTTAAGACAAGTGGGGAAACTAAAGACAATACGTCGGTCTTCCCGAAGCATATTCTACTGTAGGAACTCGGCCATTGGCATTCGCAAGTCTCGACGCTTGCCTTCAAGTCAGTTATCTTAACACGGATGAACTAATTTGAATCAGTAATCAGTGGATTGCCATAGACAGAGATACGTGGAAGAAAGAGAGGGAGGCCTTTGCCCAGCACAGGCTAATAAATAAAAAATAAATAACCAATATGATGAACATTGTCATGTAGAAAGCGTAAGTTTAACATTAAAGGCCTGGATAAAGTAAATGAAAATATCAAAACCTCCCAAACGCACGCGGGCGAAGCCGCGGGTACAGCTAGTATGCAATACTTTTTTAAATGTAAACCTTGCAGTGTACCTAGGCAATTGACACAGGTTGTAATAATGAAAACGATTTTCTTTTTGACTAACTTCTGCTGTTCCGATTTTTTTCTTCCGATACAATAAAATGATCCTCCGTGTTTGCCACCGTCGTGGTATAAAAAAAAAACAGGGATCGTTAGCGGTATTACTAAAAATCTAAATAGCGCCCGATTTACATTATATTTTAAAAAGTAATTTAGGTATAAGGGCCATTAAGAAATAAATAATACCGCCATTCGATCCCTGCTTATAATTGTATATCGACAGAGTGGGGCCTTTTTTCCTGGCCTGATGCTGATAGAACCCGACAGATCTTAACCACGAATTTCTGAGACTGAAGGAAGGAAAAAATATTATGTGACTTTAGGTCAATTTCGCCAAAAAAAAAATTTTTTTTTTCTTTTTTTTTCTATTTTTTGAATATTTATTGCACATGACGAGTAAACGTTATTAATAAAATTATCGCCTAAAACAAATTGGTACATTTTTTTTGGAAAAATTTGGTTTCTGCATAGTTTTCCTTGTCACTTTGATATCTGTCAATAAGGACGTGTAAACTATGCCCAATAGTGGCAACAACCCTATCAGAAAGGCGTTTTGTGCTGAGTTATAATAAAAAGTGTATTTTTTTTAAATTGGTATTAACTCTGAAACTAGGCGTATTCCAGAAAAGTTTATAGGACTGTTTAGTATCTAAATATGATCAGGAATACACTGTTAAATCTTTCTAGTTATAAGGGCCCGCGGTGTATAAAGAACCTACTTATATCATTCTAACGGTACATTTTCATAATTAAACCAAGACGATTTGTCCTAAATGTGAAACAAAGCAGGGCTGAATATTTCCCTAAGAATTCAAAGAAATAGCTTCTATAAATTGACCCATTTTCATTGCGTGTGATATAATTTTTATAATTTTTTTTTTTAAATACAACGACGGTGGCAAACAAGCATACGGCCCGCCTGATGGTAAGCAGTTACCGTAGCCTATGGACGCCTGCAACCCCAGACTAGACACTAGATATAGCTAGGCATTTCTTCCCTGGGGTAGTAGTAGTGGGAAAGCAGATGATGAAGAAAATCCAGTGAGTGCTGCGAGATCCAGGTGGGACAGTGCAGCTGCCAAGTTTGTTACTCTTTTAGCACCACCCAGGGATCACATGTAGGGTTGTCTAAGGTGTTTCCTACGGACGCAGAGTAATATTGATCCCCTTAAATGTATGCTAGTTGAACATTGGAACTACGAGTATACTGCCCTGCTAAGTCGAATGGCGCTATCTCTGAAAAAAATTAAAACTTAAATTCTGTAGTTCTGAGTTCCTTTTTCAAGAGAATGATTTATGATATGTCCGGAAATAATTGTGTCGTAGAATGTAGCACCCGTATAAACCACGAAACTCCTCTTTCCGGACAGACATAACATAAACATACATACTCTTTATTGCACACCTCAAAATAAAGAAACGCATAAAATACAAGTCACAAACAGTAAAAAAATTGGCGGTTTTATCGCTAAAAAGCGATCTCTTCCAGACAACCTTACCACATCACCACACACCACCAGACATACTACACCAGACTACCTATGTATATCAGCCTTAGTCGCCTCTACAAACAATATGTAGTTTTAAAATAAATTACAGTTATTCAGTTGATGAGTTCTTGGATGAATGAAAATGCCCAAGTCGCCATATACCTATGATATTATAATGTTTACCGACTTATTCTTATTTTAATTATACATAATATTTATTCATTCAATCTTTTAAATTGTTGATTTTTTGTTACGACTTTACACAAACTGGTTGTTATGAAATCTTAATTATTAATTAAGTGCTTAACTATATTATTATGTTGACAGTGTATGATTAATACAAATAAATCTATGAATCTATGTTTCATTATTAAGGAAAACAAATATGCATTAAGTTTTTAATATTGTGGTCTTATTGGGTTTGTATTTTCCATGTTTTAAAATGTAAGGATAATAGAGATGTTATTGTGGTTTTCGATTAAATGACAATGATGTGTACGGGAGGTACCCTAATAAAAAATATTTTTCCAGTTTTTATTCTACCACTCTATCGTTGTGATTGATGCACATATTCATGCCAAATTTCAGCTTTCTAACCCTAAAAAAGGATGTTAAAAATATGGTTTATCATATGCGTTATACAAATATACGGATGTCATAAGTAGAGATAAGTAGACCGACGCGAATCGGATTGTAGGGCGAAACGAACCAAGTTAAGCATTTTTGGTTAAATTCATAAGATCGCGGGTCGCCACGGACAGCCCATCAGCGTCCCGCGTTGGGTTGGACCTTCCCAGACGCGGGACGGCGGCCATGGCATGACGAAAATGCTACTTGATCCATTTCTCCTTGCAATCCGATTTGGTCTACCCTAGTTTGTAATTCGCTTGTGTTAAATGAAATTTCACCGATTATTTAGGTTTATTTATTTATTCTATTGCTGTTGTTTTCTCTGCCCGAAAGCCAATATTTCATTTTACTTTTTATTTCATAGAAATTAAATAGATTAACATTAAAGACTAATGTTATTTTTTATCAATAATGACTAAGTCTAACAGCAGTCGGTACCTATTTTTTTTTATTTCCTTAACGCAACTTGTTATGTACTATTTAATATACAAGCCTATGCTCGCCATTTAGCAGAAATGTAGCATGTAACACTAAACCATTGTTAGGAATTGATAATGTTTTTGCGGTAATTTTCAATAGGCATCGCGGTTTGAAGACCAGACAATGGGAAATCACCAGTAGGTACCGCAAATCGATAGTTTTGAATCAACAATGTTTTTATTTGTCATATATGGTCATGACATAGGCAAAATTCTGGATTATCGTTACCACAAACTGATAAAAAAAACATATATATACCACTTTTGTATCATACTTTACTATTATGCCTTTAGGAATTAATACAAAACGGTTCTGCTTTATCAAAAAGTAAATTTATTTTAATTTAATTGGTCTCCTTTAAAAATGAAGTCTAATAAGAGTTTATTAGTATTTTTAATATTTGAAATATTATTGATAATAAGTGAAGCCGAAGAAGTACGGGAGACATCGCCTGGGTAAGTAATTTCAATTATTTATTTTTAAACAATATCCTAATAATTAATCTGTATTACGAGTAAGTACTAGTAATATTTTTTTGCTATCATGTCGTGTTTTAAATTCCAACGTTATCTTGCTTGGAATAAGGTACAAATTCAAATGTATCTGTATTATAAGGTAAATAATTTTCACACAACCTATAATCCTGGAACCTTGTCGCCTGAAAGTACGGAGTCCTGGGAGTCTATTCGACATGGCATAACTGACAGTCGCATGCGAGACAACTATGATATCACACTTTTGTGACAGTTGATTCATCTAACCACCTACGTCAAAATCAAATGGGTCTCACTAGAGGAATTTCTCTATTGGCATGGGCGCCATCTTATTGTTTTGACGTTGACGTCAGTAAATTATGGGAATCCCACGTAAGGCATTTGTTTACCTCTAGTAGGTAAAGAGAGCCTTGAAGCATTTTATGAAAACTCATTTGAAAGCGACATCTCTGAATGTCTTCTGAAACTAAATACGTGTGTGAGTATGTGTGTAAATCATACGTGTATTTTCGTGCTACAATACTAGGCTAGAACTAGGGTAGTCTACATAGACGGCTTACAAGCAATTTTTTAGATTTGATGATGCATTTTTGGGTGTAGCAACTATGACGAAACCTGTGCTTTGGGTAAAAGATATGTGACAAATATTACATATTGAATAAAAATGACTGGTATGAATGATTTTAAGATTTCTTGTAACCAATAAATGTTTTTTGTCACAAGAAATAAAACAATACATTGACTTGTAAACCGACCACGTAGATCCAATATTATGTAGAATAGGTTTAGTGTAAATAAATTATAATATCAAGAATACAACCTTGATATCTATCTCACGTGTTTATATCGAGACCCGAAAAAGTGAAAGATTACAAAATTATAACTAGTGTATGGTTAAAAAAGTGGTATCTTGAGCGTTACGGGGGGCACTAGAAGCAAACAAACTGCTGCCGAGAGTATCACATCATTTTTCACCACGCCACGGCAAAAAAATACAAGCTTAGGTAAATACATAAAACAAAACAAATTAATTCTGCCAAATATTTAAGGTTCAAAATCATCGTTCTATAAAGTAAAGTAATAACTGTTCTCCCTTGTGAAAAAAAACAATTTTACTAACGCTTTAAAAAAATCAAGATGCTGATGGTGGTGCTGATGTGGTGAAAAAGCATTCATACACAAGAAAATAATTTTAATAAGAAAAGAAAACCTAACTACTAATAATATAATTATTTAATTTTGCAATGTTTCTGTCTGTTTTAATACCTACTTATAGTGCTGCAGTCTTCTTTGTTACGTCAACGTCTATGGAAAGTTTGAGGCATTTCAAAAACATCAGAAAAGAAATTAAATTCAAGAAATAAATGAATCTTACACAAATCGAACTAAGCCCACAGTAAGTTCAGTAAGGCTTGTGTTATGGGTACTAGACGATATATATATATATTAGATAAATATGGATAAATACTTAAATACATAGAAAACATCCATAACTCGGGAAAAAATATCTGTGATAAACACACAAACAAATTCCCTGACCAGGATTCGAACCCGGGACATCCTGCTTCGTATGCAGGGTCACTACCGACTGGGCTAGGAGGCCGTTATTTCTATCGGTAGCCTGGTAGTCAGTGCCTTAAAGGATTGTTTGACATTTGATACTTCACGCAGATAAACATAGTAGAAAAATGGAGCAACAGTATAGTAATTATCAAAACAAACTCTGGTAGCCTGGCGGCCAGACGCCCGACTTACGCTCTAAGGATCGCGGGTTCAAACTTGGTTCCTACTACTGCCTCCTAACTTAACTAAGGTTTTAGACACTTCAAACAATTTTACACATATTCTTCATAGATTCTAATCTAATGTAAGACTCTTATATTACAAAGGTATTCCTAATCCTGAGAGTTGAGGATGTTATGGAAATATAAACATATCAGGTAAATAAATACAGTGCACAGTAGTACTAGTCATAATCCTCATGATTATAACTAATTGCCACTAGCAAGACCCAAGTTTTGAATTACTATTTAGGAGACTCGGGATATGAAAACCAATGGGTCTTCATTTCAAAAAAGAAGTTGACGTTTACTGCAAGTAAATGTAATTGTGTATCTGACTGACTTACGTGTAAGTTATATTCCAATATTATATCATATTATGTTTCTTATATAATGAATTGATATGGTTACACATGGCACTTTAAACTATACATACTTGTTTCTTTAAACATCGATTTTTTTTAAGGGTGTTCAGTTTTTCAGCTGCTTTCGCCACCGCATCTGTATGTTTATTGGATCCGGTGAGGTGAGAAGCCGCCAGTGTGTCTACGCATGTAGTATCCCACATGCACATGTGCATGGGGAATGGCTATACAGCCGCATACAGTCAAGGCGTTGTAGGAGATTTATTGCTAGTGGCTTGCTTAATCTAAGGAAATCTACTCTAACATAGCATCCAAATTACACAAAATAATGCAGAGCACAGTGAATGCAGGGTACTGTAGAGATATTCCCAACAGCAGGGTGGAAGAACACCTACAACTCATCGCACTTTTTGATGTTTATCCATTCGCTCCTCGGCCAGCTATCGACATTTCTTTTATGGCATGTTAATTGAACTTTAGGTTAAATAGGTAATGCCAATCATATTATATTTTAACAGTTATATATTTTTAATAAATACCTACAATTAATAATCATAAAAATTATAAATATTAATGTGCTCAGTGAAAATGTCTTAAAATCATATCAATTTTATAATTACTTCTAGAGGTATTCTTTTCATTCTACTCTTCTATCTTACCTAGTTTGAATAGTCAGAAATCAACTTCGCGCAAAAGTTTCGTGGGGGCAATTACTAGAGGTCGCCTCCATCATTACTATCGGTAGCCTGGTAGTCAGTGCCTTAAAGGATTGTTTGACATCTGATACTTCACTACTTAAACATTATAGATACTGGTGCCGGCTATACTGTAAATTTATCAAAAATCTAAAATTACTGGTCGGCTTCCATATAGCGTTGACAGCGTTGTAGAGCCCATAACGGAGATATTGAAAACATAAGTCTTAAAGGTCGTAAATGGACGCTAGTATGTGTGGCGTCAAGTTGAAAATACAAAAAAATATACGTTAATTTATCGTTACGCTTAAATTTTGACACACGGCGACGCCCACTTACTTAACCACCCACAAACTCTACATACTTACCAAATTTAAGGCCATTAATGTGGGCGTATAAGGTTTTAAGACCAGTTGAAATCGCAATTTGTTGAGCCTTAATTTATTTTTGAGCTTACTGCTCGAAATTTTTACAGAAGCTATAAGACCCGTTTAGTAAGAAAATACCAAATTTAAGACCATACCGGTGGGCGCATAAGGATTTAAGACCATTTTAAGAAATAGTCGGCTTCATAACATCAACTGTAAGACACTCCTCCGTCTACAGCTCAGCCAGCCTCGTAGGTAAAGTCACTAAAATCTTACAGGACCCCCACCCCCAAACCATGGAACTGTGGGCTTAGAGGAGGTCAAAAAAGCTTGGTGAAGTGGTTGGCGGGTCAGGATGTTTTGACCCATCCAAATTGTCAATGGAGCTGGGAAGACGTATTGTGCCAAATTTCTTATGAGTCACTCACTCCTAAGCCGCAGCACTGGCTACCGGCTTACAGTGTGGACAGCTTTTCCAGACACTGTCAGTAATAATGACATTAATTCTCTACTCATCTTGCTCATCCTTCATTCATATACATAGAAATTATGGGTACAGAAATATTGACATTATTACTGGATAGAAATAAGTCAAATAATAATAACATTAAATAATTAAAATACTTTAAAAAAAAGAAAAAGAAAAAATATATAAATGTACAAAAATCTATAACATACAAAAGTTAAAAACTAAAATAAAAACGTCTTCTAAGGCTTTTCCACAAAATATGCACTTAATGAATACACACAAATCATATGTAAGTTAACCAGTGAACGCACCGGGTAGTTCGGTTTAACTAGTCCCTATGCACAACATTACATTGTTGCATTGCGCTTGGTGTTACCGAGCGCCTTTGTTCTTAACTCGTCCACCAGTTTTTGCATTCTACCCGCACCCATTTAGCTTTAAGATAAATATTGTTTTCTCAGTAAGTGATTTATGTAAATCTTTTTGAGAAATAAATGTCTTAAACCGTATAGTATCTGGACCGGCACCTGATTGATTGAAATCTGATTCCGGCTTTGAGTCCGTGTTTGTGCTCCACACAGGTGTTATTGCGGTACTTAAGTAAATACCACATGCGTGCCTGTGGGATGCTATATGCGTAGACACACTGGCGGCTTCTCACTTCACCGGAACCAATAAACAAGCAGGTGCGGTGGCCAAAGAAGCTGAAAAACTGAAGACCCATAAAAAACGTAGTCGAGACCCTTGGCGCGTGGGGACCCAGTGCTCAGTAACTTTTTAAAGAACGCAAAAAAAGGCTCGTCGACTCAATTGGTGACCAAAGAGCTGGCAGCTTCCTCGCTCAACTCATAAGTTTTGCGATACAGCGGAGAAATGCTGCCACCATCCTCGTTTGCTAGTTTCTAACATGTCGATACATATAATATATATCGGAACCTCGACAAAACAAATACCCACGGTAAATACCCCGTTTTAAATAGTTTTTGTAACTTCCATAAAAAAAATTGCGTTCTACGACGTTAAAAAAAATTGATTTATTTAGAACGTCATATAAATATTGAATACCATTTTTTTTTCAAAAATAAAAAAATATAAGGATGAAAATTTAAAGCATTCTTTTAGAAACATGAATGAATGAATGAAAGATTTATTCATGACAATTCCAAAAAACATAATAAACAATAACATATACAACCCGAAACATTAATTGCCACGAAATCATCGCAACTCAGCGTTAAATGCCGGCAGTGCCAGCGCTGGTCTTCCGTTGCAACCATTTGACGACACGGCGCATTGACGCCACGATCACATCCCCAAAGTAAGAATACCTTAATCAAAACAAGAGAAAAAAAAACAATAAAAAACAGGAAAAAAAAAAACATATACCTGTTATACACTTTATAACGGCATGTTAAACTATAAGCCACTTAAACATGGATATCCAGTTATGCGTGTGCCAATTAAGTAAATATTTGAAACTATTTAAAGTTTTTTTTTTTCAAAACTGTCCCGCAAGGTTAACTTTTACGGTTTAAAATTTAAAATAAGGCGGTGAAGTGCCTAGTTAATGGTCAAAAAATTTGGAGTGTTAGCTCAAAAATAATACAAATGCAAAAATTGCGATTAGATTCCAATCTTAAAATAGGCATGATGACACATATTGATTTATGCAATAAAATTTAGTTGATAGGATGCAAAATGATCAATATATCCAACTAAAGTGAAAATTTATAAATTCTTTTGAAGTGGCTCAAAGATATTAAGCTGCAAAATTTCAAAATTTTACGTTTTTTTAAAGTGTGAATTGAAATGATTTTTAACATTGTACTGTAAAATAAATTGTATGGCAACTATACACATAAACGCAACATTTCACTGTAAAAATAGCAATTTCATATTTTTTCCATACTTTAAACAGGGCAACTATGTGATCGTGACGTCACTTTTGCACGTCATTTTGGAGCGTTTTGAGAAACAAATGCAAATCTCGGACTTTAAGTCTCATTTCTGACTTTTCAGTTTGCTTTAACGCAATTGGCCCCATATAGACATTTGATCCTCACAACAAAACGAATCGATTGATACCATACATGAATAAAATTCACCATGCCTATATTGTATGCTCCCACCGGAATTTGGTATGTAGGTTATTTGAAGTAGACTTTACCGTAAGTACAAATTTGGAGCGGTAAAACCACTGATTAATTAACGTTATTTTCTTGTATTTTCAACTTGACGCCATATGATATGATATGATATTTATTCAAGAACAATTTACATCGTGTTATACATACTAGCGCCCATTTAAGACCTAGTAAGATTTATTTTTTCATGATCTCGAAGATGGGCTCTATATCGCTATATGGAAGCCAACCGATAAGATTTTTGATAAATTTACAGTGGGGCGGGCTAACAAGGTGTAATCTAATCTGTGTTCGTATCACGGATTTATATGAAGTGGATCTTTTTCTTAAACCTTGTCCCTAACCAAGGATGTGCATTTCTGTCATTGAATTTGACAACTAGTATCCGATACGTTTGCCTAAGTGAGAAAGAGAACTTGCCATGCGTGAAGAAGGGACAACATGATTCGTAACGTCAAAGAGGGACCTCTGTATAGTACTATTGTTTACTCGGTGCCCTAGCCACAGTTGAAAATTATTACCGAGTAAAAGAGTCGTTCATAGGCGACTAGCATAAAACCGGCCAAGTGCGTGTCGGACCACGCATAATAGAGGGTTCCGTACCTTCCATGGAATAAGAACCAAACTAATACCAGAAGGTCGTATCTGATACATATGGAAGAAGTTTTTTGGAGATAACTCAAAAATGGCTGAACTGATAATGTTCAAAATAATTTTCGTAAAAAGTATGTAATAGAAAAATAAGATAATCTTCTCAATTTTTTTTAAGTTTATTATATGGACTTAGGGTTCGTTACGGAGTTCACTCAAGGAGGGGTTCACTCAATTTTTCTGACTTTCGAGGCGATTATTTCTGAAAATATTCACTAAATCACAAAATGTTCAAAAAAACCGCAATGTTATTTTTAAACACCTATCGATTGATGTGCAACATGTTGATATTAGGGGAAAAATTGTTTTTTGTAATTTAGTTACATGGAGCGCCCCCCATAAAAATATTTTCTCCTTCAATTTAACTACATATAGTCTGTCCAGCCAACGAACGCAGTAGCAATGTACAGCGACCAAAAGTATGACAACACTAAGAAGCAGCAATGATCATCAAATTCTATGTTTTTAATTTTAGTTGGTATTTCCACCCCTTTCATTACGTGACATTCACGGTGTGTAAAAAGGAGACGGATATATTTCGTCTGATCTGTCATCAACTGTAACAAATAATCTGGTTGAGGCAATTGACATATGCCATAAAAACGCATTTAAATTCAATGTAGAACGTACGAACGCAGGAGTTCTATCTCACTCGCGCTTAAGACGAGAGAGTGAAATGCACTAGAAACAAATTCAATGTAAAAGATATGTGAATTGAAATGTTCGTCACGAACACGGTGTCTCATCACAAAGGGTCGGCACATGTACGTATTTTGAATTTGCCGCGCTTTTCTACTGAAAAAATGGTTTGCCAGACTATAATTAAATAGCGGCATGAAAAATACAACTTATGTCTAAATTTTATTTTATTCGTCTTATAGTTTCCGAGTAAAATGGCTGTGACATACGGACAGACGGACTGACGGACAGACAGACGGACATGACGAAACTATAAGGGTACCGTTTATGCCATTTTGGCTACGGAACCCTTAAAAGTACTAAAAACGGTCCGATAGAGAGCATAATAGTGGGGGCGGTACCTCACTCGCACTTGTTACAAAATTGTCACATTTGACACATATTCACATTTTGATTGTCTGCTGACGTCATTACCTCCTTAGTCAAAACGAGACACTCCCTTAGATAAGCTTCTCTGTCGGCCTCACTTTGTGACCGAAGAATGAGATCCACTTCTTATACATCCATGGTTCGATACCTACGTATACCTACTAAAAAAAAACACCAAACTCTCTGCCATGGGATTCCCTACGTCCTGCCAACATATCTAAAATGGTGGCCATAGCCATAGACAAAACGCTCTAGCGAGACCTACTGACAGCTTGACAGTTAGGTGTATCACTCTATCACGTAGTGAGACAACTGTGAGAGCAACGTCTTACAGTTTGGCATCTCGAATAGGGGCCCTGTGCGTCAAATCCGGTAGATCTGATTTTTTGCAGACTTGTTTATGATGTTGGCTCAATGAATAATCCAAGTTTGTGACCTCGAGCGCCGAACGCAACTTTGTCAACAATCGAATATTTGTTTTTTTTTCAGACTTTGGCGATTATCACCCGAAAGGACTGGTTTTTAATAGTACCTTCTCAATATATAATTTTTCCCAGAACAGTTTACCCTATACTCTTCCCCTTTTCTTCTGGGAAAAACGGTTCTATTTTTAAAAGCTCTATCTTAGTAACTTTTGGGTCTTGGTCGGCAAATTTAGTTTAAAATTTAGTTTAAAATGTCTTCAAAAGGTACCGTCAAAAACTAGTCTTTGAGGGTTATAATACTTATAATATAATCGCCAAAATCAAAAAAAAAAATCGGATTATTCGTTTTTTGACAAACTTGGATTATTTATTGGGTCAACATCACAAACAAGTCTGCAAAAAAATCTGATCTACCGGATTTGACGCACATGATGATTGTATAAAGTTACTGGATGACTATTCGTAAACGGGCTTTTTCTTCCCCGCTAGGACGGAACAAAGTGCCACTTTTCTGTTCTAGGACATTCGATTTTTTTTTCAAACAGTCCTTCATAAAAAAAAAATCTTATTGTATTAATCGATTCATTATAATTAGGAAGCACATACATATAAAGTCAAAATTAATATGATTCAACAATTTAAAAAAAATCCTGTAAGGTGGTGTGAAAAGCAGTATGTGTCACATAGGAGCAAAACTATTTTCACCTTGGGCGTTAACACTTGAATCCCTCACTGCGTTCAGGAGTCTACTTTAGAATCCCTCACTGCGCTCGGGATTCTATTATAGACTCCATCGCTTCGTTTGGGATTCACAGTGTTTCTCTTTCACTCGCGCTTAAAAAGAAAAGGACGGAATTTAGCAGTTGTCATCCCCTTAACACGACAAAAACGTGAAAAAATATTTTGCTTATAATTTTTTCCTAAAAATCCGTACTTATTTCTTTTTTCTGGAAAGGATTGTTATTCATCAGCATCACATATATTTTAAACTCTCCTGCTGACTGATTGAACTGTTTCATTTCATTGAGATAATTCAATTTGTTGAAAGGAAACATATCGTTGTGGAAAAATATTTGTGGAAACATATCGTTGCTTTTATTTAATACCACTACGGTGGCAAACAAGCATACGGCCCGCCTGATCGTAAGCAGCTACCATAGTCTATGGACGCCTGCAACTCAAGGGGTGTCACAGTATGCGCGTTGCCGACCCTTTACAAAAAGGAGGATTCACTGTGTTGACGGCTAAAGGAACAAGAGGTTCCCTCATCGTCAACACACTGGGTCCTCTTTGAGCTCTTTGGCAACCTGACTAACCAGCAGGAGCACAACACTAATTTAATTTTTCTTTGTGGTTCTCTTATACTAACTTCTTAGTAAAACATTTTGGATTCTAAATCAAGTAAATAATAGTTATTTATTATTATGCAAGGGAGCAAAGTTGTTATTTAACCTCTCGTGCTTATATCGAGCCAGCGAGAGATTTCAAAATTAAGCCACGAGCGTAGTGAGTGGTTCAAAAAGTGGGTTCTTGAGCGTGCGAGGGCCTCAAGGCAGGAGAGGATGAACAAACTTTACTGCCATCAAATACATCCGAACGGCCAAGGTACTAAAAATATCTGAACATGCACTTTATAGCCTTCACAATAGAGGCGTTGTTCAGATATTTGTGACCATCTTGGCCGCTCCGATATATCTGATGGCGACTGTACAACATTCTTCGCCACACCACTGAGAGAAAAATACAAGCTGTAAAATATTACAAACGTATTCAAAACTATCAGTATTCAAAGGAACGCATGAAAAACTTGTAATAACCACCCTGAAGCTTAAAACGTAACTTTCTACCCAGTTATTTAAGGATAAAGTGAGCCTTTCCGAGAGGGTGTGGTGAAAATAATTTTGCTGATAACATTTTCAAAAATCCGTATTATTTATTCATTCGAAAGGATTGTTCACCCATCACATAAATTTTAGACTCTCCTAACAGATGCTCTATTGTTGCCAAAGGTTTTTAAAATT
The DNA here is from genome assembly GCA_947086415.1 of Pammene aurita. Classification (NCBI taxonomy): domain Eukaryota; kingdom Metazoa; phylum Arthropoda; class Insecta; order Lepidoptera; family Tortricidae; genus Pammene; species Pammene aurita. Next base: position 15,313,588 of record OX352313.1, read on the forward strand.
TAACTGAAAAGAATTAATAAAAGGCATGTTTTCTACCGATTTGCAGGACAAAATCTGTTACTCCTACAATACACCCTGAAGCTAATGTGACATCAGATCCACGAAAACCTCAATTTACTGATAGCTTACCTGGAACTCATAGTCCAAGGCAAATCTCTTCGGATCAACGTCCATATTTCAAGAACGACAGCTATCTTGCGCCAGAAAATCCAAAAACTCATTTTAGGCCAAGTCCTGCAAACAGCACAGAATCTGAGAGGAATCTTTTCGGTGGAATACCGTCTCTATCTTTATCCAGTAAAGGCTTAAGTTTACATAACAGGTCCGCAAGATATCGAAGAGATCTACCACCATCACATGCAAGCGAAGATAAGTGTAGGAACATGTCGGCACCTGCCCAGGCTTGCTTTGATTATTTCACTTTGGTTTTATCATGGACTCCGGGTTACGCGTATAAACTAAAGGAAATCGATAAGAAACAGATTGATTATGATAAACTTAATATACCGAAATGGATTATCCACGGGCTTTGGCCATCTATGTATTCCAGACCGAAGACAATGTCGCAATGTGCTCGGTCGACTAAGAATTTCAATCCAAGGCAATTACCTGGAAAGTTGAAGAATAAATTAGAGGGTTGTTGGTTCTCGATTCTGAAAGACAACTCAAACGAGAACATTAGGACACATGAGTATAATTTCCATGGGAACTGCGCCACGCGCTCTACCGCTATCGATACCGGTGAAGGTTATTTTGCCAAAACTTACGAACTTTTTAAAGATCTATCCTTAGCTGCTACATTATCCACTAGAGGATATACAACTAGGAAAATAAAACCTTTAAAAGACATATTGAATATTATTAGAACGAGAACCGGTAAAGCAGTCAAGATTAATTATGTTTTCAATTCAGTGAGTATTTATCATATTTTGACTGACTTATTCATTGACTTAGTGACTATATTCATTCGCTCCTTTCACAAGAAATAAAATTGCTCATAAGCACTTCTCGAAGCGACAAGTTAGTTTCGTTTCTTTGTTTCGTTCGATTTTGAAACAAATAGAATGTTCTTCTGTAATTCTGTAAAGAGTGGTCGAAATTGTCAACTAACAGGGTCGAATGGGGAAAAAAAGGGAAGGCCTTTGCTCAGCAGTGGGACACCAAATAGGATAACGAAAAAAAAAAGAATGTTCTTGTATGATGCCTTACGATGCTTCACGCATGTTTTCTATTCTTCTCTTAATAATACCAAGGTCGAAGGAGATGGCCTCGTGGAACTAATACTTAAGTGTAGCAGAGTAAGCGTTATTACCGTTTGTCTTTGCTATAGTCTCACTGTGATTCTTGACTACTACTAAAAGGTCTTTATGTACAATAGATTTTCTTCTCAATTTAATTGGGATCGAAAGAAATTCATTTCGGATCTGTGATTCTGAGTCAAAATAACCTACAATATTAAATAAATGTCCAACTGCTACATAAATGTGACCGCTATCGATAACTGAATTTAAAACATTGGTTCCTGATCACCTATTATAAATAATCGTGTGTGTGTCATGGACTATTGTCTCTTGCTTAGAGATATTCATTATTTTTAATTTTTCAGAAATTCAAGCATAATTATTTGTCGGAGGTGCAAGTTTGCTACGATCTACAACTCCGCATCATGGACTGCCCGTATCCAAACAATCCCGATGATTTAAATACAAACATATTGTATGTGAAGAATCTAGTTCGCTAATTCATATATCATATTTTACAGTACATACAAGGTGATTAGTAATTCGCCGTATTCCTTGAAAGGGGTGTTCCATAGATCATTTGCAACGATTTAAGTCTAGTCAACCAGGGGTTAAATCCGAAAACCTGTCACTTCAAATACTTTTATTTTTTAAAGTTTGGAAACTTTTGGCATGTTTTATTTATTTAACATAATCAGTCGTTCATTGGCTGTTAGAAAAGAATTTTTTTAATTCTATATTTCAGTAGTTTTTTCACAATTACGAGTTTTAGGCCGAAAGGCGGGGTTTTTTTGTTTAAAACAAAAAACGAATAACTTGTTCCAATGAGTTTTGACCCCTGGTTAACTGTACTTAAATCGTTGCAAATGAGCTATAGAATAACCCCTTTCAAGGAGTACGGCGAATTACCAATCACTTGTATAAGTTATGACCATATACAAGATATCTCTATACTCCGCTTAGCGCGTTATTTCTTTGAAACCTAAGCTGCCAAAAACAAGGGGTGCGGAAGGGGAACTCGCAGACAGGGAACGCGCGATTCTTCCGTGGAGCGTAAGAGGGAGTCAGACATTAATGGTTGCCATGGAGACGTACCATGTTTACTGTCACTTCCAATATTAGTCTCTCACTATATAGAGTGAAATTACTTTGAGCGTGGCAGCGGGGGTCGCCCGGCTATGCGGAGTCTTGGGTTAATTAGTCTATGGTCATGACTTTCATATTGACTGTTACTGACTGCGGAAGTCGTGTGAATGTAGTTTGGTGATTTTCGTGTAAAAATATTTTTATTGTTATGTCGATATACATACATATATTGCGCAAGTTGTATAGTCAGCAGCAGATGTACCTTAGCGGGTGAGGTGTTCAAAAATGCCTTGATACACTTTTATACTCTTAAGGGGCTACATAAAACAAAAGCATTTTTTCGAACGATCTATTGATTACACGGGAAAAGAGACTGAATTTGATTTTATTTTAGAACACATGTTTTAGACTGCATACCCTTATGTATGGCACAAGCCAAAACACGGTTGCAGAAAGTTGGCTCGTTAGAAAAAAAAATCCGGAGTCGGGTCCTATTTCCCCTGATTTACCTTAGCTTACCAATATAAACAAGTTGAAAATTTGATTTTCACCTCGGCAGCAAGAACGAGGGTTCTTTGATACCTAAAAACAGTGAGCAAAACTCAATTTTGCTGCGAGCATGAGACAATATGACCTTGGAATTACAATGTCAATTCCGCGCGCGAGGTCTAATAATCTGTCTTTTTCATGTTGAGATGTGCTGTTAGAATCGTAGAAATTTACGAATTAAATTGAGGTTATGTGTGGTGACCTCGTGCTCCTTGTAAAAGCTTAATGATGATTAGTCTGTGCCTGTTACGCAATGACTGAGGGTTTCCCCACATCTATCGACGCGGATTCGGCAAAATCCCGTGGAAAAAAGCTTTATGTCCACGCAATAAGAGCTAACAAGGCACGGTTCGGCTCGGATCGGCTCGGCCGACGCCTGCCGACGCGTCGACGTCTTTTTCGCTCTTATTGCGTGGACATAAAGCTTTTTTCCACCGGATTTTGCCGAATCCGCGTCGATAGATGGGGGGGAACCCTGAGGCAGCTTGGATAACAGGCCCGCCGCCCGCACCTCCCTCAGCCCCGTTAATCGTCGCGCAGCCGCGCAGGCGAGCGTTCATAGCGAGATATAGAAAGATTTGTATACGTATTTTATGTAATTATGGATTTTAAAAAGGCAAACTGGGAGATTTTGTTGGCGCTTCTTTTGCTCTCCAGGCCTTTTGCGAAGCGTCAGTAAATTCATAGTATGTAGTAATATTTGTAATCCGTAGGTTTTAGGTCTTACAAAGTCGTTTTAAATAAATGTAAACGATGTATAAACTTCCTTACTACCTTAATCCGTTTATTTAAGGTGCGACCACACCGCTGCTTAAAAAACGGTGACGCTACGGAATCGCATTGACGCATCGTATCCGTACCGTTTTTATCGCATGCCCTCCACACCGCTGCTCAAAATACGCTGACGGTACGGAATCGCAATGACTTGCCGTAAACGTCACGAGTCACGACTTTAACGCATGTCACTGCGATTCCATAACGTCGCCGCGGTGTGGTCGCACCCTTAGTTTTTATACTTCTGTAATAATAAGTGTTCAAATGTTTTTTCTTATTTATTATTATAAACTTAAATATTTAAATTACATTATATACACACACATATATATATAATCTATGATGTACTACTTAATGTTATTTTTTTAGGCTTAAGTTTACTGTTAATTTGACTGTTTTGTAATTGCTATTTTTGTAATTTTTTGTACCAGTGTGTGATTTGTAAAATAAATACACCCAATTATTATTATTAATGTGTATTTTTATTATGGTGCTCATATTGTATCATTTGGAAAAGTTGGACGATACACACCAAAGTAAGAAAAACATCGTCCTTAGCAAAACCTTAAAACATACGTTATATGACTGTAACTTCAACAAGTTGAGGCCAGGTACATTTCACCCCCCAAACTGGAAGTCTCCTAGATTTCCTTTGTTCCTCGAAGCAGGGAAGGGGTAGGGCTACACGATAATGCGGTGCTGCAAGTACGTGGCCTTCTCAGTGGCAGCAGCATCAAAAGATTGTAGATGTATGCCAAAACAAAGCGCCTGATCTTTTAAAGCATAACATCATTTTCGACCCTTTCGACCGACTTTTCCGACTGACAAATGTCAATAAAAGATAAATAAGATAAAAGATATTTAATCTTCAATATAGGCCCATTACAATGTACTTATGAACGTAAAAGAGAAAAAAAATACTACCACCGGCACCGGTTCTAACCCTACACCTCTGACCCGAGAAGTATTATGACCGGCAACCTCGGCGGGACTTATTTTTTCAAAACAGTAATACATTAGATCTTAAAGATACACAATAATGCGTAGTTCTTCAAGACGACATATTAATACAGCTTGCAGGCAGAGAATGTACCTATTGTTTAATTATAAAGAAAAAAAAAAAAAATCTGACTGCTTCACAAAAACGTTTGATATGCTTTCTACCTGAACTGTGTCCTCTAAATGTTAGATGATTTTGTAGTAGTTTCTGGTTGCAATGCATTCATTCATATTCACACGTTAAACCAGTAATGAGTTTAGAGTACAGCGTAGTATCTTATGACGGATATAGCCATCGTTGACGCCGAAAAGGTTAAGGGTGCCATTCCACCAGAGCTATGCTATGCAGCTATGCTGCAAGGATGTGTAAGCGTACGCGTTTCCATTGGTTGGTGTTACGCGTTGATTGGTAGATTCAAACGCATCTATAGCATAGCTACATAGCTTAGCTCAGGTGGAAAGGCACCCTAAAGGTCTTACCACCAAGCTGTCTGTGAACGTAATATTAACAAATACTTCTTTACAGGAAAGAAAATACGCTAGAGCGATAATGCCAGTCCGCGACCACGGCAACTACCTCCTCTGCTCCATATTACTCGGCAACGTGGCCGTCAACTCCACGTTCACCATCCTACTGGATGAACTAACGTCCGGCCTGTTCGCGGTCATCTTCTCCACACTGGCCATAGTGCTGCTCGGCGAGATCACGCCGCAGGCCATCTGCTCGCGGCACGGGCTCATGGTCGGCGCGAGGAGCATCGTCATTACCAAGGTGACTTTGGGAACTGATCGGAATCGAGGGATTTTAGGTGGATGCTATTTAAATTTAGAGGATTTTAGCGCACAGACTTCTTCAGCCATTGAATAGCTGCAAATCTGGTGAAATTTCTACACGGCTCGCAAAAAAATTGATTTAAATGTCCTTACTCTCAAAGGGACCTCGAGAGGATGGGAGAAGATCGCTCTGTAAAAAGAGCTTATTTGGGTCGACCGACTGGCCGCCGTCCTGTCGGTCGTCCTAAGTATCGCTGGGCAGATAGAGTAGGAGCGGATATTCAGGAGCTCGGCGCCGGTGAAAGCTGGCGTGAAATAGCGCAGGACTGAGCAAAATGGCGTGCTCTTGTGTCGGAGGCCAGGACTCATTTTGGGTCGTTGCGCCACATAAGCAAGTAAGCTAAATGTCCTTAATGTCAATTGTACCCGGCTAGGTCGCGAAAAATTAAACAAATTTTTAAATATACAAAAATATAATATAATAAAATAAACTATATACAAATCTACAAGGAATCAGTCAATACGAGAGCCACTAGTTAATTCGAAACAGAGGTCACTGGCCTTTCGTGAAGTAGACGGCAGTCCAAGTTGAAGTCGGCAATCCGTCCAGTCGGATTTCTGTACTATATATTCTTGTAGGATTCCATGAAAACCTGGAGCTTTTCGGGTGTGAAGAAAATCCCTTCAAAGATGAATGATAAGCAATATTTCAAGCAGTTGATGTAGATAGTATCCTCTTCAGTTGATATTTAGTAGAAAAGGGCTGAAACAATCCTTTTTTCTTAATTTTTATTCAAACTCCATCCAAGCCTCCCAATGGTTTAGACCAGTAACATGAAAGCGAGACTTGGATTGAGTTTTAACAATAACACTAAATGATTAAAATATATACAATAGTTACCTGCATAAGTGGCAGCCCTTATTAAATACTTTAATCAGAACTCGACACAGAAAGTAATTACATATATCCAACAATATAAATCAATAGAATTCTAGCATCAACGAATTCAAAGCAAATTTTCCGTCTCAAAACAAAAATGCGTCTCAAGCCGAGCGCGCGATCGGGAACTTTTTTATTCTCGCCGGCCAGTGCGCGGGCCGGCTGCACGATGCAGGTTTTAGGTGGATGCCTTTTAAATTTAGAGGATTTCAGAGCATGGAACTCTGTAATAATCCATTGAAGTCTGGTTAAACCTTTTCACATCTCCCAAAAAGAAAGGATTCATAATGCCAATTTGTCTCTATAAAAACTATAGATTCGCAAAAGGACCCTGGTGCATAGCAGAGGTGTCGTCATTACTAAAGTCACCTGGGAAACTGATCAGAGCCGGGGGATTTTACTGAACCGACCGAACCTACTGGCGAATAAGGGTTATGTTTTCCTAGAGTATTGTATGTATGTACGTTTGTTTCTTTGGCACGCCTTACAGCCAACATCTTTTGAAAGATTACAACGTGTGAGATGTCGTTAGATTCGTGTCAATTGACGTAGTTTAAATATTTTAATTCAACAGGATTTTACTGAACCGACCGAACCTACTGGCGAATAAGGGTTATGTTTTCCTAGAGTATTGTATGTATGTACGTTTGTTTCTTTGGCACGCCTTACAGCCAACATCTTTTGAAAGATTACAACGTGTGAGATGTCGTTAGATTCGTGTCAATTGACGTAGTTTAAATATTTTAATTCAACAGATATTTTATGACACAGGGTGTAATGGCATTGACGGCTCCACTGGCCTACCCAGTAAGCAAGATACTTGACTACCTGCTGGGTGAAGAAATCGGCAACGTGTACAACCGGGAGCGTCTCAAGGAACTTGTCAAGGTACTATTATATTTATAGTTACACAGCGTGTGATGGCGCTAACGGCACCACTAACGTTTCCAGTAAGCGAAGTTCTAGACTGCCTGCTGGGAGAAGGAATCGGGAACGTGTACTACAACAGAAAGCATCCCAAGGAACTTGTCCAGGTACTATCATAAAGTTACACAGGGTGTGTAGCACTGACGGTTATAATAGCGTGTCCTGTCAGCAAGATTCTAGACTACCTGCCGGGTAGAAGAATCGCGAACATGTACAACAGAAAGCGTCTCAAGTACCTTGTGAAGGTACTATTATATTTATAGTTACACAGCGTGTGATGGCGTTAACGGCACCACTAACGCTTCCAGTAAGCCAGGTTCTAGACTGCCCGCTGGGAGTAGGAATCGGGAACGTGTACAACAGCAAGCGTCTCAAGGAACTTGTCCAGGTACTATCATAAAGTTACACAGGGTGTGTAGCACTGACGGTTATAATAGCGTGTCCTGTCAGCAAGATTCTAGACTACCTGCCGGGTAGAAGAATCGCGAACATGTACAACAGAAAGCGTCTCAAGTACCTTGTGAAGGTACTATTATATTTATAGTTACACAGCGTGTGATGGCGTTAACGGCACCACTAACGCTTCCAGTAAGCCAGGTTCTAGACTGCCCGCTGGGAGTAGGAATCGGGAACGTGTACAACAGAAAGCATCTCAAGGAACTTGTCCAGGTACTATCATAAAGTTACACAGGGTGTGTAGCACTGACGGTTATAATAGCGTGTCCTGTCAGCAAGATTCTAGACTACCTGCCGGGTAGAAGAATCGCGAACATGTACAACAGAAAGCGTCTCAAGTACCTTGTGAAGGTACTATTATATTTATAGTTACACAGCGTGTGATGGCGTTAACGGCACCACTAACGCTTCCAGTAAGCCAGGTTCTAGACTGCCCGCTGGGAGTAGGAATCGGGAACGTGTACAACAGAAAGCATCTCAAGGAACTTGTCCAGGTACTATCATAAAGTTACACAGGGTGTGTGGCACTGACGGTTATAATAGCGTGTCCTGTCAGCAAGATTCTAGACTACCTGCCGGGTAGAAGAATCGCGAACATGTACAACAGAAAGCGTCTCAAGTACCTTGTGAAGGTACTATTATATTTATAGTTACACAGCGTGTGATGGCGTTAACGGCACCACTAACGCTTCCAGTAAGCCAGGTTCTAGACTGCCCGCTGGGAGTAGGAATCGGGAACGTGTACAACAGCAAGCGTCTCAAGGAACTTGTCCAGGTACTATCATAAAGTTACATAGGGTGTGTGGCACTGACGGTTATAATAGCGTGTCCTGTCAGCAAGATTCTAGACTACCTGCCGGGTAGAAGAATCGCGAACATGTACAACAGAAAGCGTCTCAAGTACCTTGTGAAGGTACTATTATATTTATAGTTACACAGCGTGTGATGGCGTTAACGGCACCACTAACGCTTCCAGTAAGCCAGGTTCTAGACTGCCCGCTGGGAGTAGGAATCGGGAACGTGTACAACAGAAAGCATCTCAAGGAACTTGTCCAGGTACTATCATAAAGTTACACAGGGTGTGTAGCACTGACGGTTATAATAGCGTGTCCTGTCAGCAAGATTCTAGACTACCTGCCGGGTAGAAGAATCGCGAACATGTACAACAGAAAGCGTCTCAAGTACCTTGTGAAGGTACTATTATATTTATAGTTACACAGCGTGTGATGGCGTTAACGGCACCACTAACGCTTCCACTAAGCCAGGTTCTAGACTGCCCGCTGGGAGTAGGAATCGGGAACGTGTACAACAGAAAGCATCTCAAGGAACTTGTCCAGGTACTATCATAAAGTTACACAGGGTGTGTGGCACTGACGGTTATAATAGCGTGTCCTGTCAGCAAGATTCTAGACTACCTGCCGGGTAGAAGAAGCGCGAACATGTACAACAGAAAGCGTCTCAACTACCTTGTGAAGGTACTATTATATTTATAGTTACACAGCGTGTGATGGCGTTAACGGCACCACTAACGCTTCCAGTAAGCCAGGTTCTAGACTGCCCGCTGGGAGTAGGAATCGGGAACGTGTACAACAGCAAGCGTCTCAAGGAACTTGTCCAGGTACTATCATAAAGTTACATAGGGTGTGTGGCACTGACGGTTATAATAGCGTGTCCTGTCAGCAAGATTCTAGACTACCTGCCGGGTAGAAGAATCGCGAACATGTACAACAGAAAGCGTCTCAAGTACCTTGTGAAGGTACTATTATATTTATAGTTACACAGCGTGTGATGGCGTTAACGGCACCACTAACGCTTCCAGTAAGCCAGGTTCTAGACTGCCCGCTGGGAGTAGGAATCGGGAACGTGTACAACAGCAAGCGTCTCAAGGAACTTGTCCAGGTACTATCATAAAGTTACATAGGGTGTGTGGTACTGACGGTTATAATAGCGTGTCCTGTCAGCAAGATTCTAGACTACCTGCCGGGCAGAGGAATCGCGAACATGTATACAACCGGTAGCGTCTCAAGGAACTTGTCAAGGTACTGTCATTTTGTTACACAGGGTGTGAAGGCGCTGACTGCTATAATAGCATTTCCTGTCCACAAGATCTAGACTACCTGCTGGGCGAAGGAATCGGGGACGTCTATAACTGGGAACCTCTCGAGGAACTTTTCCTTTTCAACCGACTTCAAGATTTCCAAGGAGGAGATTCTCAATTCATCATGATCATTGTTGTTTTTATGTTCCCCGATTATTCGAAGACGACTGGACCGATTTGGAAAATTATTTTTTTGTTTGAAAGAGTATACTTCACAGTTGGTCCCATTGTCACCAGGTCAGGATCTGATGATGGGATCCTGGAGAAATCGAGGGAACTCTTCAAATATTATAGGCACACCTCTAGCGATTTAACTATTTCTTACGTTAGCTCGTGCATTCGCTGTTGTTGTGTGTTTATGATCGGGGACCCTCTTGTTCCTTTAGCCGTCAACACAGTGAATCCTCCTTTTTGTAATGGGTCGGCATCGCGCATGTGACACCTCTGGAGTTGCAGGCGTCCATAGGCTACGGTAGCTGCTTACCGTCAGGCGGGCCGTATGCTTGTTTGCCACCGTCGTGGTATTAAAAAAAGGATCATAGTTCATATGCCCGATCAACTGACACAATACTAACAGAAATACTTACACAATACAACAGATAACTTGCTTTCACGACGGCATTATATTTGGACCAAATAGTAATCCATGATCTCTAGCTCTGTACTGATTTAAACTCACTATACAGGATGTAACAAGAATACTGGTGATCCGTTTAAGACCATAATTGTTATCGTATTGCAAGTAAGTAAAAGTAGGAGAAAACATTTTTGGACGCGAAAAAAAATATTTTTGTATGGGAGACGTCGTCGTTGACGTCGAAACTATTGACTACGCTAATAGGCATGATGACACATGTTGAATTGTGCAATAAAATTTAGTTGATAGGATGCAATATGATCAATATATCCAACTAAAGTGAAAATTTATAAATTATATTGAATTGGCTCAAAGATATCAAGCTGCAAAATTTCTAAATTTTACGATTTTTTAAAGTGCGAAATTAAAAGAAAACAATGATACCATTCGATTTTTAACATTTTACTGTAAAATAAATTGTATGGCAACCATATACATAAACGCAACATTTCACTGTAAAAATAGCAATTTCATATTTTTTCCATACTTTACACAGGGCGACTATGTGATCGTGACGTCACTTTTGCACGTCATTTTGTGAGGAGCGTTTTGAAAAACAAATGCAAATCTCGGAATTTAAGTCTCATTTCTGACTTTTGTGTTGCTTTAACGCAATTGGCCCCATATAGACATTTGATCCTCACAACAAAACGAATCGATTGATACCATACATGAAAAAAATTCACCGTGCCTATTCCTGGGATCAGGGTGCCGAGCGGACCCCTGGCTCAATAGAGCAAAAAGCTCGGACAAACGCTAGGAGGAAGAGGAAGTATGGGAGACGTCGTCCCAGCCGGCCAACCCTCCATACAAAATAAAACATTTTTTCGTAGTTTTTATGCCCTTAACCTTTTGACCGCCAAGCATTGAACAAAAATGACGCGCCACCGACGCCACGTAATCGCGTTTTGTCAAGCGAAATTGAACTTTGCGGAAGCCCGCGTAGGTCCCTATTGCATTACAAAGCCTGTCGGCTGTAGCCGTCGCTGGCGTCCATGGCACAACTTTTTGATGTCGGCCACAGCCGACTGTGGCGGTCAATAGGTTAAGAACCGATAGCATTTTTGTTATACCTTATATGCACTTATTATTTTGACGAAAGCGGTACGTAATCGCGTACACTCCTTTTATTATTTTCCCGACGTTTCGAGCGTGCCGTAACGCTCGTGGTCGCAGGCAGACATAACGTCAAAATCGTCAGGAAAATAATAAAAGTAAGTTTACGCGATTTAGTACCATTTTTATTAAAATAATCTTTGGCTTTGTTATTATTATTAATAATATAGGAGTAGCTATAAAAATCAGGCGGGCCGTATGCTTTTTGCCACCGTCGTGGTATAAAAATAATTTTAAACAAAAAAGAACCGACATCACTTAGTATCCACCTTTCCAACAGCAAATGCTCGAACTGCTGTAAAAAATACTCAAATCACTATAAGTGTGCCTATAATAGTTGAAGAGTTCCCTCGATTTCTCCAGGATACCATCATCAGATCCTGACCTGGTTACAATGGGACCAACTGTGAAGTATACTCTTTCAAACAAATAAAGAATTTTCCAAATCGTTCCAGCCGTGCAGCCGTGTTCGAATAATCGGTGAACATACATAAAAAAAAGCAAAAACAAAGATCCCGACGAATTGATAACCTCCTCCTTCGAAATCTTGAAGTCGGTTGAAAAATATATATGTTTGATGCCGAGCCGGTTGGAAGATTTTGGGAGTCAGGTTTAAGTCCTGATAACAAGTGTCTATTCTTTTGGATGTGCTTTTTCATGTCACGAGTCTTTCACCAATGTATAAATATATATAAGATATATATTCATACACTGGTGATAGACTATTCTAGACTATTCTTTTGGATGTGATTTTTCATTTCATGAATCTTACACCAAAATATGAATATATATAATATATAGTAATATATATAATATATATATATTCATACATTGGTGGAAGACTATTCCAGACTATTCATTTGAATGTGATTTTTCATGTCATGAGTGTTTCACCAATGTATTTTTCACCTTTGTCGTTTAAACAATAGTAAATAATCTTTGTTCGTAACTTGGCATCCAGATTAATTTTGTGAGCTAAGTCAAATTTGTTTAAAATTCATCCTTAATATTTTCAATAATACACCATGTTTTTTTCAAATCCTATAATTTAGCTTATGAGGGTACGAATAAGGAAACGAATTGGCATGTTTTAGATTTCATAAATTCGTAATTATCATTATTTTTTTAGTTTTTCATACAAAATAATTATTCATTAAATTTCATATCATGCACTGTAGGGTATTTTAGTTAACACAACATAGTCCGAAATAAAAATCATTTTTGTCATTAATTACCTATTTCATTAACTTAGAGCGCTGATACCCTGGCAATAAGACGCCCGACTTTCAATCCGGAGATCTCGGGTTCAAACCCCGGCTCGTACTACTGAGTTTTTCGGAACTTATGTACGGAATATCATTTGATATTTAGTATTGACCAGTCTCTTTTTGATGAAAGAAATCGGACCTAATCCCGATAAGGCCTATTTTCCCCTCTGGGTTGGAAGGTCAGATGGCAAGTGCTTTGTTAAAAACTAGTTCCTACGCCAATTCATGGGATTAGGTTATCAAGCGGACCCCAAGCCTGGACTAACGCTAGGAGGAAGCGATATTATTTCATTAACATGATACCGATGATAAAACTGAAACAACAACAAAATAAAATGATTTCAAGCTCACATGGTCATTCACATTATAAATATTATTTGAAACGGGGTATTTACCATGTATATGCGTTTTCGACCAAACAATTGAAATTTTTGACATGACGGTGTCAAAACGCTAATATACATGGTAAATACCCCCTTTCAAATAATATTCATTACAAAGTAAAATATCAATTGACTTAATTATGTATTTACACACTAGGTCACCTCAATATAGATCAAAAATATGATTTTTAGCATAGTTTCCTTCTTTCTTATGATCTTCCTAGCTTTTACCACGGCTCAATAACCTAATACCAAGATTTGGCGTTGACACTAGTTATTTTCGAAAACAACTGCCATCTGACCTGTCCGGTTTCATATACCAATAAAAATCGGCCAAGTGCGTGTTGGACCATGCATAATGGAGGGTTCCGTAGCTTCAATGGAATAAGAACTAGACCAATGCCAAAAGGTCGTATCTGATGCCTATGGAAGAAGTTTTTTTGGAAATAACTCAATAATAGCTAAACCTATAATGCTCAAAACAATTTTCGTAGAAAGTATATGATAACGCGCATCTTCTCAAATTTTTTCATATTTTTTGGACTTACGGTTCAAAAGTTCCGGGGTGGGGGACGCTATTTAGCCGACTTTCGAAGCGATTATTTCTGTAACTATTCACTTAATCACAAAATGATCAAAGAAACCTCAATGTTACTTTTAAAGACCTATCGATTGATGTGCAACATGTTGATATTAGGTAAAAAAAAATTTTTTTTAATTTAGTTACATGTATGGAGCGCCCCCCCTGGAAATATTTTTTTCTACAATTTCACTACATAACTAAATAGCGGCAGACAAACACATTTTATTAAGATACGTCTTATAGTTTCCGAGTAAAATGGCTGTGACATAATCAAAACTATAAGGGTTCCGATTTTGCCATTCTGGCTACGGAACCCTAAAAAGCGACTATTAAAATATCAAATAATACCGAAAAACTCATTGGTACGAATTGGTACGAACCTGAGACCTACGAAAATCGGACGTCTTATCGACACCACCAGGCTAGCAGCGCTCAGATTTTGCCTTGTAACTCTCCATATTATTACTTTCATTTTAAAATTTCGAATAAGGGGTTTTCGACTATAAGAATAATCTAAGGCAGGTTTACACACTCGGCAAGAGTTAAAAAGTAACTATAAATTATATTAGATTACCTCAGAAATTGAGCTGATTGGAATACCTTGTTGGAATGTCTTTGAAAAATAAATTTTATTTAAACTTAGGAAAGTACCCTTGAAATTATCGGAACCCCAAAAAAACACGGTGTATAATCAACAGGTGACGACAGACGTGAATGACCTGGACAAGGACGAAGTGAACATCATTTCTGGAGCCCTGGAGCTCCGCAAGAAGACCGTGTCGGACGTGATGACGAAGTTGGAAGACGTTTTCATGCTGCCCATAACTTCTGTGCTGGACTTTGAGACCATGAGCGAGATCGTCAAGTCTGGTGAGTTTTAGGCTTTATGAGCCTCGCTTCGCTCGGTTCATAAGTAATAGTGTGTTTGGATGTTTGTTGCTCCATCGCTGATGAGTGAGACAGACAGACGATGTGAAACCTAGTGAGTTTTAGCGACCGAGCGAAGCGACGATCTTAACGTTTAAAGTTTATTTTAAGAGCTTTGCTTCGCTTGCCTCTTATCTAAATCGAACGCTGGTAAGTGAGACAGACAGACGAAGTAATAAAACCTAGTGAGTTTTAGGGATTGAGCGGAGCGAAGTTGATTTTAAGAGCTTCGCTTCGCTCAGTCCTTATCTTGGTGTATTAGTATATTGATGTTTGTTACTCGAACACTGATGTGTGAGACAGACAGACAGACAGACGAAGTGTACATCATTTCTGGAGCCCTGGAGCTCCGCAAAAAGACCGTGTCGGAGGTGATGACGAAGCTGGAGGACGTCTTCATGCTGCATATAACTTCTGTGCTGGACTTTGGACCATGAGTGAGATCGTCAAGTCTGGTGAGTTTTAGCTTTATGAGCCTCGCTTCGCTCGGTTCATAAGTAATAGTGGAGTGTGTATCGATGTTCGTTGCTCCATCGCTGATGAGTGAGACAGACAGACGATGTGATATCTAGTGAGTTTTAGCGACCGAGCGAAGCGAAGATCTTAACGTTTAAAGTTCATGAATCTTGAAGCAAATCAAATTATTTTGTTCAATATTTTTGGTTTGTAATTTTAAAGTAGTTACACTACTATATATAAACTGAAAATAGATGTCATATACTTCAGAAAAAGTGACCAAACCCTCCGGTGTCCGAGGCCAGATTTGAACTGGCGTCTTCAGCTTTCGCGGCTGACGTCCTGACCACTAGACCACCCGGTCACGGCGGAACTTGACAAATTTTCTCATGTATATGCAATCTCTGAATTTGAAACGGCTAGGCGCCGTTGACCATACTCTTAGGGCATGCGCAGTATGTGCTTGCACCTCCTATCCGAATCTCTTACGTGATTCTGGTATAGCGAGAGAGATGGTGCTGCCATCTATGAATCTTGAAGCAAATCAAATTATTTTGTTCTATATTTTTGGTTTGCAATTTTAAAGTAGTTACACTACTATATATAAACTGAAAATAGATGTCATATACTTCAGAAAAAGTGACCAAACCCTCCGGTGTCCGAGGCCAGATTTGAACTGGCGTCTTCAACTTTCGCGGCTGACGTCCTGACCACTAGACTACTATTATTATTGGGTGGTCTAGTGGTCAGGACGTTCGTAATATTGAACAAAATAATTTGATTTGCTTCAAGATTCATAGATGGCAGCACCATCTCTCTCGCTATACCAGAATCACGTAAGAGATTCGGATAGGAGGTGCAAGCACGTACTGCGCATGCCCTTAGAGTATGGTCAACGGCGCCTAGCCGTTTCAAATTCAGAGATTGCATATACATGAGAAAATTTGTCAAGTTCCGCCGTGACCGGGTGGTCTAGTGGTCAGGACGTCAGCCGCGAAAGCTGAAGACGCCAGTTCAAATCTGGCCTCGGACACCGGAGGGTTTGGTCACTTTTTCTGAAGTATATGACATCTATTTTCAGTTTAAAGTTCATTTTAAGAGCTCCGCTTCGCTCGTCTCTTATCTAAATCGTCGAACGCTAGTAAGTGAGACAGACAGACGAAGTGACTATGAGCGAGATCGTCAAATCTGGTGAGTTTTAGCTTTAAGATCCTCGCTTCGCTACGTTCATAAACGTAACTTTAGAGTGTATTTTTGCGTCTGTTGCTCCATTACTGATGAGTGAGACAGACAGACGAAGTCAGATCTAGTGATATTAGCGACCAAGCGAAACGCAGTACAGCTTTAAGTTGATTTTAAGGTCTTCGCTTAGCTCGGCCCATATCTACGTATTATTTATTGTATACTGGCGACCCGCCTCGGCTTCGCACGGGATAAAAAATGGTTATCGCGGGTTATCCCTAAGAGATAAACATATACCATCGCAGACTTTTTTGTAGACCTTTTTAAGGTGTACAATACTGTATTTTGATTAGGGTTCCAGCGTTTGCAATGTAAGCGCAAAAAATGTGTTTATTTACGTAAAGTAATTTTATAATTAGAGCTCTAAAATTATCAGTGTTTCTCTGCTATATTATGCATGTATAGAAACCTACCTCTTGAATCACTCTATCTATTAAACCGCGTCAAAATCCGTTGCGTAGTTTTAAAGATCTAAGCATACATAGGGACATACAGACAGCGGAAAGCGACTTTGTTTTATACTACGAGTATCTAGTAGAGTGTCCCTTATATTGTGATTTTGAGAAATTAACAACGCATACCCCCTAAATATATTTAGTTTACCCCAAAATACTCTACAAAAAAAATTCAGGCCATTCCTGTAACTGTAACCCGTGCCGACTTTTATCCGATTTTCCCATACAAAGTATAAAAATTACCAAAATAAGTTTTTTTTTTTCATGTCATCAGTGCATCCCACTCGTGTATGAACGTTTTTTATAAAAAAAAATCTCGCTACGAACCGAAAACCGATAAAAAAAGTAGCAACTTATCTTCTGGCCAAATTTCTTCATAGTCATTTATATGGGGAAATTACGATGCAAGTCGTCGGGTTAGAGTTACGGGAATGGCCTGTTTTTTTTGTAAAGTATTTTGGGGTAACACAAATACATTTAGGGGGTATGCGTTATTAATTTCTCAAAATCGCAATATAAGGGACACCCTAGTATCTAGTGATAGTGAAGTGATAGTGATGATAGATGTTTGTTGCATGATCGCTGGTAAATGAGACAGACAGACAGACGTAGAGAAATCTAGTGAGGTTAAGCGACCGAGCGAAGCGAGAGACGTTGGCTTCGCACTTCCACATGTATATTCCTCTATCGATCATCTGTTGTCAATCTAAATATATAAAAGAAGAAACTGACTGACTGACTGATTGACTGACTGACTGACTGACTGACTGACTGACTGACATATCAACGTACAGCCCAAACCGCTGGTTCTACAGATTCCAAATTTGGCACGTAGGTTCCTTATAATGTCTAGGGGTGCACTAAGAAAGGATTTTTCAAAATTCGCCCCCTAAGGGGGTAAAATGGGGGTCCAAAGTGTGTATGGCGAATCAAGATTTGTTAGACTATTTTATCCGAAACTTCACAGGAGTATTCCTAACAATAAATGAGTAAACACGTGTTTCAGGTTTTTTGAAAATTCAACCCCTAAAAGGGGCAAATGTGGTCACAAAGTCTGAAAATCAACATAAGTATCGTATCCTTTTTAACCGACTTCAAGATTTGAAAAGAGGAGGTTCTCAATTCGGCGTGTATGTTTTTTTTTATTTTTTTATTTTTTTTTATTTTTTATGTTTGTTACTCCATAACTTCGTCATGTCTGAACCGATTTTGAAAATTCTTTTTTTGATTGTAAGTATATATATACAGATTGGTCCCGTTTTTGTCAAAACGCAGTTCTGATGATGGGATCCATGAGGAATCGAGGGAACTCCTCAAATCTTAAAGGCATACATATAGTGATTTTTGTATTTTTATCAACAAAACCATCATTTTCATTCAAAACAGTGACATTTGATGAAGTAGAACTGCTGATGATGATCAGAACGGAACTCTTCAACGACGCATAGTTCACGTTTGGCGATTCGTCCTCTTCGCTGTGTTTGTTTAGCAAGTTTAATTGTCAGAACAAATGTTCGTCAAGTTCAAGTTCTGATGATGGGATCCATGAAGAATCGAGGGAACTCCTCAAATCTTAAGGGCTTACACATAGTGATTTTTGTATTTTTATCAACAAATCAAGCATTTTCATTCAAAAGAGTGACATTTGATGAAGTGGAACTGCTGATGATGAACAGAACGGAACTCTTCAACGACGCATAGTTCATGTTTGGCGATTCTTCCTCTTCGCTATGTTTGTTAAGCAAGTTAGATTGTCAGGACCAATTTTCGTCAAGCTCAAGTTCTGATGATGAGTTCCACGAGGAATCGAGGGAATTCCTCAAATCTTAAAGGCATACATAAAGTGACTTTTGTATTTTTATCAACAAATCAAGCATTTTCATTCAAAAGAGTGACATTTGATGAAGTGGAACTGCTGATGATAATCAGAACGGAACTCTTCAACGACGCATAGTTCACGTTTGGCGATTTGTCCTCTCCGCTGCGTTTTTTAAGCAAGTTATTTCATTGTATGAAATCTAAGTGCACCATCTACAATAATCCTTCACCGGCTACCCCCATTGAAGTCGGTTTTTTTTTCTTAAAAATTATTGAGTACTTATAGTACGCGGGCGGAGCCGCGGGAAAAGGCTAGTGTATAAATAAATGACTATGACTATGTTTTATTGGATTTGTGACATTTTAGACATGAGGTCTTACTCGAACAACGGTTGAAGGCGGACGTGCCGGTCTTTGATTTAACATTTTAATATTTATAAGGATAACGCAAAATAAGTCACAATGATTTGGAGGTTAAGGACCATTATTCTACAGCGCCGCGTGTAGTGCCGTGTGCAAAACTACGTGCAACAAAGTTGCAAGACATTATCGCCTGCGCTGGATGGAGTGCGGGGCTATTCCTCACCCCCTCTGTGGTGAGAGATAGCATATTATTTTTGCCTCGCTCAGTCATCGCTGCTCACGGAGTTTGCCGACTATCAGCCGAAAGGGACCCGAGCGCCGCGCTGCGTTACACTCCGGCTGTCGACGGGGAGCAAGAGAGAGGAGCACTGGCAGTACTGGACAGACCGTACGCCGTATGGTTGTATGCGCGGAGGTGGAGGATTTTTTCTTTGCGCGCAATAATTTTCAACGGGTAATGCATGCAAGCGCGCACCGTGCGCCCGCTCGCTGGCCGACCGCAGCAGTTAGAAGGCGATAACTGTTGTTTTAGTTTAATTTAATTGGGTATAATAGTCCTCTAGTTGAGTTGAATTTATTTGTTTTCACTTAGTATTATTATATATATATTTTTTTTTTTGACTCAAAAACATATTTTTATTATGTTTGTATGCTCGCAATTTAATTTATATCCTTGTCCACTAAAGGTATTATAGGTACATTACCTAACCAAAGATTAGTATAGACGACCAAACTTTATTTAGGGTTAATTAATTATTTTTTATACTCTTTTGTTTTGTTTTTTTTTTTAAATGTTTAATTGTGATTTTGGTTCTCTTTCATTTTCCTGGTAAAATATAAAGTTGAACTTGTATGTTTAGTTTTTGGATATTCTAGTCATTGTCTAAAGAATTGCTTTGTTTTATTGTTTTTATTATTACACATTGTTTTATTTAATGTTATGAGACGGCCACATTACTATTACTTTATTTAACATTTTGTATCGTGCCTAGTCCCATTTCAAAGTTAGGATGAGTTCCTCTTCCCACGCCTTGACGTGCCCCCATTGCCCTGAATCGTCTAGAGGGTTTACTTCGCATGGCCTCAAAATTCACATTGGGCGCGTGCATAAGAACGTAGTTCGACAGCGCCCTCAGCCTGCGTTCGCTCGGGTATCTCCCCGTTCTGGTCAGCCGGAGCTCGCCTCCTCAGAGCAAGGGAGCTCGGAGTCACCTGGCACAGCCCTGGAGTCCTTAGGTGCTCTTAAAAAATCGGTGCGGGTGCTTCGGCACATCCCTAAGGGAGCGAGAAGTCTGGCGGCGGAGAAATTGTGCCTCATCATCGGTAAATGTATTGAAACCAATGAAACCGCCGATTGGTGTGCGCTACTGACTTTTGCGTATTCGGCACTGAAAGCTCCGGAAATACAGGGCCCGGGCAACCTCACCTCTAAGGTGAAGTCCAATTTAGCTGAGGTCGATTTTTGGGCAAATTTTTTGGAACCAATGAGTGTCGTCGAGGCCTCCCCTCGGGTGCCATCTGTTCTGAAGACAATAGAATCTAAGGTGTATGAAGGTGACGTGCGGGGGGCTGTCCGCGTGCTGTTGTCGGACGACTCCATAGCACCTCCGGGCCCTGAGACACTTGCGTCCTTGCGGGCGAAGCACCCATCCCCGTCTCGCGTGTTAACTTTTCCCCAGCAGCCAGATCGGTCCGCTCAAGCCTTAACGGTCAATTTGGAGGACGTAATCCAAGCGCTAGGGACTTTTCACAGTGGTTCGGCTGCTGGCTTGGACGGAATTCGACCAACTCATCTGAAGGAGTTGACATCGAGTTCCGCGGGCGACAACGGACAGCGCCTTCTTGAGTCCCTAGTAAAGTTATGCAATTTTTTACTCAGTGGGCAGCTAAACCCTGAAGTTTGCCCATTTTTATATGGTGCGTCACTGTGCGCTTTAAGGAAAAAGGAGGGCGGAATACGGCCAATTGCTGTGGGGAGTACTTTTCGTCGTTTGGTAGCCAAACTGGGGTGTCGCGTGGTCAGGGAGCGGATGGCCGATTATTTGCAGCCTCATCAATTAGGTTTCGGCACCCAGAGGGGATGTGAGGCGGCAATTCATGCCGCGCGCACTTTTGCTTCGGAACCAGGTAATGCAGATGGTGTTATAATAAAATTAGACCTGAAAAATGCGTTCAACACACTCGAAAGGGACGTTCTTTTGAGCGAGGTCGAGGAAAATATTCCATCTCTGTACCCTTTTTTGTACCAGGTTTACCACTCACCTTCTAACCTTATATATAATGACTCCCTGATTCTTTCGCAGGTGGGTGCGCAGCAGGGAGATCCGCTGGGGCCGCTTACCTTCAGCCTCGCTATCCACAAAATAGTGTCGTCTCTTAAATCACCGCTTAACATCTGGTATTTGGATGACGGGACTTTGGGGGGGAATCCTGAGGTCGTAAAGGAAGACTTGACTTCTCTTCTTCCTCGTCTTGCGGAGCTGGGGCTGGAGGTGAATGCGGCTAAATGTGAGCTTTTCTGCTGCGGACCCACTTCTTCCTCTTCCACTTTGTCTTTTTTTTTTTTTTTTTTTTTTTATACCACGACGGTGGCAAACAAGCATACGGCCCGCCTGATGGTAAGCAGTTACCGTAGCCTATGGACGCCTGCAACCCCAGAGGATTCACATGCGCGTTGCCTACCCTTTAAGAACCTATACACTCCTTTTTTGAAGAACCTCATACTGTAGCCCGCTGGGAAAACCTCGGCAGGGAGTTCATTCCACAGTCGCAGCGTTCGTGGGAGGAAATTCCTCTTAAACCGTACAGTGCGCGACCCATTAGGCTCCAGGGTGTGAGGATGAACACCCTGCCGGCGGCGAGCGGTGCGGTGATAAAAAGCTGCCGTGGGCATCATATCAAACAGTTCTTCAGAGCACAACCCATTGTACAAGCGATAGAACACACATAAGGAGGCAAAGTCTCTCCTTAGACTCAATGGTTCAATATCGCTCGTGAGTTTGGGATCGTCGACGATCCGCACAGCGCGCCTTTGCACCGAGTCAAAGGGCCCAAGCTGGTATCCAGGTGCTCCCGCCCAAAGGTGACAGCAGTATTCCATGTGGGGTCTGACTTGCGACTTGTATAGAAGCAGTCTCTGCCCCGGAGTGAAGTATCTCCTTGCTCTATTGAGCACACCGAGCTTTTTGGATGCCAGCTTGGCCTTCCCTTCAAGGTGACTACGGAATTGGACGTCGCTGGAAATGTCGACACCGAGGATCCCAATACTCTCTGACATTGTAAGGGTTGTGCCTTGGAACTGAGGGGCCACAGTAAATAGGGTTTTCTTAGCGGTAAACGCGCAAACTTGTGTTTTTGTGGGGTTGAATCGGACTAAGTTGTCCTGACCCCACAGCGAGACTCCAGAAAGAGTGTTCTCGATATCGGACACAAGTTTTTCACGACTCTCTACCACAACGGATCGAGGGATATTGGCACGGCCCGTGTAAAAGGCATCCCCAGTACTGTCGTCCGCATAACAATGAATGTTGCCGATAGACAACATATCATTGATATGCAGCAAAAACAGCGTTGGGGATAGCACGGAGCCTTGCGGGACACCAGCGTTTATGTCCATGCTTTCGGAGCAACTGCCGTCGACTACAGCTCGTATGCTTCTGCCGGACAAAAAGCTGGCGACCCATCTGCACAATCCCTCGGGCAGGCCGTAAGCTGGTAACTTCGATAGAAGACCTCGATGCCAGACCCGATCGAACGCCTTAGCTATATCAAGGCTGACTGCCAATGCCTCTCCCTGACTCTCAATGGCTGAAGCCCAGCGGTGAGTGAGATACACTAGAAGATCACCAGTTGATCGACCGTGACGAAAGCCATACTGGCGATCACTGATCAGGTCGTGCTCTTCTAGGTATCCCAGGAGCTTTGCATTGAATATGCGCTCCATAACCTTGGAGAGAAGAGAGGTTATAGCGATAGGCCTGTAATTCGACGGGTCCGAACTATCGCCCTTTTTAGGCACAGGGTGCACGAGGGCAGTCTTCCATGAAGACGGCACTTGCCGTTTGTGGTAAGAGAGTGTGAAAAGGCGCGTTAGCACGGGACACAACTCAGGAGCACACCGTTTCAGCACAACTGCTGGTATGCCGTCTGGTCCGCTCGACTTGTGAACGTTTAATGATAGCAGCTCCCGCCGGACATCACTTTGTTTAATGATAATTTCCGGCATCGAGGCTGCGCACCGCGGGATGTCAGGCGGTACGGTGCTGCCATCATCGTTCAAGGTCGAGTTCGAGGCAAAGAGAGTACCCAGAAGATCGGCTTTTTCTTTTGCACTATGGACCAGATTACCATCAGCATTACGCAGTGGTGGTAAGGACGACCGACAAAAGTTTCCCTCGGCAGCTTTGGCAAGTGACCAGAAGGCACGACTCCCGGTGGGGTAGCCCACTAGCTTCCTACCAATTCTGCCGACGAAGTCGAATTTGGCTCTGGCAATTGCTATTTTACTGGACCTCGAGGCAGTGTTTAATTTACGTTTCACATCAGATATGTTGGGATCCTTATCAGTAACGGCCTTGGTCCAAGCCCTGTAAGTAGCCTGCTTACGAATTGTAGCTTCTCTACAGGGCCGATTAAACCAAGGTCGTTTCTTTGCTCCTGCAGCTATTACCGAGTTGGGAATGAAGCAGGCCATTCCCTCCAGTATAGTCTCGGCGACTTTAGCTGTACAGGAGTCAGGATCTTCTGATGTGAAACAGAGCTGCCTCCACGGGTACGATGCGTAGAATTCACGCAATCCATCCCAATCTGCTGACGTATACTGCCACACGCGTCGCGAGCCAGTTGGCCGTGGTGGATCAGGCCGCGCGCTAGGTGCCAGCGTCCGGACGAGGCAGTGATCGGACGAGCCGAGAGGTGCATTCACTGAGACGGAATATCCGTCCGGACGTGTGGTCAGCAGGAGGTCCAGTAAAGAGCTTGTATGGTCCTCGATATCTGGTATTCTCGTGGGAGAACGTACCAATTGCGAGAGACCATAGGCCAGAGAAAATTCGTAAGCAGACCTCCCCGCATAGTCGGTGGACCGAGAATCTAGCCACTCAATGTGGTGGGCATTAAAATCTCCCAAAATCACCAATTCAGCGGATCGGTACTGCTCCAGAACTCTGTCGGTCGTCACTTGTAGGTGCTCGAAGAGCCGTTTTGTGTCCGTGTCTCCGCTGTGAGACCTGTAAAGGCACGCGTAGACGCGGGTGTGGCCGCCGAAGTCTACACGCACCCATAGCACTGACAGGTCCCTGTCTTCATAGGCATGGAGGCGGCGACAACAGACATCCTGCCGAGCGTACATACATACCCCAGCGCGCCTCACAAACCTGTGTTCTAGCACATAGCCGGGGTATAACAGATATGATGTATCGGCCGGGCAGGATATCTGCGTCTCCGTTAAAAACAGAAGGGTCGGCTGCGCAGACTCGAGGTGGTGGTGTACTGCGTTTAGATTCGAATGCAGTCCCCTGACGTTGCAGAAATCCACTTTTGTGGAAGGGGACTCCGCTGAAGACCTATTTCTTCTGTATTTTTTTTTTGCCATAATTTTGGGGAGTGTGTGGGAAATAAAGGAGGATTCACTGTGTCGACGGCTAAAAGGACAAGAGGACGAAACAAACCGACCGAGGAACGATGTGGGAGGTGCAATTTGCAGGCACGGCGTACGGAAGGGCCCCCGGTCCCCCCCTGTTGTAGTAGCCGGGTCCACTCCGGTCTCCTACACCGGCACGACTACTACACCAGGGATTTTTCGCAGGTTGGCGGTTCAGCCTCCCAGGGTGGAGATTAAGTGACCCCTGGGTTCGGGAACCCTACTGACCTGCGGGCGGCCAGCGGACAACCGTTTCACCGGGTCTCCCTGATCGCCGCACCTGCACTCTGCGCCCACAAAGAACAAAGGCCGTATTATTGATTCCGTGGGCCCTCCGTCGTCAACACAATGTATCCTCTTAGAGCTCACTGGCGACCTTACTCACCGGCAGGAACACAACACTATGAGTAGGGTCTAGTGCTATTTGGCTGTGGTTTTCTGTAAGGTGGAGGTACTTCCCCAGTCGGGCTCTGCTCCAGATTTGAACGAGATGACATTCGCTGCACGTGCCCTACCACACTTAGCGAGATGTCATTCGCAGTGCCCATACCTCTCTCCTTGGCGCAGTTTAAGGACATACCCGAGTCCGGACGCAGTTTAAGGACATAACCCCGGGTCCATCCGGACGTAGTTTAAGGACATACCCCGGGTCCATCCGGACGTAGTTTAAGGACATACCCCGGGTCCAAAAATTGTCTTCTTTCACGTCACTGCTTCCTGGTCTTAAAGAACTTACACATGAACTTTTACCCTTCTGGGTTCCCCAATATTCCCAGAGGCCATTCCAAGCGCTATCGAGGCTAGAAGGCAGCTTCTTTTGCTCGCCCAGGAACGTTTCAAAGGAATTAATGCGCATGTCGCCCTGGTATTACTGGGGATGTGTTTTGCGGTCCCGAAGATAATGTATCTTTTGAGAACAACCCCGACGTGGTTATGCCCCGACAATGTGTCTTCTTTTGATGACGCTTTGAGGGATACAACGGAAGCTATACTTAACGTGTCCCTTTCTAGTGACCAGTGGAGCCAGGCGTCTTTGCCCATTCATCATGGGGGCCTGGGTTTGCGGCGCGCGGGGGATGTGGGTTTGCCGGCTTTTCTTGCATCAGCGCATGGAGTGGCTGGCCTTGTCTCTAAAATTTTAAATTGTCATGGAGACGGGGTCATTATTCCGTTTGTAGACGATGCACTGGCGCGGTGGGGGACCCTTTTCCCATCGGCGACATTGCCCGAGACTCCGCAGGTCCAGCGAGCCTGGGACAACGTGGGGGCCAAGGAAACGCTGGCGCGGCTCATTGGTGCAGCCACGGGGGTGGATTTAGCTAGATTAAGATCGGTGTCGAGGGCAGATGCGGGAGTGTGGTTGCAGGCTCTGCCTGCTCCTCACTTTGGAACTTTCCTGGACAACGACTCAATGCGTGTGGCAGTGGCGCTCCGCCTGGGCTGCGATGTTTGTGAACCTCATAAATGCATTTGCGGCTCCATGGTGGAAGCGAATGGTCATCACGCGTTGAGTTGTTGTCGCTGTTCAGGAAGGTTTCCGCGTCACCATGCCCTCAATGACATCGTTCGGAGGGCCTTAATTACTGCCAATATCCCGTGTGTGCTCGAACCGCCGGGTCTCTGTCGAACGGATGGGAAAAGGCCCGACGGTTTAACTTTGGTGCCGTGGCAGAAGGGCAAGTGCCTCTTATGGGACGCCACGTGCGTCAGCACTTTTGCCGCCTCGCACCTCAGCCGTACGGTGCAGATAGCGGGGGCCGCTGCAGAATATGCCGCAGCGAAAAAACGCGACAAATATTCGGCCTTATTAAATAAATATTACTTTGTCCCCTTGGCTTGTGAGACGACAGGGTGTTGGGGGGCGGAGGCTATGGTTTTTATGAGGGAAATAGGGCGGCGTGCTAGGGAGAGGGGGTGTGATGCTCGTGTGGGTTCTTTCCTGGCGCAAAGGCTATCCATCGCCATCCAGCGCGGTAACGCAGCGAGTGTGATGGGCACCTTTGCGCCGGGAACCACTCGCGGGGGCCTCTTTGAGTAGTTTAGCAGGTTAGCCTAAGCTAAGAAATTTTAATGTAATTTATAAGGACGTATGTTATATGTATTGACATTATTGTAAACATGACTAATAAATCTTCTAAATTTTAGACATATAATTGCCAGTTAAAACGACAAGGCTGCGTTAATTTTGTATTGTATAAAAGTTAACTACTAATCGTTCATTATGTCACGTCATAAAACACTGATTTCATGATACAGCAAAAATAACACATTGTTTTCTTTTAAATATCCATAATAATAGGTATTATTGGGCTTTTTAACAAATCTTTTTACGTTGGTTTCCAAGAAAATTTTGTCTATTTCTACAACAGTTGTAGAGAACGAGTTCTCTAATTCTCAATAGTTTTCAACCGACTTCAAGATTTCAAAGGAGGAGGTTCTCAGTTCGTTTGGATCTTTGTTTTTAATATTTTTATGTACGAGTATGTTCACCGATTATTCGAAGACGGCCGGACCGATTTGGAAAATTCTTTATTTGTTTGAAAGAGTATACTCTGATGATGGGATCTTGGAGAAATCGAGGGAAGTCTTCAAATATTATAGGCACACCTAGTGATATAAATATTTTTTACAGTAGCTCGGGCATTTGCTTTTGGAAAGGTAGTCTAAGTGAAGTCGGTTCTTTTCAGTCAGTCAGCCATATTTGCTTACATTATTTGCCATTTCTATTGACCTTCGTTATAATATACCTACTAATGTGTAGGCGTACATAACGACATTCTTGGCCTCGGCCCGGCGAGGGGTGGTTATGTAAATTGACTTAGTGAGGGAAAATTGCTACACTACTCATAATATAACATCTGTTTTATGGATTACTAAACGAATGAGGTTTGCGTCAAGCGAGTTCTTTATTTATTTTTACTCTACAGGTGACAGTTTTAGCAAAAAGGTACAACATACTATTATAATTTTCACTGAGTTAAAAAAGAAAACTGAAGACGTAACTTTGGATTTTTTTTCTATCGAGGAAATTTTAAGCATTCGTGTTTCGGGTTTGTCCTATATTACATCACATAGTCAAGAAACATATATCCGAAAATCATATCAGTTCGTTTCCGATGCTTGCCACTATCACGTTTTAAAGATCGCGTTATTTTTCAAAGTAATGAAAATGTGACTTAATCGCGTACACTTATTATTATTATTATTTTTCTGCCGATTCAAGCATGCCGTAACGGTCGTAGAAACGTCAGGAAAATAATAATAATAATAAGTGCGCACTGCGATCATCTTTAGTTTACGATTGACACGTGATTTTTATACATTTGATTTTCTACCTTGTTGTCCTGATCATAAAGTCAACATTACAAGCATGACACTATTTGGTGCCGTGTTTTAAATATCGACTTTATTTTGTTCGCGATAAGGTAGAATTTTGAAACGGATAAAAACTATCTGTCAAGTTTTAACTAGCTTTAATCAAAGTGTACGCTGTGTACCATCGCCCACACTGTTAACTGCACATCGGTAGACCTTACGCCTTTAGTAATAAGGTCTACCGATGTACAGTTAAGAGTGTTGCTGTTTGTACGTACACGATTAAATCCTATTTTTATTTAAATAATGAAAAGGAACAACATGTAAGGTCGGTGACAATAGAAAATTAAATGAAGGTAATCACAAAAGGGCATTTGAAATATTACAAAATGTTGTGAATCATCTGGGGTTGCAAGCGTCCATAGGCTACGGTAACTGCTTACCATCAGGCGGGTCGTATACTTGTTTGCCACCGTCGTGGTAAAATAAAATAAAATAAATAATAAAAAGTAAAATAAAATAAATAAATAATAGTACATTATTGCAGAGGACGGGAAAGATAAATTCGTGGTCGAGCGATTTTTTGGACGAAGCGCAGCTGAGTCCGAAAATATAAGACGAGTCAACGAATTTCTATTCCCGCCGAGGCATATAAAACGCTTTTCTCCAAATGTGCGAGGAAATAAAGTCAATTAAATAAATTACATATTTAGGTTAAAATTAAATATCATGAATTTATAACTAGCTTTTTTTAGAATTAAATATAATTAGCTTCCCTTTACAATATTTTTTTTGAGTATAGAGCACTACTTATACTGCCAATCATCTGTCAAAGTTCATTCAAATAATATTTAAAAATCAATTTTCGTCAAAAACTATTTAA
The DNA here is from genome assembly GCA_947086415.1 of Pammene aurita. Lineage (NCBI taxonomy): Eukaryota > Metazoa > Arthropoda > Insecta > Lepidoptera > Tortricidae > Pammene > Pammene aurita. Next base: position 15,342,519 of record OX352313.1, read on the forward strand.
GACAGTATTAAATATGCTCCTTTCACACAACTGTAAAAGCTTAAACCTTAAAAAAAGTTGTTTTGTCTATGATTATATGAAGCCGTATTCGCACGATCAGACGCGGTGGTCATGCAAGCTATGACACAGAACGAGACAACCAAGGTTTTTGATCTCACTATCTCGCTCTATCCTATTGTTTGAAACGATTGCCGTTCAGACGGTTGGCTGTTTGAAATGATATTTCTTAGTCGAATGAAATGTTTAAAAGGTAAAAAAACAATGCAGACGACAAATACAACTTGTCGTCCGCTAAAACAGGACAATAATGTTTTTTTTAAATTCGTATTAGTAAATAATGACTAACTTCACGTACTAATTTTACTACAGTAAGGTGAACATTTCCGAGCACATTGGAGAAAAAATATTTTTATTCAGTAACTAAGTTTAGGTTTACAATAGCTGTGCTAGTGCCTCTTTTTTAGTAGTTTATGTGACTGCTACATAATGAAGGGCATAAAAACACTTGTGTGATATTATTATAAAACTCACTTCATTCGTGTTATAAAACCACACTCGTATTATAATGCCTAATTATGTTTTTTTTTTTTTTTTATACCACGACGGTGGCAAACAAGCATACGGCCCGCCTGATGGTAAGCAGCTACCGTAACCTATGGACGCCTGCAACTCCAAAGGCGTCACATGCGCGTTGGCGACCCTTTACAAAAAGGAGGATTCACTGTGTTGACGACTAAAGGAACAAGAAGGTCCCTCATCGTCAACACACTGGGTCCTCTTTGAGCTCTTTGGCAACCTTACTCACCAGCAGGAACACAACACTATGAGTAGGGTCTAGTGCTATTTGTTTTCTGTAAGGTGGAGGTACTTCCCCAGTCGGGCTCTGCTCCAGATTTGAGCGATGACATTTGCTGAACGTGCCCTACCACACTTAGCGAGATGCCATTCGCAGTGCCCATACCTCTCTCTTTGGCGTAGTTTAAGGACATACCCAGGTCCGGACGTAGTTTAAGGACATACCCCGGGTCCAGAATTATGTATAGTCGCGGAATGAAAAGGTTGATCACTTTTCAACTCTGTCTACGAGTTAAGATCGAAAAGTGATCAACCTTTTCATTCCGCGATAGTACAATTACGTACATTACTTTATCTACACACATATTATAACTCCTCAACGCATTGAGATTCATTAGAATGACCGCCATTGCACCTCCATGGCCAACTAGATTTCAAATCATTGTCACCAAAAAGATTGTCATGTCAGTACCAATACTTTAATTTACATTCAAATTTCAAACATCTTCTGGAATCGCTGATTCCGGAAGGAATCGGTCGGTATACCAGAAGACGTTCAGATTTGAATATAATTAAAGTATCGGTCATCGATAATGCTAAGTAAATATTACGATCCACCACAGATATACTTAGGTTTCTTAGTATAGGCCGTTAGCTTATAGTTTATGAACATATTATAGGGAAGTCATGATATGGGTGTAGATAAAAGTAATTAAGAGTCCGGTAACGATTTGAAAACGAAAATCGTTAATAATGAAATAACGCACATGAATTGTATTTGTCTTGTTATTGCAAAAAAAACCGGCCAAGTGCGAGTCGGACTCGCGCACCGAGGGTTCCGTACAAACCTGTAGGTACATGGGGGTAGTAACTTTAAAATTATTAAAAATATTTTTGTTATATGATGAACCGTTTGTAACGGTTGTATCTTTTGATTGCGTTGGCTTTAAGTTTGATTTTTTCACAGCTCCAAGGGACAATAGACCTGAGTATTTGATACGAATTTCAGCTCGATACCTCCATGCGTTCCTGAGAAAAATGGTCTTAACAGACAGACATACAGACGGACAACAAAGTGATTATAGGATCACTTAGGGTTCCGTTTTTTCCTTTCGAGGTACGGAACCTCAAAAATACTTTTAGTACACATTTTTTATTATTTAATACCCGAAAACTCAATTCTTGCAGAGCCTGTTTAGTAAGGACGTTGATTAGTGCAATCTTGTCGCTTAATTTTTTATTATTATTATACTCTGCAATATGTTTTATATTATCTGATTAAATCATGAAGCCAAGTTGAGTATGAAAATGAAAAAAAAACTGTTCCACTCATCCCTTAATCGACTAATTTGCCAACGTATTTATATATTTTAGATACTAGTTTAACATCATTTGAATCAATAAAAATCTTACTGTTTTCACCTCTCCAAGCAAAAATCGCGAAACAGCTGTTAGATTAAGGTGAATTATTTATAAATGAAACATAAAATCAAAAAAATCTTCCACTTATACAGTTTATAAAGGACCTATCTTTCAAAATACTTAATTACAAACTAAAAGTAGTCTTATTAAGTTACTGTAAAATAGTATAAAATAGTTGAGCGAAATCTAAAAAATACTTTACCGGACGCTTAATGGCGATGCAATGAAGGTTTGTTTACCTTCATTTACTTTTCTATTGACACCGACCTTAGACAGTATCACTTTAAGATGAAATAACTTAAAAACAATTTGCTCGGTATAATTACTTTATAAAGTTATTTGTTCTCACGTAACTGTAGATATTAATTAGAAAGAAACGGATATCTAGTCTAATCGCGCTGTGTGGTTGAAAATAGTAATTTCATTTCGATCTCTATTTCCTTACTAACAAGGCATATTTTCCCAGGCTACTCCCGTATCCCAGTGTTCGAAGGCCACCGCGGCAACATAGTGACGGTGCTGTTCATCAAGGACCTGGCGTTCGTGGACCCTGACGACAACACGCCGCTGCGGACCCTCGCGCAGTACTACCAGAACCCGTGCAACTTCGTGTTCGAGGATGTCACGCTGGATGTCATGTTCAAGCAGTTTAAAGACGGTACGTCACTTTCAACAGTAACCACTGATCTCTGTATTAAGGGCCTGTTTGTGGGTCTTGACGACAGGAGACGCACCCTCGCGCATTACTACCAGAACCTCTACAACTCCCTGTTCGAGGATGTCACGCTGGATGTCATGTTCAAGCAGTTTAAAGACGGTGCGTCACTTTCAACAGTAACTACGGACCTCTGTATCAAGGGTCTGTTTGTGGAGTTTGACGACAGGTGACCCACTCTCGCGCGGTACTACCAGAACCTCTACAACTTCCTGTTCGAGGATGTCACGCTGGATGTCATGTTCAAGCAGTTTAATGACGGTACGTCACTTTCAACAGTAACTACGGACCTCTGTATCAAGGGCCTGTATGTGGAGCTAGACGACAGGTGACCCACCCTCGCGCATTACTACCAGAACCTCTACAACTTCGTGTTTGGGAATGTCAGGCTGGATGTCATGTTCAAGCAGTTTAAAGACGGTACGTCACTTTCAACAGTAACCACGGATCTCTGTATAAAGGGCCTGTTTCTGGAGCTTGACGACAGGTGTCCCACCCTCGCGCATTACTAGCAGAACCTCTGCAACTTCGTGTTCGAGGATGTCACGCTGGATGTCATGTACAAGCAGTTTCAAGACGGTACGTCACTTTCAACAGTTAACCACGGACCGCTGTATCAAGGGCCTGTTTGTGGAGCTTGACGACAGGTGACGCACCCTCGCGCATTACTACCAGAACCTCTACAACTTCGTGTTCGGGGATGTCACGCTGGATGTCACGTACAAGAAGTTTCAAAACGGTACGACACTTTCAACAGTAACCACGGACCTCTGTATCAAGGGCCTGTTTGTGGAGCTTGAGGACAGGTGACCCACTCTCGCGCAGTACTACCAGAACCTCTACAACTTCCTGTTCGAGGATGTCACGCTGGATGCCATGTTCAAGCAGTTTAAAGACGGTACGTCACTTTCAACAGTAACTACGGACCTCTGTATCAAGGGCCTGTTTGTGGAGCTTGACGACAGGTGACGCACCCTCGCGCATTACTACCAGAACCTCTACAACTTCCTGTTCGAGGATGTCACGCTGGATGTCATGTTCAAGCAGTTGAAAGACTGTACGTCACCTTTAGTGTGGTAAATTCACGAAAGCTGGCGCTAAATGGCTATGAAAATACATCGATACAGCTTTCATGAATCCACCTAAAATAGTAACCCTGACAACAGTTGCCGCGCAGAACTACCGGAATCCACGCGTCTTCGTGTTAGTACATGTTACACTTAATGTCATGTTATGGTAAAACCTGCGTCTGGTTTCCTTTTGCGGTTGTATCAAAGATACACGCAGTATTTCAGTTTATAATTTATAAGTACATATTGTATTGGACGGAGAGCCACGTCAGATATGACACCATAATGAGAGTAACGAAACGCTTCTAGTCAGTTTGCTATACTATGCTTATTTCTAGATCGGGACATCTGGCAACTGTAAAGTGGTGGAGGTCAAAAATGCAAATAACTTAAGAAGGCAAAGTAGTGCCAAATGATGCATAATTAAATTCATGGTTAGGCGCCTACTGCTTTTGTTTCCGTAATAATAAGCAATGTTTTTTGTTGCAATGATAAAATATAGGACCTGTCCTTAATAACTGAGACAACTTCGGCAGTTTTTACCTATTTTAGTATTACTATTTTCCAATTCAAAACTTTTGCTAGTCTGTCACTTTGACATCCACCAATTAAAAGCTGCCAGATGCCCGGATCTAGCAATAAGGATAGAAATTGATAGAATAGCAATATAACCAGACGGGTTTTGTTGCTCTCATTATTGTGTCATATCTGACGTAGCCAGCTCTTAGTCCATATTGTTTATTGTATTTTTGTCGTCTCACGTTTACTGCAGGCACATTTCACTGAAACTATGTGCTCTGTTTTCAGGTCACAAAGGTCACATGGCGTTTGTACATCGTATCAATAACGAGGGCGAAGGCGATCCGTTCTATGAAACCGTTGGCTTGGTGACTTTAGAAGACGTCATTGAAGAGATGATACAATCGGAGATTGTGGATGAAACAGACGTCTTCAGTAAGTGAATTCCAAAATCCAGAATTCAAAACTACTCCTACAGATAAATTTAATTCCTTCGTAGCTGGGACCAGAAAACCCTTCTATTTGATATCTTTTCGACAGGGTAACCCTATTAAATGGTTACCCGATGACCCTTATCATAGTTACCCTATCATGGTTACTTCGAGACTGAACGTCGCTATGAACTCGACAAAAGCGTGATGACTTAAAGGCTTGACCGTCAGTAATAACCCTGTACAATAGGGATGGTGACACATGTTGAATTATGAAATCAAATTTAATTAACAGGATGCAAAATGATCAATATATCCAAATAAAGTGAAAATTAAAAAACTTTTGAACTGGTTTACAGATATCAGGCTTCAAAATTTTTAGATTTTTTAAAGTACGATATTTAAAAAAAACAATGATACCATTCGATTTTCAACATTTTACTGTAAAATTAATTGTATAGCAACCATATACATAAACGCAACATTTCACTGTAAAAATAGCAATTTCATAACTGTTCCATACTTTAAACAGGGCGACTATGTAATCGTGACGTCACTTTTGCACGTCATTTTGTTAGGAGCGTTTTGAGAAACAAATGCAAATCTCAGATTTTAAGCCTCATTTCTGACTTTTGTGTTGCTTTAACGCAATTGGCCCCATACAGACATTTGATCCTCATAACAAAACAAATCGATTGATACCATACATGAAAAAAAATCATTATGTGTATTATATTGATGGTGTGCTGACATGTCCAAAGTGCGCTCGTATATTTAGTAAAAAGATTGGATATGTAAGCCACCTAAGGGCGCACCAGAGAGCAGAGCAGCAACCCTCGAATGCCTAAATTCCACTAACAGTCGCTGTGGCCGAAGTCGGTCAGGAGGAGCATCATCATCATCATTATGGTTACCCTATCATTCTGTAACCCTAATATTAGGGTAACCGTTTTGAACAAGGTAAACCATATTCAATGTGATACACGGGTACTCGGGTACACGAATCTTAATTACACGTTTCCAAAATACACGTGCCGAACGGGTCAGAAAACCGGGTACGAGTAGTTCGCAAACCCTGACAATAGGCATGATGACACATGTTGAATTATGCAATAAAATTTAGTTGATAGGATGCAAAATGATCAATATATCCAACTAAAGTGAAAATTTATAAATTCTATTGAAATGGCTCAAAGATATCAAGCTGCAAAATTTCTAAATTTTACGATTTTCTAAAGTGCGAAATTTAAAAAAAAAACAATCATACCATTCGATTGTTAACGTTTTACTGTAAAATAAATTGTATAGCAACCATATACATAAACGCAAGCTTTCACTGTAAAAATAGCAATTTCATATTTTTTCCATACTTTAAACAGGGCGACTATGTGATCGTGACGTCACTTTTGCACGTCATTTTGTTAGGAGCGTTTTGAGAAATAAAAGCAAATCTCGGACTTTAAGTCTCATTTCTGACTTTTGTGTTGCTTTAACGTACTTGGCCCCATATAGACATTTGATCCTCACAACAAAACGAATCGATTGATACCATACATGAAAAAAAAATCAACATGCCTATTGACAAGTGAAAATTAAAAAAAAATCTACTGAAATGGTTCAAAGATTTCAAATATAGGCTTAAACACCGCAGCACCTAAAAGATCTTCTGTGCAGCGGTTGCGGAGAAATTGGGGAAACACTTTTGAAGGACCTGACGGGCTTGGTGAACATCATGCTGGCCGGTCAGGTCCCAGACGATATCAGGGACGTCCTGTATGGAGCTAACCTTTGTGCCCTGACAAAAAAAGACGGCGGTATTAGACCTATTGCCGTTGGCACCACGCTCCGCCGTCTCGCCGCCAAAATTGCCTGCCGCTCCATTCTTACCCAGCTTGGCTCGGAACTTCAATCGGTCCAGCTGGGATTTGGGTCTAAGGGTGGTTGCGAAGCTGCTGTGCATGCCGTGCGAACGTTCCTCGAGCATGATGCAGGAGAGGTTCTATTGAAGGTGGTTGTTTGCAACGCTTTTAACTCTGTAGACAGGGGCGCCTTGTTGACACAAATAAAAGAGAAAATTCCCTTAAGTTATAAATTCCTCTGGCAGTGTTATAGTTCCCCATCTAAATTATTGTATAAAACAAACGTCATGGATTCATCTGTAGGTTGTCAACAAGGTCTCGGCCCAGCAATTTTCAGTCTCGCTATACATCCCATCATCAAGGACCTAAATTCAAAATTAAACGTGTGGTACCTGGATGACGAGACCCTTGGCGGTGAAACTATTTCTGTTCTCGAGGATTTAAAAAATATAATCACAAATTTGAAAACAATTGGCCTTACCCTAAATTTTTCAAAATGCGAACTTTTTATTGCAGATTCCTGTCTAAACAAGGAAAACACTATAGACATGTTTAGACAACTTGCTCCCGGTATTAAAATTATAAATAAAGAATCTCTTCACCTCCTTGGCTGCCCCGTCTTTGACCAGTCTTTTGAGAACTTCGTTGACTGTAAAATTAAAAATTTCAGAGCAACATCACATTGTTTAGCCAAAATTAACCTACACTCTGCCTATTCTATCATCAAACATTGTCTCTTCGTCCCAAAATTTACATATGTTCTCCGCGGATCCCATATTTGGAAATACCCTGATTTGGTCTCAAAATTAGATTCATTAGTCGTAGAAACACTCACATCCATCTTCAACATCACTTTCGACGACAGAACTTGGACCCAGGCTAGCCTACCTATTAGGTTCGGTGGCCTGGGTATCCGCAAAATTTCCTGTGTAGCGTTACCTGCGTTCTTGTCCTCGGTGCATGGTACTCATATCCTTATAGGGAAAATATTAGCCCCTTCCATTGGGTCCCTGGAGGCTGCACACTTCACCGAGGCCAAGAACGTTTGGTCTATAAGTTGTCCAAACACGGACCCGCCTGAAAATCCCTGCTCGCAAAGGCAATGGGACGAGCCGGTCTGTCGACTAGTACGGAAAAAACTCTTGGATACGTCACCTAGTTCGACAGACCGTGCTCGTCTCCTAGCTACTGCAGAGTGAGAGTCAGGTCTTTGGCTGAAAGCTTTACCGTCCCCTAATATTGGTACATTTCTCGATAACACCACCTTCCGCATTGCAGCCAGTTTACGTTTGGGGGCATCAACAAACCATCCACATCGCTGTCAATGCGGCGCCATGGTGGACAGCCTAGGCCACCACGGCCTTTCATGCGTCCGAAGCGCTGGGAGGATCCCCCGCCACGCAAGCATCAACGACGTCATCCGGAGGGCCCTTGTCAGTGCCAAACTGCCGGCTGTCCTAGAGCCCAGCGGTTTGGCCAGGGATGACGGCAAGAGGCCCGACGGCATGACACTGGTGCCCTGGAGTATGGGCCGGCCATTAGTTTGGGACGCTACTTGCGTTGATTCCTTGGCACCGTCCCATATTCCAGGCACCAAAATACGTGCTGGTGCTGCGGCATCCTCGGCCGAAGACCTCAAGCGCCGCAAGTATGTTGCTTTAGAAAGCAGCTACATATTTACGGCGTTTGGCGTTGAAACTTTAGGGCCGTGGGGGCCAAACGCGCGCCGACTATACAAAGATCTGTCGGCACGCCTAATAGAGGCTTCTGGTGACCAGAGGGCTGGCTACTATTTTGCTCAACGAATAGCTATCGCCATTCAGCGTGGTAATACGGCCAGCCTTCTGGGCACCTTGCCCGTTGACAGCGATCTGGGTCAAATTTTTTATCTGTAATTTTAAGTAGGTTAAATTACGTTTATTATGTTTTTGTTACACTTATGGCCTATTTCACAATCTCCAGTTAAAGCATATCTGTCAGATAAATGTTTGCTGTCCTTTTCTTTTATATGACTGGAGAAAAGGATAGCAATAATTTTAACTGGCAGATAAGTTTATCTGGAGATTGTGCAACAGGCCCTAATACTGTTATATGAATAAAATACTTTCTTTACCAAAAATTAAATTCAATTTTATTTAATTTTTTTAAGTACGAAATTTAAAAAAAAATGACCTTTCAATTTCTCACATTTTACTGTAAAATAAATTGTACAGCAACCATAGATGTACATAAACGCAACATTTCACTGTCAAAATAGCAATTTCATAATTTTTCTATAACTTAAACAGGGCCTTAAACCGTGACGTTATGCATATCATTTTGTTAGGAGCGTTTTGAGAAACAAGTGCCGATCTCAGGCATTTGCTTTTGGATAGGTGGAGGCTAAGTGAAGTCGGTTCTTTTTTGTTTAATATTATTATCGTTACAGTGGACAACAGAACAAAGCGCCGTCGCAATAAACCAACCAACAAGCTGCAAGATTTCGGGGCGTTCGCCGAGCGACATGAGAACCAGCGCACGCACATCTCCCCGCAACTCACATTGGCCACCTTCCAGTTTCTTAGTTCTAGTGAGTATCATCATCAGCCCTTCATCGTCCACTGCTGATAGGCCTCTCTTCGTGTACGCCACTTGTCCCGGTCTGGTGCCAATTTCATCCAGAAGTGACCCGCGACGTTCCGAATGTCGTTTACCCAACAAGCCAACGGATGCTAGGGGATTCTTCCATCTGAAAGCGGCCACCACTCCGTCAACATTTTAGTCCACCTGCCATCACTCTGCCCAGTGAGTATCTCCTTTAATAATAAAACTTAGTAAACTTCTTAAAAATGTTGTCTCTCTCTATACTTTTTTTTTCAGATTAGAAAAAAATCTTGCGATTTTTGAGAAACGGTTTTAAAATTCGGCATTTTGCATTTTAAATTTGCGTATCACTAATGATGGAAAATAGTAGTTTTCGATATAAGTGCGAGAAGTATGTCATTTTGCACGAGTACTGAGGTTACTTGGCCCGAGCCGAGAGGCGAGGGTCAAGACTCGGGACGAGTGAAAATGATACTTCCGCACGTGTGTCGAACAACGTTTTTTAATACAATTGCGAAAAAACTACAATGAAATAAAATTACATTTATATTCTGTCAGTGTACGAAAGACAGCTTCATTCAATCGCGGGTTGTTCAAGTAATACTATTGGGTCTCGCATAATATTCCTTTATGCCCAATCGCGCGTAGTTCAGGTGGGTCATTTATAAGCGGGTCTCGCATAATACTCATTTATTTAAAATTCTGATCTGCAAATCGTGCGTAAAATCAAACTTTACGGACGATTTGCAGATCAGATTACTTTTTAGCACTAGTGCATAAAATCAAACTTTACGCACGATTTGCGGCTACATAAACTAAACTTTTTGAGCAATTGTATTAAAAAAGTAGTTTTACTCAATAAATAGTATGTTATTCAATCAAATACAAACACTATATATATTGAGTCAAATATTTATTGAGTGGAATGCCCCACTTTAAAAAAAAAAACATGTAAAATAAAGTAGTTTTATTTATATTTTACCCCGATATGGCTGAAAAAAATAAACGAAATTTACCGTTATTTTTTAAGCTAAAAAAACGAGGTAACTAGCACAAATGTGTATACAGGATGTACCAAAAATACTGGTGATTCGTTTAAACGAATGCCCTTAAGGGCATAATTGGTATCGTACTGGAATGGAACTAAGAAAAAATAGAAGAAAATTTTTTTTGACGCAAAAGAGTTTTTTTTTGTATGGGATCCGTCGTCCCAGCTGGTCAACCCTCCATACAAAGCCAATTTGTTTCCCGCGTGAAATAGTAGTTTTCGATACAAGTGCGAGAAGTATGTCATTTCGCACGAGTCCCGAGGTTACTCGGGACGAGTGAAAATGACACTTCCGCACGTGTGTCGAATAACGTTTTTTAATACAATTGCGAAAAAACTACAATGAAATAAAATTACATTTATATTCTGTCAGTGTACGAAAGACAGCTTCATTCAATCGCGCGTTACGTGTAATACTATTGGGTCTCGCATAATACCTACTCATTTATTTAAAATTCTGGTCTGCAAATCGTGCGAAAAATGAAACTTTACGCACGATTTGCAGATCAGATCACTTTTTAGCACTAGTGCATAAAATCAAACTTTACGCACGATTTGCAGCTACATAAACTAAACTTTTTGAGCAATTGTATTAAAAACATCTTTTTAATCTAAACTTTTTGAGCAATTGCATTAAAAAAATCTATTATATTATTGCAATCCGAATACCAGAATACCCGGTTCCGCAGTGCCATACAGAATCTTGCGGGGCGCCCTTCGCTTGTTGCTCTTCCTTATTATGCCCTTAAACGCATCACCAGCATTTTTATTACACCCTGTATGTGACAGGGCAGGGAAAAGGTGCCACTTTGTCGATTTATAGTACTTCCTACACAAGTTAAGTATCAATGTGTAACGACAAAGTGAAACCTTTCACTTAAGTCTTCCACATACGACGGATAGGGACAAATCACAAACGAATGAGGTTTTAGCTTATATCTGGCTCTTATCTTAAGAGACTGGAAATGAACGCCATTTTATATGAAAACCACACATGTGATCACCTTGACAAATAATCGAACGAGCGGAGCGTAAGCGAAGTGAAGTTCTTACAAATCACTTCGGCTACTGGGACGTCTCGGCATTTTGATGGCATTTTGAGGGTTTGTTCCGCAATAATTTTAGTAACGTTTTTCTGATCTTTTTGTTGGAGTTGTAGCAGAGATACATATAATTTGAGAGTTCATATATGAGTAGGATCGATCAAGGGGTTGTGGAGCTAGAACCCAACAAACATTTTAGTCGTATAAGGAGGATTTATGCGACTCAAAAAGCTATAAACATCGTAAAGAAGTATTTTTAGCATTTTATACGACTTATAGTCTTTTATCTTTATACGACTTAAAGTCGCATATAGACGTCGTAGAAACTTCTATACGACTGTTTTACACGACTATTATTCAACTCTCAGTGGTATAAGCAAAATGGTCGTCATAGTAACGTCTATACGACTTTTACACCGAGATTAGTCGTAATAGAGTCGCGAACTATTTTTACCCTACTTCTATGTGACCGGTCGTTTAAGAGTAATAAACAGAGCTCGGATTTTTCACGGCAAAACAAAACACTAGCGTAATTTAGCCAGTGCTTGAAATATTATTTTATCGACACCTATCGAGTCTTACTAGAGTATATGACAGGTATTGCCTCAGTACATTTTTTCTTTTTTTATTCGATGGTACACCTATCAGTGTGAATGTCAAAATTTAAAAACTAACAAACGTGCGAAAATTTCGAAAAACAGGAGACTTACTAGAGCTCAAAATCAATATTTTTGACCAGTCTAAGGTGACCTACTGGGGGTTAGAAGGTTGTGCATTAATTACCGGACATCCTGTATAAGTAATAAAATAACTTTTCATGTTAGCTTTGCCATAGTCGAGCAACAAAGAGGTAGGTCTGCATGTACAACTTAGAACGAAGTAACTATACCACCTCATTTAAAATGATAGAAACGACTGCAAATTTCATCTCACATGACATATGACATTCACACTTTAACTGTCATTTAATTACGTATAAAACGTAAATTGCATCTAGGTATTATTTATTTCGCAACGCATTGAATCCGACGTGTTGGATATACGTATAATAACTTAATATTGCAAGGTATCAATTAATACAAAAATGAGTAATGTACAAGATCGGATCAAAACGTGGATTGAAAATCACCCTGAGTTAGTCTATAATGAAGTGACCTCCACTTTATACTGCTCTATGTGCGATATGCATCTAAAACTGAAGAAATGCAATATTGAGAATCATGTGAAAAGCAACGGAAGGACTGTACAATATGTGACATCGAGTTCAGGCTTCATATTTTTTTTGTAGCTTCTATTCGCCAAAACACAACTCCTCACCAAATTTTAAGTTGCGGAAACGCTTGGTTTGCGAGATAATAAATAATCAAAGTTCCATATAAAATCCCGATTTTACACCGCCATGACACAATATTTTGTAGAGGAGAGGGGGGAGTGTGATAGTGTTAGGTTCTGGCGCTTCGCCGGCCGCTGCCGCGGCACGCTCGCTTCGCTCGCTCGGCTCGCGCGCTGTAGGGTCGCAGTTCTACCTAACACTCCTCCTCGCTTCGCTCGTCGTCGTACCTACACCCACCTGCCTTAGAGTCTGTCTGAAACTACTTTGAACTAACCTAAAAAAGTTCCTACAAAGTGTCATGTCGTATCCCCCGCCCGCATACCCCGCCAATTCTATTTGCGTTTTGTTTTACGCGTTTTAGTAAAATCGTACCATTTTTGATAATTATTAATCCACAAATTTCCACAAAATAATGCTTATAAATTAAAAGAATCATTGAATAAATATCATGTAACTATTATTGTACACAAATAAGTCGAAAAAACTGTATTTATGTAAAAACTGAACATAAAACAAATCATCACGTTTTAGTTTTTCTCAACACGTTTAACGAAACGCAAAATATTGTGTCATGGTGGTGTAAAATCGGGATTTTATATGGAACTTTGATTATTTTTTATCTCGCAAACCAAGCGTTTCCGCAACTTAAAATTTGGTGAGGAGTTGTCTTTTGGCGAGTAGAAGCTATAAAAAAAATATGAAGCCTGAACTCGATGTCACATATTGTACAGTTGAGCCAAAGCAACCGCCACAATTACCGTTCGGGGCAACCAAATAGGAAACATCAATTTTATTTCGATTTAATTATTTTTCTTATTTCATGCAACATACCATGGGCAACAGTCAACAACAATAATTTTCGTCATTTTTTTAACAAGTATTTATGTTGCGACTGCTCTATGACTTCTTTACCGGACGAATCGACCCTGCGAAAAATTTATTTAAATCTCGTGTACAAAAAAACTATACAGGGTATAAGAGAGGTAAACAAAACCAATTATTTGTGGATATCTATAGACGAAACACCAGATTTCATGGGAAAATGTGTGACAAACGTGGTGATTCGGTCTTTGCAAAAAAATTGTTCTAAGCAATTTTATCTTTTGGGGTCGAAGGTTTTAGAGAAGGTAAATGGGGAAACAATAGCAAACCTAATAATAAACCAATTAAATTTTTTGTTTCAAAATTCTTTCAATGACAACGTAAACAATTTGCTTTTACTTTGCACAGATAGTGCCGCATATATGCTTAAAGCCGGTCGTATTTTAAAAGCAACGTTTCCTCGTATGAAACACATTACGTGTTTAGCTCATGGTCTGCACCGGGTTGCCGAAGAAGTGCGAGATAATTTCAAAGGTGTGGATGGGTTGATATCGAATGTCAAAAAGATATTCCTAAAATCTCCAGAGCGTGTACGCCTTTTTAAGGCAAAATATCCGTCCATTCCCCTACCTCCCAAACCAATTATCACCAGATGGGGAACTTGGATATCTGCTGCGGTATATTACGCTCAATACTATGAGCAAATACGTGATGTCGTCTCCATACTTGCTAATGACTCGGCAGCTATAAGAGCTGCAAAAAAATGTTTTCAAACACGCAAACTACGACCGGAGTTAAATTTCATTCGCGACAACTACGAAGTAATAGCCTCTTCAATAGAACAATTGCAATGTTCGACTTTATCCATTGCGGAATCCTTCCTCATTCTGGATACTGTTCGTTGCTACGTAAACTGGAGTAAACTTTTACCAGTGATACGTAAATTTGAAGCCGTGCTCGAACGAAATCCTGATTACGACATTTTAAGAGACATATCTGAAAATATTACCCGAACTGATAATGAATTCTATAAATTTGCTCCCTTGACGTCAACTGAAGTTGAACGTACATTTAGTGTACATAAATGGATTTATAGTGATAAACGCAACTGTTTACTCCTAGAGAATGTTGAAAAGATAATGATCACCTACTCCTATCACTATTACCCAAATAAAATGTCTTGTGCTGCTGTGTGTACTGACGTAGATTTTGAAGAAGAAATTGCGTCTGTTTCTAATATATAGTAACTTTATACAAATGTTTTTATTAGTTTTATTACATATTAATTTTATTTGGTGACTTTTATTTCTTCTAGTTCTGAATTATCGATATCGATAAAATAATATTTCAAGCACTGGCTAAATTACGCTAGTGTTTTGTTTTGCCGTGAAAAATCCGAGCTCTGGTGATAAATATCACTTAAAGTCGCATATAGACGTCTTAGAAACTTCTATACGACTGTTTTACACGACTATTATTCAACTCTCAGTGGTATAAGCAAAATGGTCGTCATAGTAACGTCTATACGACTTTTACACCGAGATTAGTCGTAAGAGTCGCGAACTATTTTTACCCTACTTCTATGTGACCGGACGTTTAAGAGTAATAAATATTACTCTTATACGATTTTAAGTCTTTTACAACACTTTTTTACGACTTTTAAACGACTACTTTTGTAAATATGGCTGAGGAGATGCAGAAAAAAATTTGTACACACAGCAAAAAAGTCGTAAAGAAGTCGTTAAGTGGTGGCGCTTACTACTTTAAGTCGCCTAAAGGTAATTGTTAAAACATTTGTTAATTTTATAAGTAAATATATTATTTATTTTAAATAATTTATGAAGCGCATTTATTATATTGAGAAAATAAACATATATTAGTCGATAAAATTACTTTCCCAATAGATTTGGGACCCTAAATACATTGTATACGTGTTTCGAATATGTAACACTAAGTTGAAGTATGTTATATTAATAAAATGGTTGTACCTTATAAGCTCTTATTCCGATGTCAATGTTAAACTTAAAACATATAAATCGAAACGGTAATTATCACGGCATTACATCAAAATTCCGTATAAGGGTCGTGATAAACCTTGATAAACACTTTTATACAACAAAATGTCGTATAGCAGCGGTAATAGATGAATGTTACGACATTTATACAACCACTATACGACCAATTAATGTCTTATACGACCGCTATGTGACTTTATTACGACGCTGAATCGTATAAAATGGGCCCATTTTCGGTCGTTTCGACGTCATGGCGACGTTATGGCGACCAAGCTAGGAACTAAAAGTTACCATCGGCACGTCCTGGCGACCTAAAAAATGTTTGTTGGGAAGGCGAAAAAAATCTTTAGAAGTGTCTTGTTATATTGGTCTTTACGTTTGCAAGTAAATCGCGTTATCTTAGCTGTCAGATATCTGTGTTAATAGCGATGGGGCTTATGTCGATACTTTTATAGAAATTCGAACGAGCGAGCGCTGCGAAGCGAAGTTCTTACAGACAACTTCGGACACAACGGAACTGTCAGCTGGCTACTGGGACGTTCGTGAAATGGCTTTTTTATTTTGAAAGTTTGTTCCGCGATAACTTTAGTAACGTTTTTCTGATTTTTGATGAATTATATTGGGGTTGTAGTTGTAGCAGAGACACATATAATTCGAGTGTTCGTAAATGAGCAGGGTCGATCAAGGGGTTATGGAGCTAGAAAGCCCAAAAACAATCTTTATAAGGTTCTTGTTACGAGTACATGGTCAACTCGTTTGCAAGAAAATCGCGAGTTCTCAGTTCGAAGCGGACTACTAGTTACTAAATACATCAAGACTAAATTTAGATCCTATAGTCTGGCTGTCTGGCTGCCCAAAAAGTGCAGTAACAATGGTAGTAATAAGCTATACTCATTCCTTTTTTAGTAGCGAGGGTATCGCCATCAGATATATCGGAGCGGCCAAGGTGTCCAAATATTTCTGAGCAAGACTAAATTTCTATAAATTCTGCACTCTCCAAATGCCATTTATATCGCAACTACTGCAATGCCATAAACATCTGAGCATGCTGTTTTTCAATGATTTCTTTGCATACGTCCTGTCGAAAATATCTGATCGAACAAAATGCCAAACGTATCTAAGCAACAAAGGAGTTCACAAATATCTATTCATTTGAGAAGAATATACTGTATATTATATGCCTTACGTCGTATAATTGTTTGGGTAAGGCCCATCGTCGTTCTGACCCGCCACCCGCCAAATTTTGACAAAAGGTAAACTATTATTATCATATTATTATTCGCAACCATAGACAAGCTTCCTGTCATGCATGAAAGAAAGGGCTTAAGAAGTCAGGAAAATCTACTTACTTTTACCTTATTTAAAGTGCGCTCCTTTTGTTGTTTTTGCTTTTAAAATGTGTACTGTACGAGTTTATTATGTGCAATCTATCTTTACTACTATAATAAAGAGGAAAGATTTGTATTTTTGGATGTTTAAGTACGTTTGTAATGAATAAATTTAAAAACTGCTGTGCCAATTTCAAAAACTCTTTCACCATTTGAAAGCTGCGATCCGTGCGACGCCGGGACGGGCCGCTAGTACTATATGTACCTATATACTAATATTAGAAAGAGGAAAGATTTGTTTGTTTGTTTGTATTGAATAGGCTCCGAAAATACAAGACCAACTATAGCAAGATTACTTGCCATACCTTACCAGGGTGCCATGTGATTCTATTTTTTATATTTGTAACTACTGTATGTACAGTCGCCATCAGATATATCGGAGCGGGAAAGGAGGTCAAAAATATCTGAGCAACGCCTCTATTGTCAAGGCAATAAAGTGTATGTTCAGATATTTTTGAGCACCTTGGCCGCTCCGATTTCAATTTGAAAAATTCTTTCACCGTTGGTAATCTACACTCTTTGCAGGTAACGGGATCCGTACCAAAAATTGCCGTGAACCCTGCGTAGCGGGACGGGCTGCTCGTAAATAATATTTGCATTGTATTCGATTGGTTATTTTCATCACTCGAATGCAGTGGACAGGCACCTTTATAAGGGAGTAGTATTTAAATTGTCTTGGTTTCGCACTATACTCGATACCACTTTACATTTTGAATCTCCTAAGCCAAGGGTTAAGGGTTGGTCAAGACCAACTAACGTTGAAACACTAACAATGAATTTTATTGAAAACTATCAATGAATTTTATTGAATCAATTTTATTATAATAAGAGAATTTCTATGTACCGAGTACTAAAACTTAATGTATACATATTTTATTAAAATTGTCTTCAGTATTTAGTGTAACCACCATCAGCATTCCTCACCGCCCTCAGCCGGTGTTGCATGGAGCCCACAAGTTTCGCACAGTAATCGCGGCCCCTGAAAGACTCCCACACAGCGATTGCATGTCGTCTTAACTGTTCTTTCGTCCTACACTGGTCCGTATCCCACTCCTGGACCATTTTGCCCCACAAATTTTCGATCGGGTTGAGATCCGGACTTTTCGCGGGCATTTTGATTCGTGTAAGAGTATCTCTGTGTTCATGAAGCCATGCTTGCACTAGCCGAGAGTTGTGAACAGAGCTATTGTCTTGCATAAATGTCACACGACGGTTCGGATAACATATGTCTACACTGGGCAGGAATGAATCTTCCAGTATTTCGACATAATCCTTGGCATTCATCCGCCCAGTTATTTCTACAAGCTCTCCGGGTCCTTCCTTTGACATCCAACCCCAGAAGCCAATAGTTATCCGTCCGCTACGTCTAACAGGCACTACATGTCGTGCATGGTATCGAGTGTTATCTGGCCTCCATAGTGTTAACCTACCATTGTCAGACGAACAAAACACCTTTTCGTCCATAAAAAGAACATCATCGAAGTTTTTATTGCGATTAGAGACTGCAAACTGCAGCCTTTCATCCATATGTCTTTGGGTAAGAGCTGGCTTCCGCGCAGGCACTCGGTTTTGTAAGCCTCCTTCTTTGAGACGTCTTCGTATTGTACTACTTGAGACATTGAATTCACCAGAAAAATGGGTGGTATTAATGAAACGTTCGTTCCGGGCCTTTTCTAATATATTTGCGTCTTGGAGATTCGTTGTTGACCTTGGACGCCCAAATGACACGTGGTTGTTTAGTCCAGCTTCCTGCTCCCACCTTTCTAACCATAAATATACGGTGTTTCTCTGTAAAAAAACATATTTTTAATACACGACTCCTTTATAGCGGTAGATAAAATAGAAAAGGATTTCAAAGTACTTACTGCTATTCCGAGTTCGTTGGCAATATCAGTAACGGGTAAGCCACCATTTTTCAAATCTATTATTTTCTTTTTAACGTCGTTGTCAATACGATACGGATATGCCATTATTTAATTTAAAATCGCAAATGTATTTCACAAAAGCTGCAGAATAATGAAATCTACAGAAATGGAAGAAGACAATTGAATGAAATTGTCAAACGTCAAAAATATTAAATATGGAAAATAGATTAGACTATTAAGAGTATGAGAATGCAAAGGAGTTTGCAAATCAAAGACAAATTACTAACAGTCTTCCATTGGTTAAGTCAACTATACCACTTCTGTTGGTTAAGTCAACTATACAGGGTGGAAAGATAAGTCGGGCCCTAGAGGGAAACTACCCTAAAACGTTGAGATAGCTCAATTAACTAAAAGGAAACATTATTTTATTTTTAAAAAGAGACATATCTGCATTTACATATTTTCGAGAAAATGTACAGTTCACAAAAAAACTACGCCTTTTGTAATTTTTGTCAAAAATTTTTTTATGACAATTGATGGGAATCGATCATATTTCCAACAAGACTACAAACTTCTTAATACAAACCAAATTTACGTCACAAGAGAAGCCATAAATAATGAAAAAAAAACATACAATTTTAGCATGGAAAAAAGGGAAAATTAGAAAAAAAAACTGTGAATGTAGTTTTACTTTTTAGGCAAAATAAAAGAATGTTTCCTTTCAGTGAATTTCTATCTCAACGTTTTAAGGTAGTTTCCTTCCAGGGCCCGACTTATCTTTCCATCCTGTATAAATCAAATGCTGACCGCTGAAACTTAGGTGTTATTAAAGTAGCACTTATAGTAGAGCATAGTCACAGAAATGTGTTGATTAGACACGATTTTCAAGTGTCTTTTCAGATAAGATGAAATAAACAACGAATACCTACTTCGTACATTCATAGTTTTGACATGGTTAATTGCAGGAAACTGCCCCAACCAATGTTTCCTGACCACATACCATTCAACGTAATAATTACTCCCAATAGTAGCTTTTTTGTTAAGAACTGCTTGGCATGTTGAGTTTGAGTAACTAAATTATACCTACAGCTTTTTCAAAAACCAACCGCAGATCCGGTCTTTCCCGCCAGAGCATCATATTTTTCTGAAACCTATTTTTCCTGTTTTTAGGGTACCGTAGCATAAATTGCAAAACGGAACCTAAAAATACATTAAAATACGTTAAAAATAACTAGGCGATTTCTATACTACTACTGGTGGAAAACAAGCGCACGACCCAGCCCAGCTGATAGGCAATCATCGTAAGCGTAAATAAATTTGATAAATTAACAGTCCCGTCGGCTCCGGTACTATAGTGCCGACTGTCACCCAAGGACATGCTCAAGGGCCCCCCCCGGGCCTGTCTTGTTGCGCGCGCGCTCCGTGCAAGGAACTCGTATCTGGGAGCATACTCGTATTTGAATTTGTGAAGCAAAAGCAAGATTTTTTAAATTTGTTTCTCGATTTTTTTAGCATGATACAGTGAGTAAATTCTTATAATTCAACTTTGGATTATGTTCCTTGTGTTTTAAACCATATCTGAAGCTAGTTATTACTAAGAAACGGTCGCTTATTTATATATTTTTCTAAATAATTTTATAAAAGTACCCTATTGGTTCACAGTGAAACAATATTTAATGGCATTCAATGAAACGGTGCATTTTTCATTGTATAGAATATTGTTTCATTGAAGGCTGGGTGGCAAATTAGGACAGGATAACAATTTCATGAGATTTTTTTTCAGCGTATGCATTAAGAGTCCGGTATCGATTTGAAAACGAAAATCGCTAATAATGACATTATGCACATGAATTGCATTTGGTAAGATAGCTTGAAGTCTTGTTATTGCAAAAAAGTACTTTAGGTCGATATATATTAATACTTAATCCTTAAAACTCAATTCTTACAGAGCTTGTTTAGTGAGGACGTTGATTCATGCAATTTTGTCGTATGATGTTTAATTATTATTTGTTATGGACCCTAATATGTTTTGTATTATCTGAATAAAGCATGAAGTGCAGTTTATTTTTGTATTCTTATAGTTGTAAAATTATTCAATATCATTCCGAAAATATCACCTAAACTTCGGCAATTTTTAGCAAAATTGCTCTAGCAAAACATACTCTCCTTTAAAAAATATATATGAAAAATATACATTTATTCCTAAGGCGACTCATTTTCCAATGTTTTTATATATTTTACGTACTTGTATAACTTAATTTTAATCAATAAAAACCTTACTCTTTTCACCTCTCCAAGCAAAAATCGCGAAACAGGTGTTAGATTAGGGTGAATTATTTATAAATGAAGCATAAAATTAAAAAATCGTTGTATTTATTTCATTCAAAAAGAAACGATCTTTCATAATATGTATACAAAATTATAGAGGTTATGTTAGTTACTGCATAATAGCATCAAAAAGTTGAGCGAAATCGAAAAAAAAACTTTACCGGACTCTTAATATGCATTTTTATACCAGACAGTGCTTATTTGTTATTTTTTATAAACACAGATACCAGGAATGTTTCCATTAACATAAAAAATATTACCCCTTTTATTTGCAGTTTTTGGCAATCAGTGTGCAAATATTCTTAGATACGTTATTATTTAACTTAATAAGCGCTTACCGGTTCCCAATCATTGCCCTAGTCTTCTATTAGCTGACTTTAGGATATCTTTACAAAAACCTGAAATGTTGATTTTCATTTTTTAAGTCAATTTTGATAAGTATTACCCGTGCTTTGTTTTGACTTTTTTTCCTATTAAAATATATTTTTTTCATTGAAATACTCTAACTTTATTATTTCCTGATAATACCTATTTCTATTTAGTAACATAGTTTCAATGTCGGTTATCTGTGTATCTTTTGTAAATAATGAAACGGAATAGCAAAAACTCACGTGTTTCATTGAACAAAATAAATGTGGACACAATGAAACATAAGCACTTTTAATAAATAATTCCTGTTTTTTTTTTTAAGTAAAAAGTTGCGAAAATGAGTTCAATATTTTTAATGATAATGCCTTACTTGACTAAATCCCCATCCTATTATAAAATATTAGACTTATCATTCGAGATAACAGAGATAGGATCTGCCATCATAATTGGTTAAAATCGTACGCATAAACGTCACTTATAAGTAATACCGTTTCAATGTTGATTACACCTGTTTCAATGTAGATCATGATTATTATCCCTGTTTCAATGTGAAAAAAACCCGTGTTTCATAGGAAAGGTGCACAAGGAATGTTTAGAATACAAAACATATCTTAAGTGAAGCAAAAACCTTGAATGCCATACGGTAGTCAAATAAATTGTTTATCTTCGTACCAAATATAAAGCTCGTACTTATCTTCACAGAGTATATTGAATAGTGGGGTATAGAGATATCAGTCAAGACTTTCGGATGCCGCGCCATCTATAAAAAGTTCACCGCAACTTTTCATCGGTATATACATTTATAGCTACGTATACAGCTATAATAGCAATGGCGGGCTTATTAAATTTAATGATTTTATATCGCCATTGCAAAGGTCTGAGCAAACTGAACCAGGCCACATCATTTATGAACATTCACACATGATACTGTATAGCCATCTGTAGTTGATTCACCGAAGCCTATCCGAGTTCATATATTCGCTACTTTGTTCTAACTGAAAACACCGTGCTTATCTTTAAAAACGGCAGAGCTAGAAGGCTCGAAATTTGGGTGTTCCATTGATGAACAACTTACCCTACAGTAATTTTAAGTCCATCTTGTACTTTTTAGTCAATATTAAACGGAGTAAGGGGGGAGTAACAGAAAGCAACATGCAAGTGCAGGGCCGATCGTTTTAGCAATCTTTGGAGGACCAGCAATGGAAAATTATCAGCTGAAATTATAATGAAGGTAATGAGGAAGTCTGCATGTTACATTCACGAAATCGCGGACAAAGCTGCGTCTGTATATTCACAGCACATCTTGTAGATGACTGTCAAACTAGTACTAAGTAATACATTTTGACCCTAATTTTCTTTGCAATTATACCTAATTGGAGGCCAGGCTTATACTAGTTGCCTACCACGACGTGACTCGGTGA
This sequence comes from Pammene aurita, assembly GCA_947086415.1. Taxonomy (NCBI): domain Eukaryota; kingdom Metazoa; phylum Arthropoda; class Insecta; order Lepidoptera; family Tortricidae; genus Pammene; species Pammene aurita. Next base: position 15,365,545 of record OX352313.1, read on the forward strand.
CAACAACCAAGCAATCTGAATAACTGACATTTCGCTTATTCTCCCACTATTAAATGCAACAGAAATGCAAAAAATACACGACTTTTAGAAAGGGACAAATATATTGTTTGACATTACGTTACTCTTCTCGTGAATTATCAAAATTTGAAATACGAAATTCACACACTACTACTTGTTTCGGCGGCCTATTCGCAATGTCTACTTTTAACATCGTTAATTGCTAACCAGTGAACTTGACATCCAACCCATAGATAACTGTAACGCTTCAAGGGTCCATTTTATACCTGACACTGGCACTCGGTATTAAATATGTTTTGTGAATAGGTATACTATTATGACAAATATCGCATCACATTCTTAACAAAGACCAAGATAAAGACAAAAAGTGTTGAAAATGTAACCTCAATGCTAAATCTTAAGCTATATTTTGCTTAAATGAACAGATATTTGTGAACGTCTTTGTTGCTTAGATACGTTTGGCATTTTGTTCGATCAGATATTTTCGACAGGACGTATGCAAAGAAATCATTGAAAAACAGCATGCTCAGATGTTTATGGCATTGCAGTAGTTGCGATATAAATGGCATTTGGAGAGTGCAGAATTTATAGAAATTTAGTCTTGCTCAGAAATATTTGGACACCTTGGCCGCTCCGATATATCTGATGGCGACTGTACTAGCGTAAGAAAGAGACAATATGGTTCTCTCCGTTTATGCTTGAACTAAGATAGACCCTGCCCAAACTATATCTCACTTAGGGCCGGTTGTACCAAACCGTCTGTTAAGGTCAACATCACCGTTAATAAAATCTTGTATGAAAAGTTTGACAGTTTTCTATGGGATGACAGCTCCGTCGCCATATTTAACGTGAAATAGTGATATTCATCTCTCATTCTGAATTATAGCTGCGTCCCTACTTGCCGCAAGTAAACTTGCAAGTGTAAACTGGCCTTAACGTTGATCAGTTCGTTAGTTATGCGTGGTGTAACCCACCCTTAATCTGTATTTTGTTCAGGTGTGGAAGCGTTCCGGCCCGACACAGTATCAGAGACGGTGCTTCGCCGCCTCCTCAAGCAAGATGTCATCCATCACATAAAGCTGAAGGGCAAGAGTAAAAAGGACAGCAGCACTTACGTCTACCAACAAGGGAAACCCGTAAGTAACTTCGAGACTTCGAAATTATGTTTTAGAATCTGTCCCTTCGTTCAGAATTATACGTCATTAGGCGTGCCACACCTGACGCACCGCCTAGTGTGGACGTGCTTCGGCCGAAGCATTGCGGCCGCGCGTGCGTTTGCCCTAGCCGAGCTGCCTCGCGCGGCAATTTCCTCGCGAGGCGGTGCGTCAGGTGTGAACACGCCTATTAGGTTCCCTTGTGACATAATCTTCTGTTGTTTTCTTGTTACAGAAATAAAATTCTGTTCAAGAAAACTTGTTCAAGCATTTATTTAATAATTACACTTGCTCACAAAGCGTGCCATTTCACGTATGTGTAGCAGGAGTTATGTAAAAGTGAAAATCCCTAGGCAGTTATGGATTTTTTTGTAACTTATTTAACTTTTTTGTGTCTTAAAACTTTATCTTTTGTTCGTAAGTGCTATGAAAAACATTGTATGTAACTCAGTGAATAAGAATTTTACAAACTCTAGTCATAAAAGCCTTCGGCTTTCTCGTGTATCTATGATACTCTTTTGCAATGTCTCTTACCCCCCTTGTTGCACAATGTACTGTTGTTCTCTTGTTGCATAAATAACCATTGGTCTATTTTCAACTGACTTTGAAAGAGGAGGTTCTCAATTCGTCGGGATCTTTGTTTTTGCTATTTTTTTATGCATGTTCACCAATTATTCGGGACGGCTGGATCGATTTGGAAAATACTTTTTTGTTTGAAAGAGTATACTTCACAGTTGGTCCCATTGTCATCAGATCAGGATCTGATGATGGAATCCTGGAGAAATCGAGGGAACTCTTCAAATATTATAGGCACACATATACATAGTTAGTGATTTAAGTATTTTTTTACAGTAGATCAGGCATTTTCTTTTGCAAAGGTGGGGTAAGTAAAGTCGGTTCTTTTTATTTAAAATTTTCTTCATCCATCAGGTGGACTACTTCGTGTTGATCCTGGAAGGTCGTGTGGAGGTGACGGTGGGTCGCGAGAACCTCGTGTTCGAGGCTGGACCCTTCACGTACTTCGGTGTGCAAGCGCTCACGCAAAACATCGGCGTTGGTAAGACAACATTAAACTTTATCACGATTTAAATAAGGTCTCTTTTGGTATGTCACGGTAAATGGTTGGCCCTTTACATACTTCGGCGTTACTTAGAATATCGGTGTATGTGAGTATTTCAATATTCGACTTTAAAGTGCTCACGTAAAACATCGGCGTTGGTGAGACAAAATTAAACTTTATCACGATGTAAATAAGGTCTCTTTTGGTATGTCACGGTAAATGGTCGGCCCTTTACATAATTCGGCGTTACTGAGAATATCGGTGTAGGTGATTCAATATTCGACTTTACGATAATGCAATAAGGTATATTTTAAAAAGTGCTCACGCAAAACATCGGCGTAGGTAAGACAAAATTAAACTTTATCACGATGTTTAAGAGCTATGCTCGGAGTTTCTCTGAAGGATAGGATTCGTAACGTATACACCCGACAGAGAACCAAAGTTATCGACATAGCTCAAAGAATTAGCAAGCTGAAGTGGCAGTGGGCCGGCCATATCTCGCGAAGAACCGACAACCGCTGGGGTCAACGTGTTCTTGAGTGGAGACCGCGTCTCGGCAAACGTAGTGTACTCGTAGAACGCCCTCCGGCCAGGTGGGATGACGATCTGCGAAAGACTGCAGGCAGATGCTGGATGCGGCAAGCTGAAGACAGGGCGCTATGGCGCTCATTAGGGGAGGCTTATGTCCAGCAGGGGTGGTTGATGATGATGATGATGTAAATAAGGTATCTTTTGGAATGTCACGGTTAAAGGTCGGCCCTTCACATACTTGCGTTACTCAGAATATCGATGTAGGTGAGCATTTCAATATTCAACTTTACGACAATACAATAAGGTATGTTATGGACCCGGAGTATGTCCTAAAACTACGGCCAAGACCACCGGGGGATGGGCAGCAGCATCCTCGGAGTGCGGTGGAGATACTGCGATCGCCAACCCGCATGCCAAGCGTGGCGATTACGGCATTTACCCCCCATGATAAGAACCAAAAAACCACGGCCCCGAGTGTCCGGCGACCCCCGGTGCCCTGGTTATGGTAGCGGCCAGGGTACTAGCGGGGTCAGGGATGCTAAGAATCTCCGGCAAAGATCCGGCTACCACCACCGACGACTTCTGGCCCTGGCAACATATAACACGCGTACACTGCGGACCGACGAAAAGATAGTGGAACTGGAGGAAGGATTGAGCAAGTTGCGTTGGGATGTCATAGGGTTATCTGAAGTCCGAAGAGAGGGGGAGGAAACGATAATCCTAAAGTCCGGCAACTTGCTTTATTTCCGGGAGGGCGACCAACAGTCCCAGGGAGGTGTCGGGTTCATCGTCCATAAGTCCCTCGTGAACAACGTGGTGAAGATCGAGAGTGTGTCGACTAGGGTGGCGTACCTTATACTCAGAGTATCCAAGAGGTACTCGTTGAAGGTCATACAGGTGTATGCGCCGACTTCGGCACACTCCGATGACGAGGTGGAGGCTATGTATGAGGATATATCGAAGGCCATGCATAGCTCCAAAACCTACTTCACCGTTGTTATGGGGGATTTCAACGCGAAACTGGGCAAGAGAGATGGTGAAGAGCTGAGAGTGGGGCAATTTGGATTTGGAAGTCGGAACCACCGGGGCCAACTACTGGCTGGCTTCTTGGAGAAGGAGGGACTCTATATGATGAACTCCTTCTTCAAGAAACGTGAGCACAGGAAGTGGACCTGGATGAGTCCCGACGGTGCAACTAAAAACGAGATTGACTTCATCATGTCGACGAAGAAGCATATATTCAATGATGTCTCTGTGATCAATACGGTTAAAATCGGAAGTGATCACCGTCTGGTGAGAGGCACATTGAATATATGTGTTAAGCTAGAGCGCTCTCGACTGATGAAGTCTACGCTCCGTCCAGCAGCACTTCAAATCCAAAACCCTGAGAGCTTCCAGCTGGAACTCCAAAACCGTTTCGATTGTCTAGGCGGCGATGTGGACGAATTCAACGACGGGTTTGTGGAAGCTGTCCATAGTACTGGGTCTAAGTTTTTTAAGGCCCAGCGGAGCAACAGAACGAAAAGGCTCTCTGACTCCACTCAGAAACTCATCGAGGAAAGGAGAGAAATGGTTCTGCAATCCTCAGCAGATGCGTCATTATACCGGCAGCTCAATAAACGGATCTCTAAGTCCCTTACCCGTGATTTGCGCCAATTCAATACAAATCGTATTGAAGAAGCCATTGAGCAGAATAAGGGCTCTAAAGTTTTCTCAAGAGATTTGTCTATTGGGCAGAGCCAGCTCGCCAAATTAAAAACTGAGGATGGTAGAATTGTTTCATCCAGACCCGAGCTTCTGGGGGAGATAGAGGACTTTTATGGACAGCTATACACATCAACTAGCAGACCTGAAGTTGATCTGGCGGAAGACCCTAGAGCTAGACTGACCCGACATTATACCGAAGACATCCCGGACATCAGCCTGTACGAGATTAGAATGGCTCTTAAACAGCTCAAAAACAATAGGGCACCTGGTGAAGACGGAATTACAGCCGAACTTCTGAAGGCGGGTGGTAAACCGGTCCTTATGGCCCTTCAGAAGTTGTTCGACTCCGTTTTACTAGAAGGGAGAACGCCTAAGGCATGGAACAGAGGTGTGGTGGTATTGTTCTTCAAAAAGGGTGATAACGCGTTACTGAAGAACTACCGACCCATTTAACTTCTGAGCCATGTCTATAAGCTGTTTTCAAGAGTCATTACGAACCGTCTCGCACGCAGGCTAGATGACTTCCAGCCTCCCGAACAAGCCGGTTTCCGAAGAGGCTTTAGTACCGTAGACCACATCCATACGCTCCGAAGAAATGAGAGTATAACCTGCCCCTCTGCTTAGCGTTCGTGGACTACGAGAAAGCCTTCGACTCGATCGAAACCTGGGCTGTACTACAATCTCTCCAGAGGTGCCAAGCGGACTACCGCTATATCGAAGTGCTGAAGTGTTTGTACGAGAACGCCACTATGTCAGTCCGACTCCAGGACCAGAACTCGAAGCCTATTCCGTTGCAGCGGGGAGTCAGGCAAGGAGATGTTATTTCTCCTAAACTGTTTACCGCTGCACTGGAGGATGTTTTCAAGATTCTGGACTGGAGAAGGCTAGGCATCAACATAAACGGCGAGTACATCACTCACCTTCGGTTTGCTGACGACATAGTAGTCTTGGCTGAGACCATGGAGGATTTGAGTACGATGCTCGATGACCTCAGTAAAGCCTCCGAGCGAGTTGGTCTAAAGATGAAGATGGATAAGACGAAGATCATGTCAAATACCTATGTAGCACCAACTCCCGTTACAATCGGAGACTTTACACTCGAAGTTGTGGACGATTATATATACTTAGGAAATACTGTCCAGTGAATCCGACTCGGTTGGGCAGCGTTCGGGAAGCTACGGCACATCTTTTTGTCCAATATTCCGCAGTGTCTCAAGACGAAAGTCTTTGACCAGTGTGTGTTGCCAGTCATGACATATGGTACTGAAACGTGGTCGCTTACAATGGGCCTCATAAGAAAGCTCAAAGTCACCCAAAGGGCAATGGAGAGGGCTATGGTTGGAGTCTCTCTGCGTGATCGCATCAGAAATGAGGCCATCCGCATCAGAAATGAAGCCATCCGCAGCAGAACCAAAGTAACCGATATAGCCCTCCGAATCGCTAAACTAAAGTGGCAGTGGGCGGGGCACATTGCTCGTAGAACCGATGGCCGTTGGGGCGGAAAGGTTCTCGAGTGGCGACCACGAACCGGAAGGCGCAGCGTGGGTAGACCCCCCGCAAGGTGGACTGATGACCTGGTGAAGGTCGCGGGAGTCTGCTGGATGCGGGTGGCGCAGGACCGGTCATTGTGGCACTCTTTGGGGGAGGCCTATGTCCAGCAGTGGACGTCTTTCGGCTGATATGATGATGATGAATAAGGTATATTTTAAAAAGTGACGGAATGTGAATTTGTGTTTGGAACTAGGGGTAGTATTTCGGCGTGCAAGCGCTTAGGCATTCAGAATATTTTTCTTGGTATTTCAATATTAAACTTAATGTTGATGTAAATAAGGTATCTTTTAGATTGTAACTACCTTATGTTAGAAACTGGGCCCTCCAAAATTGTTCAGTGCAGAAAACTTGTTCAGAAAAATTATTCAAGAATCCTTTGAAGCAAAAATCGTATAAAATAAGTTACTGTCAAAAAATTTAAAAATAGTAAATAATTATACTTTATTTGTTGATAACACACATTATAACACATATATAACTTAATAAATGATATAAAAATCTGTACTTATTTATAGGTAAAAAAATGGCTCAAGTTCGGAGCCCGACGGAAGGGTGCCCAGAAGGCTGGCGGAGTTGCAACGCTGAATAGCGAGTCCTATGCGCTGAGCTAGGAAAGCGCCAGCCCTCTGGTCACCGAGGGTCTCCACCCCAAACGGCACAAACATGCAGCAAGAATCGATTGCTGCATATTTGCGCCGCTTGAGGCGCTCGGCCGCTTCGGCAGCCGCTCCAGCCTTAGACGAGGTTCCTGAGAGATGGGACGGCGCAAGGGTATCCACGCACGTGGCATTCCATACCAGAGGCCGTCCCAGCTCCCAGGGAACAAGGGTCATGCCATTAGGCCGCTTACCGTCATCAAAATAGTAGTAATAAAAATATGTATGCTCTCGATTCGCATTAAAACTTTGCAATGCTGCTACATATATTTTCACTTCTCCAGCGGAATCTCCGACCCCATCAGCAATGGGCAGCCTCCAAAACATAAACATGGACTCCATGCTCCGGCACACTTTCGTACCCGACTACTCCGTGCGAGCCACCGCCGAACTGTTCTACCTGACGGTCAAGAGGGCACTTTACCTGGCTGCCAAACGGGCTACCTTGATGGAGAAGGGAGCGTTGTCGAAAGGAGCTACTAATGACCAGCTGGATAATGAGTTGGATAAGGTGAGTTCTACCTGAAGGTGAAGAGGGTACTTTACCTGACAGATAAATGAGCTACCTTAATGAAGAAGGGTGCGTTGTCTAAGGGTGGTACAAATGTCAAACTGAGTGTTCTACTTGACTGTCAAGAGGGCTCTTTACCTGTCAGCTAAACAGGCTACCTTGATGGAGAAGGCTGCTCTTTCTAAAGGCACCACTAATGATCAACTGAATAATGAGTTGGACAAGGTGAGTGTTCTACCTGACAGTCAAGAAGGCACTTTACCTGGCAGCTAAACGGGCTACCTTGATGGAGACGGGAGCTTATTCGAAAGGCGCTACTAATAACCAACTGGATAATGAGTTGGATAAGGTAAGTTGTTATCTAACCAGAGGGCACTTTACCTGGCAGCTAAACGTGCTACCTTGATGGAGAACTTGGTGACCCTTCTCCTTGTCTAATGTTAAGCCCGCCTGATGGTAAGCACCTACCGTAGCATTTGGACGCCTGCAACTCTTGAGCTGTCACATGCGTGTTGCCGACCCTTTAATCTGTACACGCTTTTTTTGAAGATCCCGATGCTGTAATCCCTTGGGAAAGCTTGGCAGGAGAGACAGCAGGAGCGTTCATGGAATGTAATTCCTCTTAAACCGCACAGTGCCACCATTTAGATTCTAGAGTATTTTATTCATTTATTTATTTAAAGTTTAATTCACAACAAGTGTACAAATGGCGGACTTAATGCCAAATGGCATTCTCTACCAGTCAACTATTGGGCCAATCAGAGACTTGTAAGTTGGTGCAGGAAGAAAATTTAATTGATAGAGAATAGTTCTTCTAAAGAAAAACTTATAAACATATTACAATAAAGTATGAGGAGAGATAACCGATTATTAACCCCCTGAACAAATATATGGTGTTAGATAATCCTTCCATTTCCTGTTTTCCTAATCCCTTCCTTATTTTTCAGCAAATCACGAATTCCACTTACATGGCTAGCACGGCGTCTAAGGATGACTCAAGTAGTAATAAGGTTTTACTTTATATTATAAATATATTATTTAAAAATGTATGACATTCGCGTTCAACTCGTATAGATGTAGCACTGAACCCATTGAAGGTAGAACTGGAATATGGGAGACTCTTTTTAGTAGAGATGCAATGGATATCCGGCCACTATCCGGTACCGGCATATCCGGCTACTCTCCAGTACCGGCAAATCCGGCTGCTCTCCGGTACGGGCATATCCGGCTACTCTCCAGTACCGGCAAATCCGGCCGCTCTCTGGTACCAGCATATCCGGCTACTCTCCAGTACCGGCAAATCCGGCCGCTCTCCGGTACCGGCATATCCGGCTACTCTCCGGTACCGGCAAATCCGGCCACTCTCCGGTACCGGCAAATCCGGCCACTCTCCGGTACCGGCATATCCGGCCACTCTCCGGTACCGGCAAATCCGGCCGCTCTCCGGTACCGGCATATCCGGCTACTATCCGGTACCGGCAAATCCGGCCACTCTCCGGTACCGGCAAATCCGGCCACTCTCCGGTACCGGCATATCCGGCCACTCTCCGGTACCGGCAAATCCGGCCGCTCTCCGGTACCGGCATATCAGGCTACTCTCCGGTACCGGCAAATCCGGCCACTCTCCGGTACTGGCAAATCCGGCCACTCTCCGGTACCAGAATATCCGGCCGGATACCGAACAGTAAAATGACACATATTCAACGGGATGAATACATCATAAACCACCAAATAATCTACGTATCAATTATTTATATACATAGTTTATCACATCACGTGATTCTTCCATTCAATAAAGGGCATAACAATAGGTAGTTTCAATTATATGAACAAGTTGCAACCTGCATGGAGTGCCACCTGCGTGCTTGAATTAGCTTTAACTGTAGATTAAACCTTTGGCCGAATATCCGGCTATCCGGCCAAGAGTCCGCCGGATATCCGGTATCCGGCCAAACAACTATTCGTTGCATCTTTACTTTTTAGTTATTCTAAGGGCGTTAAAAGGGGTATTCGTAGGTTCTACGACGGTATAAGTATTTTACATATACATATAGAAGGTGTAACAAAAATCCGATTAAGGGCATAATTAGTATCGTATTGCGAATAAAAAAAAGTACAACTGAAGAACAAATCAAATTATTTTAATAAATATTTTGATTTGTTTATTTTAAGTAGACACACTACTATATTAAATTATAAACTTATATAGATGCAGACGTCAGACGTCTGCCGCGAATGCAGAAGACGCTGGTTCGATGCACCGGAGGCCTAGGTCACTTTTTCCTTTGTATATGACATCTATATAAGTTTATAAAAAAAAGTACCAGAAAAAATTTTTGGACGCGAAAAAAAATTTGTTTTGTATATACAAAACCATTTTTTTCGCCTAAAAATTTTTTTTTTCTTAGTTTATCATCATTAAAATAGATACCAATTATGGCCTTAAAGAGATCACTAGCATTTTTTTTACACCTTGTATATACAGTTAGGTGCAAAACTGTCCCAATAGTAGCATCTTAGTAGAATGTGGAGAAGTGGATGTCGATCGAGGAGAGGGGCACATGATTAATACATACCAGTACTATTTAAAATTTCCTACAAATCAGCCTTACATATGATATACTTAGAATTTACGGTTATTTTGTAATTTAGAATCGAAAAGTAGAAAAAAACACATTTTTATTTTTTCGAATATTTCTAGTTCCTGATTTGTAGGAAATTTTAAATAGTACTGGTATGTATTAATCATGTGCCCCTCTCCTCGATCGACATCCACTTCTCCACATTCTACTAAGATGCTACTATTGGGACAGTTTTGCACCTAACTGTAAATGCCTTATAGTATAAATGAAAATGTTGATGCTCCTAGAAATGATAGGAAGCTGAGCTGTGGTTTTCTTTATTCACAATAGGCGTGGTGAGTTTTTTTCATGTATGGTATCAATCGATTCGTTTTGTTGTGAGGATCAAATGTCTATATGGGGCCAATTGCGTTAAAGCAACATAAAAGTCAGAAATTAGACTTAAAATTCGAGATTTACATTTGTTTCTCAAAACGCTCCTAACAAAATGACGTGCAAAAGTGACGTCACGATCACACAGTCGCCCTGTTTAAAGTATGGAAAAATTATGAAATTGCTATTTTTACAGTGAAATGTTGCGTTTATGCATATGGTTGCTATACAATTTATTTTACAGCAAAATGTTAAAAACCGATACCGTTGTTTTTTTTTAAATTTCGCACTTAAAAATTTTCAGCTTGATATCTTTGAGCCATTTCAATACAATTTATAAATTTCCACTTTATTAGGATATATTGATCATTTTTCATCCTATAAACTAAATTGTATTGCATAATTCAACATGTGTCATCATGCCTATTGTTATTTTTGAGAAAAATATTATTGTCATGAATGTGACCTCGTATTATTAAGGCCCGCTTTCATCTCGGCCGTCTCTGTCACTCCTTTAGGCTGGTTTACTAGTCCGCACTTATTTACTATACTTTCCAGAATCCAACTCATATTATACAGCTGAAACAAGTTACTATACAAAACTCTTCAGAAAACCAATTAGACAAACACTACCTCCACGAAAGTGGCTTCAAACATTGGCCAATCAAATCATTCACCAGCTGTAATCAGGCCAAAAGTTTGCCAAACACTACAAAGATTGAAGAAGAAATCGTTACTAAGTGTTCAGAGCTAAATTCATATGATAAACACATATCCCGCCAAGCGGGTAGTTCCAAATGTTGGCCAAATAAAAACAAATGTGTTCAAGCCAAAAGTTTGCCGAATACCACGAAGGCTGAACGAGATGTCGTTGAAAAATCATCAGAAACTTATGACCAATACGTATACCACCAAGCAAGCGGTTCCAACTATTGGCCAAATAAATTTAGTGATCAAAAAAGTTTGCCAAACACCACTATTGAAGAAAGAGAGAGCATAACAAAGGGTTTGGACAAAGTAGATCATTTTGACAAATACATGTATCGTCAACCAAGTAGCTCTAAAAATTGGCCGTATAAATTTTGCGAACTCGCCAAAAGCTTACCAAACACCAAAGTTGAAAAACGAGATATCGTGGAAAAAATATCAGAAACACTAGATCCTTATAACAAATACGTATACAATCAAGCAAGCGGTTCTAAATGTTGGCCAAATAAATTTAGTGATCAAAAAAGCTTGCTAAACACTACTATTGAAGAAAGAGAGAGCGTAATAAAGGGTTTGGACAAAGTAGATCATTTTGACAAATACATGTATCGTCAACCAAGTAGTTCTAAAAATTGGCCCTATAAATTTTGCGAACACGCCAATAGTTTACCAAATACCGTAAAATTCATAGAAAAACTAGGGCGTTATGACAAATACGCACATCAAGCAAGCGGTTCTAAATATTGGCCAAATAAATTAAGCGATAAAGATAAAAGTTTGTCGACCGAATATACCAAAGAAGAAGTAAAGTCTTTTACGTTATGTTCTGATTTCAACAATTGGCCTTCGGAATTCGTTTCAAGTCCAGAAATTGGTGAATTGGCAGCGGATGACGCTAACAGTTGTTTGGAATGCGTTCGGAATAATTTTTGGATGAATAAGTCAGTTCTAAATAAGAGTGTGGATAATTTGAATTATGGTTAGAACTTTTATCATTATTTTAAACATTAATGTTGAGGTTTTTTATATCGGTCAATTGTTACACAAATCGGCCTAGTCTCATAGTAAGCATATTAAGTGTGTTGTGAGTACTAGGCGACTATATTTATGATCAGTGATCGGCACGACCCGTGCAACAACGCGGGATTTCGCGAAAAATAAAAATACGGATATGACTATAATATTTTATTGAATACTATTTTATTAGACCCAATTGAACATATTTTTTTCAAACAAAATAATGTGATTATAATGTTGTCCATATTAAAATTACTATAGGAACGCCGCGGTGTTGCACGGGTCGTGCCGATCACTGGTTATGATAGATATAGATCAATACTTAAATACATAGAAAACATTCTCAACTCAGGAACAAATCCTTGATAAACACATAAATAAATGCCCTGAATAGGAATCTAGCTCAGGAACTGCTGCTTCGTAGGCAGGGTCACTACCGACTAGGCTAGGAGGCCGTTAAATGTTAACAATTATATGTTGCGTTGCGTAAGCGATGGTAGCTTGGCGGTAAGACGTCCGACTGATCATCCAGAAGTCTTATTTTCAAACCACGGCTTTATTTAACGATAAATTTTATGGAACTTTTACGGAATAGCGTTCGGTTTTAACGTCAGACTTTCAATCCGAAGGTCTCGGGTTCAAACCTCGGCTCGTACCACTGAGTTTTGCGGAACTTATGTAACAGTCGCCATCAGATATATCGAGTAGGCCAAGGTACTCAAAATATCTGAACATGCACTTTATCGCCTTGAAAATAGAGGCGTTATTCAGATATTTTGACCACCTTGGCCTGTTCGATATATCTGATGGCGACTGTACGAAATATCATTTGATATTTACCCGTCGCTTTTCGGTGAAGGAAAACATCGTGAGGAAACCGGATGTAATCCCAACAAGGCCTGGTTTCCCCTCTGGGTTAGAAGAGGTCAGATGGCAGTCGCCTCGTAAACTAGTGCCTACGCTAATTCCTGGGATTAGGTTGCCAAGCGGACCCCAGGCTCAATAGAGCAAAAAAACTGGTACAAACGCTAGGAGGAAGAAGAGGTGATGGAAAACATAGTGACAGAACCTGCATAAATCCGAGAATAAATTCAAAGGTATAGTAATATAAAATTCATTAGGTCTATTACAGAAATTGTATAGTTTTTGTATTGATAGGAGTCAGAGAAAAACAATTCCGAGCAATACTAGTAATAGGTAGGGTTAGGTTGGAACTGCGACCCATCGACGTAACGATACGAGTTATATGATACATTATATTATATTATTATTTGTTAGATATATATTACATATATATATAAAAAAATCGTTTCTTAAAAATACTTTTACAACATCCAGGCTGGTGCCTTTTTAAAGTTTTGATAATAACGTATGCGGAATGAAATCTGGACAAAAGTTTGAAGACGTAAAAAGTAAGTAAAGAAATAAACTCAAATTTTATATAAATGCCAATTGAAAGCTTATACATGTGTTAATTAATCCCGTACTTTTAATGGGCATTGGATTCTTTATCTTAAAATTATGGTTAATCGAGGAGAACAACGTCGCGAAACAGTATGTAATTTCTACAGTATTCATTCCCTATGGCTGAAAGCGAAGACCGTGGAAAATTTTGTAGAAATAGGATAGAGCTAAAGAGCTATTTATAATATTTTTGCGTCCTCTTTCTTTACAAAAAATGCCACAAGAAGCCTTGGTTCAGGGAAATATTCCAGCATTAGCCAGTTTGCAGAGAGGGTTCGATTAAAGAAAATGACAGCCCGCCGAGTCACTAAATCTTATAGAGAACTCGGGAAGGCATTCAAATGTGGCAGTAAAACTGTTTTAAAATATCTTGAAGACATAGGTATCAGTTAACAATTAAGAAAAGTTACGCCCATCGTCTCCAAAAATTAAAAAAAAAAACAGAAAATACGGCCACGTCGTTTGGTCAAAAAATGTTAAAACAGGTGTTTTTTTTTTCATTTTTGGATTTTTTAATGACTAATATTATGTTGTTTAAAATAGAAATTCGTGGCAAGGTGACTATTATTTTGAGAACAGCAATAATCTTACGGTCAAGAATGTGAAAAATGTCAAGTATACGAAGCCTCTTTAAAAAGTTATCCGATGGAAGATAAATTTAGATCTTAAAGAATCTGTACATTGTTGTTGTCGACAGCGATGGACATAAAGTACCACAACTTTCGTTTGAAACCTCGCATTGGAGTAAACTTACTCTGGCGTTTAATATGATTAAATACATTATTAAAACCCATGAAAGATTATAAAAATAATTATGTTATATTTATTTTATAAGAAATTGAATGTTGTCCAGATTTCATTCCGCATACGTTACTTAAGAGGCTGACAACACCCGATGACCTTCAAATTGACTTTACTCCAACAGTTTTTTAGCTATAACTACTTGTTTTGAGAAACTAAAAAAATATATGTTATTATTCGTTATATTTGGAAGAACTTCGTTAATTCCAATACACGATTGGACGAAATCGGCTCGATAGAAAATAATTCCGAAGTTACTTCTTAAAATTTGCTTTAAACAGTCGTATGGCTCTAATTTCTTGACTTATACGTCTGTAACTAAGGACAAAATTCCACCGCACTAATACTAAAAACTTCGTTGTTTTATATTTCTCAATAAATAGGTAGTTTTTTTTTAATTCATCATTTTGCAAAATTTGCAATGAGCTCCCATACTAATCGTAACTGAGTTTCTCTTGCACTCGCGCTGCAAAAGATAGGGAGGGAATCTAGCTGTTGTCAGCCCCTTAAGAGACACCGCTCTTCCGCAAGTTTTTATATTTCATATGGCCTTATATGTAAGTTACATTATAAAAAAATCATAATTATGTATGCATGTTTTTAAAGTGGGGCATTCCACTCATACAACAGTTTGTTATTAAATTAAACATTAAAAACATTGAAAAAATTATCAACCCAGCAGGACTTGAACCTGCATCGATACGCTTGCCGGGGCTATATTGATCGAGTACGACTATTTACCCTCCATCACACTTTTCAGACCGAAATAAAAAGAAAAAAACAACCTTCCACACCGACTCCTCTCTCCTCACCTTCCACAATGTATCCCAAAGCGAGGACTCGAACCTTGGACCTCCCAACCCGATCGATCAGCGATTAGAAACAGAAAAGAAAAGGATAGAAATGGATGAACTGATTTTGACAAAGTTGTCGAGGATATTGAGAATATTGGAAAAGGATCAGACTTGAAGTGGAGGTTTAATTTTAAAATTTAATTATTATAATATTTTTAGTTTTAATAGGTTTTTTATTTATTTTTTATTATGGCTTTTACTCCTCGCCGGTTTTAGCGAGGTGAATTCTGCCAAAGTCGAGGTGTAGACTTATTTTTTTTTAGCATAAAATAGTGTCCCACTGTTGGGCAAAGGCCTCTCCCGCTGATTCCCATAACTCTCGGTACCGTGCTTTTTCCGCACAGGTGCTGAGGCGTCCAAATCGTTCCGCCATCTCTGTTTGGGCCGGCTACACTTAGACTTATTATATGAATGTATTCATTTTTCATAAAATATAACCAACGTTGTTCGGTTGAGGCCTTGCTGATTGTAAGGCGATAGCTAAACATCGGTATCAACGTTCAAATTTCGTGGCAATGTACGGTTGGCAGAAAAATAAATACAAACAAATCACTTAGTATTTTTAACCTTTATTTTGTATATGTAAATAAAAAAGCCCCTAAATAGTACATTTCCTAATTAGGGTGGTAAAACAAAGAAAGGCCGCGCAATCGCAATTGTTGCGGCCCAAGCTGCAAGCGAGGGACGTAATTATGCGATCGAGGGCTTTCTTTATTACCTCCCGTGTTGGAAAAATATGTGCACATTTGGCCAGAAAGCGGCTCTATCCGTACGCGTAGCGTGCGGAAAAAGCCACTTTATGTCCAGGTGTGGCATACAATATTTTACGAGTTAGAATAGATCACTAAAATTTGTTCCATAGATTTTGCTGTCAATCTTTGACGTCTGTAAGAATATATCCATTTTAAATGACTAAAAGATCGATAACTAAGAAGATATGTAATAGGAAGGTATGTCAAGCATTGAAAATTTTGCACACAGTTTTTATTTACACTTTCTGGTATTTCAGCCTCGTTGTTTTTAGATAGTTGGTTAATTATTTGTACAGTCTTATAACCAGGATTTTTCTTTAATACACTTTTTAATTTAAAATAAACTTTTCTGGCATTTTGATGTAACCTTAACGTTGATATTTTTTTTTGCAAACCATGAACAATGTTTAATGATTCTGCTAGACTCAGTTTTGGATCCTCCAATAATTTTATTGACTTAGCAATTATACTAAAGTGTGTATCGACGAATAGTAACTCAGTTTTTAAATTCCGGTTACGGAAAATTTTTTTTGCTTTAGAAATTGCACTCGCTTCACGCGGATTTAAGGCATCGATGACAGATTTGATTTTATCATAATGCATGTGATAATATGAGGCAGCATTTAACCATGTTCCCCATCTTGTTATCACGGGTCGGGGTGGTAGAGGAATATTTACACACATTTGATGAAATAAATTTGTCCTTGAAGGAGCGTTACGAAATATTTTTTTGATACAGTCAATCAAACTGTTTATGGTCGGGTAAAGACTTCTAATTATCTCTGCGACTCGATTACATCCATGTGCTATGCATGTTACATGAGTCATATTTTTATATTTCTGAACAAGGTTTTTAGCTGCTTTTACCATGTAGGAACCGGCATCCGTTATAAAAAATAATAATTTATCCATGTTTTTTTTGTATTCATCGCCCCAAAGATCTTCAAGGGTTTCCTCAACGAGTTTGGTTATTGTCGAATGGTTAGTCGCCTCCAATACCTTAGAAGCAAATAAATGTGGCTGGGTACTAGTTCCATCTAGAGCTCCGATCAAAATATTTGCCACTTTTTTTCCCACGGAATCTGATGTTTCATCAACACTGAGGTAAATCATTTTATTTTGTAATTTCTCTTTCAATTCATTTTTTTTCTTTTCATACAATTCAGGTAAGCATTTTACTCGTATTTTTGTTTCACTCGGCACAGTAATATCGTTTCCATATTTATGATTTAAAAGGTTTTCTACAAAATTTCTAAATTTAGGATTGTCTAATTTTGACCACGGTATATTCGAACAAATCATAAACTCTGTTAAATCTTTATTAAATTTTTCTTGTACATTATTTTTATGAATTTTGTTGTGTAAGTCTGTTTTTAAATGGCGGTCGATACTAGATTTAGAGGGAAATAATTTCGAATTACACAATTTGCAATATACGATATCGTCTTTAATTTCGAAATCAGCATTATCTCGTATTATATCCTGTAAATGGCAGCGTGAATCAGATAATTTATCTTGATGAGATTTTGATTTCAAATGTTTCTCTATATTGTACCTTTTCTTTTTTATATTCATTTCGCAAATAGTACAGCAAGCACCTTCGTTAGTGAATATAAAATCAGTATACTGCGTCAAATCCATTTTCTCAAGTCTGATAGGGAGTTGGGTAAAGATTTATCAATGCTAAATTGTAGTTGTAAGTGTTTTTAAGAACTATTATCGTTGAAGATTTTACCACATATTATTTTGCATGACAATTAAATTGACATTTGTTGCCTATTTGGCATTTAGAAATTTTTTTACAAATGGATAATGAAATGAGTATTGAGGTTCTATGACGTATTAAGAATATAAACCTCTTTAAATATATGTACAGTTTACCAAAGTACGATTAAGAATAAAAATAAATTAAATGTTATTTATTACTAATAAATAAAACAATGATACCTATGTATTTCTTTTTTTGCGACCCTTACCAAGTGCCACGAAATTTGAACGTTGATACCGATGTTTAGCGATAGCCTCCCTACAAACACGTGGGTGGCCGAGACCCCGGATAACCGTTTGTGCGACTAATATTTCATTAGCTAGACACTTGTTCGTTAGGTCACCGCACAATAAGCTATGAATATTACACACTGAACTACGTAAATGAGCAAAAAACTATTCAAAAGACGGTGCAGCCATCTTGAACTCAAACGAATATCGCCCTAGGTATTTCTTAACTAATGGGGACGGCAACTGTCAAAGTGATATCTTCAACATTGGTCCTTAGAAAAGCTAAATTTGTATGGCGCGAAGTAGTTTTTATTTATTTTCGCGGAAATGACTCAATGTTTTGTGTCAAATTGCTCCGAACTTGAAATCCACCAGTTTCTTAAACTAAAATGCTGTAGATTCAATTAAATTATCAACGGGAAGGTTTTTGCCTAATAAAAGCTTTTTGACTGCCTACTACTTAAGGACCATTCATTTCCAAAATCTCCAAATATCAATCTTCATTATTAAAAAAGTTAAGGAAGGTCTTATCTAAGACCACTTTCGCGTAACATCAACGGATCTATTTAGTAGCTGCCCTCACAGACCCATTTGGTAAATCCACCCTGTAGAAAAAAAACCCTGTCACTGAATGTCAATAACTTTGCTTACAGTTGCTCCAGTCAGTTGATGAAGATATAAGCATCAGTGGAGAACACAAGACTCCATCGAGACAGGTATGGGTTTTTTTCCCGCCAGGCAAACGAGCGTAATGGCTGCACTACGGCATGGCAGTCTATACAGAATTACGCGTGTCCACACGTGCCACACGTGAGGCACCGCCTCGCGAGGAAATTGACGCGCGAAGCAGCTCAGCTATTCTGGCCGAGGCAAACGCACACGCGGCCGCAATGCCTCGGGCGAGGCACGTCCACATTAGCCGAGCTGCCTCACGCGGCAATTTCCTCGCGAGGCGGTGCGTCAGGTGTGGACACGCCTATTCATCCTTACTTGTCTTATCGTAATGTCATTTATTTATCAGGTTATTCGTTCGTTAATTAGTACGGTTGTGCCCTAAACTAACCTCACTCCATAAATCGAGTGAGGGCATGTAGTTAGAGCAATGACGTGTAGTTTCAGTGTCGGCGAGGCAACCGGATGTCTCGCGGTATTTAAGCTCCCGTGTTGTGGGACCATCGTGTGCAACCCGAACTGACCCACGTTGGACTTTGTTTTTTATCTACCCCGGCTTTTCATCGCCTTCGTTTTTCCGGCTTCCAACTCTGAGGGATTGATAACCGACCAGCCGGTGTGAATGGCAATTTGCATGCTCGTCACATAAAGATACTGGAAATTGAGGGAGGAAGGATGAAAAACCAAGTCCAACGTGGGTCAGTTCGGGTTGCACAGGGTGGTTCCACAACACGTAGGGAGCTTAAATACCGCGAGCCATCAGGTATGCCTCGTGGACACTGAAACTACGCGTCATTGCTCTAAATAATATTTTTGGACTTGAATTATAAAACATAAAAAGCAGCGATTTTGGACTTCATTAACATTTTAGACTTTGTACATATGTTCGCCCATATCAGAACATTAATTAGATAATTTCCGCAGGTATCCCCCAACCCCCTCCCCGTGTCGGCGTCCCCGCACACCCGCTCCTCGTTCGCGTCGCGCCCGGACGTGTGCTCCCCCGAACGGAACGGCGACTACGTCGGCGCCCGGGACGAAGAAGAGAAACTACTTAAATGACCGAGCGACAATCTATCTGGTAACGTGAGGCGACAGAGCGAGATACTAGTGACAGTAAGTGATGTGGACGCGATGTAAAAGAACGCTAGGTGACTTTATTTTTTATTTTATTGATATTTTCAGTCGCCATTACCGGCTATCCTATCTACTTGGTGCTCCGGTGTCTTGGGCAGGTTGTTGGTGCATGCGGTAGGGCGGCAGAAGTTGGTGCTTTTCTGGTTGGGGGGTCGAAGTACCCGGTCTGATCTAGCCTTTGTGGTTTAGTCGGGGTGGTATGATACTAACGCAATCGGCCGGCTCTCTAACACTTATGCTGAACCGGTTGGGTAAACCGAGCCCCTAATGCCGTCTTGTCCCAACACCACCTCTCTATCGTAGTCTCTAGTACAGTACGCGAACAGTTTTGAGCTTCGATAACTCACAAGTGCGATTTTCGTTTTTAGTTAGAGAATATGATATGATTACTTATAGTAAAAAATATTTTCTAACAGTTTTTGACGTCGCGCTAGGTATTATATAGATATTTGTTAATAACAACAAGAAAAGATTATACAAGATATATTTTCCTTTACCATACTATTGCATTCATCTATTTCAACACCATCTGTCATTTTATAACACTTTGGTCAATAGATTATGTGAGCATAATCGAAAACAATGTGTCGAAATATAAGTGAACTTGAATTCTAAACGAATTACAAATGGCTAAGACGACATATGCTCTTGACAAAACCGTTATAAAATGTGAAGTTATGTTGCAATAGTAAAAAGCGATAGCCTGGTGGACAAAAATAAAACTTACATAATCTTTTCTATGTGTAGCAAACATATACATGTATTATACCTAGCGCAATGCTAACAATTGTTAGAAAATATTTTTTATCATTAGTACTTAACGTATTCTAACAGGTCACAAAATAAAATCGGACTTGTGATTTTTGTCATTTTTATAGGTTAAAAAGGCGTTCCCGTACTCCACTATTCAGAGTCCTTGCAGAAGTACTTCTGGCTGGAGTTACGTATCGTATCGCCATTGTCGGCTATACACGACAATAGGCATAAAAATGATATCAGCAGACCCAAATTATTTCAACAAAACATACATTGCCTTAATTTTGAATTATTGAGGCTATTACACACATTAACGCAGTAACCGTGGAAAAACTGAATCGACCCTGCTGATCGTAAGTAAGGTTGATCGGCTATCAACCTTATGACTAAGGCCAGAAGGGCGAGATCAGCGTGGCCACTCGCTCGTTCGTGTCTCGCCCAGACGCGTGCTCCCCGAACGTAGCGGCGACTATGTCGGCGCGCGCGACGAAGATAATAAACTCCGTATATGACCCAGCAAAAATGAACCGTATAACAAAAGCAGGAAGGGTGAGATATGCTTGGCGGTACTAGAACTAGACTTAATCACTGGCGTTCTTTTACATGTTGTTGCATCAAGTTAATCCTTAAAGAATGAGTAAAGCAGAGGTTTGATAAATGAATATTTCTGTTTGTAAGTAGAATAATGAAGACAACATAATGTTAAAATATTTAGTAAAATTCATAAAAACAGTATAAATATATTAATATAAGGATATCAGAAACCAGTTTACTTTAACTATAATTTAATTGATTTTCCAGTCATTATTGCCTAAAGTTAATACCAGTGTGTTTAAATTGATTCAAGTAAGAAATTCACTTGTTTTCGATCCCAAATATATATTTTTTATATTAAATAGTTCATTCATAATCAAACCGGTCTTCCAAGCCGTGGTCCGAATCACACTTACAACGCTAAAAGTGCTGATAGTCGGTCCGAATCATTAGTAGTGTTTTGATTCGGACCACCGTAAACAGCTGCGTGACCACTGTCAACTTGATGTTTGTGCTCAAGGTGCTTACGCCTATGACCGTGAGCTCTGTAAACGCTGTCAAGTGATATCATTAAATGACGTCACGACATCTATGTTGGCGCTGTGAGCGTGATTCGGTCCGCCCGTTAGCGCGCTGTGAGTGCTGTAAGCGTGATTCGGACCACAGCTCCAGTTTCATTCTTTTTCAAATAATATCACGATACTCTTAATTCAAAATACAGACTTAGAATATTAGTATTATAAAAAAATGCCAATCAAAATTAGACCTTTTAACTGTAGTATTAAATTTTCCAAATTTTTACAATATAAATTACAAATTTTACAATAGATATAACTTTGTTAGCTATTTGTGTGTCTGTGTGTATATGTGTCGGTACATAACATTACCGATTCACCAAAGCTGGAATGGAATTATAAGAGTTTCTCATTCATATGTTGAACGGGTCACTTACGTATTTTAAAATTACGTTATCGAGTCCAAAAAACTTTCTTCATACTTTTTCTTAGTCTCACGATACCAATTATGCCCTTGAACGGTTCACCAGTATTTTTTACACCCTGTATGCTCCTTTCAAAATAGTTTTTAATTATTGGTCGTATTGTATCGAACACCCAATCATTGCCCCATATTTATGTAAAAGTACATATATTTTTTATTCCGCGTGCGGAAATACATACGGTTTACCACCATTATTGCAACCAGTAACGTAACATCTCGGACAGTGTGGTAAAAACGTATGAAAATTCATTACCTACGGTAACGTAACGAAGATCCGCGCTCTCCCCTAGCGCCGGCACGCGCCCGCGCGACCGCCGACACAATCGAGTTGGTCATGGCGATACAATGGCGGTCATTCTACTGGTTTCCGAACACTTCATTTAGGATTTATAATATGTGTGTAGATAAAGCAGTGTATGCAACTGTACGTAATTAGGCCTTATTACGTAACAGTTACATAATCTACTATTGTAACTTCGAAAAAGCAAAGTTAAAATTTGCTTGAAATCATTATAGTGAAGTAACATAACGAAAGTAGAATAAAAGTGGTACTGATGTATATTATACAAGGAATTATATGTAGGTATGCACTGTTAAATATATAAAGTATATTAATTAGTTTGCACTTACGTAAAAAATGTACTTAATAATCTCTAGTCTTATATTTAGAGCAATGACGCGTAGTTTCAGTGTCTGCGAGGCAACCGGATGGCTCGCGGTATTTAAGCTCCCTACGTGTTGTGGAACTCAAACTGACCCACGTGGGACTTAGTTTTTCATCCTCTTTGTGTGGTGCAGAACGAGCATGCAAATTGCCATTCACACCGGCTGGTCAGTTATCGATCCGTCTGACTTGGACGCCGGAAAAAAATCAGGGGGAAGGGAGATGAAAAACATAGTCCAACATAACTCAGTTCGAGTTGCACAGGGTGGTTCCACAACACGTAGGGAGCTTAACACGTTCACTGTCCGTGCCCCCAATGTGGGCCCACGGCTAGCCTCTATTACAAAGCCATAAGGTTCACATGTCAGATTCGGACAGTGAACGTGTTAAATACCGCGAGCCACCCGGTTGCCTCTCGGACACCGTAACTACGCGCCATTGCTTTAACTATTAATAATACTCATGAAAATAATTGATTTGGCTTTATTCTTTAAAATATTCAACGTTTCACTTCAAGTCAGGTAATAAATCGTAACGTAAGTTATAAGTGTTGAAAGTGTACAGTTCCTACGTGTTAACTTTAATATGACTTACAAGACTACGATAACAACAAATAAAAGTAGCGCTAAAACGGCTGAACCGATTTTAATGCGTTTTTTATTTATTTGTAACCTGGTTTGCTGAGTGATCTTTTAGGCATGTTTTATAGAAATCGGTTAAGCAGTTTCAGGGGTAAAAAAAAAAGTTTATATGAACACCTTGTCAGGTAAACTACTGCTGATTGCAGTGTTCTAATAATTCATATAACTACTTATTATAATTTTATAATTTAAATTTACATTACTTAGTCGGTTCATAAGTTCTGTCACTAGGGTTTGGACTGGTAAAATAGGAACTGTTAGAGGTTGCTTACTATTGCAATATATGGTTGATTTTGACCATAATTATTTTTATTCAATTTTAAGAGGCTTCAGTCTTGCATACTGCATTAGCTTGATCTTTTACCTTCATTTTAATATATAATTAACATGGGTCTGACTGACAAGAAGGCTAGTATACACAATTTTGAAAGACTACCTTGATGTATGACATCAAAATCATCGTGTTTTGCTCAAAACTGAAAAATACGTTGAGGTTCAGGAGAAGAATAGCTGAAGCACAGACTTGTAAGTCAATTAAATATTGGTTTTGAAATATGCCTTAATCATCTACTTTCATAAAAATAACAATTTGTTACTCTGGGCGGGCAACCATAACAATGATCTTAACCAACTTTTGTGAAGTACAATTTTCATAAATCATCGGCGTGTTTGGGACTGACAACAATCTTCAAGTTTACAAGGATCTATAAAATTCGCGATCTTGATTATAAGTTAATCATATTCTATTTTAATCTGTATGAAATAAGCTTTCTAATCTGATATTTTTTTTTATAAAAGCTTTGTATTATATTCTATCACTTAAAACCCTTGTGACAGAACTTAAGGACTGACTAGGTATACTTTAGAAACCGTAGACGTTATACTAATAGATTTATAGTTTCCCACCGAAAATAATATGCATAATATTTGATAGAAAGCCTAACCGAATGTTCACTGGTTATAAAAAAAAACGTCAAAATGGCGGTTAAAAAGCACCAGTTATAATCTGTGGGTTTTTATCCACATTCACTATTCATTACATTCAAGGACCATATAATAGCTGGGCTGACGATACAATATCGCGTTCCTATCATTAAGTCAGACGGCCTAGCGCTATATATCGCATTACTAACGCAAACCAAGTAATCCAGCAGGTCTCAGTTGCATATATTTAGTTCGACGATTTGACCCTTTAAATGTTATTAAATTTCCGTTCAAAAAATTTAGTTGCGGCCATGGATTTATATGAAGTGGATCTAATTCTTACACTTTTTCCGTAACCACAGTTGAACCTTATTACCGAGTAAAACAGTCGTTCATAGGTGACTAGTAAAAAGTGGTAAAAACGGTCCGATAGAGAGCATAATTTAGAAGGCGGTGTCTCACTCGCACTCGTTACAAAATTGTCACATGATACATATTGACATTTTGATTGTCTGATCTGATGACGTCATTACCTCCTTAGTCAAAACGAGACACAGTCCCCTACATAACCTTCTCTGTCGGCCTCACTTTGTGACCGAAAAATTAGATCCGCTTCATATAAATCCATGGTTGCGGCACCTCATACCGAAAACAGATTTATAACCTTTTCGACTCATTCATACGCCAAACCAATAAGTAGTTTAGACTCTAAACTACAACTCTAAACTTTGGAGTAAAACGTGTGGTATCTTATGACGGATATATATGGTTAAGGAACGTGATATTGTCAGTCCAGTGTAATTTGGTCTATGATTTATAATATTTTAACATTTAAGTACTGAAATAGTATGTAAGTAGGTACACTGTTTTATAGTTTAAGAGAACATTAAAATAATACGGCTAGTAACAATCATGAGTTGGGCCAAACCATCGGCATCAGTAGAATGTGCACGCTGAGGCGCTCTTCTGGCGGCTATTTCTTGTATTTTCACAGATACAGTTGTGATATGTTAAAAAGTATGACATTTTGAGCCTATAGGCGTATCCACACCTGACGCACCGCCTCGCGAAGAAATTGCGAGGCAGCTTGGCTGGTGTGGATGGGTCTCGCCCGAGTCATTGCGGCCGCGCGTGCGTTTGCCTCGGCCGAGGCACGTGCACACTAGCCGAGCTGCCTCGCGCGGCAATTTCCTCGCGAGGCGGTGCGTCAGGTATGAACACGCCTCCGGATTGAAAGTCGGACGTCTTACCGCCAGGCTACCAGCGCTTAAACAATAACCAAAGTATCAAAGCTAAAGGAATGTAGGCTAATAATTTTGTAGATAGATTTTTCAGACTTTGTTTTCCAAACGTGATTTGACGTCTTTGCGCCTAATATCGCTACTGTCGGCATATACCGTCAACTATAGGTTCCCATCGTAAATTTATCTGTAACGAGTAAATTTTAACTAAAAAAAAGTGGTCAAAGAAACTTGAGGTGTTTGTTACTATACGTATTATTTTCTAGCGTAGATTTTGCACCACGTACTGTAATACGGCCTAGAAATACTTATGCATGTAGTGTAAATGTAGTTGACGGCGGTATTTACAAAACTAGCTCTTGCCCTTAAAAATGTTATTGAATAGGCGTGTTCACACCTGACGCACCGCCTCGCGAGGAAATTGCCGCGCGAGGCAGCTCGGCTAGTGTAGATGTGCCTCGGCCGAGGCAAACGCACGCGCGGCCGCATTGCCTCGGGCGAGGCACGTCCACACTAGCCGAGCTGCCTCGCGGG
The DNA here is from genome assembly GCA_947086415.1 of Pammene aurita. Lineage (NCBI taxonomy): Eukaryota > Metazoa > Arthropoda > Insecta > Lepidoptera > Tortricidae > Pammene > Pammene aurita. Next base: position 15,391,383 of record OX352313.1, read on the forward strand.
GCGGTGCGTCAGATGTGGACTCGCCTCATAACAAACATAATGGACAGTTAACTTCAAAAATAAGTTCCTACGTTTACTAAATTGTGATGCCATCAAAATATGCTATATTTTATACCTTTTATACCTTAACTGTCGTGTCGTTCGTCGGTTAAATCCATAGCTCCGAGCGTCTATTTATTGTTATTTTTTTCAAAGGGCAAAACTGAAGTGCCATTAAAAAGTTCAGTTTATGACTCTAGCCAGTAGAGGCATAAATAACTATATAAATATCCAGCAACGTTTTTTCTTTCTTTATTTTGAATCTAATGTCTTACGAGTTATTGAGTTAATAATTTAATAATAGTAATTAGTGCTTTGAACCTTTTTTATGGCACCTACGGTCTGCAGTTTTAAATACAATAATGAATGGATGCTAGTCGATGTCTTATTTTACTTATTTAGTTAAACTTCAGAGCAATAGCTAGTTTAATAAACCGCTGTTGTAATTGAATATTATAATATACAACGACAATAAAGCTTACTTTTTGTGAAGTGTTGAAATTGTCGTTATAGTCTCGTATTGTTATTAACCGTCTATATTTTGCTTTAATGAGATTAATAATAATGCATGCGTGTAAAAAAATTTCATTATATTGTACAATGAATGTTTGTCCAGAATTTGTGACATTTGCATAGTTTTAGGCATTTAATTTACATAGCTATTTTGTAAGACCCCGTGTGTGAGAATACAATAAGAATTGTACTAATAATATTAGAACCAATGTAGTTTACTTATTTGCCTGTTTTAAGAAGGATTTATTCGCTGGGATTTATCTTTTTATTAGCGATACAAAAAAATTAAAAGTAGCGTAGTGACGCTGTATTCGCTTGAATACAGCTGTTGAAGTTGAGCTAACGTCAAAATAATAATTCTGGAACAGGGTACGGTATTTCCAACCCACAGACTACACAGACACCTCATCATTAGGCTTTTTACAAGGAGCACGAGGTCACCACATATAAGCTCAATTTGAATCGTAAATTTCTACGATTCGAACAGCACATCTCAATAGTATTCTACACTATTATGTAGTTAAATAATCTAGGTTCACCGCTATAACTTGATTTTTGTGGATATTTATAATTCACATGAGTAATGATCAAAAACGTTAACTCGACTGAAATAAGCGGTCGCGCTCTCATACTAAATTAGTACGGGAGGGCCGATGTGTGGTGACCTCGAGTTGTACTTATGATCTATCTAGTCGTTGAGGTTATCTGTGTTCCAACCTAACATGATGTAATGCTCGCTTTTCGCGTTTCAAGTTTTGCTTTTACATGCAATAAACTTCGGGTTGTTCTAATTCCCTTGGTAGATTATTTATTTCGGTACAGAAACCCATTAAGCGCCAACGTAAAATAAGTGTGTCAGATATCACGAGTCGAGAATACGCTTAAAATGTTTTATCATTCTATTAATTTCAAGTAAAATCTAAATATTCTAGCTAATTAGTCGGTTCATCAAACTTTTCCATTTAAAGCTTGTCCCAGAAAAAAATGTCGTTTATTAGTTAGTATGAAATAATGTAAGCAATAAAAAGTTACCAAATTTTTCAACACACCTGCTCGTAACGAGGTTCTTATTCCACCGCTTTTATGCTCATAATCCTAGATATTAAACACGCGTGCATTTTACAATAATTATCCAACTAGTGGAATAATTTAATAATCCGATCAAGTGACGTTTGTACTATAGTACCAAGTTGTACGTACGCAGACGAATCGTTGTAATTTAGTCGGGGCTTTACTTTTTTTTAAGTCTTTATGAGTTTACATTAAAAAAAAGTAAAAAAAAGGTAAATATATTAAAAATATACACATTTACGATAGAATACAAATTATACAATCCTGATTGTGAATATTATATTACTCGTAATACACAATAAATTACGTTTTAAACACGAATTGTCTGTTTTAATATTGGCTGTTTGGCATTATACGTCCGCGCCTTTGCCTCAAGCTGCACGCACATCCAAAAAAGAAAATTGCGCGCCATTTATAAGTTAACCTCAAATCATTGTTTATTTGTTAGATTTTTCTCGTCGTTTTTTATTAATTTAAACAACGTATATTTTCAATTAATAAGAAGACAACTTTAGCGTTAATTTAACCTCTTTCTATATTTCAAAATTGTGATACATACTAGTAAAATGTCATCATAAAAATCTAGTGAGCAATACGTAAGAAAAAAATACTATTATTTATTGCATAAAAAATATGAAGACTTTAATTTTATAAAATGATTTGTAAAAGAGTTCCAGATACTCAATAACATCACAAAAAAGGTTAGTTAAATTTAATTTTCTTAGGTTCGTAAGTACCTCTATTCTGTAAACATTCTGACAATTAATGTATTTATCAAAAGTTATTAATTATACTATTCTGTTATTTCCTCGCAAGTGTGTTGAAAAACGTCGTATGAAACGCGTGTGCTTGATCATTACATAAGCTCAGCTTCCTTATGCGCACTCACATGCGTTCGTGCGCACAATATCGCTTCGTATGTAATGATCAACTTAGCACACTTGTATCATAATGTACTATTTGACAACAGTTTATTAGAAATGTAGTAAACAAAACGTATTTTTGTTATGTTTTTGTTCTATTGTTTATTCATCCAGAAACTTCGTAATTTTCTTTTGATACCTGCCATCAGGTTTTGTACATCAGTGTCTGTGATTAGTTTTGAAGCTGCATTCCATTTTCGCTTGAAGTTTTCAACTGATGTGGCGTTAGTTTTATGTTTTACGAGGGTTGCTACTTATATATCCGGACACAAAAAAACAAACAAACGTACACGGCTGAAAATGGTTTTATTGTTTTTCAAAGTATTCCCCTTGATGATCTATGCACTTTTGCATTCGCGTGAACCAATTTTTAAAGCACTTCTGCCACTCCGCCTGAGGTACCTCCATAACGTGTTGTTTGAATGCGTCGACAGCATCTTCAGCGGTCGAAAATCGTTGACCGCGTAATTTATTCTTTATATTTGGAAATAAATAAAAATCGTTGGGTGCCAAGTCAGGGCTGTACGGCGGATGACCCGTTAATTCCACATTTTGACCCTCCAAAAATAGAGTTGTTTCGCGTGACGTATGACAGCTGGCATTGTCATGATGAAGAATGATTCGTCGTCGCTGGTTAGTTTTACGAATTTGTTCAAATACTTCCGGTAAGCAAATGGTCGTGTACCACTCTGAATTAGCCGTTCTACGGTTTTCTAGTGGCACTGTAGCTACATGGTCATTAATACCGAAGAAGCAGGCCACCATTTGTTTCAATGTACTTTTTGCACGAGTAACTTTCGTAGGGTTCGGCTCATTTTGAAACACCCATACCGTTGATTGTTGCTTCGTTTCGGGATCGTATGCATAGATCCAGGATTCGTCACCTGTATAGATGTTATAAACGGCTTTTGAGTCACCACGGTTATATTTTTTTAACATTTTATTGCACCATTCGACAAGAGCATCTTTTTGCTCTTTTGTTAAGTTGTGGGGTATCCAACGCGAACAAATTTTTTTTACAGCCAAATAATTATGTAATATGCTATTAATGCTGGTCATAGAAATACCCAGAGTCGCCTCTATCTCGCGGTACGTAGCATGTCGGTCGTCCATTATAAGTTTTCGCACAGCCTCGATATTTTGTTGTACAACGACCGATTTCGGGCGACCTGCCTTAACTTCGTCCGTAAGCATACTACGTCCACGATTGAACTCACTAAACCAGTGATACACAGTAGTTTTAGATGGGGCTTCATCACCAAAAGTTGAAGTTAGTTGATCTATGCACTGTTGTTGCGTTAAACCACGCCGAAAATCATAATAAATCATAGCACGAATATTTTCACGAGTGAGTTCCATTCTTGCTGCGAGATGACATTTAAAACCCGTCAAAAACAAAACACGAGCGTTAATAAGAAAAAAAAAATATACCGGCCAGTACTTAAAAAAGTTCAAATTTTACCATGGAGGTCAAATATGCTATTTAAGAAGATTGTAATCCCGGTTTCCGGATATATAAATAGCAGCCCTCGTAAGAGCTTCTGCTTCATACGAGCCCAATATTTTTCTATAGGTCGTAATTCAGGACAGTTAGGAGGATTTTGGTATTTTTCCACAAATTCGACATTATTGGCTTTGTACCATTTTATCACATTTTTAAAATAGTGGCACGTGGCCAGATCAGGCCAAACCAGAACTGGCTTCTTGTGTCGCTTAAAAAACGGCAATAATCGCTTTTCCATGCACTCTTTAAGGTATATATCGCCTTTCATAGTTCCTTTAGCAAAGTATGGAGTGCTGCGTTTGCCGCAAGAACAGATCGCTTGCCACACAAGAACCTTCTTCGCAAATTTATCCGTTTTTATGACATTGTACTCGTCATTGATAGTTTTTCTATCGGTCCCCGAATAAAAATGATGTCTGCTGGGACATGATTTAAAATCAAGCTTGCAATATGTTTCGTCGTCCATCACAATACAGTATTTTTTTGTCATTAATTTTGAATACAGTTTTCTTGATCTCGTTTTAGCGTCAGTTTCTTGTTTCGAATTTCTATTAGGCACTTTAGTTTGTTTGAAAGTCTTTATAGAATTATTTTTCTTTACTCGTTGCACAGTGGATTTAGACGTTTTAAACTTTTTAGCTAAATCTCTTACAGATGATGTAGGTTTTTTCAGCAAAGCAGCTATGATACTCTTCTCAATATTTTTCTTAACAAACCCGGTCTTCCGACCACTTCCAGGACGCCGTCGAATACCGCCAGTCTCTCTGAATTGTTTTAGGACCCTTTACACAGTTCTAACAGACTTGTTTAGCTCCATTGCCACTTTTTTCGTGAAAATGCCTTAATATAGGACATATTTGTACAATATTTTCTCATGAAGTTTTTCTTGTGGAGACGAGATCTTTGAAAATGTGACTGTGACAGATTTTTTTCTAATATTAAATAAAGAACCGAGATGCATTTAACATATAACCAGCCAGTTACAACCATTTTCATTGAAACCAGATATACCAACGCTGCGTAAACTAACGACATTTTTTACTGGGACAAGCTTTATAATAATAGTGTTCTTGGCGAGAAATTATGGCGTTTGTCGCACGTATTCTTGTCGACGTGATTTGACGTCGAGGGCTTTCAAGGGACAGTGTTATTGGGGAACCGAGTAGAATACAAACTTTGTTGTATCAAAGTACAACTTTGTCCTATGAGCCAAATAGATCTGAATTTGTTACTTATAAGAAACGAATAGTATTGTTTTTTTCCTCTTTTAAAACGTAGAATAATGAAAATTAAAGCATGAATGCGGATAAATGTGATTATTTACGTCAGATATATATTTAAATCAAAAGGACAGACATTAACATTTGGCGAATTATTTAGAAAATCTGTATCTCTGTCTATCTTTGTTGTATTTTCAACTGTATGATTATTTTTTTAATTTGTATAATTAGTAAAAGGCTTAGGCCTCATCAAGCACAGAGCACAGAAAGGATATATAAGTAGAATATAACATTATTAAAGTAAAAATTAAAACTTAGAAATATTTAGGTACTTATGTGTAGTTAGTAAATTATTATAATTTAAATCTCATTTACTTTAACCCCTTGACCGTCAAATCACGCGCACGGAAAGTGGTGCCTTCAGTGCCAGCACGTGATATCACGTCCAAAATATAACCGGTTTGCCTCGAGCTCTAGCGCGCGCTGGCCGGCTAGCACCAAGCATCAGACGGAACAATCGTGCCCCCAGGTGTCTGATGCTTGGTGGACAAAGGGTTAAAAAGGTAGCTATATTTTGGTTTGGAACCGGACACAAAAAATGTTTATCTGGGGAGGTCTAAAGGGCAAGTGCGGTTGCGGTTCCGCGACGGAGATCTGATACGGCACGGCTAGGACAAGAGTGAATCGTCAGTATCTCACGCGCGCGATAGTCTATCCGTCCATTTCTGACTGTATCAGTTAAAAAGAGACGGGTACTCAATCTTGCGCACGAGATACTGTCGCGTCACTCTTGTTCTAACCGTGCAGGCCTTATAATTTACCTGCTACTTATATTTCTAAAGTACGTGCATTTGCCCCATTGGTTTCATTAACTCAGCCGCCTGATCGTTTGATTTAAATATATTTATTAACATAGAGTTAGAAATGTTCAGACATATAGAATAAACCACTTTATCAGAAATCGAAATCATTCTTTTTGCTGTTAAGTGGGTCTAGCGCTGTTTATGTAAGAATGTTATATGTTTTTCTATAATCATTGAATTGATTGATATAAACATTGTAAGAATAATTATATCTTATTGTTTTAATTAGACGATTATTTTAAATAAATGCGTTGAGCATATGTAGATTGTTTTTTTTTGTAACACTACCCTAATTTAAGCGCCTTATTATACCACTTTTTTAGGGTGAGAGAAAAAAGATATTGGTCTTTCTCGCTCAAATTGCCCGACAAAAAGAAATAGTAAAAAGCGCATTAATGTAAGTACAGTCGCCATCAGATATATCGGAGCGGCCAAGGTGGTCACTAATATTTGAACAACGCCTCTATGGTCAAGGCGATAAAGGGCATGTTCAGATATTTTTGAGAATCTTGGCCGCTCCGATAAATTTGATGGCGACTGTACTACAATAACAGGCCAGTTAAGCTTTCCATTGCTATAAATACAATATTGCTTTAACGTATCATTCAGTCAGTCAAACTATAGTTTAACTGACTGACTTGACTGTCTGTTTTGTTTCTGTAGTGTGTGCTCAGTGGCGGACTTGGTTTTAACATTGGGGAAATACGTTTACGCGTCCCATCCCATCGGAGCGGCTAAGGTGGTCACAAATATCTGAAAAACGCCTCTATTTGTCAAGGCGATCAAGTGCATGTTCACATATTTTTGAGTACCTTGGCCGCTCCGATATATTTGACGGTGACTGTACGCCATCCTGAACAACTTTTAATATGCACCAACTCCGAAATCACAAAAATAAATTTGGCTGTTTCAAACATTTCGGCAAACGTAGCGATGGACGCCCTTTGGCCAGATGGCGGGATGACTTACATAAGAGGGCCGGTAGCGACTGGATGCGTAAAGCAGCAGACCGGGCTCTGTGGCGTACCTTGGGAGAGGCCTATGTCCAGCAGTGGACTGCAACGGGCTGATGATGAAACATTTCGGTCGATTTTTTTTTTGGGATTTCGGGTTTGGTCTCATAGAAAAAAAGTTGTTTAGTATGACCAGAGACTATACATATATAGACAGCCACGGTCTAAGAGCTTTTTGAGGCTCCAAGTCTGAAGTGCCATCTGAACGAGACTGCGCAAAGAATGTCGTGCCTCGTCTAACTTTATGCCATAAACTTGCCTCAAGAGGTCATAGAGCGCGCGACTCTTGACGTCGGGTTTCGCCCGATTTCATAGTACGCCACTAATAGACCGTAAGTCAGGAACAAATTTCGTCGGTTATCGCGTCCCAGGGGATAACTTGTCAAGTGGTTAAGGGCGATGAGTAATGAAGCCTCGTGAAGGTCAGCTGCCTCTGCGTTGGTGGATTGAGGAACAGCAGCGATTTAATCAATTAAAAAAAATGGTCATCGCGTCCCGATACTCCCGATAGAAACTTTGTTAGATGATATAATCCTATTATAAATATAAAAAATCATTAGTCGGCTGTATCGCAGTGAAAAGACCGTTAGCTGGTAACGGGTTTCACCCGACTTTTTGGCATGAAGCCTTTACGTCAATATGGACTAAGTGCTGACCACGGCAGATACGACACAATAATGAGAGCAACGAAATTTATCTAGTTAGACTGCTATACTATTGTTATTACCTAATCTGGCAGCTTTAAGCCGGGGGGTTCAAGAATAGCAGACCAGAAAAGTTGTTTAAAACGCTAGGGAACGACGCAATATTAAGAGTTCTTGCTTTAGTACGATACCGTGGCATCGTGTCATATCTGCCGTGGCCAGCTCTCCGTCTAATAGGTTGGTTATTCAGACCAACCTATTAGCGTAAAGACGCCCAGAGTAAAAATAGAAAAAACAAAACAACGAATTTTAAGACATATTTAATTTCACATATCTTCGTCAAACAAACACTATACATGGATATTCCAGCCTAGTTTACTCGGAATCGGTCCCCCCTGGTTGTCGGCCACGTCCACATGGAACTTGTACTCCTGGTCGACCCCGAGGCACGTGTCGGACATGAAGTACAGCGTGTAGGCGTGGCGGCCGCCGCGTCGCACACTGAGTCCAGCCGCAAGCGCACGCTTTTTCAGAGCGACACGCGCTTGATGGAGGTTGTTGGTCTTCGGGGCGCGATCACCACCCACCAGGCCTCCCCGGATTTTTGTCAACAACTGATGCAACGTCCGAATTGAGACTGCGCAAAGAATGGCGTGCATCGTCTAACTTATGCCATGAACGTGCCATAAGAGGTAATAGAGCGTACGACCCTTGACCTCGGGTTTCGCCCGATTTCATAGCACATAGCGCTCTGTGTCGGGTTTCACCCAACTTTTTGGCAAAAAGCCCTGAACAACCAAGCTATTAGCGTAAAGGTGTCGCATAAGAGTAGAAAAAACAAAAACAACGAATTTTAAGACATTTAATTTCACATATCTCTATCTTCGTCAAACAAACACTATACATGTATACCCCAGCCTAGTTTACTCGGAGTCTGTGTCCCCCTGGTTGTCGGCCACGTCCACATGGAACTTGTACTCCTGGTCGGCGCCGAGGTAGGCGTCGGACATGAAGTACAGCGTGTAGGCGTGGCGGCCGGCCGCGTCGCACACGGAGTCCAGCCGCAAGCGCGCGCTTTTTCAAAGCAACACGCGCTGGATGGAGGTTGTTGGTCTTCGGGGCGGGATCACCACCCACCAGGCCTCCCCGGGTTTTTGTCAACAACTGATGCAACGTCCGAATTGAGACTGCGCATAGAATGGCGTGCATCGTTTAACTTATGCCATGAACGTGCCATAAGAGGTAATAGAGCGTACGACCCTTGACCTCGGGTTTCGCCCGATTTCATAGCACATAGCGCTCTGTGTCGGGTTTCACCCAACTTTTTGGCATAAAGCCCTGAACAACCAAGCTATTAGCGTAAAGGTGTCGCATCAGAGTAGAAAAAACAAAAACAACGAATTTTAAGACATATTTAATTTCACATATCCCTATCTTATGGTTGGAGTCTCTCTGCGTGATCGCATCAGAAATGAGGCCATCCGCAGCAGAACCAAAGTAACCGATATAGCCCTCCGAATCGCTAAACTAAAGTGGCAGTGGGCGGGGCACATTGCTCGTAGAACCGATGGCCATGCCATGAACGTGCCATAAGAGGTCATAGAGCGTACGACCCTTGACCTCGGGTTTCGCCCGATTTCATAGCACATAGCGCTCTGTGTCGGGTTTCACCCAACTTTTTGGCATAAAGCCCTGAATAACCAAGCTATTAGCGTAAAGGCGCCGCATAAGAGTAAAAAAAACAAAACAACGAATTTTAAGACATATTTAATTTCACATATCCCTATCTTCGTCAAACAAACACTATCCATGTATACCCCAGCCAGTATTTACTCGGAGTCGGTGTCCCCCTGGTTGTCGGCCACGTCGACATGGAACTTGTACTCCTGGTCGGCGCCGAGGTAGGCGTCGGACATGAAGTAGAGCGTGTAGGCGTGGCGGCCGGCGGCGCCGCACACGAAGTCCAGCCGCACGCGCGCGCTCTTGCCCAGCGACACGCGCTTGATGGAGAGCAGGCTGTTGGTCTTCGGGGCGCCGATCACCACCCACCACCCCTCCTCGCGTTTCTGTCAACAAATGGTTACACGTTATTTAAACAAAAAAAGAACCGGCTTCACTTAGACTCCGCGTTTCCAACAGGAAATGCCCGAGTTACTGTCAAAAATATTTAAATCACTATAGGTGTGCCTATAATATTTGAAGAGTTCCCTCGATTTCTCCGGGAACCCATCATCAGATCCTGACCTGGTTACAATGGGACCAACTGTGAAGTATACTCTTTCAAACAAAAAAATATTTTTTCAAATCGGTCCACCGTCTTTGAATAATCGGTAAACATACATAAAAAAAATTAAAAACAAAGATCCCGACGAATTGATAACCTCCTCCTTCGAAATCTTGAAGTCGGTTCTTTTGAACACACACTTAGCCTCCACCTATCCAAAAGCAAATGGTTGAGCTGCTGTAAAAAATACTGAAATCACTATAGGTGTGCATATAATATTTGAAGAGTTCCCTCGAATTCTCCAGGATCCATTTACAGATTTTTGAAAATAATTACAGTCAGTGAGAAAATAGTAATAAGCCAGAGTTAAAAGTAAAATGTGTTGGAATTTACAAAGAGTGTTTGAGATACCCACCAGCCGTAGGTATATCAAATTCTAAATTCAAATTCTTTATTTTATAAAATGAACATGAAATAAAGAATTTAATTTGTATATTATCACAGAGTAAATAATAGTACAGAGGTCCCTCTTTGAGGTTACAAATCATTTTGTCCCTTCTTAACGCATGACAAGTTCTCTTTCTCACTTAGGCAAACGTATCGAATACTAATTGTCAAACTATTTTTTTTTGACAGAGATGCACACCCTTGATATTATATAAATTTACCTGCGGGAAGAAAGGCGCTATAACGGGCCCCACGACGTCGTCCTCGCGCTCGAGCGACACCTCCACCACGATGGGCTTGCCCACGCGCAGCCGCCGCTCGTCCTTCACCTACACACACAATCATAACAAGGTTATATCAAGTTACATGATTAACTATAGAAAAAAAATATTGCTAAGTTGGTCATCATCATTACATCACATGCAGAATAAGTAATATTTCGGCTTAATGCCAAAAAGTCGGGTGTAACACACAGAGCGCTGTGTGGGGCGTACTATGAAATAGGGCGAAACCCGACGTCAAGAGACGCGCGCACTATGACCTCTTGAGACAGTTCTTCCTCGTCTAACCAGAGTGCAACGATATCTCGGCCGGAGACAGCTGCAGCAGCTGGGCTCGAGCATCCATCATCTCATCTCCATCTCGCACATCCAGCATCTCATCTCAGCGAGATGAGATGCTGGATGCGAGATGATCTCGCACACCGTCTCCACTACAACACACATTACGTAGTGTTACCTCATAAACCAGCTCGACGTTGGGGTAGCGGTTGCAGAAGCGCGCCACGTCCGCCATCTCGGCCGGAGACAGCTGCAGTAGCTTGGCTCGGGCTGCATCTTCCAGCATCATCTCGCACACCGTCTCCACTACAACACACATTACGTAGTGTTACCTCATAAACCAGCTCGACGTTGGGGTAGCGGTTGCAGAAGCGCGCCACGTCCGCCATCTCGGCCGGAGACAGCTGCAGCAGCTTGGCTCGGGCTGCATCTTCCAGCATCATCTCACACACCGTCTCCACTACAACACATTACGTAGTGTTACCTCATAAACCAGCTCGACGTTGGGGTAGCGGTTGCAGAAGCACGCCACGTCTGCCATCTCGGCCGGAGACAGCTGCAGCAGCTTGGCTCGAGCATCTTCCAGCATCATCTCACACACCGTCTCCACTACAACACATTACGTAGTGTTACCTCATAAACCAGCTCGACGTTGGGGTAGCGGTTGCAGAAGCGCGCCACGTCTGCCATCTCGGCCGGAGACAGCTGCAGCAGCTTGGCTCGAGCATCTTCCAGCATCATCTCACACACCGTCTCCACTACAACACATTACGTAGTGTTACCTCATAAACCAGCTCGACGTTGGGGTAGCGGTTGCAGAAGCGCGCCACGTCTGCCATCTCGGCCGGAGACAGCTGCAGCAGCTTGGCTCGAGCATCTTCCAGCATCATCTCACACACCGTCTCCACTACAACACATTACGTAGTGTTACCTCATAAACCAGCTCGACGTTGGGGTAGCGGTTGCAGAAGCGCGCCACGTCTGCCATCTCGGCCGGAGACAGCTGCAGCAGCTTGGCTCGAGCATCTTCCAGCATCATCTCACACACCGTCTCCACTACAACCCATTTCGTAGTGTTACCTCATAAACCAGCTCGAAGTTGGGGTAGCGGTTGCAGAAGCGCGCCACGTCTGCCATCTCGGCCGGAGACAGCTGCAGCAGCTTGGCTCGAGCATCTTCCAGCATCATCTCACACACCGTCTCCACTACAACACATTACGTAGTGTTACCTCATAAACCAGCTCGACGTTGGGGTAGCGGTTGCAGAAGCGCGCCACGTCTGCCATCTCGGCCGGAGACAGCTGCAGCAGCTTGGCTCGAGCATCTTCCAGCATCATCTCACACACCGTCTCCACTACAACCCATTACGTAGTGTTACCTCATAAACCAGCTCGAAGTTGGGGTAGCGTTTGCAGAAGCGCGCCACGTCTGCCATCTCGGCCGGAGACAGCTGCAGCAGCTTGGCTCGAGCATCTTCCAGCATCATCTCACACACCGTCTCCACTACAACACATTACGTAGTGTTACCTCATAAACCAGCTCGACGTTGGGGTAGCGGTTGCAGAAGCGCGCCACGTCTGCCATCTCGGCCGGAGACAGCTGCAGCAGCTTGGCTCGAGCATCTTCCAGCATCATCTCACACACCGTCTTCACTACAACACATTACATAGTGTTACCTCATAAACCAGCTCGACGTTGGGGTAGCGGTTGCAGAAGCACGCCACGTCTGCCATCTCGGCCGGAGACAGCTGCAGCAGCTTGGCTCGAGCATCTTCCAGCATCATCTCACACACCGTCTCCACTACAACACATTACGTAGTGTTACCTCATAAACCAGCTCGACGTTGGGGTAGCGGTTGCAGAAGCGCGCCACGTCTGCCATCTCGGCCGGAGACAGCTGCAGCAGCTTGGCTCGAGCATCTTCCAGCATCATCTCACACACCGTCTCCACTACAACACATTACGTAGTGTTACCTCATAAACCAGCTCGACGTTGGGGTAGCGGTTGCAGAAGCGCGCCACGTCTGCCATCTCGGCCGGAGACAGCTGCAGCAGCTTGGCTCGAGCATCATCCAGCATCATCTCACACACCGTCTCCACTACAACACATTACGTAGTGTTACCTCATAAACCAGCTCGACGTTGGGATAGCGGTTGCAGAAGCGCGCCACGTCTGCCATCTCGGCCGGAGACAGCTGCAGCAGCTTGGCTCGAGCATCTTCCAGCATCATCTCACACACCGTCTCCACTACAACACATTACGTAGTGTTAACTCATAAACCAGCTCGCCGTTGGGGTAGCGGTTGCAGAAGCGCGCCACGTCTGCCATCTCGGCCGGAGACAGCTGCAGCAGCTTGGCTCGAGCATCTTCCAGCATCATCTCACACACCGTCTCCACTACAACACATTACGTAGTGTTACCTCATAAACCAGCTCGACGTTGGGGTAGCGGTTGCAGAAGCGCGCCACGTCTGCCATCTCGGCCGGAGACAGCTGCAGCAGCTTGGCTCGAGCATCTTCCAGCATCATCTCACACACCGTCTCCACTACAACCCATTTCGTAGTGTTACCTCATAAACTAGCTCGAAGTTGGGGTAGCGGTTGCAGAAGCGCGCCACGTCTGCCATCTCGGCCGGAGACAGCTGCAGCAGCTTGGCTCGAGCATCTTCCAGCATCATCTCACACATCGTCTCCACTACAACACATTACGTAGTGTTACCTCATAAACTAGCTCGACGTTGGGGTAGCGGTTGCAGAAGCGCGCCACGTCTGCCATCTCGGCCGGAGACAGCTGCAGCAGCTTGGCGCGGGCTGCATCTTCCAGCTCCATCACATCGAACACGGTCTCCACACTCTATAGCAGAAACGTCAAATTAGGGGTCAATAGGTTTGTCCTAAAAAATAGTGCAGAGGCCGGGAAAGCTTGCTATAGATGCTTCGAGCAACAATTTAAAGGAAGAACAGACTCTAACAAGATTTATAACCGGCCAGTCTTATACCGTAATAAGACTGTCAGATAAAGTACCGCCCGAGTCGTTCTTGAGGGACTATTGTGGGGCCACTTTTTTGGGCTGATTGTGTATCCCTAGTATTATTTGATCGGTGTATAGATAGAATAGTTTGAAACCCTTGAAGATACTAGGACAGATAGGTGACAAAAACATTGTTGTACTATTCCCTACTTTCCAGCGTTAATTTCATTTTTAGGGTTCCGTACCTTGAAAGGAAAAAACGGAACCCTTATAGGATCACTTTGTTGTCCGTCTGTCTGGCTGTCTGTCTGTCAAGACCATTTTTCTCAGGAACGCGTGGAGGTATCAAGCTGAAATTTATATCAAATACTTCAGGTCTATTGTTACTTGGAGCTGTGAAAAAATCAAACTTAAAAGCCAACGCAATCAAAAGATACAGTCGTTTATGCTGCAAATTTTAGAGTTTTTCGGCACTCGCAAAACCTACGGGGTACTTCCCGTGAACTCAGAAACTTGAAATGTGGCACGAAGCAACGTCATATAGCATAGACAATGGAAAAATTATAAAAAGTAGAAATTTTTAGTAAAATCATACCAAAAAAATTTTTTTTTTATTTTAAAGTTACTACCTTTTTCCTCGTAAACGCGTGGACGTATTGAATTGAAATTCATGTCAAATACTCAGGGCTATAGGACCTTTCAGATGTAGCAAAACCAAACTTTTATGTCAACGCAATCAAAAGAAATAGCAATTTAAGTTTCATATTTTGAAACTGAGTACTCGCAAGAAACTCAAAACCTAAAGGGTACTTCCCCTAAACTCAGAAACTCAGAAACTTGGCACGAAGAAACTTCATATAGCACAGACAAAGGAAAAATTACGAAAAGTAGAAATTTTTAGTAAACTCGTACAAAAAATATTTTTTTAAATTATAAGCTTACTACCTTTTTCCTCGTAAACGCGTAGAGGTATTAAATTGAAATTCATATCAAATACCTTTACTATCTATAATACAATATATTTAATCTGTAACAAAATCAATTTTCTATGTCAATGCAATGGGTGTACTTTTACTTATATACCTACAGGTTTGTACGGAACCCTCGGTGCGCGAGTCCGACTCGCACTTGACCGGTTTTTTTTAAGATCATCATCTATTGGCACATTTCCGTGCAATGGCGTGAAAATATTATTAATCCCTCAGTTAGATTATGAAATATATTGAACACGTATTTTTTCTTTTGACAATTAAACAAAAACTGCTGGAGATAGAGCCTATCCGGAAAGAGGAGTGTCGTAGAATGTATGAGCTCCCATTTAACTTCCCCACCATTATTTGAACTGTATTTCAAAGTGATAGGGTTCAATTTCGCGTAATTTCTGACACCTTTACAAAAAAATATAAATGGTTAAAGTTTAGCGTAGCGTCATATCGTGCTGTTTAGCACGGCGTGACGTCACGAGCCACTCCCAAATTTCGACGCGCCTCATCTTTAACATGGAATCACCTCCCCCGTGTCTGCTTTAACCCTTTATAAGGCAAAAGGGTGTCAGAAATTAGGCGAAATTGAACCCTATTACTTTGAGATAAAGTTCAAACAATGGTGGGAAATACTATATTCCCTCTGCCTTACGAGTATAAAGGTTTAAACCACGTACCTTGTCCGCGCAGCGCTGCACCACCTCCTGTGTGAAGTGCGGCAGCTGGCGCAGGTACGAGTCCTTGGCCCACATGGCCTGGGTCACCATCTGGGCCAGCTCCATGGCGGCAACAGCTGGAGACAGCCAACCGCTGGAGGAGACCACGTCCACGCACGCCTGGATCAGTCTGATCGCCTGGAAGACAATGGTTAGGCTGTATCAAAGACGAAGCAGCAATGGAGGACATGAAACCACAATGTGGGCGTGAAGGATAGCGCTTTAAGCCACAGAGATTGGATGGGCCATATTATTTACTACTAGCTTTTGCCCGCGGCTTCGCTCGCGTTAAATTCGGGGTAACAAACCATACAAACTTCCACCCGCCCATTTTAGGGAAGTGGGGGGTTAGAAAGAGACAAAAAGTAGCCTATGTCACTCTCCATCCCTTCAACTATCTCCATTTAAAAAATGACGTCAATTCGTCGCCCCGTATTGCCGTGAAAGACGGACAAACAAACAAACACACACATACACTTTCCCATTTATAATATTAGTATGGATTGATCTTAGTACGCGGAGCGTAATCGAAGTGAAGTTCTTACAGACAACTTCGCACAACGGAACTTACGGAACTGTCGGCTGGCTACCTAGACGTCTGTACATTTCGATGGCTTTTTGATTTTGAATAGTTGTTCCGCGATAACTTTAGTATCGTTTTTCTGATCTTTATGAAATTTGGTGAATTTGTATCAGGGGATAAGTACAATTTGAGAGTTCGTTTATGAGCAGGATCGATCAAGGGGTTGTGGAGCTAGAAGGCGAAAAAAAATCTTCAGAAGGATCTTGTTATAGTGGTCAACTCGTTTGCAAGTAAATGGCGAGTTCTCAGTTCGAAGCGAACTATCAGTATACCATCAACCATAAAAATCGTATCGGATACTAGCCAAGACAGAATAAATAAATATTATGGGACAATCTTGCAAAAATCGACATAGCCCCAGGGTAAGCTCGATAAGGCGTGTTGTGGGTACTAGGCGACGATATATAGATAAATACTTAAATACATAGAAAACATCCATAACTCAGGAACAAGTATCCGTGATGAACACACAAATAAATGCCCTGACCAGGATTCGAACCCGGGACCTCTTGCTTCATCGGCAGGGTCACCGATTAGACTAGAAGGCCTATCTTAAAGCCCTGTTACACTTTACTTTTTTTAGTGTCCTAACTAGCATCCTAATTAGGATCCTAACTAGTTTTCATAGTAAATTTACATGCTAAATGCGGTTAGACTTGACTAAGTATAGAAACTAAATCATTTAGGAAGCTAACTAGGAGTGTAACGGGGCTTTTAGGTTAGAATCTGTCGATTCATTGAGAACCCCCTCGGAAGATGGACCCTGGAAGATGCACGCATATGTAACTTCAACCTTAAGATATGGCGTCATATTCTGGGGCAATTCAACTGATCGTAAGATGGCTTTTATAGCACAAAAAAATTGTTTAAGATCAGCTTTAGGATTACCGCTTATGGGACCTTGTAAAAAACATTTTATTGAATTAAATATTTTAACACTCTCGTGTCTTTATATATTTGAGACTGCGAAATACATTAAAAATAACAAGCACCAATTCTCAAATTTTAAGAGTGCACGCAGATGCGAGAAAATTTGTAATGTTGAAACCATAAATACGGGCCTGCTTGCTAAAAGTTTTTTTTTTAATGGTACATAAACTTTACAATAAAATTACCAAGAGACAATATAATGTTAGAAAATTTGACTGAATTTAAGAAAAAAATTTATAAATTTTTAGCACAAAAAGCATATTATTCACTAACGGAGTATTTTACGGATATATATTGAACTGCATTTAATACTAGTTTTAAGTACCTAATCTTATTTTACCAATAAAATTTTGTTCTTGTATACATTTTAGGTAATAATTTAATAAAATGCATACCTCCATCTTCTTGTTCTTCGTGTGCCCAAAAGGGCAAAACATAGTGGAACATCCATACTAATATTATAAATGGGAAAGTGTGTGTGTTTGTTTGTTTGTTTGTTTGTCCGTCTTTCACGGCAAAACGGGGCGACGAATTGACGTGATTTTTTAAGTGAAGATAGTTGAAGGGATGGAGAGTGACATAGGCTACTTTTTGTCTCTTTCTAACCCCCCACTTCCCTAAAATGGGGGGTGGAAAAACTTCCATACAAACGTATGGAGCATTACGGGGGGCAAAGGGAAACCGTGTTACCCCGAATTTAACGCGAGCGAAGCCGCGGGCAAAAGCTAGTCATATATATACCGGGTGTTGCCTGTAACACGAGCAATAAATTAAAACATAGATTCTACTCCTCAAACTCGACAATGTTTGTTCAACGACTTTTGAAAGTTATGTAGATTTAAGATTGTCTCTTTTTCAAACAAACTAAATAGTATTTTCAATGTACGTTAAAATCCTTCTAATAGACATTGCTTGTCAGTCTTGTCACCTTACAGACATAATCAATTTCGCAATACATTGCGTGTTCGAATAAACTTTAAAGTGTACTAAAAATTAAACCACAAGTTATTTTTCAAAGTCGCTGAACAAAGGTTGTTTACTTTGAGGAGTAGAATCTACATTTTAATTTATTGCTCATGTTACAGGCAACACCCGGTATAACACCTGTATAACCTATGTTTACGAATAACCGATTTGATTTGATTTGCTCTCTCACGTATGTACCTTGGTGAGCACCAGCTGTGTGTCCTGCTGCAGCTCCTGGGGCAGCTGGGTGCGGGACAGGTGCGCCTGCAGCAGCACGTGGGCCTTCACGTGCGGGTCGTTGTACTTCACGGTGCCGGACGCCGAGGTGGGCTTGTGTGGGACTCTGAAAAACATTCATACTACAGTACGCGAACAGTTTTGAACTTCGATAACTCACAAGTGCGATTTTCTTTTTTAGTTAGATAATATGATATGATTATTACGTAGAAAATATTTTCTAACAGTTTTTGACGTCGCGCTAGGTATTATATAGATATTTGTTAATAAAAACAAGAAAAGATTATACAAGATGTATTTTCCTTTACCATATTGCATTCAACTATTTCAACATCATCTGTCATTTTATAACAGTTTGGTCAATAAAACATGTGAGCACAATCGAAAACGATTTGTCAAAATATAAGTGACCTTCAATTCTAAACGAATTACAAATGGCTGAGACGACATATGCTCTTGACGAAACCGTTATAAAATGTGAAGTTATCTTGCAATAGTAAAAAGCGATAGCCTGGTGGAGAAAAATAAAAATTACATAATCTTTTCTATGTGTAGCAAACAAATACATGTATTATACCTAGCGAAATGCTAACAATTGTTAGAAAATATTTTTTTATTATTAGTACTTAACGTATTCTAACAGGTCACAAAATAAAATCGGACTTGTGATTTATGTCATTTTTATAGGTTAAAAAGGCATTCCCGTACTCCACTATCACATATAGTCTGGCTAGAAAAAAAACGCAATAAAAGTAGAAGTTATTACTTCTACAAGCTAAGTTCTAAGCTTATTAGCTTGTACTCAAGCTTTATTAATGTAGCTGCAATGAGAACAGATTTGCACATTTGTGACCCGGGTAGCCTAGTGGTTAGGGCTTCTGCCGCGAATGCAGAAGACGCGGGCTCGATCCCAGTCATATAATTTATATAGTAGTGTGTCTATTTAAAAATAAACAAATCGACTTTTAAAATAAAAAAATAATTTGATTTGTTCTTTAGTTTTGCATTTTAATAATTTAAAGACAAATAGTTTTGAACTTATTCAAGAAAAAATACAGGAAATTTAATTAAGACTACAGCCTACCTTGACTGGAAAAAAAATTGTGTGATGGGTTACGTAACCCGTACGAGTCGGTTTTTTACCCTATATACCACCATATAGTGAACTCACTTGTTAGCCAGTGCCTTGATGATATTCTCCTCCCTGTGCCTGATGCAGAGCTCAGTGTACTCGGCGGCAGACGAGATGATCTCCAGGAGACCTCGGATCTTCGTCTTGCTTGTCAGCGACAAACTGAACAGTTCTGTGGATCAGAAAATTACATTCACATAACTACTACCAATAAGGGATCAATGTTACTCTGCGTCCGTAGGAAACACCTTAGACAACCCTACACGTGATCCCCGGGTGGTGCTAAAAGAGTAACAAACTTGGCATCTGCACTGTCCCACCTGGACCTCGCAGCACTCACTGGATTTTCTTCATCACCTGCTTTCCCACTACTACTACCCCAGGGAAGAAATGCATATCTATATCCAGTGACATGTAGGCATGAGATAATAAAAACTACCAATAAGAAAATTTCATACAGTTTTTTTAGTTTTCACGAGCCTAATGCATCCCAGCCTTGCGTATTGAGTCATGTTAAATGCCGATGGGGGTGAACTTCTTTAAAGATCTTTGTTGCTCGGTGATAAAGTTCAATTTAGGTTGGCATCAAAAGTAAGAGTGTGGTCCACTTGTGGTATAAGTCCATGGCTGTCGGTCACTCACCGATGGTAGTATACAGGGTGTAACGAAATAATGGCGTTCCGTTTAAGGGCATAATTGGCATCGTATTGCAAGTAAGAAAAATAAATAAATATAGTAGTTTATGTAACTGTTACGTAATAAGGGTCCTTAAAACATGAGTGTGGTTTTATGAAATGAGCCGCAGGCGAATTTCATAATAAGATCACACGAGTGTTTTAAGGCCTAATTACGTACAGTTGCATACACTGCTTTATCTACACTCATATTATATATATTAAATTAATTGTTCGGAAACCATAGAATGACGGCCATTGTACCGTCATGGCATGGCCAACTCGATTGTGCCGGCGCTCGCGCGGGACCAATCGAGTTGGCCATGGCGGTAACATTATGTTATCAAATTCGATGTTCCAAATTTGAAACTCATTGCTTAACAATATTTGAGCATGCAAAGTTAAAATTACGTTACTGCCGCAGATAAGAAACTTATTTTAAAATTTTTATTCCTAAATAAAAATTTTTAGACACGAAAAAATTTTTTTTTTGTATGGGAAACGTCCCAGCCGGCCAACCCTCTATACACGGTGCCCGCGAGGAAACGGATTTTTTTTTACCACGCATTCCTGAGGTCATAAAAATTAAAAAACATTATACAAGTTTAGGTGAATGCAGCAAAAAAAAAAATTTATTTTTTTTCGATTTTTTGAATGTTTTTATACATAATAAGTAAAATGTTCTTGAAAAAATTATCGATTAATATGAATTGGTGCATTTTTTTTTTCGTAAAAACTAGATTATTCAAAGTTTTCCTTGTCACTTTGATATCTGTCAATAAGGACGTCTAGACTAGGCCTCATAATGGTGAGATTGCCATCAAAACGGGATTTTGCACTGAAACACAATATATATATATTTTTAATTGGTATTAACTCTGAAACTAGGCGAATTTCAAAAAGTTATGACATTTTTATCTCTAAATACAATCTAGAATATACTGTTAAAATCTATCCGTTTCCTCGCGAGCACGTAGTATATAATCTTTTGTTTTTTTTCCGCAAGGATTTTTTTGTCTTAGTTTTTCATAATTAGAATATGATACCAATTAGAGAATTTAAAAGGATCACTAGCATTTTTGTTACTCCTTATATGCACTTGAACCCATCATATATGCATTGGAAGGTCCATCTCCTCCTCGATGGCTATGCACTTGGACTGCTTCAGGTCATGGTGGTCTAAAGTTGTTCGTGACTCACCGATGGTGGTATAGTTGATGTAGTAGTACGACGCGATCTTGCCCAGGTTCAGGGGCTGAAGGTGCATCTCCTCCTCGATGGCTATGCACTTGGACTGCTTCAGGTCATGGTGGTCTCAAGTTGTTCGTCACTCACCGATGGTGGTATAGTTGATGTAATAGTAGGACGCGATCATGCCCAGGTTCAGGGGCTGAAGGTGCATCTCCTCGATGGCTATACACTTGGACTGCTCCAGGACAGGGTGGTCTAAAGTAGTTCGTCACTCACCGATGGTGGTATAGTTGATGTAGTAGTACGACGCGATCATGCCCAGGTTCAGGGGCTGAAGGTGCATCTCCTCGATGGCTATGCACTTTGACTGCTCCAGGACAGGGTGGTCTAAAGTAGTTCGTGACTCACCGATGGTGGTATAGTTGATGTAGTAGTACGACGCGATCATGCCCAGGTTCAGGGGCTGAAGGTGCATCTCCTCGATGGCTATGCACTTGGACTGCTCCAGGACAGGGTGGTCTAAAGTAGTTCGTCACTCACCGATGGTGGTATAGTTGATGTAGTAGTACGACGCGATCATGCCCAGGTTCAGGGGCTGAAGGTGCATCTCCTCGATGGCTATGCACTTGGACTGCTCCAGGACAGGGTGGTCTAAAGTAGTTCGTGACTCACCGATGGTGGTATAGTTGATGTAGTAGTACGACGCGATCATGCCCAGGTTCAGGGGCTGAAGGTGCATCTCCTCGATGGCTATGCACTTGGACTGCTCCAGGACAGGGTGGTCTAAAGTAGTTCGTGACTCACCGATGGTGGTATAGTTGATATAGTAGTACGACGCGATCATGCCCAGGTTCAGGGGCTGAAGGTGCATCTCCTCGATGGCTATGCACTTGGACTGCTCCAGGACAGGGTGGTCTAAAGTAGTTCGTCACTCACCGATGGTGGTATAGTTGATGTAGTAGTACGACGCGATCATGCCCAGGTTCAGGGGCTGAAGGTGCATCTCCTCGATGGCTATGCACTTGGACTGCTCCAGGACAGGGTGGTCTAAAGTAGTTTGTCACTCACCGATGGTGGTATAGTTGATGTAGTAGTACGACGCGATCATGCCCAGGTTCAGGGGCTGAAGGTCCATCTCCTCCTCGATGGCTATGCACTTGGACTGCTCCAGGTCAGTCAGGGTGGTCTCCACCAGCTCTGAGAGGTGGTCCGATAGATGCCTGTGGACAGATATTTTTTTATAAGTATGTGATTGCTACACGAGTCTAGATCCATGTCATGTCTAGATGTCATGTGGCAAAACTCGAGATTGAAGAATGACAAAGTATCCAACGATCTTATTCGATACTGTTTCGAGAAAACGACAATAAAACAAATGCGGTAGCCCTGATCAGGACCTGATGACAATGGGTTATGAATATACTCTTTCAAACAAAAAAATAATTTTCCAGATCGGTCCAGCCATCTCCGAATAATCGGTGAACATAGATTTAAAAAAAATAGCAAAACCAAAGATCGCGACGAATTGAGAACCTCCTTCTTCGAAATCTTGAAGTCGGTTGAAAACATTCAAAATTTTTTTTTATACCACGACGGTGGCAAACAAGCATACGGCCCGCCTGATGGTAAGCAGTTACCGTAGCCTATGGACGCCTGCAACCCCAGAGGATTCACATGCGCGTTTCCTACCCTTTAAGAACCTATACACTCCTTTTTTGAAAAACCTCATACTGTAGCCCGCTGGGAAAACCTCGGCAGGGATTTCATTCCACACTCGCAACGTTCGTGGGAGGAAATTCCTCTCAAACCGTACAGTGCGCGACCCATTAGGCTCCAGGGTGTGGAGATGAACACCCTGCCGGCAGCGAGCGGTGCGGTGATAAAAAGCTGCCGTGGGCATCATATCAAACAGTTCTTCAGAGCACAACCAAATATCGAATCAAATCAATCAAATATCGAATATCGTGCTGTCTCTCTCAAGCGCAAATTGGAAGTCACATGCGCGTTGCCGACCCTACTCCAAAGTAAGAGGGGGTAGTTCAGTACCTGTGCGTGACGCCCTGCAGGTTGTAGTAGTTGGGGTTCATGGTGAGCCGACGGTACAGGAACGTCCAAGTGAGATAGTCTACGGCGTCCTGCTTGTTCTCTATGGTCTTCGTCACAATCTCCGCGTTCACGTGGTCGTGCAGTCTATGGTCCAGGTGGCTCTGGAAATCATCAACTGATTATACTAGATCATATACAAGATATCTCTATACTCCGCTTAGCGCGTTATTTCTTTGAAACCTAAGCTGCCAAAAAGAAGGGGTGTGGGAGGGGAACTCGCAATGCTAGACAGGGAACGCGCGATCATTCCGTGGGGCGTAAAAGAGAGTCAGACATTAATGGTTGCTATGGAGACGACTATGTTTACTGTCACTTCCAATATTAGTCTCTCACTATATAGAGTGAAATTACTTTGAGCGTGGCAGCGGGGGTCGCCCGGCTATGCGGGGTCTTGGGTTAATTAGTCTATGTACTAGATATACTGGTCTTCCGGTTCAAACTCAAGATGGAAAACTAGGCATGATGACACATGTTGAATTATGCAATAACATTTAGTTGATAGGATGCAAAATGATCAATATATTCAAATAATGTGAAAAATAAAAAAAATCTATTGAAACGGTTGAACGATATCAAGGTTAATATTTTCAAAATTTGAAAAAAAATATGATAGCATTCGATTTTTAACATTTTAGTCTAAAATAAATTGTATAGCAACCATATACATAAACGCAACATTTCACTGTATAAATAGCAATTCATAATTTTTCCATACTTAAACCAGGCGACTATATGATCGTGACGTCACTTTTGCACATCATTTTGTTAGGAGCGTTTTGAGAAACAAATGCAAATCTCAGACTTAAGTCTCATTTCTGACTTTTGTGTTGCTTTAACGCAATTGGCCCCATTTGATCCTTCCCTTCCCAGACATTTGATCCTCACAACAAAACGAATCGATTAATACCATACATGAAAAAATGTCATCATGCCTATTGTCTCGAGAATTTGTTGTGTAAAAGTCTGCAGCTGTGCGAATCAACTTATTCATGTTGTTTACTCTGTCCCAGTTGTCCGAAGGACATCTTCATACTGTTGCATAGAAAATCTTTGGTTGTCCAAGGGACGTAACCATGGCAACGAGGGGCAAGAAAAAGCTTATTGGCTCAGCTAATTAATAATTGATCTTGAGACGCGTTCATCATCTTTGTTCAACACACGGCAGTCCGGGGTCACGGCCACCTTGTGTTTCATTATTTTGACAAAAATGAGACTTAATCGCGTACAGTCAGCATTTTGAGTAACTACGCAAACGAAGACGTCAGAAGTCCTTTTTAAAAGGGAATAAGAGCTTTTGACGTCGTTTTCCTTACGTTTCGAGCGTGTCGTAACGCTCGTGGTCGCAGTCGGACTAATGAATGAATTAATGATGGGATTAAGTCCCATTTTTGTCAAGATAATGAGTGAAAATCGTGTGATTTTAAAGGCAAGGCCTCTACCGAAATACGTAAATAAGAGTTGAAGAGTTCCCTCGATTTCTCCAGGATCCCATCATCCGATCCTGACCTGTGAAGTATACTCTTTCAAATAAAATAAAAAAATTCCAAATCGGTACATATAAAAAAAATAGATGGATCTGATGAGATGATCCTAGAGAAATCGAGGGAACTTTTCAACTATTATAGGCACACCTATAGTGATTTGAGTATTTTTTACAGCAGCTTGAGCATTTGCTTTTGGAAAGGTGGAGGCTAAGTGAAGTCGGTTCTTTTTTGTTTAAAATTATAATATCTACATACCTCCAGCGGGAGACAGTCCAGCAGCAGCTTGGTGAAGAAGGTCTTGTGGTGCGCGCGGCACATGAGCACCGCCACGGAGTGGTCATCTTCTAGCGGCCGGCAGGCGCGGCCCAGCATGTGTAGTACCGTCGTGATCGGGTACTGCTCGTATGTGTGGAGCTTGCCGTTGTAACTGTTAATAGATAGACGAATTAGAAAATCTTGTACTCTGTTTATCGAAAGAGCGGAGCGCAGCGAAGCGAAGTTCATACAGATAACTTCGGACACAACGGAACTGTCAGCTGGCTCCCGGGACGTACGTGCATTTCGATGGCTATTTGTAACTTTAGTAACATTTTTCTGATTTTGATGAAAATTAGGGGTTGTAGAACAAATAAATATAATTTGAGAGTTCTTATAGGAGCAGGTTCGCTTAAGGGGTTATGGAGCTAGAAGGCGCAAATGCGATCTTCCTAAGGGTCTTGTAATATTGGTAAACTGGTTTGCAAGTAAATCGCGAATTCTCAGTCCGAGGCAGACTACTAGTTTAGAACAACTAGTGCGCTTAGCAATTTCTTACTTCATTAACGACAGTAAAATGTTTTGGTCAGATTGTTTTGGATACCTCGTTCGTTTAACGACTTCTGCTAACTGTTAGAAGTCACTTACACATGCGTGTCACACACAATTTATTTTATTTTATTTCCAAACATATTACACAGTATTACAGTAGATACTAAGGCACTGTGGTATGCATACAATATAATTATTATATTAGAATAACGTTAACATAGAGTTGTGTTATACAATAACAATAATCTTAAATACTAACTGAAGACGGCCGATCATCCATCGCCTCACATAACCTCTTACATTCGTCATATAACGTCTTCCAACTACTGGCAAAAACATCGCAGTCAGGTGCTGACTCGAGAAGTGCGTTTAAGTACAGTCACGGTCATTAATCGATGAGCCACTTGCCGCTGTACGTATTTTAGCAGTGTAATACAAATCGGGTTTTTACTCGTATTAATTCCTAACAAGTCTTCGTATAATAAAAGAGCACAATTATATTTCTATCTTTATCATTGTGTGTTTATCAACCGTCACTAAGGTCCGAATGTTAAGGTTGGCTAACTTCAGAGCTACCAGATTGACAGAGTCACTTGTCACTTCGAAAAGTTAACCAATTGCAGATTTAGCAACCGTAACTTAGTAACAATTGTTACAGCGTACCTAGCGATAGTAACGGAGACATTATGATTGGCATTGGCATTTCGACACAGGAGAAACGAAAAGCCCGATTTTATCCGAATTAGTATTCGGATGAAATCAGGTTATCATAATTGATAACTAACAATTTGACGGCCGCCATCATTAGAAAAATTAACTAAGAATTTGAATGCCTGTTTTGGTATGAAAGTAGCTAAGTTGTAGCTATTAACTATCGAATAAATAACAATATTTAAAGTTTAAATTTATTAAATGTATTCATAATTATCAAATCGTTCCATAGAGCTGCGAACTTCGTAGGTCTAAATCTGTCAACTTCGTGTTCCGGAGCATTCCTCTTCGCTGAATGCATCGGGGCGCTGGTTGTTCTGACGATGATAGTTTAACTTTTTCGGCATAGGTATCGTCTTACCCAAAACGCAACGTGTTTTTTAAATCTTTCGAGCTTATGGTTCTATGCAATAAGTATTAGACAATTTAAATGTTTTAACAACATTATGGAATAAGCTTTCCGTCTCGAGGATTCTCTTGAGGCTGGCCGAATACTCAAGACCCTGATGACACATTGACACGATTCTTCGGAGAATTAATCGGAAATTGTGATTGGCATTATCGTGTAAACACTTTAATATTATTTTAGCTACGATTCACTAAATGCATAATTTATAATTGTCGTCTTTGACATAACATTCAACTGACATTGCGTTTTAATTCAAAAGAGGTCAGAATCAAAAAGATTAACAACTTACTACTACTAGGAAATATGTCTTAACCATAGAGGTTAAAGGTTAGCTAATGAAGTTATCATATCAATAATGAATCGATTGAATTTTGCATAAATTACGCCGTTCGCACGAATGCAGCGAATCTGTGCTAAAACATTGCGGTAGCGAAATGTCCGAGGCAAATCTAAATCCAACTTATGATGATTCATAAGATAATTATATCAGACCTTTTTTGAAATAAAACTCGTAGTTGCAATAACGCATATTATTTTAGAAAATATTGACAACTGAAAAGTCAGGTGTCAAGAAATAATAAAAAAATTGGTAATAATAACCGTAGTCAATTCAATTTAAGCGAAAATGCCACCCACTATTAACGATGAGATTCGTCATAGAATTGTGACAATGCACCAGCAGGGTCTTAGTATTCGTGCAATTTCGAGGGATCTGCTCTTGTCGGTAGGTTTGCTCTGTCTGATATGTCTCCAGAATTAAAATAAAGTAAAAAAATCACTAACTTCAAGTTTGTATTTTTAGCGAAACACCGTTGCGTTATGGGTGGGACGATATGCTGAGGAAGGGATTATTGCCGATCGTCGCCAAAACAATCATCGTCCTGCTGCTTTAAGCCAAATGCAGCGAACAGAAATGCTCCAAGGTTACGAACTAAATGGATTCACACCCACTAAACTATATGCAGAACGGTTTGATGTGGATCCCAGAACTATCCGAAGGCATCTGCATTCAATGAATTTGCATCACAGAGTTCCGGCTTATAAGGTTGATTTGACGGAAAATCATAAAATCGCCCGCGAAAATTTCGCCAACCGATTCGTAGATTTTGATTGGACTTCAACAATTTTCACTGACGAGAAAACATTTCAATCCAGCGAACACGGTCGCCTACAAATGTGGCGGTATAACGCAACACGGTATGACATAGATCATGTCATACCAAATAGGGAATCGGGCAGAATAGGTGTTAATATGTGGGGTTGGATGAGCTCCGAAGGTGTTGGCGAACTCGTCCAAATGCCACCGCGTGCAATTGCCCTGGACTATATTAGCATTTTGGAAGAAGTCATGCTCCCTTCCGTAAGAACGGTCTATCCACAGCACGATATGCCTAACATCAATTTCGTGCATGATAACTGCTCGATACACCGTGCAAGAGTCGTTAACGCCTGGTTCGATGCACACCCAGCCATTACGGTAATTCCGTGGCCATCTAAATCTCCGGACCTGAATCCCATAGAAAATCTATGGGGTTTAATGGTGCAGCGATGGGATCACCGTAACGAACGCAGGGCTGATGTTTTGGCTCAACATTGCCAAGACATCTGGGAAAGTATGCGAGGAACTGATATTGGAACAAAATTAGTCGCCTCTATGCGAACACGACTACAAGCTGTATCGGACGGCCATGGAGCTTATTCTAAATATTAAATTTAAAAATAAATATGTTTTTGCTAAAGGTTGACTTTTTATTAGACGATGTATACTACTCAAAACAAAGTCTATATATTTCTGTTTAATTGATAATTCTGGGCCATCAACTAATTGATAAGTGATAAGTGGCTGATTAATGATGCCTCATATCCGTAAGTGTCGAATCTCTTTCATGCTGTCTAATAACTAGAAAGAAATATAATACTGTAAAAAAATATGTTTTACGTAAAGATAAAAATACTTAGTGGCCCCTATTTACTTTTAAGTAGTATATAAAAATTACACTGATAATAGCTGACATATAAAACATAAAAATATTTAAAATAACTTCGTTTCAAAATGGCGGGATTACCATTCATATTCAAATATTTGCAACAGTTATGTATGTGACAATGTGATGGATGTCATTATTTTGTTCTACGAGGGTTGCTACTTATATATCCGGAAACAAAAAAACAAACAAACGTACACGGCTGAAAATGGTTTTATTGTTTTTCAAAATATTCCCCTTGATGATCTATGCACTTTTGCATTCGCGTGAACCAATTTTTAAAGCACTTCTGCCACTCCGCCTGAGGTACCTCCATTACGTGTTGTTTGAATGCGTCGACAGCATCTTCAGCGGTCGAAAATCGTTGACCGCGTAATTTATTCTTTATATTTGGAAATAAATAAAAATCGTTGGGTGCCAAGTCAGGGCTGTACGGCGGATGACCCGTTAATTCCACATTTTGACCCTCCAAAAATAGAGTTGTTTCGCGTGACGTATGACAGCTGGCATTGTCATGATGAAGAATGATTCTTCGTCGCTGGTTAGTTTTACGAATTTGTTCAAATACTTCCGGTAAGCAAATGGTCGTGTACCACTCTGAATTAACCGTTCTACGGTTTTCTAGTGGCACTGTAGCTACATGGCCATTAATACCGAAGAAGCAGGCCACCATTTGTTTCAATGTACTTTTTGCACGAGTAACTTTCGTAGGGTTCGGCTCATTTTGAAACACCCATACCGTTGATTGTTGCTTCGTTTCGGGATCGTATGCATAGATCCAGGATTCGTCACCTGTATAGATGTTATAAACGGCTTTTGAGTCACCACGGTTATATTTTTTTAACATTTTATTGCACCATTCGACGCGAGCATCTTTTTGCTCTTTTGTTAAGTTGTGGAGTATCCAACGCGAACAAATTTTTTTTACAGCCAAATAATTATGTAATATGCTATTAATGCTGGTCATAGAAATACCCAGAGTCGCCTCTATCTCGCGGTACGTAACATGTCGGTCGTCCATTATAAGTTTTCGCACAGCCTCGATATTTTGTTGTACAACGACCGATTTCGGGCGACCTGCCTTAACTTCGTCCGTAAGCATACTACGTCCACGATTGAACTCACTAAACCAGTGATACACAGTAGTTTTAGATGGGGCTTCATCACCAAAAGTTGAAGTTAGTTGATCTATGCACTGTTGTTGCGTTAAACCTCGCCGAAAATCATAATAAATCATAGCACGAATATTTTCACGAGTGAGTTCCATTCTTGCTGCGAGATGACATTTAAAACCCGTCAAAAACAAAACACGAGCGTTAATAAGAAAGAAAAATATACCGGCCAGTACTTAAAAAAGTTCAAATTTTACCATGGAGGTCAAATATGCTATTTAAGAAGATTGTAATCCCGGTTTCCGGATATATAAATAGCAGCCTATGTATATGTTGGTATCAATCTCTAGAGTTACTATGGATACGTTAAAACGTCGCCATGGTGAGGATGAAATATGTATTACACGGCTAAAATACGTACAGCGGCAAGTGGCTCATCGATTAATGACCGTGACTGTACAATGACTGTGATTTGTTTTTATGGAAGGTCGCAGTTCTAACCTAACCTAACCACTTAAAGGTGTCGTGAGTATTCGTAACGACAGCCATGATGGCGTATAAGTGTTATGACGGACGCTGCCAAAGTAACCTTCATCTTGCTGGAGACTAGTTGCTGCACCAGGCGTCGGTCGTGGGGGTCTAACGTCTGGTGTACTCACACGTGGGTGTCGCACACTATGACGGTGTGCACGTGCGCGGCGAAGGCCCAGGCCAGCTCGGCGGCTACGACGCACAGCTGCGCGCAGCCGCTGGAGACTAGTTGCTGCACCAGGCGTCGGTCGTGGGGGTCAACGCCCTCGTGCAGGTACGCCACGCCGGCCGCGAGGGTCTCCTTTAACATCTGTAATACAAGAGTTTTGTTTAAAGTCTGTTACCTAATTCAAATCCAAAAATATAATCTCACTTCTCATTCATGCACCGATTTTTTAATTTTTTTTTATTTAATGTATAGTCTTGCTGGCCAAAAAGTGCAGTAACAGTGGAAGTAATAAGCTATACTCATTCTTTTTTTAGTAGCGAGGATACTAGCGTATGAAGAGACAGTATGAATCTCTCTGTCTATGCTTGAAGTAAAACAGTGCTTGGCCAAACTATAATTACTGGAATTTGTATATTCTTTTGCTTTTTTTTATCCTTTGGGAATCCCGCCTGGCGGGTACTAAAAGTTGTATCTCGTTGATAGCCCTGAGGACAGTGGAACCCACCTTATCTTGCACTGTCTAAGACCGGTTGCACGAGATCAGGCTTGGCATGGAGAAAAATAGTGGCCCTTCCTTGCTCTGCCAAAGCCAACCAATCAACAGTTAGCAGCCGGGAATCCCGCCTGGCGGGTACGAAGTTGTATCTCGTTGATAGCCCTGAGGACAGTGGAACCCATCTTATCCTGGACTCTATCCAAGAACGGCTGCATGAGATCCGGCTTGACATGGAGGGACCTAGCCGCCTTTCCTTGCTCTGCCAAAGCCAACCAATCAACAGCTACCAGCCGAGAATCCCGCCTGGCGGGTACGAAGTTGTAGCCCTGTGGATAGTGGAACTTACCTTACCCTTGACTCTATCCAAGAACGGCTGCATGAGATCCGACTTGGAATGGAGGAAACTAGCCGCCTTCCCTTATGCTGTCAAAGCACGGATTAGCAGCCATCAGCCGGGAATCCCGCCTGGCGGGTACGAAGTTGTATCTCCTTGAAAGCCCTGTGGATACTGGAATTCACCTTATCCTTGACTGTATCCGGCTTGGCATAGGGAAACTTAGCCGCCTTCCCTTGTGCTGCCAAAGCACGAATTAGCAGCCATCAGCCAGGGATCCCGCCTGGCGGGTACGAACTTGTATCTCGTTGATAGCCCTGCGGACAGTGGAACTCACCTTATCTTGCACTCTGTCCAGGTACGGCTGCATGAGATCCGGCTTGGCATGGAGGGACCTAGCCGCCTTCCCTTGTGCTGCCACAGCACCAATTAGCAGTCATCAGCCGGGAATCCCGCCTGGCGGATACGAAGTTGTATCTCGTTAAAAGCCCTGTGGACAGTGGAACTCACCTTATTCTTGACTCTATCCAAGAACTGCTGCATGAGATCCGACTTGCCATGGAGGAACCTAACCGCCTTCGTTTGTGCTGCCACAGCACCAATTAGCAGTCATCAGCCGGGAATCCCGCCTGGCGGGTACGAAGTTGTATCTCGTTGATAGCCCTGCGGACAGTGGCACTCCCTTATCTTGCACTCTGTCCAGGTACGGCTGTATGAGATCCGGCTTGGCATGGAGGAACCTGGCCGCCTTCCCTTGCTCTGCCAAAGCCAACAAATCAACAGCTAGCAGCCGATAATCCCGCCAGGCGGGTACGAAGTTGTATCTCGTTTATAGCCCTGTGGATAGTGGAACTCACCTTATCTTGTACTCTGTCCAGGTACGGCTGCATGAGATCCGGCTTGGCATGGAGGAACCTGGCCGCCTTCCCTTGCGCCGCCGCCAGGGCCAGCAGGTCAGCGGCCAGGAGTCGGGAGTCCCGCCTGGCGGGTACGAAGTTGTATCTCCTTGAAAGCCCTGTGGATACTGGAATTCACCTTATTCTTGACTGTAACCGGCTTGGCATGGGGGAACCTAGCCGCCTTCTCTTGTGCTGCCAAATCACGAATTAGCAGACATCAGCCGGGAATCCCGCCTAGCGGGTACGTAGTTATATCTCGTTTATAACCCTGTGGACAGTGGAACTCACCTTATCTTGCACTCTGTCCAGGTACGGCTGCATGAGATCCGGCTTGGCATGGAGGAACCTGGCCGCCTTCCCTTGCGCCGCCGCCAGGGCCAGCAGGTCAGCGGCCAGGAGCCGGGAGTCCCGCCGGGCTGGCACGAACACGGCGGCGGGCCGCGAGCCGGCGTGACGGACGATGGCGTTGTAGATGGGTTTCGTCATGGAGGACAGGCGAGACGCGGCGTGGGGAATGTTGAAGCCCTGGAAACATTCTTGTTTTCAACCGACTTCAAGATTTCGAAGGAGGAGGTTATCTATTCGTCGGGATCTTGGTTTTTGCAATTTTTTTTTTTATGTATGTTCACCGATTGAAAAATTATTTTTTTGTTTGAAAGCTTCACAGTTGGTCCCATTGTAACCATGTCAGGATCTGATGATGGGATCCTGGAGAAATCGAGGGAACTCTTCAACTATTATAGGCATATCTATGGTGATTTGAGTATTTTTTACAGCAGATCGAGCATTTGGTGTTGGAAAGGTGGATGCTTAGTCGGTTCTTTTTTGTTAAAAATTATAATAAACTAGTAGTCCGCCTCGAACTGAGAACTCGTGATTTCCTTGCAAACGAGATGGCCAATATAACAAGACCCTTATGATGATTTTTTCGCGTCTTCTAGCTCCATGACCCCTTAATCGATCATGCTCATGAACGAACTCTCAAATTGTATTGAGCTCTACTACAACCCCAACAAACTTCATATAAATCAGAAAAACGTTACTAAAGTTATCGCGCGACAACTATTCAGCGCGACTACATCGAAATGCACAGACGTCTGGATGCCGAAGTTGTTTGAAAGAACTTCACTTCGCTTACGCTCCGCTCGTTCGATGAGGCTCAACAGCCAAACACAGTCAAAATATATTGCACAATTTAATTGAGCAGTAAAATTTCATAGAATACTGAAACTTGATGTTTTATTATATTCTTGCTATAATTATTTGAATTCCGTGGTTTTTATAATTAAAATGAGATCAGATAAAATAAGAGTTGATTATTGTTTAAAAATGGCCCGAAATGTTTTTATGACTTGGCAGAAAACAAGTATTTAAGTCTAAATTCACATGGTGAAATTAAAAAAAAAACATTAAAAAATTAATTGGCGGGAACTATATTTATTATCTTTGTAATATTTTTGTTACAACTTGAAATTGTATTACGATGAACGATAAATAATTTCCTCGCAATTGAAGTGAAAAGTAGAGTGTAAAACTCGTTCATAAAACCCATTTTACACTCAACTTTATATCAATCCTCGCTCGGATGGATAAACGCCTCGCGTAAAATGGTGCGTTTAATGCACTTGTTGTACAATCTACTATTTCACGCTACTGTTCGGAAATGTGACAAAAGATGGTCAAAATCCAAGCTGGAAAGTAAGCATTTGCTGTAGCACCTGACACACCACTACAGCAATGTTATTGTAGCGATGAAATGTCATTAGTTGGAAAGGAGAGGAGAGAGGAAAAAGGAAAGTAAATTGTTCAGTTATGTCATTGCATTCATTAAAAGCATTAAAAGGTCTTTTTTTGGCACAACTTTATGTTTCAAAAATAAAATAAGGTTGTTTATCGAGCCAACTACCTGTTTCAAAAAAAAGAAACGTCAAAACCATTTATTCACCCTTAAGGCGTTTTTAGTTTTTTAGCCGTTTGTGGTTTTCTATCAAAAACACCTCTAAGTAATGAGTCGGTTTGAAGCAAACAACACAAAAACGCTTCTTGAAAGTGAAAAAAAAGTAAAAAGGCGGGAATGGAATATTGAATTGGATATTCTATTAAAGCATTTATATTATTATGACAAATGTTTTTTTTTATTTCCTCACAGTAGTCGTGAAAAGCACTATGTAATATCTCGGCCGAAAGCGCTATAGGTGGACTCGTATCTTCGAGGGCTCGAACTAACTTGATCCACCTATAGCTTACTTTCAAGCCTCTACAACAATGTACTATAAACGTGTGTTTGAGTGAAAATTGAGTGACCTGTATGTGCAGCTCGAGGGGCAGCGGCCTTACGCTCGGGTGGAAGTTGAAGGTGGCGTTGGAGTTGCACCCGAGCCACTGCGCCACGTCGCGCGCGTCCGCCAGGGGGAGCGACAGCGCCACTATGCGGATCTGCCGACCTGGGACAAACAAATCTATTCTAATCAGGGATGTAACAGATGTGGTTTTATCGGAACCGAAAGCGGAATCAGATGTTTTAAATTTAGTTTATCGGAACCAGAAACGGAATCGGAACCGAAAACGGAACCAGTAGCGCAGCCCGAGTGACCACGTTGAGTGACCCGGTTGCCACGTGTTGCTACGTGGTAACCGGGGACATGAGCAAATGACAGGTATAAACCTGTTTGTTTTTGATGTACGCCGCTCATTTCCTTCCGCTGCGTTGCTATGACATCCGATATAACTTCTGTTTAGAAAGTAACAGAACCGGAACCGATGCGGATGTTTAAAACTAATCGGAAGTTTCGACTTAACGGAACCGGAACCGGAGCTCTGTAACATCCCTGATTCAAATATCTACTAGTAGTCGGCCTCGAACTCAGAACTCGCGATTTACTTGCAAACGAGATAACCAATATTAGAAGACCCTTCTGAAGATTTTTTTTCACATTCTAGCTCCACAACCCCTCGATCGATCCTGTTCATATACGAACTCTCAAATATCCGCTACAACCGCAACAAATTTCATGAAGATCAGAAAAAGTAAAGTTATCACGGCACAAACTCTCAAAATCAAAAAGCCATCGAAATGCCGAGACGTCCCAGTAGCCGAAGTTGTTTGTAAGAACTCGCTTCGCGTGCTCCGCTCGTTCCATAACTTACCGATCTGCGAGGATATGTACCGCATTCTGGAGCACACGACCTCTAGGACGGGACCCTCGTCGCCTCCCAGTAGCTGTAATGCGTCTACTATGAACAGCGACACCGATTGCACGCTCTTACGCACTTTCCACCTGACAACAACATTGTTTCATTATTTTTAGATCGAATGAGAGTTTGCGTGATCGAATTTTTCACTAGACGGCAGCACCGTGGCGAGAGGTCTAGCTGTCATAATCCACCATCATGTTTAATCATACTTTATATTTTATTTTATTAATGGCTTTTACTCCTCGCCTATTTTAGCGAGGTGAATTCTGCCAATGTCAAGGTACACTTAGGATTTTATTCATTTTCGTAAAATAAAATAAAAGCAACGTTGTTCGGTTAAGGCCTTGTTGATTGTAAAGTGATAGCCTCCTTACAAACACGTGGGCGGCCGGGACCCCGGATAACCGTTTGTTCAACTAAAGGGTGGTTATTCGCGTTTTGGGACTAATTTTTCATTAACTGCACACTTGTTCGTTAGGTCACCGCACAATAAGCTATCAATATTACACACTGAACTACGTAAATGAGCAAAAGACAAAAAACTATTCCAAAGACGATACAGCCATCTTGAAGCGTAAATGATTATCCCATACTTTTTTTTTGATTGGTGGATTAAATTTTGACAGCTGCTGTCAAATAGACGTCTCGTCACGGTGCTGCCATCTAGTGAAAATCTCGATCGCGGAAACCTTCATTTAAAACAAGTTGAGTCGAGAAAAATAAGCTGAATATTACAGTTCAAATAAAGTTAAACTAAATTTATATAATTTCCAAGCATGCTGTAAATATTTTTGAGTAAAAATAATATTTTACCCATTTCAACGCCCAACGACGAAAATATCCGCACCGCAGGTTCAACACCAACGACGGATATGTTCGTCATAAGATATTATACGTTTTAATCTAAACTCATTATTAGTCGAAAGAGTTAAGACCCGTCACTTTGATCTCCCGGATCGCATAGGTGCGGATTCCTAACTCAAACCAATTATAAATCCAAAACACAGTGGATGTTTTTTTTTTGTGGTGATGCCAAAGGTGTAGTTTCGGTTTAATTTCGCTTGACGTGGTACGATCGATTTACGTGAATGCTTTTGAAAATTATCATCGTAAATTGATCGAAAAGTGTCGAATTTAATTACGTGAGTGACCGCACCAATCCAAATCCAATCCAAATCCAATCCAAATCTTTTCAAAAATCACAAATATCTCAAAATAGTTACGTTTTGTTAATTCGTTTAAAGGAGAGTTTAATTGAGTCCACCCTAATTTGAACCTTAATTAGAAAAAATAAGGTTCAAATTCATTTGACACCGATGTAGTCCATAAATCGTACTACGCCTGGAAAACGGTTAGAACTTCACGTGAGTTTTATAGTCAAAATTAATTTATTTTAATATGCTATTGGTTTTTGATACAACACTTATTGTAAACTTATATAGATGTGATATACAAAGGAAAAAGTGACCTAGGCCTTCGGTGCCCAGGGCTGGGCACCAACCAAATAAAAATATTTATCAAAATATTTATTTAAATCAAAATATTTATTAAAAATAATTTGATTTGTTCTTCAGTTGAACACTTCAGGTAAATTTAAAATACAGATGTGAACTGACCTGCGCGAAAGTACATCCCACTTTTCAGCGGTTGTGATGATAATCTGTCCCTTGTTCAGCAGTTTGTGGTCTGTTGCCGTCTCTCCTGTTAGTTGGACCACCTGTGAACAAATAGTTGTATTACAAAATGTTAAGAGAAAATACAAATCGTTGCTCGAGCTCGGCTACCATCGGCTTGCCTACGAGAAACTCACCTTGTTGAATCTGGTGAACTTGTGGTACCAGTCAGCGAACACTATGTCAGCTAACGTGTCCTTAGGCAGCAGATACAGAGCGTGGCCCGCGACATTGCTCGCGCTTAGCTACTATCGGCTTGCCTACGAAGTGACGAAGTCCTTTTAGTTGAATCTGGTGAACTTGTGGTACCAGTCAGAAAAACTATGTCAGCTAAGGCATCCTTGGGTAGCAGATATACAGCGCGGCCCGCGGCGTTGCTCGAGCTCGGCTACCATCGACTTGCCTACGAGGCCACTCACCTTTAAGTTGAACCTGGTGAACTTGTGGTACAGTCGCCATCAGATATATCGGAGCGGCCAAGGTGGTCACAATATCTGAACAACGCCTCTATTGTCAAGGCGATAACGTGCATGTTCAGATATATTTGAGTACCTTAGCTGCTCCGATATATTTGATGGCGACTGTACCAGTCAGCGAACACTATGTCAGCTAACGCGTCCTTGGGCAGCAGATACACAGCTTGCTTGACAACAGTCATAGGTGTGAGCTCGGCTACTATCGGCTTGCCTACGAGGTATGTAGCTCACCTTTAAGTTGAATCTGGTGAACTTGTGGTACCAGTCAGCGAACACTATGTCAGCTAACGCATCCTTGGGCAGCAGATATACAGCGCGGCCCGCGGCGTTGCTTGACAACAGTCGTAGCAGTGCCAGTTCGGCGACCACGGACTTTCCGGAACCGGACGGAGCTCCGACGAACACGTTGTCGTCCGTGTTGTACACTGCGTTGAAGACCTGGGTAACAAAACCATAGCATTGTGATAACTGTAAAACACTGAATAGTGATTTGGTTAAAAAAAATTGTGTTTGTCTAAGTGCAATGGGATCATTTTTAGGGTTCCGTACCCAAACGGTACCCTATTACTATGACTTCGCTATCCGTCTGTCACCAGGCTGTATCTCATGAACTTGATATCGTCTCATGAACGTGATAGTTAGACAGTTGAAAATTTCACAGATGATGTATTTCTGTTGCCGCTATAACAACAAATAAAATATATATTTAAGGAGGGCTCCCATATATGATTTTTTGCCATTTTTATAGATAATGGTACGGAACCATTAGTGCGCGAGTCCAACTCGCACTTGGCCGTTTTTCTTTATGTTAATAACATATAATAAATAAATAAATATTATAGGACAATCTTACACAAACCGACCTAGTCCCTCAGTAAGCTCAATAAGGCTTGTGTTGTGGGTACTAGACGACGATATATATAATAGATAGATATTGATAAATACTTAAATACATAGAAAACATCCATAACTCAGGTACTAATATGTATATGTGATAAACACACAAATAAATGCCCTTACCAGGATTCGAACCCGGGACCTCCTGCTTCGTAGGCAGTGTCACCACCGACTAGGCTAGGAGGCCGTTTAAATTATTTATTATTATTTATTATACATATACACTCAAAAATAACGAAAATTCGTCACTTTATGCGGGATATCTATACAAAATGACGGGTTTAACAAGCTTTTATTTAGTTTCATCTCAATTAAATTTAACCCACTTCCCGGTTTCCGATTGAGCTGAAATCTTGAACGCATATGTGTATCGCTTGACAATGAAATATTATGATGACTATAACGTAATAAGTAGTATAATATAAAGGAGATGACAACAGCTAAATTCCATCCCTATCTTTTTCAGCGCGAGTGAAAGAGAAACACTGTGTAACGATTAGTATGGGAGCTCATTGCAATTACAAAATGATGAATTAAAAAAAAAGCTACGCATTAATTAAGAAACATAAATTATGAAGTTTTTATTTAGTATTAGCGTGGTGGAATTTTGTCCAAATTACAGACGTATAAGGCAAGAAACTAAAGACATACAAACTGTTCAAAGCTAATTTTAAGATGCCGTCAAAATCCACCAATCAAGGAGCTGTCAAAATCCACCAATCAAATAAATATGATTAAACATGATTGGTGGAGGGATAGCCGTTTGCGCTCAAGATGGCCACGCCGTCTTTAGAACAGTTTTTGTTTTTTGCTCATTTACGTAATTCAGTGTGTAATATTGATAGCTTATTGTGCGGTGACCTAACGAACAAGTGTGCAGCTAATGAAAAAGTAGTCTCAAAACGCGAGTAACCACCCTTTAGTTGAACAAACGGTTATCCGGGGTCCCGGCCACCCACGTGTTTGTAAGGAGGCTATCACTTTGCAATCAACAAGGCCTTAACCGAACAACGTTACTTTTATTTTATTTTATAAAAATTGAATAAAGTCATAAGTACACCTTGACATAGGCAGAATTCATGGACAATGGCAGGAGTAAAAGCCATTAATAAAAAATAAAAAAAAAGATGGAACTTTGGAATTCTTTTCTATCGAGCCTATTTCGTCCAATCGTGTATAGGAATTAACATAGTTCTTCTAAATATAATAAATATTAACATTTTTTTTTTAACCTTCCCAAAACAAGTAGTTATAGCTAAAAAACTGTTTACGTAAAGTCAATTTGAAGGTCATCGGGTGATGTCAGCCTCTTAATAGGCTTTTTTTATAAGTAGTCAGTTACTTTCTGAGTTAGACTGCTTCGGAATTACAATCTACATTGAATTCTACCACTTTAACACATTCAGTGCCGAAAACCCGACTATCGGGTATTTAGTGATTTCGTTCCCAGGCCGGACGACCCGATAGTCGGGATCGTGGTACTACAGCTTTATATGACGAAATTTTTGTGGCCTGACGCGGGTGTCTTGTTTGGCTGGGTGGCAATGAATGTGTTAATAAAAAAATGGTTACCTGTGTCTGTACGGGATTGAACTGCGGGAACGTCTCGCTGTACAACTCCTCAAACTTGGGATTCCTTAGAGCGGAGACGGGCAAAGGCTGAAGATCCAACAGCTCTGTCGGTGGCAGGTTCTTCTCCGGCAAGATGAGATGCTGGAAGGAGACGGGTAGCTGTGTCTCGGCTGCTATCCATCTGGTGACAACAAGTTAGAAACTAAATCCCTTATTCATAAACATCTTTGGGGATCAATGTTACTCTGCGTCCGTAGGAAACACCTTAGACAACCCTACACGTGATCCCTGGGTGGTGCTAAAAGAGTAACAAACTTGGCAGCTGCACTGTCCCATCTGGATCTCGCAGCACTCACTGGATTTTCTTGATCATCTACTTTCCCACTACTACTACCCCAGATAAGAAATGCCTATCAACATCCAGTGACATGTAGCCATATGATAAATAAAAATAAACATCTTACAAGCCTCATTTACACATAGCCCAACAAAACTAACATTACGTTTGACTATGAGATCAACAGACCTGATCAATCTACTCCGATGACTGTTTGTCCGTCTCTTTCATTTTGAATTTTTTTGTTTGTAAAAGCGCTGGTGGCCTAGCGGTAAGACGTCAGACTTTCAATACAAAGGTCGCGGGTTCAAAACCCCGGCTCGTACCACTGAGTTTTTCGGAACTTATGTACGAAATATCATTTTTACCAGTCGCTTTTCGGTGAAGGAAAACATTGTGAGAAAACCGGTTCTAATCCCAACAAGGCCTGGGTTGGAAGGTCAGATGGCAGTCGCTTTCGTAAAAACTAGTGCCTACGCCAATTCCTGGGATTAGGTTGCCGAGCGGACCCCAGGTTCAATAGAGCAAAAAAAGAAGCTGGGACAAACTCTTGGAGGAAGAGAGTAAGAGACCAAACGTAACAGAAGTTTGCTAAGTATTTAAATTACTAATGTCTCACCTGTCAGACACAACCCTAAGGAAATATTGCGGAGGCAACGGTTCGAAAACTGGCACGAATAGTTTCACCTGAAACAATAACAGATTATAATTACGAAAAAACAAGAAAAAAAATTCTACACGCGAAAAAAAAATTGATTTTATATGAAGAGTTGGCCGGCTGGGATAAAAGTCCCATACAAAAAAATATTTTTTCGCATCAAAAAAATATTTCTCTCTACATTTTCTTAGTCGCTATCAAGAAGGAATACACATGGATGGACAATATCCATACAAAATCGCGTTCTCTTATTTCAGGTTAAAGCAGATGACGCTAGGTCATCTATCGGTGACACCAGACACTAAATCCTAGTTTCTAATACTTTGTTCGTCGCTTAACGCTGACAGAATAACTCGACTCCAGACTCGCAGATGGCGCTGTGGCACTTCGTACCGAAAACAGACGTATAGCCTGAAGGTTTGAGGAACGCGATTTTGTATAGGCATCAAGGATGATTAAGACATGGATTGACAATGCCTATACAAAATCGCGTTCAGGCTATACGTCTGTTTTCGGCACACAGTGCCACAGCGCCATCTGTCGAGTCTGAAGTCGAGTTATTCTGTCAGCGTTAAGCGACGAACAAAGTATTAGAAACTAGGATTTAGTGTCTGGTGTGACCGATAGATGACGCTAGTGCTTTAACCTGAAAAGAGAACGCGATTTTGTATGGGTATTGTCCATCCATGTCTATATCATCCTTGGTCGCTATAAGATATCAATTATGCCCTTAAACGGATCACCACTATTTTTGTTACATGCTGTATTGAAGGGCATTAAAATACGAGTGTGATTTTATGAAACGAACGGAGAGAGGAGAGAATGAAGGATGGCAAGAGGTTGTTATAAGCATGCCATATGCATAAATAGAAAAATATTTGTGCGTAATTATCAGAAGTTAACTTCTTTTAAATATACAGGAGAAATCGAGGGAACTCTTCAAATATAGTGATTTGAGTAATTTTTACAGCAGCTCGAGCATTTTGCTTTTGGAAAGGTGGAGGCTAAGTGAAGTTGGTTCTTTTCAACCGACTTCAAAATTTCGAAGGAGGAGGTTATCAATTCGTCGGGATCCTTGTTTTTTTTTTTGCAATTTTTTTTATTATTTTTTATTATGTATGTTCACCGATTATACGAAGAAGGCTGGACGGATTTGGAAAATTTTTTTTTTGTTTGAAAGAGTATACTTCACAGTTGGTCCCATTGTAACTAGGTCAGGATCTGACGATCGATCGTGCCTTGTTAGATCTTATATAAGTAAAGTCGGTTCTCTTTTGTTTAAAATTATTTTCACCAGATTTTGCCGAATCCGCGTCGACAGATGTGGGGAAACCCTAAGTGTGACCACTATAATCGTCCACATATGGCGACTTACCGTGTGCTCGTCCTTGCAGTACTTCTCCTTGAGCAGCAGGAACTCGTGGTGCAGCACCACCTCCGAGTCCACATCCTCCACCAGGATCCAAAACGCCTCAGACTGCCCGTGGATCTGTAAATATAATAAATAAACCATACAAAAAGATCCTTACAAAAAACGTAGAGATAGGTACTCTGGTATTTTCAACCAACTTCAAGATTTCGAAGGAGGTTAACAATTCGTCGGGATCTTTGTTTTATTTCTTTTTTTTTAATATATATCATCATCATCATCATCATCAGCCTATTTTAGTCCACTGCTGGACATAGGCCTCCCCCAATGAGCGCCATAGCGCCCTGTCTTCAGCTTCAGCCCTTAATATATATGTTCACCGATTATTCGAAGACGGCTGGACCGATTTGGAAATTTTTTTTTTTGTTTGAAAGAGTATACTTCACAGTTGGTCCCATTGTAACCAGGTGAGGATCCTGGAGAAATCGAGGGAACTCTTCAACTATTATAGGCACACCTATAGTGATTTGAGTATTTTTTACAGCAGCTCGAGCATTTGCTTTTTAAACGAGGAGGCTAAGTGAAGTCGGTTCTTTTTTGTTTAAAATTATTGTCTTACCTTTGTCCCAATGGAAGTCTGGCGTAATAGTAAGCTGTACTCGAAGCGTGCTCCTAGTGATCGGTTGTATATTATTTTGCCGAGTTTCAGCGCTCGGACCAGCTTTGTAGAGTTTCTCTAAACTTTTTAGGCGTTAGCCCAAAGATATACAAATACTATCAATGCTCAGTTTAGTTGCTGTTTTACCTTTTCTTCCCAT
The DNA here is from genome assembly GCA_947086415.1 of Pammene aurita. Taxonomy (NCBI): domain Eukaryota; kingdom Metazoa; phylum Arthropoda; class Insecta; order Lepidoptera; family Tortricidae; genus Pammene; species Pammene aurita. The sequence goes on from OX352313.1 coordinate 15,434,826, forward strand.
GGAAGTCAGTCGGGATTGTTAACTGCAAAAACGTGCTTCTAATAATTGGCTGTCTGTGTGGACAGCTCTAGTTTAGGGTACTAGTGAACGCATTCTATCTCAATGTGACCAATCAGTGTCTGACCATATTTCAACAGCATAAAGTGTCTTTGTCTTACCTTTTCGTCCCAATGGAAGTCTGGCGTGATAGTGAGCTGCACTCGAAGCGTGCTCCTAGTGATAGGTTGTATGTGCGTGGACAGCTCCAACTTTGGGAACTGATGGACGTATTTGTGTATTATTTTGCCCAGTTTCAGCGCTCGGACCAGCTTTGTAGAGTTTCTCTAAAATTTTTAGGCTTTAGCCCAAAGATATAAAGACTATCAATGCTCAGTTTAGTTGCTGTCTTACCTTTTCTTCCCATGGAAGTCAGTAGTAATTGGCTGTTTGTGTGGACAGCTCTAGTTTAAAAAAACTAATCGCATCCATCTCAATGTCACCAAATAGTCAGACCATTAGAAGTCTTATATCAACGGCATAAAGGTCATAAAGTGCTTTTGTCTTACCTTTTCGTCCCAATGGAAGTCTGGCGTGATAGTGAGCTGCACTCGAAGCGTGCTCCTAGTGATCGGTTGTATGTGCGTGGACAGCTCCAACTTTGGGAACTGGTGGACGTATTTGTGTATCATTTTGCCGAGTTTGGGCGCTCGGACCAGCTCGCCGATCTCATTGGGTCCAAGCTCGTAGAGTTTCTCCCAGGGGAAGTTCTTCTTTTCGAGTTTCTTTATAACCTGTGACGAACAGTTTAAAGATTTTAATTACGAGGCAGACGACAGTAAAGTCAGTCAGTTATGAACGCAAGTGATAACAAAAAACTGTGTAACGATTAGTATGGGAGTTCACCACAACATTATTTATTTATTTAAAATTTATTGCACATAAAAAGGGTATACACTCACTTGCCAGAATTTCATTTGCCATAATAGTCAACAGCCATTATATTGTTTCCCATAGTTACATATGCAATACTTATTGTTTACTATACGAGCCCAAATGCAAAAGAGTTCGACTATGAACATTTTTATACTGGAGAGATTTTTAGACTAGAAATATCAAGTTCAGTAAATAACTAAAGCAATAAATAAACACAGTAAAAGATTAGAAAAATTATGTATTTTTATTTATATTTCGATAACAGTACATATTACGGTTATTTGCTGTAAAAAACACATTTATAAACTTAAGCTACCGAAGCAAAATTGTTCGTCTGCTAGTAACACGGTGCAAAAGAATTCGTCTACCACTGGGTAGTGTCGCCTTTCCTCTTGTGGACGGCTTCAATTCTTTGTGGCATGGTGTCCACTAACGCCGCACATTCCGCAACGGATATTGAATCCCACACTGCGTTTATCTTGTTTCTTAAATCTTCCTTCGACTTGGCGGGATCTTTACGCAGTTTCTTTTTCATCTTCCACCACAACGTCTCGATCGGAGACAAATCTGGGCTGCTAGGTGGCCAATTCTCCAGGGTAGGGATATTGTGTTTTTTTAACCAAGCCTTCGTACTCTTGGCAGTGTGGCAAGAAGCACCATCTTGCTGGAAAACATACCCGTTCTTATATTGTAAACTGGGAATTGAAGGCAATAAGCTCGTCTTTAAGATTTCTTGGTACTTAGGAGCATTTACAGTGCCCTCAATAAACTGCAGCCGACCCACACCTTGAGCTGACATACACCCCCAGATCATGAGCGAGGCAGGAAACTTGACTTTTCTCTTTAGGCAGTCTTTATGAAAGGCTTCGCTCTTATTGCGAACAATTTTTTTCCGTTCGCCTCCAACAGCCACTTCGAACTTCGATTCATCGCTCCATATTATGGATCGCCACTGGTCAACGGTCCAGTTTCGACGAGCTAAAGCAAATATTCGCCTCTTCTTTTTCTGAAGTTCAGTAAGCAAAGGTTTTTCTTTCGCCGTATAGAATCCGTATCCCATTCTTTTTAAGACTCGTTTGCATGTATCGACAGACACATCTTTTTTGATCATTTCTCGCCATCGCACGGTGAGTTCTCCTGCCCGAGCACGTCGATTTTGCTTAATAATCTTTTTCAAAACTCGGTTTTCGGCTGGTGTAGTAATGCGTGGGCGACCACTTTTCTTCAAGGTTGATATACATCCAGTTTTCTTATAATGCTGGATAATGGAATGTATTGTAGATCTCGGTAGGTGAAGGTCTTGAGCTATTTTATGCACAGATTTTCCTGATTGACTGCTTGAAATAATAATTTTTCGAACGTCTTGTGAAATTGGTTTACCACGACCCATTTTGAAAATGAAAACTTGATAAATAATACGAAATTGACAAAAATTGTCTTTTTATAGCCACAGTGACATTTCTAAAATATCAAACAATTCTATTTTCAAACAAATTTATTTTTAAATTTATTCTAAAAGCACTAATTGCTTACTTGACGAACTATTTTGCACCGATTAGTGTGAAACGAACTCTTTTGCTTGTGATTCGTGAAAAAAGGAACGACTAATTCTCTTGCTATGTACAATATCAGCTCAATATTAATATATAAAGAAAAACTATGTTTGTCAACATCGTCACCAATGCTAAATATATTTTTGTAATATTAACGCTGCAGCGGTAATCAAAGATTTAAAAAAAAGTTGTCGCTTTGCAAGTGACAAGACGAACTCTTTTGCGTTTGGGCTCGTATTAATCACGTGCCAGAAACTTTGTTTCCCATAAAATCAATTTTAATAATATCATTTGTCATGATCATTGTAAGCCATAATATCACTAGCCATAATATCATTTGCCATCCAAATTGCTTCCCAGAAAGTAGGTCAGGTTAGGTTACACCTGTGACCTCCTACAAAATAAAATGGCTACCAGAAAGTAGGTTAGGTTAGGTTAGAACTGTGACCTCCTACAAAATAAAACGGCTACCAGAAAGTAGGTTAGGTTAGAACTGTGACCTCCTACAAAATAAAACGGCTACCAGAAAGTAGGTTAGGTTAGAACTGTGATCCCCCAAAAAGCGAACGCCTACCAGAATGTAGGTTAGGTTAGGTTAGAACTGTGATCTCCTACAAAATAAAACGGCTACCAGAAAGTAGGTTAGGTTAGAACTGTGATCCCCCAAAAAGCGAACGGTCACCAGAAAGTAGGTTAGGTTAGGTTAGAACTGTGATCTCCTACAAAATAAAACGGCCCCTACATAATAATATGACTAAGGTTGAATTTCTAATTGTACGGAGTGACTTGACAACTCAACAAACACAAATGTTGCCGCAATTCGGCCAGTGCTGTTCTTATCGATATTTTTATTTATTAGGAGTTCTACAAACGCCGCGACTTATTGGTTGCGATATTGTCGCTGCAACTTGATTAAGGCTTAAAGGCTGAAGAATGCTGCAACATGATGTGGAAAATACGTTACTTTTACGGAATGACTATTACTTGTTGATAAAACTATGCGGTACGCGACAAATTGAAGTCAATTAACGGCCTCCTAGCCCAGTCGGTAGTGACCCTGCCTACGAAGCAGGAGGTCCCGGGTTCAAATCCTGGTAAGGGCATTTATTTGTGTGTTTATCACGAATATTTGTTCCTGAGTTATGGGTGTTTTCTATGTATCTAAGTATATATTTATCTATATAAGTATGTATATCGTCGCCTAGTACCCATAGTACAAGCTTTGCTTAGTTTGGGACTAGGTTGATTTGTGTAAGATTGTCCCCAAATATTTATTTATTTATTTATTAATTTATAACTTCTGTACATCCTATTATTGGAGACAATAATAATTTCTATACCGGGCGCATGGCTTAGAGAATTTAACCAACCGGAGCGGCCATGTCTGTCATTTTCTAACCAAAAAAAGTCTGCTTATTTTTGCGGGGGAGGCGAACATCAAATGTATGGCTATTCGTACGTAACGTACAAATAGCCACGTCAGATAAACGTCAGTCCATACAATAAATATGACCACTGGTTATACTGGTTATTGACCATTGTTTTCGGCAGAGGGGAAAGCCTGTCAATGGCCGCTCTGGTTAGTTAAATTCTCTAAGCGCACGGCGGTCGGGCCAATATTGGGATTTCTCTACACACATGCCTGCCGTTCAGTTTGTGAGTGAATATCCTGCTGAATGCACTCTAAAATGGCGCCAGAGGTAGCTTAGAGTGAGGAATAGGACATAGGATACTGAACTACTTTTTATCCCGAAAAAAGACCTTTTTAGAGGGCCACACGATAACCGAATTCTATGCGGACGAATAATTATCCAAGTATCTTTTCTTCTATTTTAGAAGTACTTAAGTAGGTATTTTTGAGAAATATCGTCTTCTGACTGTTCGTAAATATCGTTACGTTTTGTTGTTATTACTCGTAGAAGTGTTGAATTCAATTATTAAGTGATGTTGCCTCGGATCTCGGATTACGGATTCCTTTGGACGTGCAAGAATTAGAACCAGAACAATGTTCATCTAAAATGTCGCCTGCATAATAAAGAGCTCAAATTTACAGAAACTATTTGTAGTCCGCCTCGAACTGAGAACTCGCGATTTCCTTGTAAATGCATTGACCAATATACCAAGACTCTTATGATGATTGTTTTGCGCCTTCTAGCTCCATAACCCATGGATCGATCCTGCTCATATACGAACTCTCAAATTATATTGATTTCTGCTATAACCCCAACAAATTTCATAAAGATTAGAAAAAACGTTACTACAGTTACCGCAGAACAACTATTCAAAAAGCCATCGAAATGCAGCGATGTCCAGGTAGCCAGCTGACAGTTCCGTTTCCGTTTCATCCGAAGCTGTCTATAACTTCACTTCGCTTAGGCTCCGCTCGTCCGACGAGATAGAAAAATATATGATATGTTGTATAACATAACTATACGATTTATTAGCGACAACGTATTTCAAAACTTTTGTCTGATTTAAATATTGTAGCATTTCAGGATGTGACATGATAATTTAATTTCCTAACGTTTATGGATCCTTTAAATGGAATCGTATTGGTAGTGTTTAGTACAACATTACACTTTTCGATACTTTTTATCGACATATACCCATGACTATTTTATTTTTGCTATTCCAGGCAACATTTTAACTGTCAGTCATGTGTCAAGTCACTTTTTATAATTAGAAATTCAACCGTAAGTAAATATTTTTAGAGCGCCTACAGGAATATAGTGAGCAAATGCATTGTTTGTATGCATGGATTCGGAAAACCATTATTTAGTATGGCGTTTAAATATTCTATTAAATAGTATTATTACAATTAATAATATGGACAACAATACGTATGGCACTCGTACGTTCTGAAATATAATAATCGGGTAAACAAAGAGTATGTCACATAATTTTTATGGTAAACAAACCATTCGGGCAAATGAAATTCGGGCAAATAAAATTCGGGCATATGAGTATTATTTTATATAATTTTCGGGCAAACAATAGACAACCAAAAAAAAGTACAAAGGGCGGACTTAATTCCTTTAGGCATTCTCTAACAGTCAACCATAGGGCCAAACAGAAATGCGTCGAGGTGGGTGCAGTGCATAAGAATACAACATTGTAACATTATAAGTGTGAATAACCCCTTAAACTTAAGGGGAAAATCTATCAAACGATCGTGAGGCCTGTCGTAATGTATGGATCAGAATGCTGGGCGACGAAAGTGACAGACGAAAGAAGAATGCATGCTGCGGAAATGAGAATGCTGAGATGGATGTGTGGAGTGACTAGGAAGGATCGGATTAAGAATGAATATATAAGGGGAAGCTTGAAAGTAGCACCGATAACAGAGAAAGTGAAGGGTGGTAGGTTAGCATGGCTCGGGCATGTCATGAGGAGGGATGAATGTAATATAGGCAAAAGAATGTTAGATATGAAAGTGGACGGGCGAAGAGCTATGGGTAGGCCAAGGAAACGATGGATTGTGTAAAAGAGGACATGAGGAAGAAAGGAGTGAGTGAGGAGATGACGGGAGATAGAGGAGAATGGAAGAAGACATGTTGTGCCGACCCCGCATAACGTGGGATAAGGGCAGGGAGAAGAAGAAGAGAAGTGTGAATAATTAGAATATATGTAGATGAAATAAAAAAATACGCAAACTCATTGTCTATTATAAAACAATGAAAGTTTTAAGTGAAATTGTATAAATAAGCGATGTGACAGACCTCTCTCTCTTTTATATCTTTTCGGTACGCAACCCTAAAAAGTCTGCAAAATAAAAGACCGTCGGAACGGTTTTACCTCATTGATATACAGTAATAGTCAAACCCCCTATTTATAAACGTTTCACAAGCCTCATTAACCTAATAATCGTTTGTCAGACACAGACAAAACATAAATTAAAAATGGGGGGGAGGGGTGTAACCAGGGTTACCTCTTCAGGCATCTTCCGGAACTGCCGGAGCGGCGACATGGATTGCCACATGCGCCGGTCCACCATCTTGCAGAGGGCCAGGGTCTTGTCCACCAGCTGGGCCCAGCCTGTCAAATATTATAATTATAATATGTCATTTTGTAAGTTTGTAATAGACGAGGTAATCGTTTGCGCTCAAGATGGCTGCACCGTGTACTCATAGTGTTGTGTTCCTGCTGGTGAGTTGCCAAAGAGCTCAAAGAGGACCCAGTGTATTGACGATGAGGGACCTTCTTGTTCCTTTAGCCGTCAACACAGTGAATCCTCCTTTTTGTAAAGGGTCGGTAACGCGCATGTGACTCCTTTAGAGTTGCAGGCGTCCATAGGTTACGGTAGCTGCTTACCATCAGGCGGGCCGTATGCTTGTTTTCCACAGTCGTGGTATAAAAAAAAAACCGTCTCCAGAATTGTTTTTTATTTTTTGCTCATTTACGTAGTTCAGTGTGTAATATTGATAGCTTATTGTGCGGTGACCTAACGAACAAGTGTGCAGCTAATGAAAAATTAGTCCCAAAACGCGAGTAACCACCCTATAGTTGAACAAGCGGTTATCCGGGGTCCCGGCCGCCCACGTGTTTGTAAGGAGGCTATCACTTTACAATCAACAAGGCCTTAACCGAACAACGTTTGTTTTTATTTTATTGACGTGATAACGTCTTTAAAATCGTTTTAGTCGGGTGACATGTTCAGAAACTTGTGTCACACCAAAACCTCACGAGCGCGATCGCAGGTATAACGAGAGAGAGACGGACCGATCTCCCGTCTCATCTCGAGCGCTGCCAGTCATTCCGTGAAACTTGTCACGCGGAATCCTCACGAGCGGAGGCTGGTATAGCGTTCGAGTGAGTGGACCGATCTTCCGTCTCTCTCACTCTAGCGGCATACAAACGAATGGAGATTTTTTATAAAAATAAATAAAATCATAAGTGTACCTTGACATTGGCAGAATTCACCTCGCCAAGACCGGCAAGGAGTAAAACCCATTAAATAAAGAATAAAATTAAAAGTTTGTAATATGTGAAAGTTAAGACGAGAAAACTATTCTATTATTCAGAGCAATCGCGTAGTTTCAGTGTCCGCGAGGCAACCGGATGGCTCGCGGTAGTTAAGCTCCCTACGTGTTGTGGTTACCCTGTGCAACTCGAACTAACCCACGTTGGACTTTGCTTTTCGTCCCCCATTTCCAGTATGTATGTGTATACAGTATGTGATGAAGAACGAGCATGCAAAATTGCCATTCACACCGGCTGGTCGGCTATCGATCCGTCAGACTTGGAATCCGGACAAAAATGAGAGGGGAGAGATGAAAAACAAAATCCAACGTGGGTCAGTTCGGATTACACAGGTAGGTTCCACAACACGTAGGGAACTTAAATACCGCGAGACTGGAGGAGACTTACAGTCGTGGCCAGATAATTAAGGACAAGATTATTTTTGCCATACAACTGCATACAAATATGACATTTTAAATAACATTTTTATAAGTTCATACTATAATTAGGAACGATGTATGAAAATCGTTCCTAATTACAAAAAGTGTTGATTTGACCGTCTGTATTTTTTAAAGTTCAAATTTTATGGAAGATGTTTATGGCCCATATTAAGTATTGTTTAAACACGGATACGTCAGAATTTTTTAAAATATAAATAGCATAAGCAAAATTTATATTTTTATCAAATTTAAAATGTCATATTTGTATGCAGTTGTATGGCAAAAATAATCTTGTTCTTAATTATCTGGCCACGACTGTATGGAGCACTATCTCAAAGATGGCTCTTAGCAGACGACAGGCGGACTGCGTGACGTACACCATGTCAGCCATTAAGGCAAATGCTAGCTTTAACTGATGTATGCTTGTATGTACGTACCTCTATGGAGCACTATCTCAAAGATCGCCCTCAGCAGACGACAGGCTGTGTGACGTACACCATGTCAGCCATTAAGGCAAATCCTAGCTTTAATTGATGTATGCTTGTATGTACGTACCTCTATGGAGCACTATCTCAAAGATCGCCCTTAGCAGACGACAGGCTGACTGTGTGACGTACACAAAGTCAGCCATTAAGGCAAATCCTAGCTTTAATTGATGTATGCTTGTATGTACGTACCTCTATGGAGCACTATCTCAAAGATCGCCCTCAGCAGACGACAGGCTGACTGTGTGACGTACACCATGTCAGCCATTAAGGCAAATCCTAGCTTTAATTGATGTATGCTTGTATGTACGTACCTCTATGGAGCACTATCTCAAAGATCACCCTCAGCAGACGACAGGCGGACTGCGTGACGTACACCATGTCAGCCATTAAGGCAAATCCTAGGTTTAACTGATCTATGCTTGTATGTACGTACCTCTATGGAGCACTATCTCAAAGATCGCCCTCAGCAGACGACTGGCGGACTGCGTGACGTACACCATGTCAGCCATTAAGGCAAATCCTAGCTGTAACTGATGTATGCTTGTATGTACGTACCTCTATGGAGCACTATCTCAAAGATCGCCCTCAGCAGACGACAGGCGGACTGCGTGACGTACACCATGTCAGCCATTAAGGCAAATCCTAGCTGTAACTGATGTATGCATGTATGTACGTACCTCTATGGAGCACTATCTCAAAGATCGCCCTCAGCAGACGACAGGCAGACTGCGTGACGTACACCATGTCAGCCATTAAGGCAAATCCTAGGTTTAACTGATGTATGCTTGTATGTACGTACCTCTATGGAGCACTATCTCAAAGATCGCCCTCAGCCGACGACAGGCGGACTGCGTGGCGTACACCATGTCAGCCATTAAGGCAAATCCTAGGTTTAACTGATGTATGCTTGTATGTACGTACCTCTATGGAGCACTATCTCAAAGATCGCCCTCAGCAGACGACAGGCGGACTGCGTGACGTACACCATGTCAGCCATTAAGGCAAATCCTTCCAGCTTTAATTGGGATATGTATGCTTGAAGCAGCACATTCACTTTAGCTGACGGCTCTTCTATACTCTCCTTTATCGGGATTGGTACCTGAGGGCAAAATTACACAGTTAATTTAGATTCAAGATATTTATTCGTGACGTACACATAGACGGAGAGCTAGCCACGTCAGATATGACACAATAATGAGAGCGACGAAACCCCTCTAATAAATAATTAGATAATATCATTGCCACTTTCTGATGGGGGAAAGTAGTCCAAAACGACGTATGACGAATGTAATTCATAGTTTGTCGCCTACTGTTTCTGTTTCCGAAATAATACGCAATGTTTTTTATTCTAATGTTAAAATATAGGGCCTGTCCCTTATACCTGAGACAATTTGGCATTTTTACCTATTTTAGTATTACTATTTTCCAATTCAAAAATTTTGCTTGTCTCACTCTGACCTACACCCATTAAAAGCTGACAGATGCCTGGATCTAGCAATAAGCATAGTATAGCAATCGGACCAGACGGGTTTTGTTGCTCTCCTTATTATGTCATACCTGACGTGGCCAGCTCTTATTCCAACACAAAATCAGCGCTGGCTTTGGGGTCAGCATAATGCTGAGGCGGGTCCATTTCGTGGTAAACTGTGTATATTATGTTCTATATTTCTTGTTTTTATTTTTATTTTTTTATACTTTTGTATGCAATCACGAATAAAACGATTGATTCTGATTCAACAATATTACATAAAAATTCACAGACAAACAAAATAAAGACGTACCGATTGGTGTAGCTCCACGAAATGGACCCTGCTCAGCAAAATGATAGCTAGTATGTCAGCTAGCGCTCTTCCGTAGGGCCCACTTGGTGATGCCACGACAGATAACACAAACTAGAGCTTCCGATCAGCCTATTTTAAGTTCAAGATTCTAGCCCCTTATTTATAAATAGACCCCGTTATCTTGTCGCATAGATTTTGTTTTTCAGTAGAGCGTGAATGATTTTTTTATCGACTATCTAAATGTCGATACTGTATGTCACTGATAATTTCAAAGAGGTGTCACTAGGTACTCTTCTCGCCTCAATTAGTTAATTCATACTTTGTCTGTTTCTAACAAACACAACTGTCAAAGTGACAGATAAGGACAACATACAAGGTGTAAAAAAATTCTCGCGAAAAAAAAAATGGGTTTGTATGGTGGGTTAGGGTCAAGTATGAGATCAGAAGTGGGATACTTAGATAAAACTCACCCTTTCCATCAATTTATGTAACTCCAGCTTCTCTTCCTCTCGCACAGTGATATTCCTGAACTCAGCCGACAGAGAGAAGACTGAAGAGCTCAATCTCTCCTAACGTCGGTTTGAGGAGTTGGTTGTATGACTGCAAGGTCTCGTATGAGAGATCAAAAGTGGAATACATAGAGAAAACTCACCCTTTCCATCAATTTACGTAACTACAGCTTCTCTTCCTCTCGCACAGTGATATTCCTGAACTCAGCCGACAGATAGAAGACTCTGAAGAGCTCAATCTCTCCTAGCATCGGTTTCGGCAGCTATTTGTATAACTACATTGATCTACTATGTAAAGTATGAGATCAGAAGTGGGATACTTAGAGAAAACTCACCCTTTCCATCAATTTATGTAACTCCAGCTTCTCTTCCTCTCGCACAGTGATATTCCTGAACTCAGCCGACAGATAGAAGACTCTGAAGAGCTCAATCTCTCCTAGCATCGGTTTCGGCAGCTATTTGTATAACTACATTGATCTACTATGTAAAGTATGAGATCAGAAGTGGGATACTTAGAGAAAACTCACCCTTTCCATCAATTTATGTAACTCCAGCTTCTCTTCCTCTCGCACAGTGATATTCTTGAACTCGGCCGACAGAGAGAAGACTCTGAAGAGCTCAATCTCTCCTAGCATCGGTTTCAGCAGCTAGTTGTATAACTACATTGATCTACTATGTAAAGTACGAGATCAGAAGCGCGATACATAGAGAAAACTCACCCTTTCCATCAATTTATGTAACTCCAGCTTCTCTTCCTCTCGCACAGTGATATTCCTGAACTCGGCCGACAGAGAGAAGACTCTGAAGAGCTCAATCTCTCCCAACGTGGGTTTGAGGAGCTGGTTGTACGACTGCATGGTCTCGTATGTGCAGTAGAAGTGGGACGCGATACGGCCGAGCTCCGTGGGTTGGAAGTGGCCGGATTTGCGCTCGTACTTTATCAGGCCGGCTCTGGGAACATAAAGGAATTACTTATGACACAACACAATAGCACAAGGCGGACACGTCATACTACAAAACTCGATTGAGTGCCTTTGCGTGCACGGCATATCTGTACACGTTTCAATGTGTGCGTGCGTTTAGGACGCTGCTTCCGCTGTCTTAAATGACGTTTGACAATACATCGCCATTTTGTTTTTTATCGATGCGCTGCCAACCTGACGGATTAGCCTACTAGTTCTCTACCAATCGGCCGCTGCGGGGTGAGGTAATTCCGTTCGGGGCGGGGCGTGCCGTGGCCATTCTGTACGAAATACTTTTACTTATTCTGTGACAATAGGAGAAAAAATGGCACAGATACTGAATATCCACAATTAAATTAAATTAGGCTTGCAGTAGTGCGCCACGGACCGGTACGAATAGCTGCTCTTCTAGCTAGCTATCCGTTCTTCTTCTGCGATAGTTTTTCGTGCTTGAAGATGGGGAATTAGGCTATAAACATATCGCGTCAAAAGTACATACTTGTCAGTTGTTAATAGAATTTATTTCTAAATGTTTTCTATGGTAGTAACGCCTTATTAACAACCGACATATACCTTCAACTTGAAAACGTCTCAAGTATTTATTAAAATAATTAGATTTGTTCTCTAGTAGTAATAGTACATTATTGCCGAGGAGGCGAAGTGGCCCTTCGCGCCGAGTCCTATATAGTGCTTTTTTCAAAAATGATGCAAAACAGCCAAATACCAGCACGATGGTGAACAAAAAAACAATATTGACATAGATAGTGTATCTCAGAATAACCTCTAGGTTAACAGGATAACCGCCCCCGCGAACATAGAATTTCGATTCGTATCATATATCTCCATCTCTATCACCATTTTGAGTGACAGAGACAGATATAGTCGAAACTTCAATTTTCTATGTTCGCGGTACACGCTAAGCTTTGCTTTATATATACACATATATTTTTTATTTAAAAAAATTGGAAGTGTATTTTTCTTCCGAAATTAGCGCAAGCTATTTGAGATAACTAAAAAGTCGCGGTACCAACATTATAAATAATAGATACAGATGTTGTGTTTCGGCTGTTTAGGACCTTTGCCTTAATGTTTGTATGGCAGTTGAACTTTTTAAAAAGTTTGTACCACGATAAAAATGGAATTTGTATCCAACATTTTTGTCACGAAATCGAGCCTGCAATTTCTGTAACTTTTAAAATTTTTGTTTGACCATAAACTAGGCACTTCGTCGCCTCATTTTAAACCGTGAAAGTGAACCTTGCTGGACATTTTTGAAAAAAATACTTACTTATCCAATAAACTGGCAGCAGTGTGTATCAGATCAGCTCTGTGCAACTCCAGGAGATTATCCTCTTGCATCTTCTCCGGTGTGATGCCGTAAAGCGCCGGCTGCCGCAGCATCCTGATGTACAGGTACGTGTATCCTGTAGAAAATAGATATAGATAGAAAGATATGGCCCCTCAAAAATTCAAAACGCTTCAATGTATTTGTGAGAGTATGTATAAGCACCACCAAGACTCCTAACGCATGTGTGCGTGCTGAGACAGCTGTATATCAATAATTTTAAACAATAATAATTTTAAACAAAAAAGAACCGACTTCACTAAGCATCCACCTTTTCAACACCAAATGCTCGATCTGCTGTAAAAAATACTCAAATCACCATAGGTGTGCCTATAATAGTTGAAGAGTTCCCTCGATTTCTCCAGGATCCCATCATCAGATCCTAACATGGTTACAATGGGACCAACTGTGAAGTATACGCTTTTAAACAAAAAAAGAATTTTCCAAATCGGTCCAGCCGTCTTCGAATAATCGGTGAACATACATAAAAAAAAAAAAAAAAAAAATAGCAAAAACAAAGATTCCGACGAATTGATAACCTCCTCCTTCGAAATCTTGAAGTCGGTTGAAAAAGAACCGACTTCACTTAGCATCCACCTTTCCAAAAGGAAATGCTCAAGCTGCTGTAAAACATACTCAAATCACTATAAGTGTGCCTATAATAGTTGAAGAGTTCCCTCGATTTCTCTAGGATCCCATCATCAGATCCTGACCTGGTTACAATGGGACCAACTGTGAAGTATACTCATTCAAACAAAAAAAGAATATTCGAAATCGGTCCAGCCGTCTTCGAATAATCGCTGAACATACATAAAAAAAAAAAAAAAAAAACAAGCAAAAACAAAGATCCCGACGAATTGATAACCTCCTCCTTCGAAATCTTGAAGTCGGTTGAAAACAAAACGCTCTTTCGTAAGGATGTGGATGTGACTAAACACATTGAAATAGTAATTTGGAGTGTCGGGACATGTTATCGCAGTTTATCTCTACTGTGTTTTGTATTTAAGTACCCTTTGAATACACCTAAATAGTAAATAAATATTATACGACAATCTTACACAAATCGACCTAGGCCCACGGTAAGCTCAATAAGGCTTGTGTTATGGGTACTAGACGACGATATATATAATAGATAAATATGGATAAATACTTAAATACATAGAAAACATCCATAACTCAGGAACAAATATCTGTGATCAACACACAAATAAATGCCCTGACCAGGATTCGAACCCGGGACCTCCTGCTTCGTAGGCAGGGTTACTACCGACTGGGCTAGGAGGCCGTTAACACACCTAATACTATTTTATGCAATTCTGACATAATAAAGAGATTTTCAGTCGCGTACCGTGTTTAGAAGAAGCTTGCGGAGTGGCCTAAGTAAGGTACGAGATTAAAAAGCTTAATTGTATCACTATTGTATACAATACTTTTTTTACGAGTGCTCAAAATAGGCAAGCCGGTAAGAATTAATTTCGACGAATGGCTTACAATGCAAATTAGTTCCCTCAATACAATTTAGTAACTTGGATTTCCCGTTGGATCGTACCGGCGGTCGGGAAGGAGGGCGGTCCTCCTCCCCGACCATTGTATAATATTGTATGAAAATCCATTTCAGCATTCGCGAGAATCCTAAAATTTGCGACCATGAAATCTTTATCGAAAAGTATGAGCTAGTAGTTCGGTTTACAAAGTCTCAATTCAAGCATTATAGTCGACGAGTAGAAAAATAGTTTTTTCAACCGACTTCAAGATTTCGAAGGAGATGGTTATCAATTCGTCGGGATCTTTGTTTTTGCTATTTATTTTTTATGTATGTTCACCGATTATTCGAAGACGGCTGGACCGATTTGAAAAATTCTTTTTTCGTTTGAAAGAGTATACTTCACAGTTGGTCCCATTGTAACCAGGTCAGGATCTGATGATGGGATCCTGGAGAAATCGAGGGAACTCTTCAACTATTATAGGCACACCTCTATAGGTGTCTTAAATCACTATTGATTTGAGTATTTTTTACAGCAGCTCGAGCATTTGCTTTTGGAAAGGTGGATGTTTAGTGAAGTCGGTTCTTTTTTGTTCAAAATTATTAATACAATTGCTCAAATAGTTTAGTTTATGTAGCTGCAAATCGTGCGTAAAGTTTGATTTTATGCACTAGTGCTAAAAAGTAATCTGATCTGCAAATCGTGCGTAAAGTTTGATTTTACGCACGATTTGCGATCAGAATTTTAAATAAATGAGTATTATGCGAGACCCGCTTATAAATGACCCACCTGAACCAGAACTATGCGATTATATAATTATGCGAGACCCAATAGTATTACTTGAACAACGCGCGATCGAATGAAGCTGTCTTTCGTACACCGCCCTGCCCCACATAGACTGATATTTCTTATGTGTATTTATGTCTTTATTTGTACTCGCTTTTATATTTATTTGTTTGTTCGTTTGTTTGTCTGGTAAATAAATAAAGATGACCCGTCTTTCGTACACTGACAGAATATTAATGTAATTTTATTTCATTGTAGTTTTTTCGCAATTGTATTAAAAAACGTTGTTCGACACACGTGCGGAAGTGTCATTTTCACTCGTCCCGAGTCTTGACCCTCGCTTGTCGGCTCGGGTCAAGTAACCTCGGTACTCGTGCAAACTGACATACTTCTCGCACTTGTATCGAAAACTATCCAAACTGTCCAAAGCTATCACCTTCCTGGCTTATTATTAATGATTACACGGATGACCTTGGGAGCTTCGATTGTACATCGACAAAAATGGAATTAGTATGCAACATTCTTGGCGCGAAATCGAGCCTGCAATGTTTATAACTTTTTAATTTTTGACTGGCCATAAACTAGACACTTCGCCACCTATTTTTTTACCGGAAAAGTCAACCCTGCGGAACATTTTTAACAAAATGAACTTACCGAGCCAAGTGACAGCATCTCGGACGCTCTGTACTGAACCCAGTACTATCTCAGCGTTGAGCATGTCGGGCAGTTTACCGACCAACTGTGATTCGATGGGCAGCTGTTGGTTGAGTAGTGATAGGTAGTATTGCAGCTCCGAGTGGTTTGTAATGAGGATGCCTGTAAAAAAACGTTATCAGTTACAAAAACTAAAGAGGGTAGAGAAATAATAGACCTATAGAATTATTATTATTTAACGACCTCCTAGCCCAGTCGGTAGTGACCCTGCCTATGAAGCAGGAGGTCCCGGGGTCGAATCCTGGTCAGGGCATTTATTTGTGTTTATCACGGATATTTGTTCCTGAGTTATGGATGTTTTCAACCGACTTCAAGATTTCGAAGGAGGAGGTTATCAATTCGTCGGGATCTTTGTTTTTGCTATTTTTTGACGTGATAACGTCTTTAAAATCGTTTTAGTCGGGTGACATGTTCAGAAACTTGTGTCACACCAAAACCTCACGAGCGCGATCGCAGGTATAACGAGAGAGAGACGGACCGATCTCCCGTCTCATCTCGAGCGCTGCCAGTCATTCCGTGAAACTTGTCACGCGGAATCCTCACGAGCGGTTAGACGTTATCACGTAAACATCTCGATCGTAAACCTACTTTACAAACAACCAATTTTTGACGTGATAACGTCTTTAAAATCGTTTTAGTCGGGTGACATGTTCAGAAACTTGTGTCACACCAAAACCTCACGAGCGCGATCGCAGGTATAACGAGAGAGAGACGGACCGATCTCCCGTCTCATCTCGAGCGCTGCCAGTCATTCCGTGAAACTTGTCACGCGGAATCCTCACGAGCGGTTAGACGTTATCACGTAAACATCTCGATCGTAAACCTACTTTACAAACAGCCAATTTTTGACGTGATAACGTCTTTAAAATCGTTTTAGTCGGGTGACATGTTCAGAAACTTGTGTCACACCAAAACCTCACGAGCGCGATCGCAGGTATAACGAGAGAGAGACGGACCGATCTCCCGTCTCATCTCGAGCGCTGCCAGTCATTCCGTGAAACTTGTCACGCGGAATCCTCACGAGCGGTTAGACGTTATCACGTAAACATCTCGATCGTAAACCTACTTTACAAACAACCAATTTTTTTTTTTTTTTTATGTATGTTCACCGATTATTCGAAGACGGCTGGACCGATTTGGAAAACTCTTTTTTTGTTTGAAAGCGTATACTTCACAGTTGGTCCCATTGTAACCATGTCAGGATCTGATGATGGGATCCTGGAGAAATCGAGGGAACTCTTCAACTATTATAGGCACACCTATGGTGATTTGAGTATTTTTTACAGCAGATCGAGCATTTGGTGTTGGAAAGGTGGATGCTTAGTGAAGTCGGTTCTTTTTTGTTTAAAATTATTTATGTATTTATCTATACCTATCTATTATATATATCGTCGCCTAGTACCCACAACACAAGCCTCATTGAGCTTACTGTGGGACTAGGTTGATTTGTGTAAGATTGTCCGATAATATTGATTTTATTTATTTATAGAAGAGAAACGTCAATGAGGAACGCGTGCCGTCACGAAGTCATAAAAGCACTTTACAACCGACTTCAAGATTTCGAAGGAGGAGGTTCACAATTGGTCGGGATCTTTGTTTTTGCTTTTTTTTAACAGTAGCTCGGGCATTTCCTTTTGGAAAGGTGGAGTCTAAGTGAAGTCGGTTCTTTTTTGTTTAAATTTATATGGTTATTGAATTAGAGGAATGACTCAATGACTGTTTTGGTTTCATAAGCTTGGTAGGTACGGTCATGTCTGAAAATATGGGTACATTTAATATGACAAAAACATGTAGCCACAACTCTATTACCAAGGCGTAAAGTCTTGGATACATGTTTTTGTCACATTAAATGTATCCATATTTTCAGACGTGACCGTAATGTTATCCAAGTTACGTATAGACGAAGAGCTAGCCACGTCAGATATGACACAATAATGACACAATAACTACTACAATGTCGTTTATAGTACATCCGGACCCAGTGTGTTGACGATGAGGGACCCTCTTGTTCCTTTAGCCGTCAACAGTCAATCCTCCTTTTTGTAAAGGGTCGGTAACGCGCATGTGACTCCTGTGGAGTTACAGGCGTCCATAGGTTACGGTAGCTGCTTACCATCAGGCAGGCCGTATGCTTGTTTGCCACGGTCGTAGTATTAAAAAAAAAAATTAACATTTAGAGGACACAGTTCAGATAGGAAAGCATATCAATCGTTTTGTGAAGCAATCAGATTTGGATTTTATTATTATTATTTTATTTTATTTTTACTAAACAATACGTACATTGTATGTCTCTCAAGCTGTTTTGATATGTCTTCTTATAGAACTACGCATTGTTGTGTATCTTTAAGATATAATATTACTGTATTACTGTTTTGAAAAAATAAGTCCCGCCGAGTTTCTTGCCGGTCATAATACTTCTCGGGTCAGAGGTGTAGGGTTAGAACCGGTGGTAGATTTTTTTTCTTTGACGTTCATAAGTGCATTGTAATGTGCCTAAATTGAAGAATAAATATATTTTATCTTTATCTTTTTTTTTAGAATGAAGAAACACCTCTCGTTATTTTGCTATACTATGCTTATTTCTAGATCCGAGCATCTGGCAGCTGTAAAGTGGTGGAGGTCAAAGAATGCAAACCACCTAATAATTCAAATCCTATAATTCTGGTTTTGATGCAGTATTATGAGAAATTACTTAATAATTAGATTATATCATTGCCAAAACTTTCTGAATGGGGGAAAGTAGTCCAAAACGACGTATACTGTAATTCATAGTTTGTCGCCTACTGTGTCTGTTTCCGAAATAATACGCAATGTTTTTTGTTCTAATATTAAAATATAGGCCCTGTCCTTTATAACTGAGACAACTTCGGCAGTTTTCACCTATTTTACTCTGTCACTCTGACCTCCACCCATCAAAAGCTGCCAGATGCCCGGATCTAGCAATAAGGATAGTGTTGCAATCTTACTAGTCGGGTTTCATTTCTCTTATTATTGTGTCATATCTGACGTGGCCAGCTCTTAGTCCACCAGGTATGCAAAATCTTAGCTCAATCGAGCATCAGGAAAGAGGAAAAAGAATACCTTCTCCTTTGGTATCATACTGCGGTCTCCCAGCTCTGCCCAGCATTTGCAGCACATCCAGGGCCCCAAGCTCGCTCCAGCGCCCTTTTTCCGGGGAGTACACCTGGGTGCCTTTTACTATGACCGTGTGAGCCGGCAGGTTCACACCCCAGGCGAGGGTCGCTGTGGAGACTAGGACCTGAAGGAATTAGGATAAATTAAGTACGAAAACAACCAATAGGCTACTTTCCTATGAAGTCAAATCAGCTACTCTTTAGGAAACGTCAAAACGATTTGGCACTATGGAGTTTATATGGGAGACTAATATTGTGACGTCACAATACTACATTTACCATAGTAAATACATATCACTACGTAGTATAAAACAAAGTCGCTTTCCGCTGTTTGTCCCTATGTATGCTTAGATCTTTAAAACTAAGCAACGGATTTTGATGATTCAAGAGGAATGTTTATATGTATAATACATGCATAATATAGTAGAGAAACACTGATAATTTTGGAGGTTTCTAATGTGATGTCGTAAATAACCCCATTTTTTGCGCTTACACTCTAAACGCTGGCTGAGCCCTAAGAGATAGATCAAAACAAAATAATGTACTACAGTATTGTACATCTAAAAAGGTCTTTATAAAAGTTTAAACCATTATAAAATCATTTAAAGCGCAAACACATGTTTCACCAGGATATTTCAGAGTATTTTTGAAATTCTGATTTTATGAATGCAACAAAACAATTGAGTTTATGTATTGTAAAGTACCCAATTGGTCGACCTAGATGTTAGCAGAAAGATATATTAATTAATAATGTATATTAACGGCCTCCTAGCCCAGTCCGTAGTGACCCTGCCTACAAAGCAGGAGGTCCCGGGTTCGAATCCTGGTCAGGGCATTTATTTGTGTGTTTAATACAGATATTTGTTCCTGAGTTATGGGTGTTTTCTATGTATTTAAGTATTCATATTTATCTATTATATATATCGTCGTCTAGTACCCATAACACAAGCCTTACTGTGGGCCTAGGTCGATTTGTGTAAGATTGTCCTATAATATTTATTTATTTACTTATATTTCTGTTAATAAACTTACAAAAGCAAATAGCACTGGTAGCCTAATGGTAAGACGTCCGACTTTCAATCTGGAGGTTTCGGGTTAAAACCCGGGCTCATGCCACTGAGCTTTTCAGAACTTACGAGTATGTAAGAAATATCATTTGATATTTACCTGTCGCTTTTCGGCGAAGGAAAACATCGTGAGGGAACCGGTTCTAAACCAGGGGGGCTTCACAATGTCTCTTTTCATCGTACCCGTTTTTGCCGTTGAGCTTACCGCATATGAGGGCTAATGAGGGAAGGGTTGGTACATCACTTATCAGTATCACCTTATGGGTGCGTTCGAAAATAGTATCAATTCAACCAGTGTTAATGATATGCGTATGACATATCTCAAACACGGCACAAATACAGTGTGGAAAGATAAGTCGGGCCCTGGAGGGAAACTACCTTAAAACCTTGAGATAGCTCAATTCGCTGAAAGGAAACATTCTTTTATTTTTCCTAAAAACTAAAACTGCATTCACAGTCTTTTTTCTTAATTTTCACTTTTTTCCATACTAATTGTATGAAAAATATCTTTATTATTATTTATGGGTTCTCTTGTGCCCTAAACTTGGTTGGCATCAATTGTCATAAAAATTATTTATGGCAAAAATTACAAAATAAATAGTTTTTTTTGTAAACTGTACTCTTTTCCAAAAATTTGTAAATGCAGTTATGTCCCTTTAAAAAAATAAGGTTTCCTTTCAGTGAATTGAGCTATCTCAACGTTTTAAGCTTGTTTCCCTCCAGGGCCCGACTTATCTTTCCACACTGTATATGCACGTTGAAAACCCTCTTTTATTTTTTTATGCACATGACAGCTAACGGTTTCGTCTCCAGCTAAATGTCAATTTCAGGAATTTTCTGTACTTGTACTATTAATTTATTCTGTGCATAAATCAAAAAAACCGGCCAAGTGCGAGTCGGACTCGCTCACGAGGGAATCCGTAACATCTAAATATATAAAAGAAGAAACTGACTGACTGACTGACTGACTGACATATCAACGCACAGCCCAAACCGCTGGTTCTAGAGATTCCAAATTTAGCACGTAGGTTCCTTATAAGGTCTAGGGATGCACTAAGAAAGGATTTTTCAAAATTCACCCTCTAAGGGGGTAAAATGGGGGTCCAAAGTTTGTATGGCGAATCAAGTTTTGTTAGATTATTTTATTCGAAACTTTACAGGATTATTCCTAACGATAAATGAGTAAACACGTGTTTCAGGTTTTTTGAAAATTCAACCCCTAAAAGGGCCAAATGTGGTCACAAAGTCTGAAAATCAACATGGGTATCGTATCCTTTTTGAGTACTTATAGTACGCGGGCGAAGCCGCGGGAAAAGGCTAGTTATCTATAAAAACGGCAAAAAAATCATGTCTGTTGTATGGGAGCCCCCTTAAATATTTATTTTATTGTGTTTTTTAGTAATTGTTGTTATAGCAGCAACAGAAATACATCATCTGTGAAAATTTCAACTGTTCATGAGATACAACCTGGTGACCAAGGATGATATAGACATGGATGGACAATATCCATATAAAATCGCGTTCCCTTATTTCAGGTTAAAGCACTAGCGTCATCTATCGGTCACACCAGACACTAGATCCTAGTTTCTAATACTTTGTTCGACGCTTAGTAACGAAAACAGACGTATAGCCTGTAGGTTCGAGGAACGCGATTTTGTATAGGCATCAAGGATGATTAAGACATGGATATGCCTATACAAAATCGCGTTCAGGCTATACGTCTGTTTTCGGTACTAAGTGCCACAGCGCCATCTGTCGAGTCTGGAGTCGAGTTATTCTGTCAGCGTTAAGCGCCGAACCAAGTATTAAAAACTAGGATTTAGTGTCTGGTGCTTTAACCTGAAATAAGGGAACGCGATTTTGCATGGATATTGTCCATCCATGTCTATATCATCCTTGCTGGTGACTTACGGACAGCGGAGTCTTAGTAATAGGGTCCCGTTTAGCCCTTTGGGTACGAAACCCTACAAAGGCCCTAGTTGCCCCTCAGGGTTGTAAGTAGGGTTGCCAACTGTGATTCAGAGATTCGCGGTACAGAAATGTAAGAACAATATTAAAGTGTCTCAACCTGTAATAAACCTGTAATCATAATTTTCAATGAACAACATTCATTTTAACAATCAAATTCGTGTCCTATCCTATTATAACAAAGTAGGTAAGTAGCTAAGTACTGTCGAGCGAGCGAGCGTAGGCGCTAGCGCGCGTTACTCGCGGTACATTCAAGTAAAATTAAACGCTTTAAAATTATTGTAACATGCAAATCAACGCTCGTTTTGGTGCTGATAATCTAGTCTAGTCTGAAAACGGGACAATCGGCGTCCCGCGTGCACCCCTTCCGGGACGCACGCTCTAGGGCCCCAGAAACGGGACGTCCCGCATATAGCGGGACGGTTGGCAACCCTAGTTGTAAGGTCAATCGCTTTCATAAACACTAGTGCCAACGCCAATACGTAGGATTGGGTTGCCAAGCGGACCCAGGATCAATTAGCAAAAGCTAGGACAAACGCTAGTAGGATGATTATGGCGAGTGTATTAGTCCCATACCTGTATATGTCTGTCGGCGAACAGATCCTCGACCAGCGTGCGGTCCACGCGACTCATGCCGGCGTGATGGATCGCGAAGCCATACGGAAGCAGCTCCCGCAGCTCAGGGTTCTTTACTTGGTCCGCTTCAGTTCGGAGCACCTCTGTGCTGGCCGAGCCTTCTCTGTTAAAATAAAACAGTAGTTTACGTAACTGTTACGTAATAAGGCCTAATTACGTACAGTTATATACACTGCTTTATTACACGCATATTATTTATCCTAAATGCCGTGTTCCGAAACCATAGAATGGCCGCCATTGCACCACTCACTAGCTCGGAAAGCCCTTTTTTATTCTTTAAAACAGATAGCAAAACTGCATTTTATTCAGTGCAAAGAATATTTGAAATTCGAACGCGTTATTAATAGTACATTACTTACCTAGGGCTGTAAAAAAAAGAAAGCCCGAAATCGCAGGTATTTGGGACCCGAGCCGCAGGCGAGGGTTGTAAATATGCGATAGAGGGCTTTCTTTTTTACTGCCCGTGGTGAGTACACAATTTTACGTCCCCACCTGGCCATAATGCGAGTTTTACCGTAAGCGTAGCGAGCGGTAAAACTCACATTATGGCCAGGTGTGACGTAAACTTTGTTAGAGTAACTTTATTAAACATAAAATGTAAAGGCCACTCCAGACAGGACAAAAAAATATTTTTTTATTTTTGTTTGTTATTTTATTTATGGATTTTACATATTCCAGTTGTTTTTGTATTAGTGGTAGCCGTATGATTAAAAAAACCGCAAATCGATCTACAGTTTAGCCGTTTGGCACACGCATACTAGAGGTCAAAACACATTTTTTGACTTCGCGATGCTTAGGAGTAAGGGAATTTTTTTTAAGAACTGCGGGTCAAAAAATGTGTTTTGACCTCTAGTATGCGTGTGCCAAACGGCTAAACTGTAGATCGATTTGCGGTTTTTCTTTGAAATTGGGCTTGTACGGCTACCACTATATGGAGCGTCGGCCGGCTGGGATGATGACCCATTAAAAAAAATTTTTTTTTTTCGGATCTAAATAATTTTTCTTCTACTTTTTATTAGTCGCAATACGATAACAATTATGCCAGGCCTCTGAATCATGCCCGCGCGAGTGATTTATATAACTTATATACCTACGTTTTGCGCGTCCGCCGGCGAAGCTAGTCAGTGGGTTACCAACGCGCTCACTGAACGCACGTCGTACCGCGCGCGACGCTACTCGGAACTCGGAACAATGTCATCACGAAAATTTTTTATTTATTGCGATGTGGATAGATGTAAAAAATACCAAAGCTAATAAAAATAAGCAAAGCTTAAAATAAGCTTATCGTATCTTAGACTATTAACGAAATACAAATCTCTCAAATAACTATGATGATATTGCTAAAAGGCGATTCGAATAAGATTGAGATAGCAGTCAATAGGCGCGGATACAGGGGGGGGGGCAAAAGGGGCAATTGCCCCCCCCCCCCCCCCCCCCCCTGAAACGCAAACCTTGTATACTACGGGGCCCATAGGTGCGGACCGCGAGATTTTTTGTGAAGGAAAGTGCCCCCCCTGAACAAAATCCTGGAAAGTGCCCCCCCTGAACAAAATTCTGGAAAGTGCCCCCCCCCCCCCCCTGAACGAAATCCTGGATCCGCGCCTGGCTGTCAATCCATATTAATCTTGACAGTGTGTGGCAAATCTGTCAACATTAATCATACTCTCATCGCGGCAACAAAATATCAATCAATATTACTCATGTCATGTAACTATAATTGTTATGCCCCATGCGAACCACTTAAACACTGAATCAATGCAATCTGGCAAACCATTTCTGTCAGTAGAAAAATGCGGCAAATTCAAAATACGTACATGTGGCAACCCTTTGTGATGAGATACCATATTCGTAACGAACATTTCAATTCACATTTCTTATACATTGAATTTGTTTCTAGTGTCTTTCACTCTCTCATCTTAAGCGCGAGTGAGACAGAACTCCTGCAACGTTCTAAATTGAATTTAAATTCGTTTTCAAGGCATATGTCAATTGCCTCAAACAGATTATCTGTTTCAGTTGATGACAGATCCGACAAAATATATCCGTCTCCTTTTTACACACAGTACATGTCACCTAATGAAAAGGGGCGGAAACACCAACTAAAATTAAAAACATAGAATTTGATGATCATTGATGCTTTTTTCACTGATTCTTAGTGTTCTCATACTTTTGTTCGCTGTACATTGCTACTGCGTTCGTTGGCTGGCCAGACTATATTTCCTTAACTATAAAACTTTTCCAAGCATAGGCGACCCTAGCGATTGTGCGGGTGCGCGGGAGATGCGGGGTGCCGCGCGTTGAAGGCCGCTCCATTGTATTATTGCGTAGGTACGTAAACCGTAGGTATTTGCTTTTTCTATGAGTGATTCATATCTGTTCGTAAGAACTATTATATAATCTGTGCCGCGAGCATTATGGGCACCTTTGGACCGGAAGCGACAAGGAGCGGCTATGACTATTTACTAGGTGTAATTATTTGTAAAACTAGTTTAGTATTAATCAAATTTTTAACGTAATAAAATAAATAAATAAATAATTTTGAACAAAAAAGAACCGACTTCACTTAACCTCCACCTTTCGAAAAGCAAATGCTCAAGCTGCTGTAAAAAATACTCAAATCACTATAGGTGTGCCTATAATAGTTGAAGAGTTCCCTCGATTCCTCTAGGATCCCGTCGTCAGATCCTGACCTGGTTACAGTGGGACCAACTGTGAAGTATACTCTTTAAAACAAAAAAAGAATTTTCCAAATTGGTCCATCCGTCTTCGAATAATCGGTGAAGATACATAAAAAAAAACAACGAACACGTTCCGACGAATTGATAACCTCCTCCTTCGAAATCTTGAAGTCGGTTGATAAATATTATCATTTCAAATAAAATAAGTAAGATTTGATGGTAAAAAATAAATCAAGAATTGCCATGTTATGCGATTTTACCTAAGGAACTGTCCAAGCGTGTCCTTCTCCAAGCACATGTCTCGAATAGCCCTCGCAGTCTTGCCGGTCTCTTTCCGGGAATGTACAAACACGAGAATCTGAAAAAAGAACACATGGTTAAATTTGCTATTGGCTAACTCCAAAGTTATATAAGGTTAAGTAATGATTCTACTGAAAATATATCGTAATTCATGTCAATTAACACTATAATTTTTAAGAAAAAAAACCGACTTCAATGGGGGTAGCCGGTGAAGGATTATTGTAGACTAGCTTTTGCCCGCGGCTTCGCTCGCGTTAAATTCGGGGTAACACGGTGTGTTTTAGTCACAAATAGTCCGCATACCAATTTTTAGCTTTCTACCTTGAAAATTGCGGAATGCTCCGTACAAACTTCCACCCCCCAGTTTAGGGAAGTGGGGGGTTAGAAAGAGACAAAAAGTAGCCTATGTCACTCTCCATCCCTTCAACTATCTCCACTTAAAAAATCACGTCAATTCGTCGCCCCGTTTTGCCGTGAAAGACGGACAAACAAACACACTTTCCCATTTATAATATTAGTATGGATGGTGCACTTAGATTCCATTCAATGAAATAACTTGCTTAACAAACGCAGCGGAGAGGACAAATCACCAAACGTGAACTATGCGTCGTTGAAGAGTTCCGTTCTGATCATCATTAGCAGTTCCACTTCATTAAATGTCACTCTTTTGAATGAAAATACTTGATATGTTGATAAAAATACAAAAGTCACTTTATGTATGCCTTTAAGATTTGAGGAATTCCCTCGATTCCTCATGGAACTCATCATCAGAACTTGAGCTTGACGAAAATTGGTCCTGACAATCTAACTTGCTTAACAAACACAGCGAAGAGGACGAATCGCCAAACGTGAACTATGCGTCGTTGAAGAGTTCCGTTCTGTTCATCATCAGCAGTTCCACTTCATCAAATGTCACTCTTTTGAATGAAAATGCTTAATTTGTTGATAAAATGACAAAAATCACTATGTGCCTTAAGATTTGAGGAGTTCCCTCGATTCTTCATGGATCCCATCATCAGAACTGCGTTTTGACAAAAACGGGACCAATCTGTATATATATATACTTACAATCAAAAAAAAAATTTTCAAAATCGGTTCAGACATGACGGAGTTAACATACACGTTAATTGAGAACCTCCTCTTTTGAAATCTTGAAGTCGGTTAAAAATAGAGAAAAATACCTGATTTCTGCCGGCATGTTCCATCGTCTTCTCGTAAACGATGTCGTTCATCACTTGGAAACGTTTCAGGGCTTTCTTTTCTGTCACACCGATGTATTGCTGCTCCAACGCCACAGGCCTGTACACAGGAATAACAATTATCGAACGAGCGGAGCGGTAAGCGAAGTGAAGTTCTTACAAACAACTTCGGCTACTGAGACGCGAGCATTTCGATGGCTTTTTGATTTTGAGGGTTTGTTCCGCGATAACTTTAGTAACGTTTTATTGATCTTTATGAAATTTGTTGGGGTTGTAGCAGAGATACATATAATTGAGAGTTCGTATATGAGCAGGATCGATCAAGGGGTTGTGAAGCTAAAAGACGAAGAAAAATTCTCCGAAAGAGCTCAAAGAGGACCCAGTGGGTTGACGATGAGGGACCTTCTTGTTCCTTTAACCGTCAACACAGTGAATCTTCCTTTTTGTAAAGGGTCGGCAACGCGCATGTGACTCCTTTGGAGTTGCAGGCGTCCATAGGTTACGGTAGCTGCTTACCATCAGGCGGGCCGTATGCTTGTTTGCCACCGTCGTGGTATTAAAAAAAAAATGTTCAAAGGGCCTTGTTATATTGGTCATCTCGTTTGCAAGTAAATCGCAATTTCTCAGTTCGAGGCAGACTACTAGTTAATTTAAATATCAATGCATGAATTAAATATAGCGTTGTGAAAAATAAATAAAAAACGTTGCTGAAAAAAATACAAAAAGTGATGGCAGCGGTGGGATTCGAACCCACGCCTCCGAAGAGACTGGTGCCTTAAACCAGCGCCTTAGACCGCTCGGCCACGCTACCGATGGCGAACCGAACGAAATTAGCTGTCGCCCGTTACGAGTACTTCCTAAAGATTCCAGATATAAATAGTAAATGCATAAGATAAATATAGGTATAATTTGCGTATGAACGAGATAAATCGGCTGAATGTCGCCAAGAAGTAAGCAAGAACGCCACGACTTTATAACTCGCAATAGTTAACCTTATCAGAAGGACTGAAGGTGCATTTTTAACTGCACGCGTTGTATTGCGTAGCGGTCATTGGCATCCGGCCAAGTGCGAGTTGGACTCGCGCACGAAATGTTCCGTTCCATTATCTATAAAAACGGCAAAAAATCATGTCTGTTGTATGGCAACCTTAATGGTCTAAGAGCTGGCCACGTCAGATATGACACAATAATGAGAGCCAAAAACCCATGTAGTAAGATTGCAATACTATACTATCCTTATTGCTAGATCCGGGCATCTGGCAGCTTTTAATGGGTGGATGTCAGAGTGACAGACTAGCAAAGTTTTTGAATTGGAAAATAGTAATACCAAAATAGGTAAAAACGGCCGAAGTTATCTCATTTATAGAGGATGATGCCTATATTTTATAAAGACGTAAAAAATACTCTTTTCAAGGCATTCTGCCAATCGTTTTATACCTGCAGCCTGTGGGCCAGCTATACTCAGCGAGCGTACAACGCCCTAAGGGTACAGTATAACAACGTTTTCAGGATGCTGATGGGACTGCCACGTCACTGTAGTGCATCCGGAATGTTTGCGGAGGCGCACACGGACGATATTTACGCGATTATACGCAACAGATCGGCGTCGCTTGTGCGGAGAGTGAGTGGCAGTTGCAATAGTATCCTGAAAACGTTGGCAGGTAGGTTTGATGCACCATTACTCAAGCACTGGAATAGCCTACATGTGGCAAAGTCAGATGTTGAGAAATGGTGCATCTAGACTTGTGACATGACATGTAATGTAAGTATACTGTTCCGATTGTTTTTCTGTTTTTTTTAGTTTTTATTCTTATTTTATTTAATTATTTTGTAATTCTATGTTACTAACCCTAATTTTAAGTCTTCTCTAGCTGTATGTACTAACAATCTATGGATCCTTAATTGATTCGAAATAAATTTTGATTGATTGATTTAACATTAGAACAAAACACATTGCGTAATATTTCGGAAACAGAAACGGTAGGCGACAAACTATGAATTATATTATACGTCGTTTTGGACTACTTTCCCTCATCAGAAAGTTTTGGCAATGATCTAATTATATATAAAATTTTACTGAAGAAGAACTGTAGGATTTGTATTCTTAAAGTGGTTTGCATTCTTTGACCTCCCCCACTTTACAGCTGCCAGATGTTCGGATCTAAAAATAAGCATAGTATAGCAAACTATCGAGAGGGGTTTCGTCGCTCTCATTATTGTGTCATATCTGACATGCTAGCTAGCTCTCCGTCTATAAATATTTATTTTATTGTTTTTTATTATTGCTTGTTATAGCGGCAACAGAAATACATCATCTGTGAAAATTTCAACTGTCTAACTATCACGGTTCATGAGATACAGCCTGGTGACAGACGGACAGCGGCGTCTTAGTAATAGGGTCCCGCCGTTTTACCCTTTGGGTACGTAACCCTAAACATGACACTCAATATTTAATGAAAATTATTTTGAACATAACCAGGTCCATAGATATCATTTGAATTTAACAGGTTCTGTTTTCGATTTTTTGGTTTTGTATCAAGAATCGGGCGTGGATCCTTTAATGTTACCTATGTTCATTCACAGGCGACAATGATACCGCCGAATTGAGATCCCTCCAAATCTTGAAGTCGGTTGAAAAGACACATTTTGTCATTAATGTGTGGTACTTAGCGCGACACGGTCGTAAAAACACTCACCCTGAAGGACTCCTAATGACAACTGAAAGTGTGTAAATATTGAAGTGAATTTACCTGAAAGAGTTGTCGAAGTAGAACAAGCCGTGCTCGGGTCGCACTCTAAGGAAGGCAGCGACATCTGTGTAGTTAGGCAGGGTGGCTGAGAGACCCACCAATCGGACCTAGAAAAAAGTTACAAGTATAATATTTTATAACTTAATCCAGACAATGGACGCGGGTATGTCCTTAAACTACGTCCGGACACGGGTATGTCCTTAAACTACGTCCGGACACGGGTATGTCCTTAAACTACGTCCGGACACGGGTATGTCCTTAAACTCACATAAAAGACAGAGATGGGTACTGCGAATGTCATCTCGCTATGTGTGGCAGGGCACAGCACAGCGAATGTCATCTCGCTCAAATCTGGAGCCGAGCCCGACTGGGGAAGTACCTCCACCTTACAGAAAAACCACAGCCAAATAGCACTAGACCCTACTCATAGTGTTGTGTTCCTGCTGGTGAGTAAGGTTGCCAAAGAGCTCAAAGAGGACCCATTGTGTTTTGTTTGAAAGAGCATGTCACAGTTGGTCCCATTGTAATCAGGTCATGATCTGATGATGTGATCCTGGATAAATCGAGGGAACTCTTCAACTATGACACGTACACCTATAGTGATTCGAGTATTTTTTACAGCAGCTCGAGCATTTGCTTTTGGAAAGAGGCTAAGTGAAGTCGGTTTTTTTTTTTTTAATTATTATCGTTGAATTATTACCTCCTCCTGGGTCTGCTCCACAGTCCTCAGGGTCCTGGCGACCAGTGCCTCCAGCACCGGTCCTCGCTCGTCGTGTAGCAGATGGACTTCATCTATGATGATCAGCCGCACCAAGTTGGTGAAAGAACGCTCGCCACCTGAAGAAAATAATCAATCTTTTTGAAATAACTTCACATTCTTTAATAACTAGTAGTCCGCCTCGAACTCAGAACTCGCGATTTCCTTGCAAACGAGATGACCAATATAACAAGACCCTTATGATGATTTTTTCGCGCCTTCTAGCTCCATGACCCCTAGGTCGATCCTGCTCATAAACGAACTCTCAAATTATTATGTATCTCTGCTACAACCCGAACACATTTCATGAAGATAAGAAAAACGTTACTAAAGTTATCGCGGAACAAACTCTCAAAATCAAAAAGCCGTCGAAATGCCAAGACGTCCCAGTAGCTGAAGTTGTTTATAAGAACTCACTTCGATCGTTCGACTATGATAAATTGATAACTATGTTATTCCCAACATTTAACTCTGTTGATAATTGATGGTGTACAGTCGAGGACAAAGAGATGTATACACTTTTGGACCTTATTACAACGCAATAAGGTCCAAAAGTGTATACATCTCTTTGTCCTCGACTGTACCAGAGTTCAATTTAATTTTTATTTAAGGGTTTAGTGACCGAGCAAGTTAAACAAACGAAGCTTCCGCATGTCAGCTTTGGTAAAAATGCTTCTGTATGTGCGATTGTTACGAATAGATATTTTGGTAAGTAAAAACTGTGGGTCCTATATAACTTATTAACACAACTAACCTTTCCTAGTGCCTGGTGAGTTGGTGGTCGCCGGTCAACTCGGACACCTTCATATTGTACGCTGCTTGCCGGATGCTACCCACCCTACTGGTACCCACCAGTAGGTAAATATTGTGGGTTCTGTATAGGTTATACACAACTAACCTTTCCTAGTGATGATGTCCCACTTCTCCGGCGTGCACACGATGAGTTGCGTGGCCTCTATCTGCTCTCTGGTGAGTTGGTGGTCGCCGGTCAACTCGGACACCTTCATATTGTACGCTGCTTGCCGGGTGCTACCCACCCTACTGGTACCCACCAGTAGGTAAATATTGTGGGTTCTGTATAGGTTATACACAACTAACCTTTCCTAGTGATGATGTCCCACTTCTCCGGCGTGCACACGATGAGTTGCGTGGCCTCTATCTGCTCTCTGGTGAGTTGGTGGTCGCCGGTCAACTCGGACACCTTCATATTGTACGCTGCTTGCCGGGTGCTACCCACCCTACTGGTACCCACCAGTAGGTAAATATTGTGGGTTTTGTATAAGTTATACACAACTAACCTTTCCTAGTGATGATGTCCCACTTCTCCGGCGTGCACACGATGAGTTGCGTGGCCTCTATCTGCTCTCTGGTGAGCTGGTGGTCGCCGGTCAACTCGGACACCTTCATATTGTACGCTGCTTGCCGGATGCTACCCACCCTACTGGTACCCACCAGTAGGTAAATATTGTGGGTTCTGTATAAGTTATACACAACTAACCTTTCCTAGTGATGATGTCCCACTTCTCCGGCGTGCACACGATGAGTTGCGTGGCCTCTATCTGCTCTCTGGTGAGTTGGTGGTCGCCGGTCAACTCGGACACCTTCATATTGTACGCTGCTTGCCGGATGCTACCCACCCTACTGGTACCCACCAGTAGGTAAATATTGTGGGTTCTGTATAGGTTATACACAACTAACCTTTCCTAGTGATGATGTCCCACTTCTCCGGCGTGCACACGATGAGTTGCGTGGCCTCTATCTGCTCTCTGGTGAGTTGGTGGTCGCCGGTCAACTCGGACACCTTCATATTGTACGCTGCTTGCCGGATGCTACCCACCCTACTGGTACCCACCAGTAGGTAAATATTGTGGGTTCTGTATAAGTTATACACAACTAACCTTTCCTAGCGCCTGGTGAGCTGGTGGTCGCCGGTCAACTCGGACACCTTCATATTGTACGCTGCTTGCCGGATGCTACCCACCCTACTGGTACCCACCAGTAGGTAAATATTGTGGGTTCTGTATAGGTTATACACAACTAACCTTTCCTAGTGATGATGTCCCACTTCTCCGGCGTGCACACGATGAGTTGCGTGGCCTCTATCTGCTCTCTGGTGAGTTGGTGGTCGCCGGTCAACTCGGACACCTTCATATTGTACGCTGCTTGCCGGATGCTACCCACCCTACTGGTACCCACCAGTAGGTAAATATTGTGGGTTCTGTATAGGTTATACACAACTAACCTTTCCTAGTGATGATGTCCCACTTCTCCGGCGTGCACACGATGAGTTGCGTGGCCTCTATCTGCTCTCTGGTGAGTTGGTGGTCGCCGGTCAACTCGGACACCTTCATATTGTACGCTGCTTGCCGGGTGCTACCCACCCTACTGGTACCCACCAGTAGGTAAATATTGTGGGTTCTGTATAGGTTATACACAACTAACCTTTCCTAGTGATGATGTCCCACTTCTCCGGCGTGCACACGATGAGTTGCGTGGCCTCTATCTGCTCTCTGGTGAGTTGGTGGTCGCCGGTCAACTCGGACACCTTCATATTGTACGCTGCTTGCCGGATGCTACCCACCCTACTGGTACCCACCAGTAGGTAAATATTGTGGGTTCTGTATAGGTTATACACAACTAACCTTTCCTAGTGATGATGTCCCACTTCTCCGGCGTGCACACGATGAGTTGCGTGGCCTCTATCTGCTCTCTGGTGAGTTGGTGGTCGCCGGTCAACTCGGACACCTTCATATTGTACGCTGCAAGACGCTTACTAAAGTTGCCCACCTGTAAGGTAATAGATAGATGAGACATAATTTTAAAGATAAAAGAACCGTCTTTACTTAGAGTACACCTGACCTTCAAAAGATTTGTTCACATTGGTCCAACCATCTTCAAATAATAATACATAAAAAAAAACAAATACACAGTATAACACTCACCATCTCTTGTACTAGAGACCGCATGGGGGCGATGTAGATCATCTTGAAGTCGGACGCGTTGACCGTGCCGTCATCGTTACGTGTCTGCCGACTTGTAGCAGTATGCACAGTATAACACTCACCATCTCTTGTACTAGGGACCGCATGCGGGCGACGTAGATCATCTTGAAGTCGAACGCGTTGACCGTGCCGTCATAGTTACGTGTCTGCCGACTTGTTGCAATATACACAGTATAACACTCACCATCTCTTGTACTAGAGACCGCATGGGGGCGACGTAGATCATCTTGAAGTCGGATGCGTTGACCGTGCCGTCGTCGTTACGTGTCTGCCGACTTGTAGCAGTATACACAGTGTAACACTCACCATCTCTTGTACTAGAGACCGCATGGGTGCGACGTAGATCATCTTGAAGTCGGACGCGTTGACCGTACCGACGTCTTTACGTGTCTGTCGACTTGTAGCAGTATTCAAAGTATAACACTCACCATCTCTTGTACTAGAGACCGCATGGGTGCGACGAGGATCATCTTGAAGTCGGACGCGTTGACCGTGCCGTCGTCGTTGACGTGTCTGCCGACTTGTAGCAGTATACACAGTGTAACACTCACCATCTCTTGTACTAGAGACCGCATGGGGGCGACGTAGATCATCTTGAAGTCGGACGAGTTGACCGTGCCATCGTCATTACGTGTCTGCGGACTTGTAGCACTATACACAGTATAACACTCACCATCTCTTGTACTAGAGACCGCATTGGTGCGACGTAGATCATCTTGAAGTCGGACGCGTTGACCGTACCGACGTCTTTACGTGTCTGCCGACTTGTAGCAGTATACACAGTGTAACACTCACCATCTCTTGTACTAGAGACCGCATGGGGGCGACGTAGATCATCTTGAAGTCGGACGCGTTGACCGTGCCGTCATCGTTACGTGTCTGCCGACTTGTAGCAGTATACACAGTGTAACACTCACCATCTCTTGTACTCGAGACTGCATGGGTGCGACATAGATCATCTTGAAGTCGGACGCGTTGACCTGACGTCGCCGTTACGTGTCTGCTGACTTGTAGCAGTATACACAGTATAACACTCACCATCTCTTGTACTAGAGACCGCATGGGTGCGACGTAGATCATCTTGAAGTCGGACGCGTTGACCGTACCGACGTCTTTACGTGTCTGCCGACTTGTAGCAGTATACACAGTAAACCACTCACCATCTCTTGTACTAGAGACCGCATCGGGGCGACGTAGATCATCTTGAAGTCGGACGCGTTGACCGTGCCGTCATCGTTACGTGTCTGCCGACTTGTAGCAGTATACACAGTGTAACACTCACCATCTCTTGTACTAGAGACCGCATGGGTGCGACGTAGATCATCTTAAAGTCGAACGCGTTGACCTAACGTCGCCGTTATGTGTCTGCTGACTTGTAGCAGTAAACAGTATAACACTCACCATCTCTTGTACTAGAGACCGCATGGGTGCGACGTAGATCATCTTGAAGTCGGACGCGTTGACCGTGCCGTCGTCGTTGACGTGCTTGCCGACTTGTAGCAGTATACACAGTGTAACACTCACCATCTCTTGTACTAGAGACCGCATGGGGGCGACGTAGATCATCTTGAAGTCGGACGCGTTGACCGTGCCGTCGTCGTTGACGTGCTTGCCGACTTCCCGCAGTATACAGAGGAGGGCGACGTTGGTCTTGCCGGCTCCTGTTGGCGCGCATACTAGGAGGTTCTCGTCAGAGTCTAGGGCTGCTTTGGATATGCGGCTCTGTTGAGAAAATAACACGAATTAAGAACTATTTTCAATCAATGCATTAAATTTTAAGTCACAATAGCTAGACGACCGATCACCATTTTTAATTGAATACAATTTGCGTCCACAGCTCCTTATTTGATCAGACAATTTAATCAAATGGGCGAACATTGTCCTGTCTGGAGTGGCCTATGTTTAAAAAAAGTAACAACACGTTCGAATTTCAAATATTCTTTGCACTCTTGTGAATGAAATGCAGTTTTGCTATCTGTTTTAAAGAATAAAAAAGGGCTTTCCGAGCTAGTGAGGTGAAAATAAGTTTTGTAATATGGCGTGTCCACCCTGTGGCACCGCACTTGCACTCTGGTAGTCACCCAGCCACTAGTCGGTAGTGTACACTTATTTATACGGAAAATGATGATGATGGAATTTCCATTTGCAGAGCTAATTCTTTAGGCTCTAAGATTAATTTTAGAAGGGGAGCCAATCAAATTTCTGATGCAAATTTTTGACGAAGTGGGGGGTGCCCCCCATAATTAATTAAAAATAAAATAGAGCTATATAGTCAAGTTTGATATCATTTTCGTGTAAAGCAAGGATGCCGAATTAATTTTTGGTATTTTATTTATACCTTTCCATATAAGAAAACTGAAAAAACATAAAAAATATGAAATCAATGTTTGATATTTTTTTGAATAAATGCCTATTTTTTTTTTATTTATGGTCGTAACATGAAAACATTATTTTCATGATAAGGCCCTGTTATTCCCCTTTATAAAAAGTATATAAATCCTATATTCGTTATAATATCTTAAACGAAAAAAATATATATTAATAGGCCTGTTATCAACCACAATCTAATTATGTAGGAAAAACGATGTGGTTTGAGCTCTAATGCTTGCCTAATTATATCTTTCATAACTAAATGGACGTCAACCATTTTAAACGCTATTATTTACCTTGCCTTAGTATGCTTGTTATAATCCGTAAGTGAAATAAAAAAATCGTTTAGAAGATACCGGAACCGGTTACCAATAAAGGGGTATTAGATCGAGTGAGTACTTGGTAGGGTTGTTTTTAAAAACTATCAATTTAGTAAGCACATCATTGCGTTACCCAAAGGTAAAAGCTTGTCGGGTACGGATTGGAGGAGTAGAGCAGAAGATCGAGCACAGTGGCGTGCATGGGAGAGGCCTATGTCCAGCAGTGGACTGATACTGGCTGCTACTGCTGCTGCTAATAATGATAATGTAGCGCTTACCGAAATGAAAATCCATAATGACGTTTACCTATTGAGCTAATTTCATCTCTATGGCTAAGAGATTAGACAGGGACAACATTGAATATAGGGTAACCATATAATTTTGTAACCAAATAATAGGGTTACCCTATCGAAAAGAGTTTTCAAATAGAGGAGTTCTCCGATCCCTGTTATCTAGTGACGTTTTCAAGTGAAAGGTACATCATTGGGGATTATCAATAAGGACCCGTTCATTTTTTTAGAGAGAAAACTTAAGTGGAAGGTATACATCTTCAACTGAGGACAGTTTGTTGGCGAATAGTGCGCTTTAAAATAAAAATAACAATTTTGTGTTATACCTACTTAGACATTACACAAACTTATTTGACAATTTGTTAATTTATTATAACTAATATTTACATAACTAAATGCAAGTCTGCATATCTACATGCTTCATCCCACATCTCCATAATTTTGTGGTTGAAATTTTACCCTCGTCCTGTTGACAAATTGATTCGATATCTGGTGCACACATTAAGTTCTGATGACAATTACATTTTAATAGATTCAGTATCATTGTAAATCCAAGATGGCTGCCGCTACAGAATGCCGCGTATTACATATTTCTTAACAACCCCCTCAATCAAGTATAAAATGAAAGGGATTTACTAGTAGAACACAGTGCATTGCGGATCATAAAGTAAGCGGAGTTTAGACAGTTTTAGTAACATAACAACTTGAAAAGAAAATAAGTATTGTTTAGGTAAATTCAAAAGCTTTTATTGAAAATAAACAATGGTATAGATAATGTATAAAAAGTTATAAAAATAATTCGGTAGGTCCTAGGTACCAGTCATCACACCACTCTTCTCATCAATGTAGCTAGAGCATTGAAAAGACAAAAAACTAAAATCGTGGGGCGCTTGAATCTTTTATCAACGGACAACGCCTAATATCATTATATTATATATGAACTTAGGTTAGGTACGCTACGCTAGTGGTGTGATGAATGGTACCTAGGACCTATCGATTATTTTAGCCTTGAGTACATTACCTGCATCATTATTTTCAATTTAATCGTTTAATATACGATGTATAACATACTAATTGAACTACTATTAGAAACGGGGTATTTACCTAACTCAAATATACATGGTATACCATAAATACCATACCAACAATATTATATATTTTAATAGTATCTAGTCAAACAGAAAATAATTATTTTACTTATTTTATTTATGGCCTGGATACGAGACTTTCAAGCCAAATCTAAACTCTGCACTATAATATGTTACAAATATAACAATTATTTTCCCCACTTCCCACAAAAGTAGGAACATTTATATTTTTTTTACAAAAACGGTTGAAGTTACCACAAAACTTTCAATGAAGGAAATATTCTTCATAAAATTCTCTATAATTCTTGCCTTTGAAGTATGTTGCTAAGACTTATAGTTTTCAATCTATGTGTCGCGAAAATGTTAACCCCCCCTTTTTACCCCCACCGCACCATAAATTTAGGTGGCTCTGCTTCCTAAAATGGTCTATGGGTCCTAAAGTCTCACTATGCAAAAGAAGATCCCATCATCACTAAAATCCGTATAATGCCCTTTGTTGTCGTCTGCACCACCGACTACACAGGAAGATTTATTTATAACGAATATACAGGGTGCCATCTGAGACGTGATCAGTTATATGTTTTTCTAACTCCATAAACAACTAGCAGTTGAATGCCCCAACTTTTACTAAAATCAGACATTTTTTTTTTCTTTTTTTTTACATGTTTTTGTAATTCATTTTTCTTTCAAAAGTGAAAATATTAGTGTAAAACAGTTTTATAAGATATTTCCCCTCGGATGTCTTGTACGGAACAGACGTGTCTATCTATAATAATTTTGAACAAAAAAGAACCGACTTCACTAAACATCCACCATTCCAAAAGCAAATGCTCGAGTTGCTGTAAAAAATACTCAAATCACTATAGGTGTGCCTATAATAGTTGAAGAGTTCCCTCGATTTCTCCAGGATCCCATCATCAGATCCTGACCTGGTTACAATGGGACCAACTGTGAAGTATACTCTTTCAAACGAAAAAAGAATTTTTCAAATCGGTCCAGCCATCTTCGAATAATCGGTGAACAACATAAAAAAAAAAAAAAAAAAAAAATAGCAAAAACAAAGATACCGACGAATTGATAACCTCCTTCGAAATCTTGAAGTCGGTTGAAAATAGTGTTTTTCAAAAAATATTACCTACATTTAATAAACGTTACAATTCGAGTGAGCTACCAGGAGTGCAGAAGTGTGGCGCACGACGAGGGCAGCTGCGTGAGTAAGACAACACTGATTGACTGAGAGTAACTGAGATAACAGCATCCATCGCTTTCGCTACGATTACGCACATACGCATGACCGCCAACCGGTGCACTACACGCACACACTGCTGACCGCTGTTTAACTGGCGCTTGCGCACACATAGACGCCCGCTTGACTCACCCGCTAATTATTTTGCCGTATATTTTAGGCCTACATTTAATGAATATGGCTGCAAAGTTGCAACGGACTCCGACTAAACCCACAGAAAAAACCTTTTCACCAAAAAAACTGCAAAATTATCCCTCTGATAGTACACTTAACGAATCTGACAACTCTGAATTAGAAAGTGAGCACTCAAAATCATCTAGAAGGGTTAAAAGAAAGCTAGATGTACCGGGCAGCCCGGGCACGGCCACCGTGACTTGTAGCCCGCTTACAGCAGAAATTAGGCAACTATTTGAGCAATTTTCAAAGGAACAAGACAAGAAATTAGATTCAATTAATTCTAAGCTAAAAGCCGTGGTGGAAACAAACACCGAAATTGAAAAATCTATGATGTTCATGTCCCAAAAATACGATGAACTACTAAGCAAAGTGGATATTCTTCAAAGCGAGAACCAGGCATACAAAGTACAAATTAAGTCACTCGAGGCACAAATCGAGCACTCGGAGAGAAAGTCAAGAGGTACTTCTATTGAGATTCGAAATATTGACAAGTTACAAGACGAATCCAAAAAAACCCTGACCGAACTGACAAAAGAATTGGGCGCCGAGTTAAATCAATCCATACAAGACTCAGATGTTCGTACCGTTTTTCGGCTAAAGTCCAAATCAGACACAAATACTGCAATAGTAGTCGAGTTCAACAGCACAGCCCTGAAAGAAAATATTTTAAAATCCTGCACCCTATATAACAAATCACACCCCAGACAAAATCTAAGTACAACTCAACTTGGACTAGCTGGCCCCGGTAAACCGATATACGTCGCGGAATTCCTCACAGTGAAAGCACAACACCTTTAACTACCTAGCTAGGCAGTATAAGAAGAACCACGTTAACTCTACCTGCTGGACCTCATATGGAAAAGTCTACCTGCGGCAAGGTGAAGGCAGACCAGCGTTACTGGTCGACTCCGAAAAAGTGATAAATGACTTAAAGTGACTAGTAAATGACCTACTGCCAGAGAAATGTTTTTACAGCCACGGTTCTACTGCCCTAACTTCCGCATTTATATGCACTAGTTTTAATGGTATTTTTAAGCTTACATTATACTTACTATTTAGTCTAAAACGAGCCAATCACAATGATAAAATAATAAAAAATGCACTAACATTTGTATACTTATACTTTTCCCGGTACTATGTAAACCTTACCTACAGAATTACTCTTAACACAGTCACACACTCACATTATCATATTAAACCAATAAACCAATTACAATTAACTATTGTTGCGTTATACTCAAAATCATCATCATCACCTACACCTTATAAAACTGATACGAATAATATCTTATGTTGCAAAACTGGAATCGAAAAATCCGTAATAGTCCTAAATTTAATAAAAAGTCACTCAAAACTTGTATTAATACGACATTTAAATAAACCAAACACCACGCCCTATTCATGTGACAAAAATCATCCACCTAATTTCTTTCACTCTCTAAATATATATATGTATTAGGGTGAATAGTCTTGATATAATAAATACCGACTTAGACTCGATTACCATATCTCAGTCAGGAATATGTGACCCTGAGGACTGCAGATCGTTCCTAAAAAGACCTCAACATAGTCTTAAAATTATGACACAGAACATAAGAAGCATCTCGTGTAACTTCTCTGGCCTCCAAACACTTATTCACAGATTGGAAATTCAGTGGGATGTAATCGCACTGACCGAATGTTGGTTACCATCAACCCAACAAATTCCCATCTTACATGATTACATCGGTTATAGTACCGCTAAAAATAGAACCCAAAACGAAGGAGTTGTAGTGTATTGCAAGAAAAACATGTTAGCTACTGTAGAGGAACCCTTGGTGCTGGATGCAAACTGTCTGATTTTAAGACTAAACACTGACACATTAATAATAATCATATACCGCCCCCCTAGTCAAAAAAAATTAACTAATTTCATTGAATCACTTTCTCAACTCCTTACCCACTACTCCCAATTTCAGAATATTATACTTACCGGTGATATTAATATTGATATATCTGAAAATAATACGGATGCACAAACAATGACATATCTAAATCTATTAGCCACTCACGGTATGCTGCCAGCACATACCCTCCCTACACGCAAAAACTCCTGCTTGGACCATATGATGTTAAAAACAAATCTGGAGGCATGTTGCTGTGTAGTAAATTCCTCCCTTACTGACCATGAATGTGTCACCCTCTTCTTAGGCCGTATAATAGAAAACGTCAAGGCTAAACCAATAATACGACGTACTGATGAAGAAAGACTTGAAACGGATATGCAAAACATAAATCTCAAAGCCATACTTACAATATTCAATGTAGATACAGCTGCCTCCTTATTGGTCAAGTTCAGATGTAATCGAATCAAATACAAGGGTAATAAAAATCTCCAATCGCAAACGTATCAAGAAGCCGTGGATAACTCCCGGGCTTTTAAAATGTATTAGAAATCGAGACAACTTACACAAAAAATCAAAAAAGAACCCTCAAAACGAAATATTAAAAACCACCTACAAGAGATACCGAAATTTTTGTAATTCTTTACTGAAAAGGATAAAAAGAGTATGAAAACGAGGCTATTCGAAAAGCGGGAGCAAATAACAAAAAACTTTGGGACATCGTCAAAGAAGTTACGCATACTACTAAACCTAAAGACACTCCAAGGGAACTTATTTCTTCATCTGAGCCACTGGACTCGGTAAATAAAGTTAATTACTTCTTCGCTAATGTGGGTAAGTCGTTGGCTATTAAATTCGCAAGAGATGAAAATACACAGCCTACCGCAGATGGAACTCCACCCTTCCCCTCCTCTATGGTCATGCTTCCCACCGACGAAACTGAAATAAATACCCTTTTAAACAACCTAAAAATCGATTGCGCTGTAGGATTCGATGTGATATCAGCGAAATTTGTTAAAAAATTTAAAAAAGTAATAATACCACCCCTAACGCACACATGTAATCTAGCGCTAAGTACGGGTACATTTCCAAAGGTGTTTAAGAAATCTCAAATTACTCCGGTATATAAGAGCGGTGACAGGGACTGTGTAAATAATTATAGACCCATCTCTATTCTACCAACGCTATCAAAAATTCTAGAACGCATCATAAATACTCGATTAATAAAATACATAGAAAGCAAGAATATCTTATCTCCCTCCCAGTTTGGTTTTCGAGCAAAAATGTCGACCTCTGACGCCGTACATGAACTAACTGACCACATAGTCAAAAAGCTAGACAAAAAGCAAAAAACTCTCGGAATATTTCTCGACCTTGCAAAGGCGTTTGACACGGTCTCTGTACCTATTCTTATATCGAAACTAGACAAAATTGGCATCCGGGGACTTCAGTTGGAACTCATAAAAGATTACTTAACAGATCGCACACAAAGGGTTAAAATAGATAATTACATTAGTGACGAAGCCGAAATAACCTATGGCGTGCCCCAGGGTAGTATTCTTGGACCAACCCTCTTTCTAACGTACATTAATGAGTTATGCCAGCTAAAACTAAAAAATGGGAAAATTATTACATTTGCAGATGACACTGCCCTTGTGTTCCACGGGGACTCATGGAAACAGGTTTTCAAAGACTCACAGAATGGTTTTAATGTAGTTTCAGAATGGCTAAAGCAAAATCAACTCACGCTTAATATCGAGAAAACCAAATATATCACATTCTCTATTAGAAACGATAATAACAAGGAGCTTAATCAAAATTCAATAATT
This sequence comes from Pammene aurita, assembly GCA_947086415.1. NCBI lineage: Eukaryota > Metazoa > Arthropoda > Insecta > Lepidoptera > Tortricidae > Pammene > Pammene aurita. The sequence goes on from OX352313.1 coordinate 15,477,453, forward strand.
GCACATACCTGTTTGCACCCTTATAAATCAAAATGTAGGTGTTTAAAACTAGAAAACACACCACACATCAAATATTTAGGTATCATGCTAGATGACAAACTTAACTTTCAGGCACATATTGATCTCCTTACAACACGATTACGAAAGTTAATATACATCTTTAAAAACCTCCGACATGTCGCTGACCCCAAGGTCATAAAGACAGTGTACTATGCATTAGGACAATCTGTTCTAACGTACTGCATTAACTCTTGGGGAGGTGCGCACAAAACTCATTTATTGAAATTAGAAAGAGCTCAAAGAGCAATTCTCAAAGTAAGCAACTTTTTACCATTTACATACCCAACAGAAGACCTTTATAAAAAATGTCAAGTATTGACAGTCAGACAACTCTTTATCTCTCAAACAATACAAAAAAAACACTCGCAATTGCCACTAGATCCGTCCATCTCGTTAAACATACGCCGAAACAATAGAGTATGTTCTTCCGAAAAATGGACTAACTTTGCTCACAGATTTTTCTGTTTTCTTGGAGGTTTCCTTTATAACAAAGTTAATAGGGAATTATCAATTTACCCCCTCACAAAGACATCCTGCAAAAAAGTGGTCTCGGAGTGGCTAGAAAAACTTGACTATGATTCTACGGAAAAACTGATGATACCAATACAATGAACTCTAATCACACACACAAATATACACGCACACACACACAAACATACTTGGCTCTTATTTACGTAAGTCTGCTCATTTTAGATTATTTTTTTCTGTTTATTTTATTTTCATTACGCAATCCGAAATTGTAAATTACTTGGTTATAAGTACATACCTAGTTTAGCGACACTCGAGGGATTGAGGCCTGGTGACCTGACATACAGGTTTTTTCCTAGTTCGGGCACCAGACTTCACCACAAATCAATTGTACCTATTCATAAGCTAGTATTAAAACCTATGTAATTACGTAATTATTTGTGGTGAGAAATAAATGAAATTTATTATTTATTATTATTATTATTTAAGGTAAAAAAAAAAAATTACATTTAATCCGGAATAAATGACAAAATTGTTATTAACGACAGTTCCATTTCAAAGAGGTAATTCAATTTACTTATTTAAATATTCTAATAAGTAGTTTAAATATCCCGAAAACCCCGTCAAATGAAAAATAAATTACAAAAACATGTAAAAAAAAAGAAAAAAAAATGTCTGATTTTAGTAAAAGTTGGGGCATTCAACTGCTAGTTGTTTATGGAGTTAGAAAAACATATAACTGATCACGTCTCAGATGGCACCCTGTATATTTATCAAGAAGAGATTTGTTTACTTAAAAGGCGACTAACCTGTATCCTGTTCAGGCTCTTGAACCCTTCAAAGGCAGGCTGCACGTATTTCGGGAGCTTCTCGACCGGCAGAAGGGTCTCCCCTTCATCGAATGGCTTCGGCTTCAACGCTGGCACGTGGACTTCTTCGTAACCTGATCGATTTGAAAGAATAATTTTAAACAAAAAAGAAACGACTTCACTTAGCCTCCACCTTTCCGAAAGCAAATACTCGAGCTGCTGTAAAAATTACTCAAATCACTGTGCCTATAATAGTTGAAGAAATCCCTCTATTTCTCCAGGATCCCATTATCGGATCCTGACCTGGTTACAATGGGACCAACCCGACGAATTGATATTTAACCTCCTCCTTCGAAATCTTGAAGTCGGTTGATGAGGATAAACTCGCAAAACAATAAATGCGTCATCTGCGCTGCAATCGTGAAACAATCTTGTTGCTTGGAATTTGTCAAATTCTTAGTCTATTTGGACCCGGGCAATGATATTTACTATAGATGACTTTACTCTATAATAATTTTAAGCAAAAAAGAACCGACTTCACTTAGCCTCCAAAGCAAATGCTCGAGCTGCTGTAAAAAATACTCTACACACTACTATAGGTGTGCCTATAATAGTTGAAGAGTTCCCTCGATTTCTCCAAGATTCCATCATCAGATCCTGACCTGGTTACAATGGGACCAACTGTGAAGTATATATACCCTTTCAAACAAAAAAATAATTTTCCAAATCGGTCTAGCCGTCCTCGAATAATCGGTGAACATATATTTAAAAAAAAAATAGCAAAAAGAAAGATCCCGATGAATTGATAACCTGCTCCTTCGAAATCTTGAAATCGGTTGAAAAATACTTCCAGAGTTACTTCATCTAGCAACGATTCTGTTACGTTTATCAATTTGTACAATCATTACTTTGTCACTCTCATTGTTAGAAAATTAGTTTGTCACTTTCTCACGGGAGCTCATTGGCACGTCCGCATCTCTCGCTTGCCGGTGCGCGACTAAAAGAGAGTTCTAACCAGGAGAGGCCTTAGGTATCATTTGCCCTCTGTCAAAAGTATTGGCAGGAAAATCCAGTACGTCTATAAAAACTAATTTCAATAATCGATGTCACGCATTTTCGTCATCGCTGTCAATGGATAACAAGCTCCGTGAAAATGCCCTTATGCGCTGTTTTTGGATGTAAAAAATGTTATATTTCGTCCAGTTTACAAAAAGATGAATTACTATTTCAGATGTAAGTACAGTTTTACTTTATTTATCATTACTTTCGTAATTACGTTTACAGAATCGATTCAAAGACAATCGTTTTCTTTCTGCCGGGCTAAGTATTTGACGTTTGACACTTCTCCATATTTAACGCGCTTAAGTCTGTCTGTCTTCTATATTTTGTTTGAAAATACAATCAAAAATGATCCTTGGCTTTTTTGTTTGACATTTGCAAAGACTGCATCCAATAATGAACCATATGTTAACATTTGTACAGTCGACTATTTATTGCTCCATTTAGTGTTATGAAGTATAAAAAGAATATATCAAATATGTTTGGTGTTTTCAAGTCAAAGGTACATCTTTGTCGTTTGTCAATAAAGCGTTGCTGCCATAAAAATTCATTTAGAAATAAACTGTATTAACAACCGACAATGATGTACCTTTGACTTGAAAACATCACATGCGTGCTACCTCGCCCCCCTCAGATTTTGTCAGACTTTTTTGTTTGGAAAGATGAGGCGAAGCGTACTCCATTTATAGAGCTTTATGGCGACTAGCGACAATTGTTTGAATTCACTCATTTTAGGTGCTTCACTTTTGGAGCGTGCATAACCCATCTGTCATTATTATATATATATATATATATATATATATATATATCACTCGGGAGTATGTCCTTAAACTACGTCCAGAAGAGAGATATGGGTACAGCGAATGTCATCTTGCTATGTGTGGTAGGGCACAGTACAGCGAATGTCATCTCGCTCAAATCTGGAGCAGAGCCCGACTGGGGAAGTACCTCTACCTTACAGAAAACCACAGCCAAATAACACTAGACCCTACTCATAGTGTTGTGTTCCTGCTGGTGAGTAAGGTTGCCAAAGAGCACAAAGATGAGCCAGTGTGTTGACAATGATGCCCTCTTGTTCCTTTAGCCGTCAACACAGTTTAACATGGTATACCTTTCCTCTGTTTCCTAAAGGAGCCAGGTGTTCCAGGTGCGAAGACCAGCTCCGCCAGCTGCAGCACCAGCCTTTTGCGTCTTCGTCTATGTAGACCAGTATGAAGGTTTAACATGGTATACCTTTCCTCTGTTTTCTGAAGAATCCAGGTGTTCCAGGTGTGAACACCAGCTCCTCCAGCTGCAGCAACAGCCTTTTGCCTCTTCGTCTTTGTAGCTCAGTATGAACGTTTAACATGGTATACTTTTCCTCGGGTACCTGAAGTAGCCAGGTGTTCCAGGTGCGAAGACCAGCGCCTCCAGCTGCAACACCAAGCGCACCAGCCTTTCACCTCTTCGTCTATGTAGCTCAGTATGAAGGTTTAACTTGGTATACCTTTCCTCTGTTACCCGAAGAAGCCAGGTGTTCCAGGTGTGAACACCAGCCCCTCCAGCTGCAGCACCAGCCTTTTGAGTTTTCGTCTCTGTAGCTCAGTATCTTCTGAGCTGAGGTTTATACCTTTCCTCTGTTTCCTGAAGGAGCCAGGTGGTAGCTGACACCTCTTGTTGGCCATGAAGTGGGCTCCAGCTGCGAAGACCAGCTCCTCAAGCTGCAGCATCTGCCTGTTCCCAGCTGCTTGGCCGCTGCCGGCCGCCTCGGCTTTCTGGCGTTTCCGGGGCGCTTCGGATTGCTGGGCGCTCTGTACGGAAGATATTATATAATTGTAGAGTACATAATGATATAATTGTAGAGAAAATAGAAGCGACTTAGGCAATACCTTTCCATGAGCAAATGCCCGAGCTACTGTAAAAAATACTCAAATTACTGTAGGTATGCCTATAAAATTTTAAGAGTTCCTTCGATTGACCTGACGACAATGGGACCTACTGTCGAGCCGTCTTCGAATAATCGGGGAACATACATTAAAAAAAATTTAACCAAAAAAGAACCAACTTCAGATAGACTCCACCTTTCCAAAAGGAAATGACCGAGCTACTGTAAAAAAAAAAACACTATAAGTGGTGCCTATAATATTTGAAGAGTTCCCTCGATTTCTCCAGGATCCCATCATCAGATCCTGACCTGGTTACAATGGGACCAACTGTGAAACAAAAAAATAATTTTTCAAATTGCTCCAGCCGTCTTCGAATAATCGGTGACCATACATTTAAAAAAAACATCCCCACGAATTGAGAACCTTTTCCTTCGAAATGGTTGAAAAGGAAAATAACTTTATTTTTCAAGTGATTTGGTTCAAATTTTGCAGAGTAAAATTATGTATGGTGCGCCGCACGAGAATATTAATTTTTGTGTCATGCATGTTTTTAGAAGCACCTACGTAGTAGTTACACATCATAAGTACTTCTAGAAACATGCAAATCATCACAATGCCTCAAAAATGGGCAGTCAAACCTCTCGGTTATCGAGCGCAGGATGAGGTTAGGGCTGGCCCGCACCCGACGCACCAGGGATGAGCATCGCTTGCGCATAGTCGCATAAAAGCAATCTATGCGCGCTTCAGCAAACATTCCTGATGCGCTACAGAAGCGGGGCAGCCCCACCAACACCTGGAACGCGTTGTCATATTGGACCCATAGGCCCGCTGCGTGTAGTATGTCCATAGGCTGCACGTATACAGGGAATAATAATAATAATAAATATTCTTTATTGTGCACCACATGAGAAAAGAGAAAAATATACAGCGATACAGTGATAAAAACTAGGTAACAACAGGCGGTCTTATCGCGAATAATGAATAAGTAAATAACAGAGTAAGATGAAAGCCGCATACCTCGTCATCTCCCTTGCCGGTCTCCAGTTGAGCCAGGATCTTCATGAGGTGCGGCTGTCGACTCATTTCATCACGCAGCGCTTGCCGCTCGCTCTCAGATTGTGATGAGGCGAGTTTCGTACAGTACAACACTGTTCGCAAAAATAACAAGTTAATTTGGGTGAAAAATATGATACTATAAAAAATAAAATACAAACGACTCTATTGTCACTTCGCGCGACATGTTTCGTCTAAGCAGTCGGCAACGCGCTGTGCAGTAGTGCGCCACGGGCCGGTTCGAATAGCACTCTTGGTGCTTGAAGATGGAGACCTAGCCTCTCCGAAACATATCGCGCGAAGTGACCGAGAAACGTAAATGTAACCGTTATATTTTATAGTGTTAGTATGTCTCACGAAAGTTTAAATTTAATAAAAAATATGATTGTAATTGGTCCATCACTTAGAATATGAAAAAAATATTAAACACGTATTTTTTTTTGTAAATCAATCAAAAATTACAGAGATATAAGGCACGTGTAAGATCGCGAGTGGCGGCTCGTGACGTACTCACAACGTTGTAAAGTAATCGTAGCACTACGTGACGTTACGCGGAGGTTTAATCAGCTATATTTCCGTAATTTTTAGGGTTCCGTACCTCGAAAGGAAAAAACGGAATCCTTATAGGATCACTTTGTTGTCTGTCCGTCCGTCCGTCCGTCTGTCAAGACACTTTTTCTCAGGAACGCGTGGAGGTATCAAGCTGAAATTTATATCAAATACTTAGGTCTACTGTCCCTTGCAGCTGTGAAAAAAATCAGACTTGTAAGCCAACGCAATCAAAAGATACAGCCATTTATGCCGCAAATTTTCGAAACTCGCAAGGGAATCAAAACCTACAGGGTGCTTCCCGTGAACTCAGAATCTTGAAATTTGGTACGAAGCAACGTCTTATAGCACAGATAAAGGAAAAATTGCGAAAACCGTAAATTTTTAGTTACATCATATAATAAAAATATTTTTAATAATTTTAAAGTTACTACCCCTATATACCTACATTGCCTACAGGTTTGTACAGAACCCTCGGTGCGTGAGTCCGACTCGCACTTGGTCGGTTTTTTTTTTATTTAATTGTCAAAAGAAAAACAAAACCGGCCAAGTGCAAGTCGGACTCGCGCCCTGGGGGTTCCGTACATCACACAATTTTAACAATCACCGAGCGTTGCTGTAACGAGGAGAAAAATTGGGTTGAGGGACAACATTTGACTTTAGCGTTGAACAACTGTTATCTCCAAACATTGACATAGGTTGATTGATTGTGATTAGTTTACCAATTGCAAATAGGTTTGTAATCGCAAAAAAAAAATTGGTGATGGAACAGTCGCCATCAAATATATTGGAGCGGCCAAGGTACTCAAAAATATCTGAACATGGACTTTATTGCCTTGACAATAGAGGCGTTGTTCAGATATTTGTGGCCACCTTGGCCGCTCCGATATATGTGATGGCGACTGAACAACAAATTAACGATTTTCAGGCTTCTTCCTTTACTTGTGCTGTAAGTTCTAGGCAATGTGTAGTTTTACCTTGCAAACGGCGGATAATATTTAAGCCAATTTTTGATTTATGCTGTCAACATCCGAATTTTTAGGGTTCCGTAGCCAAATGGCAAAAAACGGAACCCTTATGGATTCGTCATGTCTGTCTGTCTGTCTGTCCGTCCGTATGTCACAGCCATTTTACTCGGAAACTATACGACGTATCTGAATAAAATTTACACATAAGGTGTATTTTGTATGCCGCTACTTAGTTATGGAGTTAAATTTAAAAAAATATATATTTTCAGGGGGGCGCTCCATAGATGTAACTAAATTTCAAAAAATGTTTTTTAACCAAATATCAACATGTGACACATCAATCGATAGGTCTTTAAAAATAACATTGAGGTTTCTTTGACCATTTTGTGATTAAGTGAATATTTTCTGAAATAATCGCTTCGAAAGTCAGAAAAATTGTGTAGCCCCCCCCCCCCCCCCGGTAACTTTTGAACCGCAAGTCCAAAAAATATGAAAAAATTTGAGGCGATGTGCCTTATCATATACTTTCTACGAAAATTATTTTGAACAATATCGGTTCAGCCAATTTTGAGTTATCTCCAACAAACTTCTTCCATAGGCATAGGCATAGGCATCAGACCTTTTGGTATTAGTTTAGTTTTTATTACATTGAAGGTACGGAACCCTCCTATGCGTGGTCCGACACGCACTTGGCCGGTTTTTATTCGGACTTTTGTCCAACTTTTCGACCTTGAGGGGAGGCGCAAGCCGTCATCTTTAATTGGGATATACCACAATTGTACAATGTATCTTAGTAATTCAAAAACTAATTGTAATGAATAATGATGATGATGAGAGATATGTATATTCATATGAATTTGGATGTGTCACAGATAACCTCAACCACTAGATAGATTATAAGTACAACTCGAAGTCACCATACATGGGCGGTCCCGTACTAATTTAGTATGAGAGCGCGACCGCTTATTTCAGTTGAGTTTACGATTTTGATCATTATATACTCATATGGATTACAAATATTCCCAAAAATCAAGTTTTAGGGGTGAACTTGGATTGTTATACTACAAAATGGTGTAGAATACTATTGAGATGTGCTGTTCAAATCGTAGAAATTTACGAATAAAATTGAGCTTATAGTGGAGTACGGGAACGCCTTTTTAACCTTTAAAAATGACATAAATCACAAGTCCGATTTTATTTTGTGACCTGTTAGAATACGTTCAGTACTAATGATAAAAAATATTTTCTAACAATGGTTAGCATTGCGCTAGGTATAATACATGTATTTGTTTGCTACACATAGAAAAGATTATGTAAGTTTTATTTTTCTCCACCAGGCTATCGCTTTTTACTATTGCAACATAACTTCACATTTTAACGGTTTTGTCAAGAGCATATGTCGTCTTAGCCATTTGTAATTCGTTTAGAATTCAAGGTCACTTATATTTTGACAAATTGTTTTCGATTGTGCTCACATAATCTATTGACCAAACTGTTATAAAATGACAGATGGTGTTGAAATAGATGAATGCGATGGTATGGTAAAGGAAAAATATATCTTTTATAATCTTTTCTTATAATACCTAGCACGACGTCAAAAACTGTTAGAAAATATTTTTTACTATAAGTAATCATATCATATTCTCTAACTAAAAAAGAAAATCGCACTTGTGAGTTATCGAAGCTCAAAACTGTTCGCGTACTGTACTATTATGTGTGGTGACCCCGTGCTCCTTGTAAAAGCTTAATGATGAGTAGTCTGTGGGATGTGTTTTCTTACCGGTGTATCTGTATTTGGTCAGTATCTTGACGAAGTCGAACCATTTCCGATCACAGCCGAGTATGGAGACTAGTTTACTCTCGAGCTCTCTGTCGTCCGCAGCCTCGTCTAGCACCTACAAACATTAAGAATATTCTTAAATATAATGTTGTATTAACCTTTTGAACGCTTTCTCTCTCGCGTCAAGACGTGGCGCCAATATCTCGACTTGTGAATAACGAATATAAAGCTTATCTGTCAGCAGGACAATTGCTTTGACAGCGTCCGCCATAGCCACTTTAGTGGTCGTTGGCGTGGCAGGCACGACAGCACACGACCGATTTAGTGGCTCTTCGCGTTCAAAAGGTTAGTCTTTTGAACGCCAATAACACCTATAGTAGATTGTTTGACAAGGGTGTAAATTAGGTTATATTACCACGAGGTGGTTACTCACTTCGTTCGGGAAAATAGTTCGAGTGGTAATTATAGCTTTTAGACAAAAGTACATACTATTTTTCACTTCGATTGCGAAAAAAAAAACTTATTATTTACGCAATGTTTACGCACAATGATTAATCTAAGGTGAATTTATGGTTTAACTTGACGGTATTTTTATTTTTTTAGCTCCTTTGACACAGATACAAAATATGAACACCGCGAATAAATGCCACAGACAACAGTAAAATTCGCGAAGTGTAGAGGTGCCTTGGACGAAGCACGTATACACTGGCCGAACAGCTTCGCGCGGAAATTTCCTCGCGAGGCGGCTCGTTCGGTGTGGACGCGCCTATCTGTGTTCTTACCTTGAGAACTTCGATAGACTTGGCCAGAGACAATATGGCGTCAGTGAAGTAATCGGAGAGCTTCCTCTGTAGCCAATAGGCATCATGTTCATTGTCTGTGCCGTAACGCTTCTACTACTTAATAACTGAGAGACAGTCAAGTTATCTGTGTTCTTACCTTAAGAACTTCGATAGACTTGGCCTGAGACAATATGGCGTCAGGGAAGTAATCGGAGAGCTTCCTCTGCAGCTAATAGGCATCAATGTCCGTTGAATGCCTGTGCCGTAACGCTTATACTACTTGATAACTGAGAGACAGTCAAGTTATCTGTGTTCTTACCTTGAGAACTTCGATAGACCTGGCTTGAGACAATATGGCGTCAGGGAAGTAATCGGAGAGCTTCCTCTGCAGCTAATAGGCATCAATGTCCATTGAATGCCTGTGCCGTAACGTTTCTACTACTTGATAGCTGAGAGACAGTCAAGTTATCTGTGTTCTTACCTTGAGAACTTCGATAGACTTGGCCTGAGACAATATGGCGTCAGGGAAGTAATCGGAGAGCTCCCTCTGTAGCCAATAGGCATCAATGTCCATTGTCTGTGCCGTAACGCTTCTACTACTTGATAACTGAGATACAGTCAAGTTATCTGTGTTCTTACCTTGAGAACTTCGATAGACTTGGCCTGAGACAATATGCCGTCAGGGAAGTAATCGGAGAGCTTCCTCTGTAGCCAATAGGCATCAATGTCCGTTGAATGCCTGTGCCGTACCGCTTCTACTACTTGATAACTGAGAGACAGTCAAGTTATCTGTGTTCTTACCTTCAGAACTTCGATAGACTTGGCCTGAGACAATATGGCGTCAGGGAAGTAATCGGAGAGCTTCCTCTGTAGCCAATAGGCTTCAATGTCCATTGAATACCTGTGCCATAACGCTTCTACTACATACTTGATAACTCAGAGACAGTCAAGTTATGTGTGTTCTTATCTTGAGAACTTCGATAGACTTGGCCTGAGACAATATGGCGTCAGGGAAGTAATCGGAGAGCTTCCTCTGTAGCCAATAGACATCAATGTCCATTGAATGCCTGTGCCGTAACACTACTACTACATACTTGATAACTGAGAGACAGTCAAGTTATGTGTTCTTACCTTGAGAACTTCGATAGACTTGGCCTGAGACAATATGGCGTCAGGGAAGTAATCGGAGAGCTTCCTCTGTAGCCAATAAGCATCAATATCCATTGAATGCCTGCGCCGTAACGCTTCTACTACTTGATAACTGAGAGACAGTCAAGTTATCTGTGTTTTTATCTTGAGAACTACGATATACTTGGCTTGAGACAATATGGCGTCAGGGAAGTAATCGGAGAGATTCCTCTGTAGCCAATAGGCATCAATGTCCATTGTCTGTACCGTAACGCTTTTACTACTTGATAACTGAAAGACAGTCAAGTTATCGGTGTTCTTACCTTGAGAACTTCGATAGACTTGGCCTGAGACAATATGGCGTCAGGGAAGTAATCGGAGAGCTTCCTCTGTAGCCAATAGACATCAATGTCCATTGAATGCCTGCGCCGTAACACTACTACTACATACTTGATAACTGAGAGACAGTCAAGTTATGTGTTCTTACCTTGAGAACTTCGATAGACTTGGCCTGAGACAATATGGCGTCAGGGAAGTAATCGGAGAGCTTCCTCTGTAGCCAATAAGCATCAATATCCATTGAATGCCTGTGCCGTAACGCTTCTACTACTTGATAACTGAGAGACAGTCAAGTTATCTGTGTTTTTATCTTGAGAACTACGATATACTTGGCTTGAGACAATATGGCGTCAGGGAAGTAATCGGAGAGATTCCTCTGTAGCCAATAGGTATCAATGTCCATTGTCTGTACCGTAACGCTTTTACTACTTGATAACTGAAAGACAGTCAAGTTATCGGTGTTCTTACCTTGAGAACTTCGATAGACTTGGCCTGAGACAATATGGCGTCAGGGAAGTAATCGGAGAGCTTCCTCTGTAGCCAATAGGCATCAATGTCCATTGGATGTATGACTGTGTCGCGTCGCTTGTGGGATTGCTCTTCTGATAGCTGAAACAACAAAAAATTGAGGCTTTTAGAAACCACAGAAGTATTTCTAGTGTTCCGTAGCCACAATGCAAAACGGAAGTGTTACAGTTTGGTCATGTCAGTCAGTCCGTCCGTATGGCACAGCCATTTTATTCGTAAACTAAATTTTATCCAAATTTATGTGCCGCTACTTAGTTTTGTACCTTTTTGGACCCGGGTTATGTCCTTAAACTACGTCCGGACTTGGGTATGTCCTTAAACTACGCCAAAAAGAGAGGTATCGGCACTGCGAATGGCATCTCGCTTAGTGTGGTAGGGCACGTTCAGCGAATGTCATCTCGCACAAATCTGGAGCAGAGCCCGACTGGGGAAGTACCTCCACCTTACAGAAAACCACAGCCAAATAGCACTAGACCCTACTTAGTGTTGTGTTCCTGCTGGTGAGTAAGGTTGCCAAAGAGCTCAAAGAGGACCCAGTGTATTGACGATGAGGGACCTTCTTGTTCCTTTAGCCATCAACACAGTGAATCCTCCTTTTTGTAAAGGGTAAAAGGATCGGCAACGCGCATGTGACTCCCTTGGAGTTGCAGGCGTCCATAGGTTACGGTAGCTGCTTACCATCAGGCGGGCCGTGTGCTTGTTTGCCACCGTCGTGGTATTAAAAAAAAAAGGGAACCATAAGGGTCCCTTCCTATTTGACTACGGAACTGAAACTAGTGCCTACACCATTTCTTGGTATTAGGTTACAGTGAAAGGAAGATACTCACGTTGGTGTGTATGGCGTTGCGTTTTCCCTCTCCATCGCTGTCCTCCTCTGCGCTGCTCTCCTTCTCTTTCTCGTTGTCTGAGCCCTCTCCCTCTTCCCTGTCTTCCTCGCGAACCTGCACAAACATTGTAAAATTTAAAAAAAAGATATACTTTTAAACAGAAAAGAACCGCCTTCACTTAACCTCCACCTTTCCAAAAGCAAATGCTCGAGCTGCTGTAAAAAATACTCAAATCACTATAGGTGTGCCTATAATATTTGAAGAGTTCCCTCGATTTCGCCAGAATCCCATCATCAGATCCTGACCTAGTGACAGTGGGATCAAATGTGAAGAATACTCGTTCAAACAAAAAAAAATATTTCCAAATCGGTCCAGCCGTCTTCGAAAAATCGGTGAACATACATAAAAAAAAAGAAAACAAACATCCCGACCCGACGAATTGAGAACCTTCTCCTTCGAAATCTCGAAGTCGGTTAAAAACAACTTAGACTTTCCAAGAGCAAATGCCCGAGCTACTAATAATAATAATGATAATAGCCTTTATTCCTGACTTTTTTTTGACTTGTTTACAAAATTATTTATATTTATTTCTATTTTTGTTCATGTTGTTCTTTTCTTTCATTCTTCTTTTTCTTTGTCAGGCTGTCTTTGACATAGGCCTCCTCCAGGCGACGCCATTCCTCGCGGTTTTTTGAGTGTTCTCCAGTCATCAGGAAAATAATCTTCCCATCTTTTATAGGGTCTTTGTTGTGGTCGTTTCTTTTCTCTTGGGTACCATTCTGTAACTTCTCTTGTCCATTTATCTTTTTAGAACGCATCATGTGCCCTGTCCATTTCCATTTAAGTGTTCTGATTTTCTGTGATACATCTACTACTTTGGTTATATTTCGAATGTCTGTTAGTCTACGCCGATCTCTTAGTTTTATGCCTAGCATACTTCGCTCCATGCTTTGTTGGCTGACTTTGACTTTGTGCTCGTTTTCCTTAGTCATGCTCCAAGTTTCGCATCCGTATGTTAACACTGGGAGTATACATGAGTTGTATATTTTTCTCTTTGCACTAATTGGCATGGAGTCTGATTTCACTACTTCCTTTAGAGACCAGTACCTCGCCCAGCTATTGTTGATTCTTCTTTGTATTTCTTGGCTTTGCTGTTGTTTTGAGGATATCAGTTGACCTAAGTATACATAGTCTTCTACGTATTCTATCTCATGGTCCCTTATTTTTATTGTTCCTTTATCTCCACTATTGGTCATTGCCTTGGTTTTGGATACGTTCATGGTTAGGCCTACTTTTTTGCTTTCTTCAGTAAGCTGGAGGAGCATAGTCTCTAGCGACTTGGAATCAGTGGCAAATAGGACGAGGTCATCTGCAAATCTCAGGTGTGTTAATTTTGATCCGTTTATGTTTATTCCGTAGCGTTCCCAGTTTAGGTTTTTAAATACATTCTCTAGTACTGCTGAAAATAGTTTTGCTGAAAGCGGGTCACCCTGTCGTACCCCTCTTTGGATTGGGAATTCTTCACCTTGTGTCTCTAAGTGGATCTTTGCAGTACTGTTTTGGTATATTTTTTGTAGCAAGCATATATATTTTAGTTCAATCCCCTGTCTTTGTAGTGACTCATATATTGAGTTGTGGTATATGCTATCGAATGCTTTGTTGTAGTCGACAAATGAAATGTAGTATGTTAGGCCGTGTTCTGTATACTTTTCTATGACTTGTTTTAACACATGCATGTGGTCGGTAGTTGAAAAGTCACTGCGGAATCCAGTCTGTTCGCGGGGTTGCTGCTCGTCGAGTTGTTTAGTTATTCTTGCTAGTATTACTTTTGCGAATGTTTTATATATGTTGCTCATTAGACTTATCGGCCTGTAGTTATTGATCTCACTCTTGTCACCTTTTTTGTGGATTAGTATTATGCTTGATTTGGACCACTGTTTCGGTATATCTTCTTCTGTGATAATTTTGTTGAAGATCCGGGTAAGTGGATTTGTGATATCGTTGATGGTACTCTTCAGCAGTTCATTGGAGATCCCATCTTCGCCGGGTGCTTTGTCGCTCTTCTGTGTTTGGATAGCTGCCCTCACTTCACAGGCTAGGATGTCTGGTACTTTTTCTTCTTCGGTCTTGGAGTTGTTGTATTATTGTTAAAAACAACTTAGACTTTCCAAGAGCAAATGCCCGAGCTACTACAAAAAAAAAACACTAATCACTCCTTGAAGGGTCCCCTCAATTTCTCCAGAATCCCATCATCAGATCCTGACCCGATAACGCTGTACCGAATATCTGCTCACCTCTCCATAAGCGTCCTCATCGTCCTCCTCCGAGGACTCCTCGAACTGCACATTGATGCCGTACGTTTCGTCGATCTCGGTGTTACCCTCTGTCGGCGAGCTGATGTTGAAGTCTGTTATCTTCTTACCTGTGAAGCCAATTTAAACCCCATAAGTACCACTATCGGAATAAACACGTCAAAACAGTTATGTTGCAGGATTCGTCAATAGGTGTGTACACACCTGACGCACCGCCTGGCGAGGAAATTGCCGCGCTAGTGTGGCAGTAGCAGCTCGGCTAGTGTGGACGTGTCTCGGCCGAGGCAAACGCACGCGCGGCCGCAATGCCTCAGGCGAGGCACTTCCACACTAGCCGAGCTGCCTCGCGCGGCAATTTCCTCGCGAGGCGGTGCGTCAGGTAGACACGCCTGATCTATGCGTCCAAAGTTAAAACGGTCGTTTTATTTTTGAGCCCATAGATAGAGGAATCCAACAACGTAATAACTAGTTTGATGTATTCAATTGGTAACCGAACGAACGGAGCATAACCGAAGTGAAGGTCTTACAGACAACTTCGGACACAACGGAACTGTCAGCTGTCTACCTAGACGTCTGTGCATTTCGATGGCTTTTTAAATTTGTATAGTTGTTCCGCGATAACTTTAGTATCGTTTTTCTGATCTTTATGAAATTTGGTGAGGTTGTAGCAGAGATAAGTACAATTTGAGATTTCGTATATTAGCAGGATCGATCAAGGCGTTATGGAGCTAGAAGGCGCGAAACGATCTTCATAAGGGCCTTATTATATTGGTCAACTTGTTTGCAAGTAAATAAATCGCGAGTTCTCAGTTCGAGGCAGACTACTAGTAAATATCTATAAATAAATAAAATGAAATGAAATTACCAATATTATCATAATAATAATTCTTAATAGTTCTTTGTACGAACTTCACTTCGCTTGCGCTCCGCCCAGTGGCGTAACTACGCTAAGTGGGGCCCGTGGCAAATTCATAGTATGGGGCCCTTTTACAGAAAATATTAGAATCCTCCTTTAGTCTTGTTCCCTCCGGCCGGGGGCCCCCTTAGGCGAAGGGCCCGTGGCATTTTGCCAGCTCTGCCACCCTATAGTTACGCCACTGGCTCGGCCCGTTCGTCGTAAACGAAAGTGACGCAACGCAAAACATAAGTAAAAATTAAACTTTATATCTTACCCAAGTTGACGAGTAGAGCAAATCTGTCATCTGGTATGGGTCCCAGGAGCATTTCTGTCTCTTTCTTCTTCTCTGGGTCTTTCAGTCTGTCATTCTTAAGGACTACAAGGACCTGTAAAAAAAAGTCAGTTTTTCTAAACACCCAAAGGTTGCCTGGAGCAGGTTGCTTTTTAGCGATAAGGCCGCCTTTTGTGTACAGCTCTAATTAATATAATTTAAAGTTCACTTCTCTTTTTCTGTATTATTTGTTTATGGTGAACAAGAATGTTGTATTGTAATCGTAATGTCTTACGCTAAATTTACACGCTTGCCAAGTCTTGACAAGCGTGTAAACGTAGAATAATACAGTATATTGGATTTGACCTAATTTGGTCAATAATGGCGGCACCACAACAAGTTCCACTTGTACTTTTTATTAGACGGATCCACACTGACCGAGCCGCCTCGCGAGGAAATTGCCGCGCGAAGTAACTCGGCCAGTGTCAGTGTAGGCGAGCCGCGTCTACACTGGCCGAGTTACTTCGCGCGGCAATTTCCTTCGGCTTGGGCAGTGTGGATCCGTCTATTGATACATATCATATCAAACAAAAGTAAGAGCCTATGCACACCGCGTTTCTTAAACGCGCCATCGACGCGCGTTTGTTGCAACACCCACGCAAACAGTACGCGAGTCAGCCGCAGCTTTGTAGACCTTTGCACACCAACATTTTATAAACGTTGAAGGCGCGTCTGTATTGTAAAAACGCGCGTTTGTAACAATACAGACGCGCCGTCGACGCGGAATCACCGCTATAAACGCGCGTGCATAGGCCCTAAAGTTTCCATTTCGGTATCTATTTGTTGTATTTGTAATGTTGGTTTCATTGGGCTACACCACCTGTATCTAAATCCAAACTAATATTATAAATGCGAAAGTGTGTCTGCCTGTCTGTTACCTCTTCATCTCTTCAAGCTTTAACCACTAAACCGATTAGGCGTTTTACAGCTGACGCAGCGCCCCGCGCGGCAATTTCATCGCGAGGCGGTGCATCAGGTGGACACGGCTATTTAGATGAAATTTGGTATGGAGATAGTTTGAGTCCTGGGGAAGTACATAGGATAGTATTCATCCCAGAAATCGTCCTTTAAGGAGTAAAAGGGGGAGCGAAAGTTTGTATGGGGAAATCACTAATTCCACACAGATAAAGTCTTGGGCGGAATCTAGTGACTTAATATGTATTACTGACCTCATCACAAGCTCCACAGAGAATGTCTCTCGGTTGGTCGCCAAGTGAGTTCTGCATAAAGGTCAGCAGCAACTCATATGCATGTCTGGTGTGCTGGGCCCGGGGGCGGTACACAGCCCCAGTGTTCTCATCGGCCCAGGCGGCGCGGTTGCCTTTAGACTTTGATAGTTCATATGATGCCTCGTCACGTTTCTGACGTCTGAAAGATAGAAATTACGTTTGCATAATGATAAACATATGTTTAGTCTAACAGTACACTGTTAAAATTAAATGTAGGTGTGTACACATAACTATGCAGTATAAATCATTTATTAGCATTTTAATTTGTAAACAATTCATTAGATTTTAAAATAATATGGATAAGCTGTGGACAAGGAAATGTCCCAAAACGAGGTCTCATTAAAACAAATCAGATGACAACTAAGGAACAATACAAATTATATTTAATAGTATTTTGCAAATATTATATGCAGAGGACGCTGACGGACGATTGTATACAGACGTTGCGTTTCACGAAAATGTGGTCATCAATTTTAAAAGTAATAAATGTTCGTTTCCAAAAATCGCAAGTTAAAAATTGTTAGTGATGTTTATTGTATAGAGAGAGTTTCTCTTAAGAGATTTTTTTTTACTCTGCGCATTGAGAGTAGTTTATATTTAAACCCCTTAGTCCCGTTGTTACAACCCCGGATGCACCGGATGCCCTGGTCACTTTTTCCTTTGCATATGACATCTATTTAAGTGTATGAATAAGATGGTTAATAACACTTCATAAAAGGAACAGTTGAAGCAAAGAGGAAGCCCGGATCGCCATGGAAAACAAACATGGATCAAGTAAAATAAAAAGTAATTGTTGTGTCATATCAGGCTGTATTTAAACCTAACAGACCTTAAAAAGAGTGATGTGGAGACAACAGCTTAAATAAATAAAATAAAAATCAGGCTGTAAGTAGAAGGCAGGGGACAGGTATACCTGAAAACTGCTCCACCGCCAAGAGCTCAGCTCCTAAATATACAGGAGAACCCGCTTAATACTTGTATAATACACTATTTGATATTAGTCCCGGCCACTTGAAGTCCCTCAGGGCAGTCCCGAATACTTTCCCGCTTAATACGCGTTTTTGGCTGAGCATCTTCAAAGCGAGTTTCACCGTATATTGATGATAACACTTACTTCACTTTCCGTTCCTCAGCCTTATCTGGCTTTGTACGCTGCGCACGGTCGCCCATCCGGGTGCCAATGAGCTTGCCCGACAGCGAGAGAACCTCTCCAGTCGCCTCATCACGGCCGCGACGCTCAATAAGCCGCACATCGGCTTGGAGCACGAGATTCGAATTCTACAATACAACAGACGTAAATTGATGAGACCTATACTCAATAGTGGGTGAAATAGGGTTGAAGAAGAATTGATTAGAGATTATTGGTTAATGAGTTACAAACTCGTCTTGGAACCGATAATAGAAGCTAGAATATTTACAAGAACGCTTTCATATGTTAAAATGTGATTTGTTGCACAATAATAGTGAAATTCGTTGGTAAAAATCAAAATAACATACCGCTTTGTACTCGTACTGCAACTGTCTCGCCGCAGCATCCGCCATGCTGCTAGTTTACTTATAAACTATCACAAAACACTAAGATTAACTTATTTACTTAATTAATTGAAATTAAATTTTATTTTGGTATATAATACGACGAACAAACACAATTTCGCGTCAATTGAGGTTATGATTGAAATGAAACGCCATCTTTGTTTGAAATATGACAGTCGGATTTTTCTTGCTGCAACCATAGCAACACTTAATAATTATTTAATTTTCCTTTTATTTCCTGTGATTCATTTGAAATTAAATTCATAATCGATAATAATATGTAAATTAAATCTGTTAATATTAAATATAAAATAAATAAGAATAATATTTTTTGTATGTATTTCGACAGCAAGTGGAAATTTATTGACGGTATTGACCACCCTATTAATTTTGTTGTGTTGGCAGTAGTGCAAATCTATTTATATATTTCGAAAGAATGTAATGTGCGTGTTTGTTTGTTTGTCAACAAATTTTTTGTTCCTTTTGAATGGGGATGGGAGAGTATCATATTCTTTGGGATGGGACCATTTTATTTTTTTGCCTCTATTGAAATACCTAAGCAGTGATATTGGTGCTTTATTTTTGATACGTCTTAAACCTTAAGCCGGTTGCGTAATTCTGCCCTGACGTCACTCTTAAGATTCTTTGAATAACTTAATTTATTACCTTATAATAGTTCGCACTTCGTTATGAGCGTTATATTTTTTAACCATATTATATGCCGTCGTCAACGTCATTTCATTGTCACGTGGAATTATTTTTATATATTTCACGATATCACAAGGTCAATAATGTTATTGATTAGTATAATTTTTGTAATATTTAGCACAATAACATTGATGATGACAAAGGGCCAATGACCTCATCCCCAGGGTTGTCACTTAAGATACTCGTCTTAGATAAAGGAAATCACTTCATCTAATATACTAACCTTACCCAGCAAACTGTTCAAAAAGCAGAGTCACGGTGTTTATGCTCTGCCCTCGATTTGCGCAACAAGAAAATCAAGAAAATGTTGTGGTGTAGCAAACAATGTTCGTTATGCTTATGCTTTTTGCTCCAGTCAAGGCCAGCCGTCACCACGAGCGGACATGTGTAATGACGTGATGTGCTGTTTCTATAAACAAATCAAATACCTACTGAAAAATAAAACCTAGGATCTAATAACGTATATAAACCTTAATATTATACGGTGCTGGACCTTAATATGTGTTTGTATACAACTGTCTCATTGAAAGTAATTTATTCGTATATGTATGTACTAATTTAAATGTATTTTCGAAACCATATGAATTACGGCATGGTTCTAATATTAAAGTAATTTGTGTACTGTACTTAGTCGACGTAGCGTACTGTAATTATGTTGTAAGTTGTAATGTAATATAACAATCCTAGATCTATGTGCTAAAACAAACGTCAGTTATGTGTTCGTGGCAGCCCTGACAGATCGATGACCCTTGAAGTCAACGTTCGCAGCGAGAGAGAACGAACGCGAGCGACGAGCGAGCGAAGTGAAGCGAATGAGTTTGTGAGGCCCTTGTCGATGTCGTACCGCGGTGCGCGCTCTACGCTCACAAGTGACAGTTGTCCCTGGAGAAACAATAACAAAAAGTGATTAAAAACCAATAAACAAGATGGCGGCACCATCAAGTGGCAGTGGTAATTTAGTGGAGGAATTTGAAGAATCATTTCAGGTAAGCTATGACGCTGGTCGTTTTTTAATTTACGTACAAAATGCCAAAAATTACGTTTTCATTCATAACCTCCCAAAATTATTCTGTGTTGACAACTGTCAAAATTTACTATCGTTACCAACCTACAGGATCTAATAGTACCGTGGCCGGTAATGCGTTCAGTCGAAGCTTCTTAAGCTAAATTCATTCATTTATTTCAAAACGCCAAGAACTTTTGTGTGTACGTGACCCGATTTGACTTATGCGGCTTTTACTGCTCGTGAAGGGATTTTTGTTGAGTGGTGGAAGCGCATCATCTCGTCGGCCATTTTACTGATAATGTTTTCACATTGTTACGAAAGATTTCTCGTGTGTTTTTAATTAGGGAAACGGACTAAAACTTGTGATTTAGTGTGGATTTTCATAAACGGTGTATAAACTCATTGACGTTATTATGGAAAGTGATTTGAGACTGTGTAGTGAATGACGAAATTGTGTTGATTTTGGGACTCAAGTGTGTCTGAAAAACACCATGTCGACCTTTGGGGATGAACCGTGCAGCAATGGAGGTGTTCCAGCCATACAAACATTCCGCCCTACGTGGGATGAGTTCAAAGATTTCAACAAATTCATTCAATATATGGAATCCAAGGGAGCACACAAAGCTGGTCTGGCGAAAGTGATTCCTCCGCCTGAATGGGTCCCCCGCAAGGCTGGATACAATCTCAACGACCTAAACATCACTATACCCTCGCCCATATGCCAAGTGGTGACGGGCAAGCAAGGTTTGTTTCAACAAATAAACATACAAAAGAAAGCTATGACAGTGAAACAGTTTTCGATCCTCGCTAACTCCGCCAAGTACTGCACCCCGCGACACTCCAGCTACGAAGATTTGGAGAGGAAATACTGGAAAAACGTTACCTATGTGGCTCCAATATACGGTGCTGATGTCAATGGCAGCATCACTGATCCAGACGTCAAAGAGTGGAATATCAATCACCTTGGTACCATTCTCGACTTCGTCAACTCTGACTACGGCATTGAAATTGACGGAGTCAACACAGCTTACCTGTACTTCGGTATGTGGAAGACTACCTTTGCTTGGCACACTGAAGACATGGACCTCTACTCCATAAACTACTTGCACTTTGGAGAACCAAAAACATGGTACTGCATCCCTCCGGAACACGGGAAACGCTTTGAGAGAATTGCCTCTGGTTTCTTCCCGACATCAGCCAAGACTTGCCAAGCTTTCCTAAGGCATAAGATGACTCTGATCTCACCACAAATCTTGAAACAGTATTCTGTTCCGATTAACAAAATAACACAAGAGGCTGGAGAAATAATGA
Source organism: Pammene aurita (assembly GCA_947086415.1). Taxonomy (NCBI): domain Eukaryota; kingdom Metazoa; phylum Arthropoda; class Insecta; order Lepidoptera; family Tortricidae; genus Pammene; species Pammene aurita. The sequence continues at coordinate 15,498,996 of OX352313.1, forward strand.
TTACGTTCCCATATGGCTACCACGCTGGCTTTAACCATGGCTTCAACTGTGCCGAGTCAACTAACTTTGCAGCCCCTAGATGGGTTGAATATGGCAAGCGAGCTACCCAGTGCACATGCAGTAATGACATGGTCAAAATATCCATGGATACTTTTGTGAAGAGGTTCCAGCCAGACAGATACGAGCTATGGCTCAAAGGTCAAGATATAGGCTGCCACCCGGAACAGCCTGAAAAGATGGTGCCCGCACCACATCCTTCAGGCCAAGATATATTGTGCAATAAAAATAACACAGAACTACCAGAGTCATTTATTGAAGCTGAAGAAGAAGGGCTAAAGAAAAAGAAACGCCACCCGCTTCATCTTAAAAGAGCTATGGCAAGCAAGAGCATTTCTGAAGGTGCCATTGCTGTGTCTATTCTCGGAGAAGATGTCATGGATGATGCAGAAATGACCATGGCAGAAGGTGACCTAGATATGATGACTTCTATGAAACGCAGACTTCTGCCAATGGAGCCTGATGACACCCAACTTGATGCCCTTGAAGACATTTGGCTGAAAGGGGATGAAATGGACCCGTCTGAGGCCCAGCTGCCTGATATAGGCTACATTGACTCTGACAGAGATTCCGACTATGAAGAGCCTAAGAGTAAAAGAGAAAAAGCAAAAGGGAAAGGTAGAAAGAGTGGGGGCAAGAAAGAGACAAAAGCTAAAGAGACAAAAGTTAAAAATGAGACTGAAAAAGATGAAGAGACTGGTGAGGAGAAAAAGAAAACTCCACCTACTCCAAAGTCAAAAGTAGGTCGTAAGGTTAAGACCAAGAAACTGTCCAGCGAGCAACTTGAAGACATGGCTGCTGTTCTTTCCAACTGGGAGTCACCCCCACATGAAGTTGCCGTCAGTCCGAAGGCAGAGGAAAAGGTGGAACAGGTAAACGCTGGTGATCCACTACATCTAGGCCCGCAATTGCCAACTCCTGTAGTCCCGGAGCCACCGGTGAAGAAAGAGAGAAAGAAACGAAAACCAGCAGAAAAAACAGAGAAAGTAGAAAAACCAAAAAAGGAAAAAGTCAAGAAGGAACCCGTTAAAAGGACTCCTAAACCGAAAAAGGAACCAGTTGTAGGTGATGCTCAACGCAAGCCAAGAAAACCACGAACTCCCAAAAAAAACCCTAACTTTGCATACAACTCGCCTATAGAACCTATAATGTCTAGTCCAAAAATGTATGCCCATCACAATCCACCACAAAAAAGTTACCAAGCAAATCCACCGAGTCAGAGAACTTACACAACTATACCACAGAATCTGAACAGTCCAGAATACGGCCAGAAACCACTACCAAAAGAAACAACCAAGTCAGCAGCACCATCTACAGTCCAAAGCGCAACAGTGAAGACATACACCAGCACAATAATTGACCAGACCCGGGTCCCAGCAGTCATGCAGCCTCTCAAACGAGACCCAAATGAATTTGTAAGCGAATTCCAAAAATTCTTAACCCAGACTAACAAAACGCCGCCACAACCCTTCCGCCCTAGCAGTGCTAAGCGAAAGCCGGCTGAAAAACCATCACAGAAGGCAAAAGCTCCAGAAAAACCAACAGAATGGCAGCACCCTGTTGGCCAATATAATGACAGCCTGTTCATGGATAACCCTGTAGATTTTAGAACAGCACCCATACAGAATCCGCAAGATAGACTACAGCCGAATCAGCAGCACTTAAATACTGACAGAACGCAATGGCGACCAGAACTATACTACCAGCAAAACATGCAGCAATCACAGCAAAATTATCCCCCCATGTATGGACAATTACCCGCACAGTCGCCATACTACAGAACATTTCATCCACCATACTTCGGCTTTCCGTAATAGTATTAATATGTAATTTAACTGTAGTTTCAAATTAAATTATAATGCACTTAACTTGTTTAGATTTATGTCATGTAGTCCACCGAATGGAATTAAATTGTGAACTGTCCGTAAACATTGCGTAGCTGAACCAATTTCAAATTTTATTTACAAAAATAATTTTTTAGAACTTTTTTTTAGTGAGTATATCTAATGTTGTTATAAATATGCTCGTGTGAATGATTGGTATTGATTCTGGTGTATACGAACTATGGACAAAAAATCAATACTATATTTTGATTAGTGTCCGACCGAAACATGTTTTTTTGCCGAAACTGAAACAGAAGGTTCGGCTCTGAATCCAGTTTTGGCCGAAACCGAAACTTTGATGGACATGATTAAATCGTACAAATTTCAGCTGCATGTTGATATTTGGTAAAAAAAGTGGTATGGAGCCCCCCCCCCCACACTAAAAATATTTTTTTCTGCAATTTAACTACATAACTAAATAGCGGCATACAAAAGGCTAAATAGCGGCATAAAAAGGCATACACCTTATGTCTTAATTTTATTAAGATACATTGTATAGTTTGCGAGTAAAATGGCTGTGACATACGGACGGACAGACGGACATGACTAAACTAAACTGTAAGGGTTCCGTTTTTGCCATTTTGGTAGATTAAGTACAATGTTGAAAGTTTCGGCGCGGCCGAAAGGTTCGGCCGTTATTTGGCCGAAACCGAACCTTGGGCCGAAACTGGCCGAAACCGAACCTTGGGTCGAAACCGAAACCGAACCTTCGGTCGGACACTAATTTTGATAGATTGTAAAAATGACGATAACTGTGGAAAACGAAAAAATAGTTCTAAAAAAAGCAATTGTTATCAAATTGGGAAATGCTCTTACGTTAAATGACTTTAAAATACGCTAATATGTGTTTAGCTTGCATCTTAATTTAAACATGTTAAATTCACATAGCGTTAGGAGTAGCTGTAGAGATAAGGTTAGCAAAAATATCTATGTTGATAGATAAATAATTAAAGACTTCTTAATTATAGTTATATTATATTATGTGTGAGAGTGGTATAATTATGTAAATTATAAATAAATCTCTTGTATTAATGATCTAATAAATGATTCAGTTTTAATGTCTATATGATTTTCATTTATGCGTCTTATGGTGTTCCCAGCACTAGCTGTTATAAATGTTATATAACATGGTGTAACAGGGATAAGGCTAAGTAGCACTATGTTGTTAAAGAAAGATAGTTGCTGTTATATAACATTTATAATAGCTAGTGTGGGAGCAGAATTAGGCAGCGTTTCCACCAGAGATGAGCGAAGATGCGTTGCGAGGAATGTGTTTGTTAAGCACCAATAGAATTACTTCATTTGTTTATCCTCGCACGGCACAGCTCTAGGATTGGTTCTTAAATAGTTTTAAACAAAAAAGAACAGACTTCCCTTACCCTCCACCTTTCCAAAAGTAAATGCTCGAGCTGCTGTAAAAAATACTCAAATCACTATAGGTGTGCCTATAATAGTTGAAGAGTTCCCTCGATTTATCCAGGATCCAATGATCAGATCCTGACCTGATGACAACGGTATCAACTGTGATGTATACTCTTTCAAACAAAAAAAGAATTTTCCAAAACGGTCCAGCCGTCTTCGACTAATCGGTGAACAAACAAAAAATAAAGTAAAAAAAACAAAGATCCCACCTTCGAAATCTTGAAGTCGGCTGGACCGATTTGGAAAATACTATACTTCTGTAGGATCCCCCTACAGAAATCGAGGGAACTCTTCAACTATATAGGCACACCTATAGTGATTTAAGTATTTTTACAGTAGCTCGGGCATTTTCTTCTGTGGAGGATAACTGAAGTCGGTTCTCTTTTGTTTAAAATCATTCTTATGCTACTACTAGCGCCTAGAGCTAGAGAGTACTACAACCCTCATGACTAAAATTACTTAGTACGGCTCTTGGTGAACCAGACTATGTAGGAGAGCACGTGGTAAATAGTTAATTAATGGAGTGACCGTGAGCGGGTTATTATCATCGCGTTTATTTATGTATCGTATGGCTGCATGTCAATGGATATAGATAGGCATTTCTTATCTGGGGTAGTAGTGGTGGGAAAGCAGATAATGAAGAAAATCCAGGGACAGTGCAGCCGCCAAGTTTGTTACTCTTTTAGTTAGGTGTTTTGTATCTACTACTTATTGCGAAAACTCGAAGTAATTCAATTTTTAGTAGATAACAGTGGATAATCAAGCAATCTGTTGGCAAATAATCAGTTACTTTCTCAACTGGAGGCACTCTTATCTCAATTTGATATCATATCGTACCATCTATTTTTAACATGTGCCTAAACCACAGAACATATATTACCTACAGTCTAAATACGACAAATCTCGAAATCTCTCGGATAGTCCTGAAATTTGGTATGTATATTAATTTTCCTACGATTGAAAATCAAAGAAATATACGCTCGGGGACGGAATTTACTTACTTAAATCTATATGAGCATTCTAATTTTAGATTTAAGATCATGTAAGATGTATTATCTGTTGGTAATATTGTGAAATTATTCAAATTTTGTAATTCAAATATAACATTGATTATTGAGTATATCATGTCTGAGACGGCCATGGAAATAAAAATCAAAGATTAATCTATATTGTTTTTCTTTTTGTTTTTTGTTTCACAAATCTATAAGGATACCTAACTAGGTATCCTAAGATTGAATTAAGTGAACTCACTTAATACAATCTTAACACATTCCGTGCCGCCTAGTGCTACGTGCTACGCTCGTAGCCCGTAGCCATGTATTCGTCGTATGTAGCGCGTAGCAGCTACGAACAGAGAACCCGACAGTCGGGTTCTCGGGACTAAATGTAAAAGATTATTTCTTAAATTAGCCCAATTAGTTACCCGATTTATAATAAACGGGATGCAACGAAGCGCGTCAGTGCTACGCCGTAGCATGGCCGTAGCATACCGCTTAGCATTAGTAGAGACAACCTCGTAGCACCCTGGTACGTCAGTGCGAGTGTTGTATTGTATGTTACTTTTCTGAATGTTATATTCATCCGTCCGAATTTCGCTATCGGCCTATCTTTTTTAACCGATATAAAAAAAGGAGGTTCTCAGTTTGACCCGTATGTTTATACGTATGTATGTTTGCTCGCGATTATCTCGCGTTTGGCTGAATGATTTTGATGCGGTTTTCAGAAAAGTATTTGTTACATTCTTGAGAAGGTTTTAGTTTACAAAAAGGGGTCGTTCATTCATTACGTACAGTTGGGGCCTCCAATGTTTTAACATACACCATAAACTGAAACACGAAAAGTAATTATTTAAAGGTAAAGTTTTACAACGAAATTTAAAGCTTGAGGACTCATTTGTGTCGGTCAAAAAGTTGATTCGCGTAGACGTAATGCCATCTCTATTTCACAGGCATGTCTGAACGTGCTGACGAAGCAGGAAGCATCGCCCAGTGTAGAGAAAGAAGAGGTCAAGGTGGAAGTTGAGCGGTTCATTGACCTCGCCAGGCAGATGGAGGCGTTTTTCCTGCAAAAAAGGTAGGTGTCATATTGCGACTAAGAAAAAAGTAAGAGAAAAAATTTTGGATGGAATTTTTTGTGTAGGACCGTCGTCCCAGCCGGTCAACGCACCATACAAAACCATATTTTTTTAGCGCGAAAAAATTTTTTTCTTAGTTTTTCGTCATTAAATTATGATACCAATTATACCCTTAAACGGATTACGAGCATTCTTGTTGCACCCTGTATAAACTGTGGTAGGGTGCAAACTTTGTCATGGTTGAATTCTCGGCACACTGTTGTGTCTTCATACGTTTATGCCGCCTGCCGTTGGTGAGCACCGAATTGAGTTTTAGTGGGTATACTTCTCACTCCCAGGCGCGGATACCAGCAAAGCGCCCTACAAATCCAATACAATAACACCTTCAGAATGCTATTAGGACTCCCTAAATGGTGCAGTGCATCAGAAATGTTCGCACAAAGGCACACGTACAATTTTTATGCGATCATGCGCAAAAAAAATTTCTTCTCTGATGGGTCGCGTAAGGGAGAGTCAGAATGGTATTCTGAAGGTGATCGCGGGTAGATTTGGCTGTCCAATAATGTGGCATTGGATGGGTGTAGTAACAACTACCTTGACTTATATCAAGTAGATTGTTTTTTAGTATGCAATATTAGTCTTTTAGGAATTCTAACATAGCTCTTAAGTGAAATACTGTTTCTAAAAACATATGGACTATGTCTGAAATAAAACTATTTGATTTGATTTGACAGCGTAGGGCTGGGGGGGAGCAACGGGGGGCATCCCCCCCCCCAACCCTGACGCGTAAGCCTACAAATTCACCGGTATTCAATTTCGGTATCTCGGTTGTTAAATGATTATTTTTAAATATTCTTCGGATAACCGGAGTTTCAGAATATCACGTAAACATTGCGAAAGTCGGGCATTATTTTGATTTTTAGTAATACCGGTAACGATCCTTGCTACGGGGACCATAGGTGCGGACCGCAAGATCTTTTGTAAAGGAAATTGCATCTGAATGAGATCCGCGCCTCCTCACTCCCATCTCTAGTGAAGAGGGTGGTGACTAGAGGGAGTCCCACATACTCTCCGTGTGGCTTCTCTTGCCAGGGGAATGCGTAAAGCACTTCCCACTCTGTCAACCAAAAAATAGGCCAGACTAGATAGGAGCGGTATTTGCCCAGCAGTGGGACACTAAAATAGGCTAATGTAAAAGAAAGTTTATTGTGTTTATAAGTTAGTAACATGAAAAATTTAATTTTATATTAATAAATAAATAAATATAGAAAGTCTTATTTCAGAATTTTAAAATTCCATAATTCAGTTAGTAAAACTTAAAACTGTATCAAATTATTTAACCTAAAAAAAATAACACAATACAGATTCGACCGCCCCACCCGGGGAGGAGGGCGCCTCATCTATCCCATGACATGCACTATTCGTTTTTTTTTGTATTTATAAACAAACCTTCCTTCCCCAGGTTCCTCCTGTCAGCGATGAAACCTGAACTCCTGGTTCGTGAAGACAACAACGAGTTGAAATGCGAGCTGCAGCGCAAAGAGGAACTCCTGCGGCGGCACTATGAAAAGATCAGCCAATGGCAGACGCTGCTAGCTGACCTGCAGGTACGAAACTTAAGGGTCTCCACACGTTATTTATCGATTTTTGACCAGTTTTGAGTTGATGTTCCAACATTTGCTCTACAGATAGAATTATAAGGCAAACGGCTATCGGTTCTTAACCTATTGACCGCCACAGTCGGCTGTGGCCGACATCAAAAAGTGCCATGGACGCCAGCGACGGCTACAGCCGACAGGCTTTGTAATGCAATAGGGACCTACGCGGGCTTCCGCAAAGTTCAATTTCGCTTGACAAAACGCGATTACGTAGGCTTTGTAATGCAATTGGGACCTACGCGGGCTTCCGCAAAGTTCAATTTCGCTTGACAAAACGCGATTACGTAGGCTTTGTAATGCAATTGGGACCTACGCGGGCTTCCGCAAAGTTCAATTTCGCTTAACAAAACGCGATTACGTGGCGTCGGTGGCGCGTCATTTTTGTTCAATGCTGGGCGGTCAATAGGTTCAATCTTTTATCTCCATTCTGTGGAGCCGGATTTTGAAATAATTGAGCCCCTTTTTTATGATATTTTAAATATTTCGCAAACTTATTAAGAAGTGCATATTATGATTGTCAATTAAATAATTTTCGTGAATACTGGTAAAAAACTAGACGTCCGTGCGTCACCTTCAGTTTTTCAATTTTCACGAATCAAAATAAAATTGTTGTGTTGGATTATTTAATCTGCAAATTGTTATTATGTATTCATCAAATTGTTATTATTTATTCACAAATGTGAACTCTTAATCATGTTAACTAATCGTTTGTTGGTGTACTTGCAGTGTGTTTAAATTGAACATTTAGAACAGGTTGGCAACTACTGTTTCTATGTTTACTCAATTTCTAATCTCAAAAAAAAAACGATGTATAGGTGATGTCAATTATTTTGAAATTTGATATTGACAAGAGCCCCATGCAGTTCAATTTGTTGTCACATTGGTATCCCCATAAGAGATAAGAGATATTTATTTGCATGTATAATGCTTCCCCAGGGCCACGCGGTGTACAACAAGTGTCAAACGGCGCCGCCGCTGCAACAGGCTGCATCCCCGATGACGCCCTGCGGAGTGCAGCAGAGTGTTCAGGTATTTGGTTTTAAAGTACAGACTATTAGATTAAGAGGTGACGTCAGATATGACACAATAATGAGAGCAACAAGACCCGTCTGGTTAGATTAATACCCAGATCTAGCAATATTTAAGTATATACTATCCTTATTGCTAGATCCGGGCATCTGGCAGCTTTTAGTGGGTGGCGGTCAGAGTGACAGACAAGCAATTGTTTTGAATTGGAAAAATAGTAATACCAAAATAGGCAAAACTGCCGAAGTTGTCCCAGTTATAAAGGACAGGGCCTATATTTTAACATTAGAAGAAAAAACATTGCGTATTAACACGACAGCAAAAACAGACGACAAAATATGAATTACATTATATATAACAGAAACTTTTGACAATGATATAATCTAATTATTTATATAATTTCTCATAATATTGCATCAAACCCAGAATTCTAGGGTTTGTTTTCTTAAATTGGTTTGCATTCTTTGACCTCCACCACTTTAAAGCTGCCAGAGGTCTTGAGCGTTTTACGTCTCGTTCACGAAAAAACGCTGCAACGTTCTCCCTCGTTATCATAGTCTGTCTGTTAAAAACTCTCGGGTAGACATGGATCGTTCACGAGTGAGTGATTTAAATGAACTATATCTTTTGATTCAACTCACTGAAGATTTAACTCGCTCAGTAACTCATCCATCTCAGTGTTTACAGTGTTACTTGCCCGCTCTTCCCACTCATGATTCGAATGAGCCGGCCGAGACAATCGAGTGAGACGATGCGAATATGCGAACAAATCCACTGAGCGAAATGAGTGATACATATCTCCGCGAGCGAAAGATATGAATCAATCTTTTCAATTCAGTGAAGCGTTTTGCGCATCTCTACTCTCGGGTCTTTCGATTGTCAGTCATTTTATGCTACGCTTACGCTGGTTGGAGAGCTTGGATGTCATCATATAGAACGCCTGCTGGAACCCATTCACAGGTACATCAATAAATACCGGCGAATCGGTCTCAGCAGGCATTGGAGGCTATTATAGATCAAATAAAATACTATACCTACTGTTCGGGCCTATGGTTGAAGTTTGGATTGATAACAAGACACTGGGTTATTACAAAGACGTCCAGACACCTAGGTACAGTCACCGGCAATAGTATCTTCCTACACGAAGGCCGTAAAAGTATGTGACACGCTCTTATGGCCCTACAAATAAGAGCGTGTCACATATTTTTGCGGCCTTTATATAGGGAGATACTATTGCCGGTGACTGTACCATCATAGTCTTATTGTATCTTTTTGGGATTCACGTGCCTATACATCCCGGTCCTTTGACAGGTTTGCATGTGAATAAGTTTTGCTATATAATGTACCTGCTAGAACCCATTCACGGGTCACGGGTACATCAATAGATACCCGTGAACAGGTCACAGCAGGCGTTGGGGCTATTGTCGACCGAGCGGAGCGTCACCGAAGTGAAGCTCTTACAGACAACTTCGGACACAATGGGAACAGGAGCTCAGAAGAATCAGAAGGTTTAAAAACGTTTTGTAAAGAGATCTTGTTATACTTGTCAACTAGTTTACAAGAATCGCGAGTTCTTAGTTAGAGGCGGACTACTAGAACTGAATTAGGATTATTATGACTTGCACCCACAGGCTCAGCAGATGGCAGCAGCGGCGGCGGCGCAACAAGCGGCGTTGCAGCAACAAGCGCTGCAACAGCAACAGGTACCGCGGCCCCCGCTCCCGCCCGCCTACCCCGCCGTGCCACGCCGGTAGCAAGCGCGACCAGCGACCGTTGCAGTCGCAATACTTGATTAGCTGTATCGATCACAAGTCTAACAGAGCATTTCTCAAAAACATTATTTAACACTTTTTAAAATTGTGTTTTTTTCTTAAAAATATTGGTTTTTCTACTCAAAATCACGAGTTCTTTCAATTATAATGAGTAGAGGGCGGAGTACTGGTGGCAAATTTCACACTAAATGTATGGAGTCGCCTAAGTATTCTTATGATTAAATAAATAACGAATAAATGATTAATTTTGCATAATAATTTTTAGGAACTTATAGAAATTATCTTACGAGCATACAAATATAATGTAATATGTTGTTAATATCTATAATACATAATAATATGTTTTCTTATCAAAACATTATCATTAGGTACTAAATACTAGACTAAGAAGTTATACCTGCCAAACGATATATTATTTTCAAGACCATTCAATTACAATTGAGGAATGGATTTATGTGTTCGAGGTCCTCCTCACAATCTACACTTAAGTGCGTATCCATGTTATAAAATGAATGGACTATGGCCACATGTTCCTGGTTTTTCGGAGTGAATCGGTTTCTTAATTTATTGAAGATCCATTTATGAGTGGAAAACGATCGCTCTACATCTACCGATGTCATGGTTGCATGTTTAAGGATTTGTTTATAATTTTCCATTGTAATCATATTCCTTAATTCGTCAGCATCTGGGTTTCTATCTAGAACCAATTCGAGTTTATTTCGCACGGTTTCACTTCCTTGGAGGCTTAAAATACTCCTAACTATATCTATTACCAGAAAACTTTCTTCTATCGGAATTTTAGTGCATTCTAATTTTTCTATCGATTCAGGTCTAATTTCGTAACATTTTTTTATAAAGCTTAACTCGTTTTTTAAATTTTCATTTTCAAACAACTTCTGGGCTTTTCTAATGGCAATAGCTTCTTTACTGTTCAATTGCATCACAACATTTTTAATCACGTCAAAATGTCTATCGTAGTAAAAACTTGCATTTAACCAGGTGCCCCAACGAGTGATAATGGGTTCCGGCGGTAAAGGCACATTCTGCGCATGGTCCCTGAAAAATCGGACGCGGTGTGCCCAGTAGCGTGCCCAGAGGTTTGGAGTAGGGCAAGCCTAAAGACATGATTTCGTACTAACTATTCAATCTTTATATACTCAAAATGTCATCATCTTTCGAAAAAAATATGCTACAACAGCAATATAAGTTATTTAGAATGAAAACAACTAACAATCTAGCCTAGTGTATTTTGTAAGCAGCCCTACTAAATTTTCGCTTATGCAACTGGTTTATCTGAGACATGCCTACAAATAACACAAGCCGGGTATTAGGTTTAACGACACATTGATTTTGAACAAACTTCAGAGATTTTACCTTGCCTTTGTTGATCATGGTCAACACTTGGACGTACCTCAAACAGTCACAAGGAACGGCTTCATCCATTATTAATAAGTAATTTTAACACTTTTACTAACTCGTAACCTCACCTCACCACAATACCATTCAATTCACATTGACTTGCTCAAACAATTAATTTGCATGTCAAATTCGACTTTTGTAATATGATGACTTATGATATGACTTGAAGTTGTCCGTTAACGCTCACTTGCGTCGCGCGATCTTACGGCATGCGGCCAACTTCACACCAAAAAGCTGGTTTTAAATCGCCGTATTTTCCTATAGGTACACCGGGCAAAAATTGTTGCTCGTTGTACAGACACCAATAGGGCGATTTGTATAGGCGAAATGAATGTCCGCTTACATGCCGCTTGCAAGGCGGCGGCGGTGGTGAGTGCGAGCGGGACAGCAGCATGCGCTACGTTTAGTTTCGTTTGCCTCAGTCGTTTGCGCGGCAGTGGCGACTGGCGACACTTTGTTGCGTGTGGCAAAATTTATAAACAGCTCACTCGAAATAATTATTACGGGTTATTTAGCGCGACGATTAAAATACGTAATTTCGGTGAGGCAACTAGGGCAAGCCCGGCTTTTGGGCTTGTATGGAAGTACCGCCACTGGGTGTGGTGATTTAAAAAAAATCTTCTTGACATTAGATATTAAAGAATTGACCAATTTATGTTCAGATCTTATCTGCTCCGCGACTCTGTGTAGTCCATGAGCGAAACAAGTTACGTGTCGTACTTTTGTGTACTTTTTCTTCAAAATCTTGCCGGCAGCAAGCATGTACGCTGCGCTATCCGAACAGAATATTAAAAATTTGTTCATATTATTAATGAGATAAAATTTGCCCCTTTTTTTTCCTGTTGTGTTACCCCATTTCCTATATACTTTTTCTACTCGTCGACTGTAATGCTTGTATTGCGATTGTGTAGACCGAACTACTAGCGCATACATTCCGATAGAGCTTTTATGGTCGCATATTGTGACATCGCCAACGATGGTACAAAGGATTTTCATACAATATTGTAACACTGTTGCACGAGCCCGCGCGGCCACGCCGCCGTCGCCGCGCGCCGGGGGGGGCACGATCTGCCGGGAGATTCAAGTTACTCTATTGTATAGAGGCAGCAGGTCGTGGCGTCGAACTCAATTCGTACCGGCTTGCCTATATTGATCACTCGTAGAAAAAGTATTGTATACAATAGTGACATAATCAAGCTTTTCAATCTCGTACCTTACTTAGGCCACTCAGCAAACAGTTGTATAAGAGGGGTCAAAAGAGGTGAGTGGCGCGGGTAAGAAAAACGCCACGAACATTTTTTGACCTACGTATACGATGTTGCATACAATACTTTTTCTACGACTACACATAGTTTTACAAAAAGTGCGAAATTGAACATTTCATGGATATTGCAGTTATTTTGTCAACATAATCAACAATAATTTAAGTTTCACCTTTTAAAACACTGTATTTCAAGAATACTAACACAAACACACACCGTCGTTATTAAATCAATTATCAAAGAGCGACAGAGATTAGTAAAATATATTATTTGCAAAGTTTGCAGTTTGCCACCACAAACGAATGGCAAACGTAAAATCTACAAAGTATGTCTGTGGTTCTTTTCATTTTTTTCTAAAAACGCTACGTTTATTTAGGTTTCTTAGGTTGGCAGTAATTTATTTTCTTCTAAAGTCGTGACTGCACGCGATTCTATTTTGGCGCTTTTATTTAAGTTGTTTTTTTGGGGAATAGACTAGATAGACTTTTCTTCGAGTATATTATCTATGCGTTTCTTCGAGTATATAGATGATGACGAATGTATAAATGATAGATTAACGGGAGTAGAAAAAAAAATATTTGTTGGGTTCACAGGGCACCTCTGTTAGCAGTTGCATTATATCACATAATAACCCTAGGGTCTTTATGAAGAATAGACTAGATAGACTTTTTTGAAATTGCATAAGACATGCTTTTATATTCGTTTGCGGGACCATATAATTGACAGATAAAAGTACTGGAGTAGAAAAAGCTCTTAATTATGTCACGATTGTATAAAATACTATTGTATGGCGGTGACACAAAGAAAAAATGTATGCAGCTTTCGGGACATTTTCTGCTTTTAGGATAGAAAGACCTCGTGATTCTAAGTAGAAATAAAGTTAACATTTTTAGATAATGAGGGTTTCTGCGATTTTCACTAGATGGCAGCACGGTGTCGGGGTTTTTATGACAGCAGCTGTCAAAATCCACCAATCAAAAAAAGATGATTAAACATTGGATTATGACACCTCGCGCCACGGTGCTGTCATCTAGTGAAAATGTCGATTGCGTCGCGGAAATCCTCATTACATAATTTCCGAAAGTGGCAATTTTTTGAGAAACGTTATACTGTAGGGATTGCAAATTCGAAATTCACTTATTGCATTCATGTTATGAAATTTATGAATTAATAATATTACTGTGTAATGTCCCGTAGATAACCTTCAAATAGCAAGTTCTTTTTTTTTGGAGTTACCTTTTTATTTTGGAAAATTCTCCTCCATTTTAATCTCATTATTAGATTTAACAGTGTTGCCAATTTAGCATTTTATATGCTAGATCTAGCATACTATCATCTCAATCAGCATTTTATTTTAGCATTTAGCATATAGCATATTTTTTTAGCATATTTACACGAAGCAAGAAAGCAGAATACAACGATATTATTTCATAAGAAAATTAATTTCTGTTATTAAAAATTGTATATCTGTTTTCGAACGGTTATTATTTTTTACATACTTAGGGACCTTGACACATGGTCGCCACCAAGACTCTCAAAAAAATGCCCAGTCACTACATAATCAATATACTTTTTTCAAAAATTTTGGCCGATTTGATCAGGTCTGGCATATTTTTTTGTTATAGTATGGTGGACAATCAACCAAATCCGAGATTATAGGCTCAAGGGCACATATAAAATGAAGTTGGCATATTATTAGCATTTTTTCATCCTCACTCTAGCATATTCAGGACCATTCGAGTTGGCAACACTGAGATTTAAAATGTCTTATAGTAATTGGTTTACAGCCCTTTGCCTGTGTAAAGTATTTTATAAGTAAATAAGATTTATAATTATAAAGTTAAAAATTAAGATTACTTTTTGGTTTCATTTATTTTCCTTATTTCTCAGTTTCTTTGGATTTATTTGTCGTCGTTATAAGGTACGTATTTTTCTCTTTAATTTAATTTTTTTACTTTTGTATGATTTATTAAGTAATAGTTTATGTGTAGTTTTTTTGTTGTAATATTTTAAACACATACATCTATAAAAGATATATAAGGTGATTAGAGAACAAGTTAAATTATTTAACACTTTCAGTGCCAAGAACTCTCCTACGGAGGTCTCAGTAACTTCGCTCACATGCCGCATAACTCCCGAGGGGACTTCATTGTATACTAGCTTATAGACGACTAGCGGCCATTCCAACCGACTCCCTATCAAGTCCTATCGCAGCATAGAGATAAATGACCTCACAAGGGGAGTTCTCGGCGTGCAACGTTACTTACGCTTCCAGTGCGCCTTTCGACTCCCCTAGCGAGAGAGTCCTAATACCTATACTTATTTGTATTTACACTGGCATTCAGTGATGGTCCCGGGTTTCGGCGTGGCAATTTTTCTTTTACAAATAACTTCGGACAACACACTGTGTAGAGTCGGTAAGATTGCACCACATGACATTGATGTATGAATATTTTGTAATTTAGATGCAAAGCAGCCTGGCTCAGGGCATGTTCCTGGCTGGCGGGCGCGGCGCGTACGCCGGCGCCGCACTGCAGGGCCCCCTGGCGTACCTCGAGAAGACTGCTACCAACATAGGTAACTTTTAATTTTTCATGCTTTGTAAGTGATATTTGTTCATCACAAAGCGTGCCATTACACGCATGCGTAGCGGGAGTTATAGAAAAGTCTTAGTCGCTAGGGAGTTAGGGACTAAAACAAAATTTGTATTAAAATATATTTTTTTGTTCGCAAGCGTGGTTGCTAACTCGAATCATAAATGCCCCCGGCTTTCTCTATCAGACGCTCGTTCGCAATTAGGGTTTCCGCGATTAAGATTTTCATAACATGGCGATGGCATGACGAGAGGTCTTTTTGATAGCAGCTGTCAAAATCCACCAATAAAAAAAAGATTTTTTTTTCTTTTAATTGATGGCTTTTACTCCTCGCCTATTTTAGCGAGGTGAATTCTGCCAATGTCAAGGTACACTACTAGGATACTATTTATTTTCGTAGAATAAAATAAAAGCAACGTTGTTCGGTTAAGGCCTTGTTGATTGTAAAGTGATAGCCTCCTTACAAACACGTGGGCGGCCGGGACCCCGGATAACCGTTTGTTCAACTATAGGGTGGTTACTCGCGTTTTGGGACTAATTTTTCATTAGCTGCTTGTTCGTTAGGTCACCGCACAATAAGCTATCAATATTACACACTGAACTACGTAAATGAGCAAACTATTCCAAAGACGATGCAGCCATCTTGAAGCGTAAACGATTATCAAAAAAAAGATTAAACATGATTGGTGGATTATGACAGCTAGACCTCTCGCGACGGTGCTAACATCTACCCTTATTGTATCTACCCCCCTTGTTGCACAACTATATCTATATATGGCGAAGTAATAATGCTGACGCCAAAGCCAATAATGCCAGACATCATAAAAGGGTTCTAGGTGTGGTATATCATAGTTTTTAAACGGACGGCTATTGACGTCGGTGGCGTCAGTGGTTCGACTCTTAATTGTGAGCCAGATACGACTGTGGCGGTTAAATGGTTAATGGTTATGGTCTTTCGGCCCCAGTCGTGCCCTCAGCGCGAGCGCGTGATATCACGTCCAAAATTTAACTGACTTGCGAGCTCTAGCGTCAGTGGCACGATTTTTCTGTCCGATGCTTGGCGGTCAAAGAGGTATTAGGTGTAGCAACGCCATCTGTTAAACGGAAATCGAGTTATTTTTTACATGTCGAATCACCGAACCAAATATATGGAACTTTTAATTATTAAAGATAAAAATAATTAAATAAATCGCAGAGTTTCATGGGTACTTAACTGAGGCCAGGGGCCCATTTCTCGAAAGCTTGTAATACGAGCGGAAGCCCTTTCTAGCAAAAGATGTCGAAAAGTGACATCCGCTTGTGTTAAAAGTTACAAGCTTTTGAGAAACGGGCCCCTGATATCGAAAACAAATGAGAATTTTGGAGCCACGCGATTTTGTATAGGCATACAGTCTAGGTATCATATGGTCTTTGGATATTAGTAACATATCTTTTACCTTTGTTTATAATTTTTTGTTGTTGTATTTTCGCAGACATGGTGGGGCTGGGCGACGGACGCAGGTGACGCGGCCGCGGGAGGGGCAGGGGGCGCGGTCGCGGCAGAGGACGCGGTGAGTTGTTACCTAAAGTCCTGCGCGTGCGCATGCCGGCGGACGGCAGGGGAGAGCATCGAGGAGGACTTCCGCAGCGCAATCTGACGAGGGACAATCCCTCATGATACCATGAGCGCCGGCAGCCGGCGCACACTGGTGGACTCGGGCGAATACCGAGGGATGCCGTCGCATACTGGCGCCTACCGCCGCGGTTTCGTATCTCTTCAATGCCGTGGAGATAAACTCTCTGCGATGCTTCTAGGTCTGTCTATGGTCTCAGAGCATTGAAAATTATGCCTTATTTTAATGAAATACATAGCAGAAATAGAGTTGAGTTGAATAAATGTTGCCAGACAGAATGATGGCAGGTGGATTAAAAAAAATGGTAAGAAGATTGGGCCCACAGATCTAAATATACATAGATAACTTAAACACCTCAATCTGTATGAAAACCAACCGTGTCACTTTTTTTCTACCTACTGTGACGTCACAAGGGCGAATTATAGTGATGTGAATTCCCCGTTGTCCGCACAAAATCGATTCAAAGGCGGCACTAATCGATTCACATGAATGACATCGATTTTCTGACAAACGAATGATATAGACAGACGAATGATGTAGACAGACGAATGATGTAGACAGACGAATGATATTAAATGGAATTATTAAATAAAGGATATTTGAAATACATTTTAAAAATAAAACTAGTAAGACTATTAGCCCTGTGAGCTGTAGACCTCGCTTTGTTCTGAAATGGTTGAAACTTGTAATTTTTGCAGTTTTCTACCTCCTGCTACGTCTGGCGGTGGAATAGAATAAAAAAACAAGGTTTAAAGAAACTGTATTTATTTCCACCGCATCCGCCGCAAGCACACGAGTAAGTCGTAGGGTAGGGTCGTAAAAAGCCGATCTGATTATTGCTCCGAGGCGTTGAGTTGTTCCCACCACGCAAGTACTCCCCTGGAGAAGCCGGAACTGGTGCGGGTCAGGAGACGGGCGAGCTGAGGGACGTCAGCGCGGGCCGCTCAGGAACAACTGCCTGGGTCTTGTCGTCAAGGTCTAGCCGTAACTAGGCACCCCAAAGGGGATTTAAACACTAGCACTGGAAGAGTACAATTACAAGCGAGGACCGCTAAATAAAAATTAAACAATAACTAAAGTTATAACTCTCGCCGGCTACACAGAGTCGCTGCGCAGGGCAAGCGAGCGTGCGCCGGCGTCGACGGTAAGATCTCCTCTCCCGGAGCGCGGGCGCTCGGACCAGCGCGGAGAAGGCGCGCGGGGCGGGAGAATCGCCGGCTGGCCGGTTATTTCGAACAAAGGAATGTGCGCGAAGTACAGTGCGTCAAAGAAATATGGAACAAGATGAGACTTGATCTAGTTTATGATTTATTTATATTATTTGTATTATTGCTTTTAAAATATATAACCTAGGTTATGTAACGATTTACGTTACAATACCCCGGCGCGTGGTCAAGGATTTTAGTTCATCTAAATGAAATAAAATCCGCAGAGCTAAGTACTTGTAAACACGCTATCATTAATCTCCATTCATACTTCACGCTTACATAAAATACATTGGCAACTATTTAATAAAATTACCAACGCGTTATTTCAAAATAATAATGAGGTATCCCGTTGCAAGAACTTGAAACCTTACATGTACTGTTCCCTAAAGGTAGCATCACGCAATTTAAAAAAAATAAAAATAAATAAACCATTTCGGCGGAAAAACGAACCGTGGATGAAGTCGCGAGGGAAATACGTTCCCCACGAACACGACCGTTCCGCTAAACCAATGTTAACTTAAAGAGAGCTAACCCGGTTTAAGCAAATCTTGTAAAAAAAAACGACGCACTGATCATACGCCTCCCTTTAGTCATTATCATCGCAGACAATGCGGTTTAACCTATGGTACACATGGTGAACTAAATCTTGAGCCCGCAGTAAGGTGTTCCTAACTAATGTTTTGGAGTCTAAGCAAGCGTTAATTTTCTCCAACATATCTGCTACGCCATCTATAGCGACTCCTGCATCAAAAAGACTGGCAAGGATGTCCTCAGAAGGAAAAGAAAGCCCACATTTCGCAATCTGCTTCCGTAATTCCGGTACTGATGAACCTGGGGTCTCACCCCGAATAGCTACTTCGTTTTTGAAGTGTCAAGCATTTTATTGGATAAGCCATCTTAATACCTTTTTTTTTACGATAAAACAAAAACTAAATTTGGGTAAATGTTGAACAAATTAGAAAAAAAAAACAACAAAATACTCCGTCTGTTACAATGTAAATACTAATAACTACGAACGTTTTGGTTGTTTTTAAAGATAACACTAAAATTAATAAGAAGAGGCAAACGCAGAAAGAAAAACAATCACAAAAATAAAAACAAAATAAGCGTTTTAATGCAACTAATGCGTACGGAGCGTAAATGCAAACAAAAAAAAACAGCAACTTCCAAAATCACACACAAAAAAAAAATTAAATGCAGCTAACTGTACAACCAAACAAAACAAGATCTACAATAATTAACGATGCTAAGTATAAAAACACTTAAAGAAAATATATACGACAAAAAATGTGGTCGACTGTACAATGACTTTAATCTAACGGATTTTAAAATTATTAAAAGTAACTCCGTACACTCTAGCTGCTGGCAACCAAAAGAATAAAAATGGAAAAAACGTTTCACAAAAATAAAAAATAACACAAAAACACCAACACAAACACACAAACCAAACTACTCACCTGGGAGCAAAAATCAGACCTTAATGTAACCACGGTATGGGCGCCAGTGCTACGTCTGGCGGTGGAATAGAATAAAAAAACAAGGTTTAAAGAAACTGTATTTATTTCCACCGCATCCGCCGCAAGCACACGAGTAAGTCGTAGGGTAGGGTCGTAAAAAGCCGATCTGATTATTGCTCCGAGGCGTTGAGTTGTTCCCACCACGCAAGTACTCCCCTGGAGAAGCCGGAACTGGTGCGGGTCAGGAGACGGGCGAGCTGAGGGACGTCAGCGCGGGCCGCTCAGGAACAACTGCCTGGGTCTTGTCGTCAAGGTCTAGCCGTAACTAGGCACCCCAAAGGGGATTTAAACACTAGCACTGGAAGAGTACAATTACAAGCGAGGACCGCTAAATAAAAATTAAACAATAACTAAAGTTATAACTCTCGCCGGCTACACAGAGTCGCTGCGCAGGGCAAGCGAGCGTGCGCCGGCGTCGACGGTAAGATCTCCTCTCCCGGAGCGCGGGCGCTCGGACCAGCGCGGAGAAGGCGCGCGGGGCGGGAGAATCGCCGGCTGGCCGGTTATTTCGAACAAAGGAATGTGCGCGAAGTACAGTGCGTCAAAGAAATATGGAACAAGATGAGACTTGATCTAGTTTATGATTTATTTATATTATTTGTATTATTGCTTTTAAAATATATAACCTAGGTTATGTAACGATTTACGTTACACTCCATATCTCCCATTGTTTTAAATTTTGAAAAATTTTATATAGTTGACAAGATTTTATGAGAAGCATTATTGGACCAAGCTGAAACGGAGACGCTTACTTACTTAAATAGTACTATGCTTAGTCGGGAACCAGTATTGCCGTCCCGTGACCGCAATCCATTTTTCTTTTGTGATAGGATCATGTGGGAAACTAAATAAAAGTAAGTGTTTCTTAAGCACAATAGAAATTTATAAACGTATTATACGTTCAAAGGATAAACATGTCACATACATGAACTCTCTACCCTTCATTTTTAAAGCTGTCGTGTAAAATTAGGACATATTTCGAGCTTGTTTGTATCAATAACTACTAAATTGGCGTTTTTAAAATGGTAAATATCATTCGTCTGTCCGATATCGATTAAAATCGATCATCGAAATAATGTTGTAGAACGAACAGCACTAGTTGCTAGATTTGACAGACGAATGATAACTTCCCTTGTACCACGAACTGCAAGCGATGCGCGACAGTATCGCTTGTTCTGATATTCATCGTCTCTTAACACACAACGTCAGATTAAACGCTCAAAGCAAACGCGGCAATGTAATGTGAACATAATTTACTTACCGATAATCTATTGTTACTTAGGTACAGTCTTGGAATCACACCTCGGAATACTAAAAAAATAGATTTAAAATGAATTAACGCATAATATAATTTGAAAACAACTTACGTGTGACAGGAAAAATGTCCTTGGGTTTGGGTGCTTCCAATTTTGGGGCTATTGCACTTTAATACCATGTAAAAAGGCATTTTCTTAATTTTCACGGACAACCGGTTACCACAACAGACGCGCGCGGAATGTCAGTAGCGACGGCCAACTCGGAGACCTACTCCGAGTTCCGACACGCGAAGTAGATGCATTTGCGTGATCTATGTATATTTATATCTGTGATTGGGCCTGCTTTTGATACGTCAAATCCAGTCTATGGTAAAAAATTCTCTAAACATTATTGACCTTATTTTTCCTCCTAACGTTTGTCCCAGCTTTTTGTTCTTTTGAGCCTGATGGGGTCCGCTCGGCAACTGAATCCCAGGAATTGGCGTAGGTACTAGTCTTTACGAAAGCGACTGCCATCTGACCTTGCAACCCAGAGGGGAACTAGGCCTTGATGTTGGGATTAGATCTGGTTCCTCACGATGTTTTCCTTCACCAAAAAGCGGCTGGTAAATATCAAATGATATTTCGTACAAAAGTTCCAAAAAACTCTGTGGTACGAGCCGGGGTTCGAACCGTCGGTTTTAAAGTCTGATGTCTTACCTCCAGGCAAGAACTAATAACCCAAGACCCCGCATAGCCGGCCGAACCCCGCTGCCACGCTCGGAGTAATTTCACCCTATAGTGAGACACTAATTTATTGTAAGTGACAGTAAACTTACTACGTCTCCATGGCACCATTAATGCCCGACTCTCTCTTACGCCCGACGGAACAATGACGCGTTCCCTGTCTAGCATTGCGTGTTCCCCTCCTGCACCCCTAGGTTTCAAAGAAATAACGCGCTAAGCGGAGTATAGAGATATCTTGTATATGCCTCCAGGCCACCAGCGCTTTTTTTTCTAAACAGTGTTGACCTATTTTTAATTTCCCAGGCCGAGGCGCATCCCCAGAGTATGGCGGCAGCATGACGCCACCGTAGCGCCCCTCCCGGCGCGGCGGCGACCCACGCAACTCGCAGACATTACCTCACTATGTTGACCTTGACCATAGACCACAGACACAACAATATAAAGTTTTCGTACCTATATCACACTACCCTAACGACAGGGTTGCAGCACTACGTTACACACATGTAACAATATTGCTGAACTTACACGCTTGGCAAGTCTCGACAAGCGTGTGAACGGAGGTGTTTGGCTTGGCTTGCGTGAGCTTGCTAGAGCTTGTCGCCGATCCGGATCGGTTTCTGAAAACACATCAAAGGAAGCTTGCGGCAAGCATATTATGAATCCGCGAGAGACGAAAAAATTTCAATATCCACTCTAGGTTTCCAAGCGGATCCGAGGCTCAATGAGGGCTTCTGCGATTGAGATTTTCACTAGATGGCAGCATCGTGACGAGATCTTTTTGACAGCAGCTGTCAAAATCCACCAATCAAAAAAATTTATATTAACCAAAGCTGTGGTCCGACTCACGCTTACAGCACTCACAGCGCGCTAACGGGCGGACCGAATCACGCTCACAGCGCCAACATAGATGTCGTGACGTCAATGAATGATATCACTTGACAGCGTTTAGTGCTCACAGTCCTAGGCGTGAGCACCTTTAGCACAAACGTCAAGTTGACATACGTTTGACACATGATTTTAATTAAATTCACATTAAATTGACGTTGACAGCGCTCACGGCGTTTACGGTGGTCCGAATCAAAACACTACTTACGCGGCCTTGAGCGCGCTAATGATTCGGACCGACTATCAGCACTGTTAGCGTTGTAAGTGTGATTCGGACCACGGCTCATGATTAGTGGATTATGACAGCTAGACCTCTCGCCACGGTGCTGCTATCTAGTGAAAAACTCCATCGCAGAAACCCTCATAGAGCCGTGGCAAAGGGCGGGACCCTAGTATACTAAATATGCTACTAATTTACAACTAACGAGGTAATGTCAAGCGTTCATTTCATACATCATATTCATACCATACAATTATCAGATATATTACAAATTGTAATAATATGCAACAAGTGCAATATTGATTGAATACTTTTTAATGAGTAAAGAAAACTGACCAGCAAGTTCATATTGTGGGACTATCTGGGAGCCGTGGGGCTATTTTAATTTTAAAACCACATATTCTTAACGTACTGTAAAATCAGATTAAATTAAATAAGAAAACCTAAATTATATGTTCTGTTCAAAATAGCTTTAGATATCTGCTGTTAATTAATATACCTAATAGTTTTGAATCTATCAAAGTAGCCCCATTTTTTCTTAGTCATCCTGGTTTACGGAACATAACGTAAAAACAAAACATTATCTTACAATATTAAAAACTTCTTTCTACTATTAATTACTATGGTCTGAAATAATCAATTGTAAACACCGATCAAATAATACTAGGCATAAACAATCAGCTAAAAGAATGGCCCCACAATAGTACCGCAAGAACGACTCGTGCGGTACTTTCTCTGACAGTCTTATTACGGTATAAGACTGGCCGGTTACAAATTGTCACGAGCCATGTTTTCAGTAAATCTTGTTTAATCTGTACCTCCTTTTCATTGCTGCTCGAAGATTGTAACCTCTGTGTGTGGTTTTAAATATGTATAGTTCAGGCCAACCCATACAAAAGACAAGACACATTTTTCTGAATTCATAACTACAAAAAAAAAACAATTGATATTGACAGGTATGATTTTTTATCTGTGGTTACGAAATTAGAACAAATGTGTACCGTCTAAGTAATCATCATACATGTATTGTACACTCTATAAAATATGGTCGCTACTACAGATTATAGTTCTGTACCTACGACAATTCACAGCAACCGTTCAAAAAAAAATCTAATATTATTTACCTGTATCCTGTATGTTACAAAAAAACCGACACGGTTTTTTTGCCAGCTATTTTGACAGGATCTTTATTGCACATGTATAATCTCACTTATTACCTTATTACCACTATCAGTGATCGTATTTTCCGGTGCAACACGGCGGAATACATACTACACTTGCGAAAATGGTGGTTAAAACGTTGAAATGTTATTTGATGTAACTAAAGTTAACAATGTGGGTCCTAAAACCCCGCAGATTATCCATATTAGCATAATTTTTTGAGGTAAAAACTGCGTTGCACCGTAAAATCCGATCACTGCTTATTATAAACACTGAGCTACGTATCACTTACTGAATTTTCACAATTATTAGGAATCAATATACTGTGCATAATCTCTTGAATAAAATAGTATCCTAGATATTTAATCGCAAATTGTAAAACGGGGCGACTTAGGCCACCTTTACAACATACCTATATTTAACGACACCGCTGGTTGTATCCATATATTTCTCATTATAAGACGTAACCACACCTTACGCACCGCCTCGCGAGGAAATTGCCGCGCAGCTCGGCTAGTGTGGCGTGCCTCGCCCGAGGTATTGCAGCCCCTCGTGCGTTGGCCTCGGCCGAGGCACGTCCACACTAGCCAAGCTGCCTCGAGCGGGAATTTCCTCGAATCCTCGCGAGGCGGTGCGTCAGGTGTAGACACGCCTATTAGCCAAAATCCATGCACTCAGAGTTAGAAAATATTTTTCTATAGTAATTAAGACTTTGTATCTAAGTAGCCCCCTCTTACTAAAGTCACCACGTTTTAGTATACCTGAGCAATAAATGATGTATCCATAATAACCAAATATAAAGATAGGTATTCTTTTAGATATGAACAAATTAATCTTTGACCAAGGACTATATCATACCTGGACTGTATCTATACAAAATTCATGTAAATGTACTAGCGCCTTCTACCGCCTCACTAACGCGGCTCTCAGTTCGATCGTATTCGGAAAGGAGATCGTCAATTTTTGTTAGATGATTTAGCCCAGATTATTTAGGGCCGTTTAGGAATGATTTTTACCTTTAAAAAATCCTCATAATTCCTAGTTCAGGACGGTGGTAACAAAATTGCGATATCTTATGGGAAAATTGAAAAATCATGCGTTTAAAACCAAAAACACAAACCCGTTTCAGTCCAGGTGAAGTTAAACTTTATGTCAATGCCATAAGGACGTTAATGTATTGTCTTGCTGTATTTTAATTGCGGAAGATAAGCATAATGTTTATTTATTTTGTATTTCTAATTCCCGTTTCATTTTTTTCTAATATTTTGTCTACTTTAGTAATATAATGAACATTTATTTTACATAGAAGTACAAACCGTATACGGTTTATAATGGATGGTACAAGGAGGATCGGTCTCTCTTATAGGAAAACGGTCGAAAAAGTGTCCAGCGGTAAACAACAGTTCCAAATATCTCCGGGTGGCCCTAGGTATAGTTGAGCATTTGAAATGAATTACCGATATTTAATACTTATATTACATGACATTCTAAATAAAATTAATATTCAGTGTTTTTCTTCTCCGCAAATAATAATTTTGTAAATATGTATGGATTTAATTTTTTAATATCAAAATTAATTTAATCACTTTTAATATCATTGTGGCGCCATCAGTTTATCGCCTTCTGACGGACACTTTTGTAACATAGAGATTTTTATCCTCCTTGTACCATTCATACCGGTTTATATCAGAAGGTGGCTGAGAATTGACGATCTCCCTTGACGCTGTTAAAATAAATCTTTCCATTAAACAGATGGCGCTGCGGCACCTGATACGAAAAACAGGTATAGTATGAACGGAATTTTGGAGGAACGCGATTTTACTCTGATATCAGTCCAGTTATCGTATGGTCCTTGACTTTCAATCCTTTTGATTTATTTGTTCATGCTCCTAGAAGCATTATTGTGGAAAAAGCTCCCTTGAAACGATACTATTTATTAAGTCATTACAATGTAATCTTTAGTAATATATCATACACACACATTCAAATAAATATTAATATGTGACAGTTTATACCGAAAGGTACCAGTTGGCGGCAGGCGCTTACGCTATTACTACTCGAACGCAATATTGAATCTGTAGAACGTGCCGCCTTTCGTCAAATAGTATCTTTTGATGACTGTCACATTAAAAAAAGCTGTGTTTTCTTAATCGTCTCCGTAATAATAGGCAAGATGCAATATTTTCATTTATGCTTTCATTTGAAAGAATTGCACGTAGAATAGACCACGAGTGTATTAAAAAATTAAAATACTATAATATATAGTCAAACATTGCTGTTACAAACTGACAATTTAAATTTTCGCGCCTAAACGGATCTACAGTTTCTGTGACGTCACTCATGTGTGTCATTCGCCATATTTGTTCGTTCAGTGTCAAATTCTTGTTGTTTTTTTTTTAATTTTTTGACCTGGTTGCTAGCCTTTTAAGCCAAATCCCATAAAAAGTTGCCAACCCCATTAGTTGTCATAACAGGAGTGACGTCACCAGACGCTGATTGGTGGATTAAAACACGTTCCGTTTCACATGACTTCAAATCGTAATTATTATTAAAGTATCTTTGTTTTTTCAACAATTTGATCACAAAATAATGGTAAATATTATAGCGGCATCTACCCTATTATTAACTTCTGCCTCTTTTTGTCTATGTACAGTCACCGGCAATAGCCGCAAAAATATGTGACACGCTCTTATGGCCCCACAAATAAGAGCGTGTCACATATTTTTGCGGTCTTCGTGTAGGGTGATATTATTGCCGGTGACTGTACAATTCGTCTGCAAAGGTAGACGCCTAAATATAATGTAACGCCAAAAATTCATTTAAAGCAAATAATCAGGTTCTTCCCCCCTTTCACCTCCTTAAAGGTGCAGTTCCGAGCTAAGCGACACAGACGCCACTAACGCCGCGCCGACAGAGCGATAGTTGACGCGGCGTGTACGAACACGGCGATACTTGACGCGGCGTCACTGCCGCCGTGTTCGTACACGCCGTCATGTATTTCTATATAACCTTGTACCATCGCTCTGTCGCGGCGATACTAACGCGGCGTTAGTGGCGTCTGTGTCGCTTGGCTCGGGACTGCTACTTAAGGGATGGTTTCGTTTCGCGTACAATAAGGGTTTCCGCAATCGAGATTATCACTAGATGGCAGCACGGTGGCGAGAGGTCTAGCTGTCATAATCCACCAATCATGTATAATCTTTTTTTTTTATTGGTTGATTTTGACAGCTGCTGTCTGCCTCGCCACGGTGCTGCCATCTAGTGATAATCTCGATTGCGGAAACCCTTATTAGTGTTATAATTCGCCTGACGTTTTGGAAGTGACATAACTTTCATGGTTGCAGTCGCAGCCCAGCCAGCACGTCTTGCAGTACCGACCGACTAAAGCCGCGAGTATGGAAAACCTCGCGCCTGTCAAAAATCTAGCTTTCCGGTAGCATAACATAACATGCACCCGCGGCTGCAACTGACGCGAAGAGAACTCAAAGTGCTAAGGATTTTAGTTCAAAGTCGCGAGTCATTGTCATTTTATGGTGAGCGTCAGGATGGCGGGTGGACCTCGGGAAGTTTATCGAATTGTTAATAAAAGTACTGTACCTTTAGTGTACCTCAGTGTACCTTCAGTAAAAATCAGTGTACCTCTTTCTAAAACGAGATTTTTCCAAAAAAAGGTCCACCTGCCATCCTGACGTCAGGATGGCGGGTGGACCTGGTAAATGATACATTAAACCACATATAGTGTACCTTCAGTGTACCTCTGTAAAACTTTAAAAACAATCTGCATACCTCTCCTCAAAAGGAGCTACGCTGAAAATAAGGTCCACCCGCCATCCTGGCGTCAGGATGGCGGGTGGACCTGGTAAATCTTGCACTATATCACTCAAAAGGTATGTGATTAGTTTGCATCTTCAGTGTACCTCAGTGTACCTTTAGTAAAAATCAGTATACCTCTTGCTAAACAAGAGATTTTTTCGAAAAAGGTCCACCCGCCATAAATCTTATTTTAAGCGTAGCTCCTTTTCAGGAAAGGTATGCAGATTGTTTTTAAAGTTATACAGAGGTACACTGAAGGTACACTATAACCACATACATTATATGTGGTTTAATATATCATTTCATAAGTCCACCCGCCATTCCGATGGGTAGAACTTTTTAGAAAAATCTCGTTTTAGCAAGAGGTACACTGATTTTTACTAAAGGTACACTGAGGTACACTGAATATGCAATCTAATTACACACCTTTTGAGTGATAAAGTGCAAGATTTACCAGGTCCACCCGCCATTCTGACGTCAGGATGGCGGGTGGACCTGGTAAATCTTGCACTATATCACTCAAAAGTTGTGTAATTAGTTCGCATCTTCAGTGTACCTCAGTGTACCTTTAGTTAAAATCAGTGTACCTCTTGCAAAGAAGAGATTTTTTGAAATAGAGGTCCATGGCGGCTGGACCTTTTTTTTAATCTCGTTTTTGCAAGAGGTACACTGATTTTTAATAAAGGTACACTGAGGTACACTGAAGATGCGAACGAATTACACACCTTTTGAGTGATAAAGTGCCAGTTTTACCACGTCCACCCGCCATCCTGACGTCAGGATGGCGGGTGGACCTTTTCGAAAAAATCTCGGTTTAGCAAGAGGTACACTGATTTTTACTAAAGGTATACTGAGGTACACTGAAGATGCAAACTAACCACATACTTTTTGAGTGATATAGTGCAAGATTTACGAGGTCTACCCGCCATCCTGACGTCAGGATGGCGGGTGGACCTTATTTTGAGCGTAGCTCCTTTTGAGGAGAGGTATGCAGATTGTTTTTAAAGTTATACAGAGGTACACTATAACCACATACATTATATGTGGTTTAATGTATCATTTACCAGGTCCACCCGGCATCCTGACGTCAGGATGGCGGGTGGACCTTTTTTTGGAAAAATCTCGTTTTAGAAAGAGGTACACTGATTTTTACTGAAGGTACACTGAGGTACACTAAAGGTACAGTACTTTTATTAACAATTTGATAAAATTCCCGAGGTCCACCCGCCATCCTGACGCTCACCATTTTATGACACTGGCATTTGATCGCGAGACTGTCGCTCCTTTCACGCGCAAGTTGTGCTGCCAACTAGCGACAACGCATGAAGTCGCGCAGATCTGTCTCTTGTCGCGCTAGTCGCGCGTAAGACGTGCTAGCCGTGCTGACTTGTGAGAATCAAATTTTGTAATAAAACTCAACATAAATACCAAAATAATTTATTTATTATCTCATTAACAATTAAGACGTTTTTATCGGTGCAGAGATTACGAAGAAATTAACTAATGTCTTATTTTGGAGCAGCTGTATGTAATCGAAAGCTCGTGAGGTAATAAGTACATCCTTCAATATTAGTATGAAACCTTGCTTTTTAGGGTCCCGTCCCCAAAGGATAAAAACGGGACCCTATTACTAAGACTTCGCTGTCCATCTGTCACCAGGCTGTATCTCATGAACCGTGATAGTTAGACAGTTGAAATTTTCACAGATGATGTATTTCTGTTGCCGCTATTACAACAAATACTAAAAACCAATAAAATAAATATTTAATGGGGCTCCCATACAACAGACATGATTTTTTTGCCGTTTTTATAGATAATGGTACGGAACCCTTCGTGCGCGAGTCCGAATCGCACTTGGCCGGTTTTTTATCACCTTTTTTTTAATAACCCTACAAAATATGTTGTGAAAAATACACATTGCGTTGCCCTGACGTGGTGTGCCACTCACATGCTATTGTCAAAACTCCATCAATAACCAATAACAGTGTGTTTTTTGTTGTCGATTATTGGCCAAGAAAACTCTCCTATTGTGTTAAAGTCTGTCAACATAGCTTTCACTCGACATTACGCTATCACGACGCCATTTTGCTGATGTCCTCATACTGCACGTCTTTCACCACCCTCCCGGCCTGGTGGCCATTTGTGATCTGAAATTAAAGAAAATCATTTTAACCTACTTATAGGTGAAAAACTTAAGTAAGTCACCTGTTGTACAGTCAAGTGTATAAATATGGGTGTACTCATCTTACTCAAAAATATGTCCCATAGTATCTTATTCCGTTGTAATAAGTGCGTAGTACCATATTTATGAGTCGATTTATTCGATACGTATTTTTGCACTTGACTGTATGTAGTTGTGTACAGTTTGCAAAAAAACGCATAAGCATAATAAATTATATAAACATTTAATATGAGTAGTACATATTAATAACATACCGAAAATGTATTTATCTCAATCACTCGGCATTTCGTCATGCTAATTTTCATCAGTGGACTGTACAGAAACAATGTCACTGTCATTGTCTTAGCGATGTTTTACAATTTACTTCTGTGGTAAACTGTAAGTATTATTGTTTATTCATGAACGACGTAAAAAAATACGAAGACAATTACTCGACATTGACAACTATTTATATCTTATTATGACAATAGAATCATAAGTGGACAGGAATAATCAAACTTGAAAGATAAGCAAATAATGAGTTTGCAAACCATACGATATATTACAAATTTTAAAAATGGAATGCCTATTCGCACACATTACTTACACATACAACAGGTGACTTACCTAAGTTTTTCACCTATACTACTATTGCACTTAGTCTGCCATAATTCGAATGAATAATAGCAATTTATTTGGCTTAATAGACCTATAGATAATAGGGATGATGACACATGTTGAATTATGCAATAAAATGTATCCAATATATCCAAATAAAGTGAAAATTAAAAAAACCTATTGAAATGGTTCAAAGATATCATACTACAAAATTTCAAAATTTTTCAATTTTTTAAAGTACGCAATAAAAAAAAACAATGATACCATTCGATTTTTAACATTTTACTGTTAAATAAATTGTATGGTGACCATATACATAAACGCAACATTTCACTGTAAAAATAGCAATTTCATAATTTTTCCATACTTTAAACAGGGCGACTATATGATCGTGACGTCACTTTTGCACGTCATTTTGTTAGGAATGTTTTGAGAAACAAATGCAAATCTCGCACTTTAAGTCTAATTTCTGACTTTTGTGTTGCTTTAACGCAATTGGCCCCATATAGACATTTGATCCTCACAACAAAACGAATCGCTTGATACCACACATGAAAAAAATTCACCATGCCTATTGACGGCTAAACTCAAACAAGATTCACGGAAAATATAATAATGCCTTATTTTAGGGTATAGCGGAACTATACTTCGTTTTTTTTGAGATTAGAAAACCGTTGACAGAACGATGTACAGGGTTCTTTATTGGGCACGATAAATGTCACAACTGTCAAAGTGCCTACGCCGTCATTAAACATACTTAAATATATTTGTATTTATAGTAAAGCCATGCCTACGTATTTGTAAATGTTATATTGAGTATTTAACAATATTTTGGTAGGTGTTATATGCACTAAATATTTTATTTTTTATCATTGTTAATGTTCTTGTGAAAGTTGCACAATAAAATACCTAGAGAAGAAGAGGTTCGCAACGGCTGGTTCGATTTTTAAATATTTTCTCTTGTCATCTGTCATTAGTATCTCTCAGCCATACCTGGATAACTTTTAATGTTTAAAACTTATTGTGATTCTTATTTAAGTACATGTATTTGCTTGCTCTATTATTATTATTAAGCGTTTGGTTGGAGGGTTATGGAGCAATCAGAGGCAGGCCCGAGTGGCATACAACAAGAAAAGCCACCTCGTAGTCCACCAAATCTTTTATCATCACCTAAGACAGTTGCTTTATTATTTATCCATACTAATATTATAAATGGGAAAGTATATGTGTTTGTTTGTTTGTCCGTCTTTCACGGCAAAACGGGGCGACGAATTGACGTGATTTTTTAAGTCAAGATAGTTGAAGGAATGGAGAGTGACATAGGCTACTCTTTGTCTCTCTCTAACCCCCCACTTCCCAAAAATGGGGGGTAGAAGTTTGTATGGAGCATTCCGGGGGGCAAAGGGAAACCGTGTTACCCCGAATTTAACGCGAGCGAAGCCGCGGGCAAAAGCTAGTATTATATAATAAAACTATTAAATAACGTTTAGACGTATTTTATTTACGAAAATTGCCTAATAAGTGCATATTATGATTGTCAATTAAATAATTTCGGTGAATACTGAAGAAAAACTAGATCTTAAATTTTCGTTTTAGAACATACGTGCGTCACTGTCAGGTCAGTTTTTCATTTTCACGTGTCTCTAACGTTGGCATACAAAATCTAAAACGAAATTGTGTATTTATTGTTGTGTTGGATTATTTAATCTGCAAATTGTTATTATTTATTCACAAATGAGAACTCTTCATCATGTTAACTAATCCTCTGTTGGTGTGCTTGCAGTGTGTTTAAATTGAACATTTAGAACAGGTTGGCAACTACTGTTTCTATGTTTACTCAATTTCTAATCTCAAAAAAACGAAGTATAAGGCTTGCAATTACCGATAATTTGGATCCGGATTTGGATTATCCCGAGATAATACGGATATTTCGAATAGTATCCATCCAATCACTATCCGAAATATCCGGATTGCAAGCCCGAACCGTAACGCCCCTTAAAATATAGATGTACCTCCACTAGACAGCAGAAGTTGTCTGTATCTATCTCCTTCAGTACTCCTTTAGAGCCGCGATGCGGCCCGTTCACGAACATAACGCTCCGTCCGGGGGATGGTATCACTGTTTCAAGGTGGTTCTGAAAAAGAAAGCCACAATTTATGGAGATATGACAGAAACCTTTGCAATCATTCTAATTTCATTCTAATTTTCCACGTAAAAATGACACACACAATGAGGAAGGCAACTGTCAACAGCGCCGGATCTAGAACTTTTTCGAGGCGGGGCAAAATCTGATAAATGCCGCCCCCCCCCCCCCCCTGCATATAAATAAAATAAAATAAAATAGCCTTTTATTTCTCGCAATAATTCAACTACGACAACGATTTAAAAAAGTCAAAATGATTTCATGCATTGATCTAGTATGTTTACATGTAATAATAACCTAAAGGCCGTGTTACACTTTACTTATAAATATATGTATGTCATAATTCCGTCAAGTTATTGTATGTACAGAAAAAATTATTCAATTGATGTACGTCCAGAAAAAAAGTCAAAATAATAGCCGTTTTTATAACGTGAACTATGGTCAATACAATAAAATAAAAATTTAATTAAAGTAAAATAATAGTAATTAGGTATATATCGCGCGAGAACCCCTCTTAGGTGAGGGTAAAAGCCTCCTCCAGTGACGTCCAGTGGTCTCTATTTTTGGCTATATTCTTCCAAAGTTTGCCAGCCGTATAGGCGATGTCATCTTCTCATCTCGTTCTTGGTTTGCCTCTCTTTCTGAAGCCTAGGGGGCCAGGCCATGACGTCAGCATGGTTGTCCATCGATCGTCACTCATTCGGGCTACGTGTCCCGCCCATCGCCATTTCATTTTTTTTTAGTATGTTAGGGCGTCTACTACTCCTGATCGCTCTCTTATGGTAGAGTGCCGTATCTTTTGAACTCTTCTGATTTTAAACATACTTCTTTCCATGCTTCGTTGGCAGGAGGTTATCTTATTTTTTATTCGATTCGTGAATTTCCATGTCTGGCAGCCGTATGTGAGAGATGGTAATAGACACGTGTCCATAACCTTCTTTTTGATTTTTGTTGGCATCTGACTTTTGAAAATTTCCTTTTGACTCCAGTACTTTTTCCATGCTCCTTTAACCCTTCAATCGACTTCCTGTTCACAGCTTTCCTTTTGGAAAGATATTTGTTTGCCTAAGTATATGTATGAATCGACGTATTCAAGAGGAACATTTTCAATATTTATTGGCGTTTTTGACGAGTTAGTCATAACCTTGGTCTTACTGAAATTTATTTCCAATCCTGCATGTCTACTTGATTTCTGCAAAGTGTTAACCATGTACTCCAGCTCTGTACTGTTTTCTGATAGCAGTACTAGATCGTCGGCAAACCTTAAGTGGCTGATACGCTTTCCATTTATGTTCAGGCCGACTCTCTCTCTCTTCCAGTTTAAATTACCTATGACCATTTCTAGCACTGCTATGAAAATTCTAGGTGAGAGCGGGTCCCCTTGTCTCACTCCTCTCTTGATTGGAATGGATGGACCTATACGCTCCAGTTTTACTCTGCTAGTATTTTTTTCGTATAGGTGTTTCAGAATCTTGATATATTTAGACTCTACGTCTTGTGTTTTAAGGGCCTGCCATATCGATGTGTGAAGTATGGATGCATATATTTGATATGTATTCTATTTTTGCCTTAATTATTAAGCATCGTATAATTTTGACTAACGGAAAGAACGCCACAACGCACTGTGGCCTGAAAATTGGCTTTCATAGAAATAGAAAAAGGTTAATCTCAGTGACCGTTAGCACTAGAAAGCAGAAATTTGGTACTAATATGTATATCAATCACGCCGACAAAGTGGTAAAATAAAAAGTGGAAAAAAATGTTTTATTAGGGTACCTCCCCTATACGTAAAGTGGGGAGTGATTTTTTTTTTCATTTCAACCCTAACGTGTGATATATTGTTGGATAGGTATTTAAAAATGAATAGGGGTTTACGAAAATCATTTTTTGATAATGTAAATATTTTAGGAAATAATCGCTCCAGAAGTAAAAAAAAATGTGTCCCCCTGCCTCTAACTTTTGAACCATAAGTTTTAAAAATATGAAAAAAATCTCAAAAGTAGAACTTTATACAAACTTTCTAGGAAAATTATTTTGAACTCGATAGGTTAAATAGTTTTTGAAAAAAAATTACAAAATAATTTCTGAACTAAGTTTGTAATTTAACCATATAAGCAGGTGTTTATTGTACCTGTAATTTCTACAAAATCACAATGAAATGACGTGCTTTCAAATAAAGTAAAAAAACCGGCCAAGAGCGTGTCGGGCCACGCTCACTGTAGGGTTCCGTAGTTTTCCGTCCGTCACAGTAAGTGTCCCCACTTAAGAGTTAATAACACCGCCATGTAGGATATGATATGAGAGTTCCACGTACAGTGACATCTATCGGCAAATTAAGTAAACTATTGCGCGCGAGCATAAAGTATGGAAGATGATTTTTTTGGGATAATTCTTTATTGCGTGAACCGATTTTCACCGTTTTTACTTTATTTGAAAGCACGTCATTTCATTGTAATTTTGTACAAATTACAAGTACAATAAACACCTGCTTATACGGTTAAATTACAAACTTAGTTCAGAAATTATTTTGTAATTTTTTTTCAAAAACTATTCATCCTATCAAGTTCAAAATAATTTTCCTAGAAAGTTTTTAAGAAGTTCTACTTTTGAGATTTTTTTCATATTCTTAAAACTTATGGTTCAAAAGTTAGAGGGGGGGGACGCATATTTTTTTACTTCTGGAGCGATTATTTCCGAAAATATTTACATTATCGAAAAATGATTTTAGTAAACCCCTATTCATTTTTAAATACCTATCCAACAATATATCACACGTTAGGGTTGAAATGAAAAAAAAAATCACTCCCCACTTTACGTATAGGGGAGGTACCCTAATAATAAAAAAAATTAAACTTTTTATTTTACCACTTTGTCGGCGTGATTGATATACATATTAGTACCAAATTTCAGCTTTCTAGTGCTAACGGTCACTGAGATTATCCGCGGACGGACGGACGGACGGACGGGCAGACATGGCGAAACTATAAGGGTTCCTAGTTGACTACGGAACCCTAAAAACGGTGAAAATCGGTTCACGCAATAAAGAATTATCCCATAAAAATCATCTTCCATACTTTAAGCTCGCGCGCAATAGTTTACTTAATTTGCCGATAGATGTCGCTGTATGTGGAACGCTCATATCATATCCTACGTGGCGGTGTTATTTTAACCCTTAAGTGGGTACACTTACTGTGACGGACGGAAAACTACGGAACCCTACACTGAGCGTGGCCCGACACGCTCTTGGCCGGTTTTTTTCTTGAAATAGCTTTAGCTAGGTATTAATATGTCCCAAAATGAGTCTAATTTGGTTGGGAAAATAATTAATTATATTTTTCGAACAATCGAATTATCTTCAAAAATAAAAGCTAAAGCGTTATATCCTCGCGGATGTTTATAGTACCAATTATTGTTGATTTTTTTGTCATAAGTACCTACTCGATTTTTTTCTACCAAGTGCAGTTTAACAAAAAACGATTTAAAAAAAATTTCAAGGTTTTTAGAAATCATGTGTGTTGTAGCAGTGAGCTTTTTTTTCGAAATAGATGTATGGAGCGTATCGGAAATATCGGATTATCTTAAAATATAAAAATTTAACCATTATATCCTCGCTGATGGTTATAGTACCAATTATTGCAGATTTTTTGATATACTCACTGTTTTTTATCAAGTGCCCTTATTAAAAAAAAAAAAAAACATTTATTTAATTTTTTTATTAAGTTTACTCGTTATGTGGACCATAAAAAATGATTCTGAGTCTGTTCGAGTCAAAACCTTACGAGTACGAAGTTTTTTCCTCGAAATAGATGTATGGTATAGGAAATATCGGTTTTTCTTTAAAGTAATGATTAAAATGACGGATATTCATAAATTATTTATTTATAATTTTTTGATGCTTTATAATATAACACAAGGAAACAAATCTCTAACAAGTTAAATAATAAAAACAATAATAACAATATCATCAAAAAATGATAAATAAATAAATTATAAATATCCGTCATTTATTTAAAAAAAAAAACCCCATATTTTTTAATTTCGAGAAAAAATGTAGTACTCGTAAGTTTTTGACTCAAACAGGCTTAGAATCATTCTTCATGGTCCACACACATAACGAGTAAACTTAATAAAAAAAATTAAAAAAATGTTTATTTTTCATAAGGGCACCTGATAAAAAAATCTGAGTATATCATAAAATCGGGAATAATTGGTATTATAACCATCTGCGAGGATATAACAGTTTATTTTTTATGTTTGAAGAAAATCCGATAATTCCGATACGCTCCATACATCTATTTCAAAAAAAAGCTCACTGCTCCTAAGTTTTTGACTCGAATGGACTGAGAATTAATTATTAAGGTCAAAATAATGAGTAAAAGCTATTTCTAAAAAAAAAAAACTTTTTTTAAATCGGTACTGCGTTTTTGATGAAAATTCGATTTTTCTCATTCTCAAAAAATAATTATGGATTTTTGGTTTTAAGGGTCGGGTATATGTGGGAGAATTTTCAGATTCTGTCAAAATACCCTGATTCACACACAACCAGACTTCACGCACACTACTACACTTTCGGGGGACAGGTCGTTGACCGCTTATATTTTTTTACAGGTTGCCATTATTAGTTTCATACTAATCACACCTCCTTTGAGAAATTTAAACTGTAATGTTTTCCTTTGTAAGCAGACAGAGAAATAACATAATTTATCTTGCTTTCCTTGTCTATCCTGTTTATGTCACATATGACGTATTATGGTTGATTTTAAATGATTAAATGACTTTGGTAATACGTTATCGAGATACACGTTTTGGAAAGTTAGCTAGCCGAACAAATACATATTATAGACTTGGCATATAACCGCGAACCACTCCGGTCGTCAAATCGACTATTTGCATCACTCTCTTTCGAATATGCAAGAGCGATAGAAACGGAGATAACGAAACGTTGATTTTCGAACTCGCGGATGGCCCGTTGTAGACTAGAAGTCGCTTATAGGTAGAAGTGAACGGAAATATGTCTGAATAACTTCTTAAGAGTTTCGATGAATTGTAAATTAGGTATACTTAAATTAAAAGTAAATAAGCTATACCTAGCTTAGTCAATTTTCTATGCAAATAAATCTAAATGTTATTCTACGATTGAATTTATTGGTTTTATTTACTAACTTACTAATTTAGTTTTAGTACTGGAGCCGGCCATACTATAAATATATTGAAGGTCCTATATGGTCGCTAGTAGGTATGTGGGCTTTGATTATTAAACCAACCGGATGCGAGACGCGCACTAATTTCTATCAGAAAAAGTCTGCCAATTTCGGCGCGGGGGACGAGGACACGCACACAAATACTGTTAACACTAATGCATTTTCCATTGACGTCGCTACACACGCACACGATAAAATTATCAAACACTAGCTTAAAATATATTCACACAAGTATAAACACAAACACAGACAACCTGTCCGTGAACGAGATAATGTCATCTTTAAGTAAACGTACCCAGTGCGAGGAACGCGTCGATAATAATATACTTAAGTATCGATATTTGTGACGTTTTCAACTCAAAGGTACATCATTGTCGGTTGTTAATAGAGTTAATTTCTAAATGATTTTTTTATGGTAACGCCTTATTGACAACCGATAATGATGTACCTTTGACTTGAAAATGTCACATCTAATCGTAGATTTATTTATCGTATGCCTACATGTCACTGGATATAGATAGGCATTTCTTCCCTAGGGTAGTGGGAAAGCAAATGATGAAGAAAATCCAGTGAGTGCTGCGAGGTACAGGTAGGACAGTAGAGCTGCCAAGTTTGTAACTCTTTTAGCACCACCCAGGGATTACGTGTAGAGTTGTCTAAGGTGTTTCCTACGGACGCAGAGAAACATTGATCGTAGGTTAGTTATATATTTTTGTTTCTTTACCAAGTATAAGGTTTAACTATTGATAAAATTATAATGTTAAGTTGTGATTAAATATCAAGTTTTTCTACCAGCATATTACTTATAATATTAGTATTCTACGTAAGTTAGTTTGTCTATTTGTTCAGCACAAATCTTGCAAGCTGATTTAAAATAACTTTTATATTATCAATTTAATATTTTGATGTGTATTTGCTTTTAAATTTAATGGAAAATACTACAAATTGGAAACAAATAACTATTACAATGAAACATTGAACTACAAAGAACTCTGGAACATCACGGGATTCGAACCCACGTATTTAGATTACCGTTCCAATGTGCTTCCAATTACACTAGACGTTCCTCTATCCACCTCAGTGAATTTTTCACTGTAATGAACAATGATGACTCAGTCACTAGCGACATCGTGAGGTTCCAGAGTCCTTCGCAGTTGATATTTTGATTGTAATGGGCATCTGTTTCCAATTTGTGTTTCTATTATCTCTTCTTCACTTTCTATTATAAATAAAAAGTATAACATACTGCTAATGTTAATATCGACATTTATTTTTGTGTTGTCCCATCACTAAAACCTACCTGTTAGGTACAGTGATACCAGAGTCAAAAATTAAAAGTGCCTATTTAAGGGGATAAGTGTGTATACCGTACCTTATAATAAAATAAAGTATAATCCATACAAAATTAAAATGCTACATAAAATGTATGGTGAAAATAAAGGAACGAATTAATTTCTAAACAGGAATATCGTTATTTCAAGCATCTACAAGTATATTTCATTTAAGGGGCGCCACACATTAGAGCGGAATTCAGTGCGTAATTCAGCACAC
Source organism: Pammene aurita (assembly GCA_947086415.1). NCBI lineage: Eukaryota > Metazoa > Arthropoda > Insecta > Lepidoptera > Tortricidae > Pammene > Pammene aurita. The sequence goes on from OX352313.1 coordinate 15,538,237, forward strand.
TAGCTGAAATCTGTCTATTAAAACGGAAATTTGTTTATGGTAGCTGTATTTTTGAGAACATAGACAAATTTCAGCTATTGTGCCGTACTGCAAGCACACATACGCTGAGTTTCTTAGGCTGGTTCTTCTCAGTTGGGGCTCCTTTCCGAACCAGTAGTAGTTTATTGCCCTTCCCATAATACGGTTTTAAAAAGATTTGATTTCAATACAGTTGTTAGGGGGCGTCCATTAATCGCGTCATACGTTTTTGGCTTGTTTTAGACCCCCCCCCCCCTCCCCCATGGTGATCTTTGGTGATATTTTCAGGACCCCTCCCCCCCCTGTCCAATATGACGTGTAATTTTTTGCTAACTAAAGTAAGTACAGTTTTCTAACACGTGAACCTACTAACGTAACGTACGTACACGTAAAGGGTAAATAAATGAAACTACATGCATACATATAAAATTAAATTATCTTTAATAGAAAAATAACCGGCCAAGTGTGTGTCGGACCACGCGGTTTCGTACCTACTATCGAAAAAGTAATATCAAAAGGTCGTATCTGCGTATGAAATGAGTTTTTAGGAGATAACTCAATAATTCCTAAACCGATAATGTTCTCAATTTTTTTGATCTCCGGTTCAAAAGTGACAGGTGGGACACAAGTTTTTTAGACTTACGGGGTGATTTTTTTCTTAAAATATTCACTAAATAAAGAAAATTCAAACAGACCTCAATTTTTTTTGACAAATAATTACATGTATGGAGTAGTGCCCCTCCTTAAAATATCTTTTTCAGCAATTTTACTACAAAACTAAGTAGCGGCATACAAAAACACACCTTATATTTAAATATTTATTAAGATATACGTTTTATAGTTTCCGAGTAAAATGGCTGTGATATACGGACGGACGGACGGACAGACGGACATAACGAAACTATAAGGGTTACGTTTTTGCCACTTTGGCTACGGAACCCCAAAAACCTACTTCACAAAATAATATGTCAAATGCCATTAAAAATATTTACAATCATAGTGCTAGTGCAATTTTACTCTGCTTTTGACAGATTGATTCATTTAATAGTTGATAATATTTATTTTATTGACCATAATACAGTGTAGCACAAGGAACAAAAAAATTACACGTGATATGTGTCCAGACCCCTCTCCCCCCTGTGGTGATCATTGGTGATTTTTTCTTGACCCCCTCCCCCCCTAAACAATATGACGCGATTAATGGACGCCCCCTTAAACCAGTGCAGTGTTTGTTTTATTTCATTACCGTGCGTAATGTGCTATAAGCTAGTTTATCCTGATAGTGTCAGTTTTTTGAGTTACAGTTACAAACCACCTTACAGCCCTGCCCTCGGCGGTCCTCGACGACATATATAATTTAAAAAGCTATGCGTGTGAATGACCTTTAAAGTACAGACGTTAATCTTTTCATTTTTGTTAATGATTAAAAATCATATGTAATTTGAATAATTTAAAAGTCGATTAAAATATGTTTAGTAACAATTTAATAACAACACACACACACAGACACAATGCTTTACAATTATGGCTGTATGCCGAATGGGTCTCTGCCTAACCCACGGAGTATCTTTTAAGTGTATTGCCTAACCTGTCATAACAATGACATTGAATGACATAATGGCGGACGTATTTCTGCCGCACTGGAGTCGATTACTCTTGTTTGCAATATTTCACTTACATCCCTCGATGTAATCGTGTTCATAATTGCATACCCAATTTATGAATGAATTCATTGATAAATTAGGTATGCAATTATGAACCCGATGGTACAATGTACTATAAAGGGTCAAGTTTAAAAATTACCCGAAAGCAGATGTAGTACCATTACGTGGCAACACTTTTTGATTGACAATATTTTTTAGTTTTTTGCTAATTTCGTGCACTATTTGATGATATTTAGACGTAATTATACTTACAGATGAAAAGAAACGTTATCCTTATGTAAACTAGATAATTCAGATCTTTTCTTACATGAAAACACGCAGCAATTCGGCATTTTTACCTCAGATCGTTCCGGGCTGACTGACATTCATTGAATGGCGTTTGACGCGCGACAACTAGTTTTATATAACCGCTACGACCAGTGGTCTTGTACTTTTGGCAGAGGGGGACGCCTGACAATTACCACTCCATTGGTTTATTTCTCTGAGTATGTGGGTGAAGGACACTTATTACCTTTTATGATAGAAAAACTTAGCAGACGAGTTTAGGATGATACCATGATGATACTAATTATGAAGCGTTATATAGGGACAAAGTGCTTTGCTACGTTACGTTACGATACGACACATAAATAAAAATATATATTTTGTTAAACTGTTAAATATATATTTTGTAAAGTATTGGTTTAATTATCTGACTTAATAGACATGCAGCCAAATTGTAAACAATTTATTAGTTTTGAAAAAAAAATACTTACCTAAAAGTTGATTCACCCATATATTGCGTCAATTTGAAAATACACTTAAACTACATTATGTAATTTATCTTCAAGTCTACCGCTCCAAATGTTTGCGACACGGAGTGCACTTCAAATAAGCTACATACCAAATTTAAGACCCGGTAAGTGCTTAGGATTTTAAGACCATTTTTAAGAAAGAATTGTTTTTATATGAAAAATAGCTAATGACTTTAAATCCCTTACACAAATATATTTAAATGGCCCAAACACACTTGCAGACTCATACACATTTAATTACCATGACATAACGTTTGATATGCCGTAAAAGTATACTATACTAAGAATCTTGAAGCAAATCAAATTATTATTATCTGGCCTCGGACACCGGAGGGTTTGGTCACTTTTTCTGAAGTATATGACATCTATTTTCAGTATACTATACTAAATCGAATATAATATTACTGAAGTCATTGGCGGGCGTAATGCCTACAATAATTTACTGCTTTTAACTACAAATAGATAATATCAAGACTGATGCACTCTGAGAATATGTACAGCAACTGACTGAAAAAATTTTTGTAAATATATTTTGATCCCATCGCTGCAAACTTTGGCACATCAAAAAAAATCTTTATTTCTTTAACATGAAGTACATATATATTATATTGACCGGCGTCTCCTTGTAAGTTATTTACAAAATAACCTGTGCTAGGTGGCACCGCTCTTCCATATCTACAGTTTATAATTATTCTTTTTTCAGTTTATAATAATCTAAATATATAAAAGAAAAAACTGACCGACTGACTGACTGACTGACTGATTGACTGACTGACTGACTGACTGACTGACATATCAACGCACAGCCCAAACCGCTGGTTCTAGAGATTCCAAATTTGGCACGTAGGTTCCTTATAAGGTCTAGGGGTGCACTAAGAAAGGATTTATCATAATTTTTAAGAAAAAAATACCGACTTCAATGGGGGTAGCCGGTGAAGGATTATTGTAGATGGTGCACTTAGATTCCATACAATGAAATAACTTGCTTAAAAAACGCAGCGGAGAGGACAAATCGCCAAACGTGAACTATGCGTCGTTGAAGAGTTCCGTTCTGATTATCATCAGCAGTTCTACTTCATCAAATGTCACTCTTTTGAATGAAAATGCTTGATTTGTTGATAAAAATACAAAAGTCACTTTATGTATGCCTTTAAGATTTGAGGAATTCCCTCGATTCCTCGTGGAACTCATCATCAGAACTTGAGCTTGCCGAAAATTGGTCCTGACAATCTAACTTGCTTAACAAACATAGCGAAGAGGAAGAATCGCCAAACATGAACTATGCGTCGTTGAAGAGTTCCGTTCTGTTCATCATCAGCAGTTCCACTTCATCAAATGTCACTCTTTTGAATGAAAATGCTTGATTTGTTGATAAAAATACAAAAATCACTATGTGTAAGCCCTTAAGATTTGAGGAGTTCCCTCGATTCTTCATGGATCCCATCATCAGAACTTGAGCTTGACGAACATTTGTTCTGACAATTAAACTTGCTAAACAAACACAGCGAAGAGGACGAATCGCCAAACGTGAACTATGCGTCGTTGAAGAGTTCCGTTCTGATCATCATCAGCAGTTCTACTTCATCAAATGTCACTGTTTTGAATGAAAATGATGGTTTTGTTGATAAAAATATAAAAATCACTATATGTATGCCTTTAAGATTTGAGGAGTTCCCTCGATTCCTCATGGATCCCATCATCAGAACTGCGTTTTGACAAAAACGGGACCAATCTGTATATATATACTTACAATCAAAAAAAGAATTTTCAAAATCGGTTCAGACATGACGGAGTTATGGAGTAACAAACATAAAAAAAAAAAAAAAAAACACGCCAAATTGAGAACGTCCTCTTTTCAAATCTTGAAGTCTGTTAAAAATTCACCCCCTACGGGGGTAAAATGGGGGTCCAAAGTTAATATGGCGAATCAAGATTTGTTAGATTATTTTATTCGAAACTTCACAGGAGTATTCCTAATGATAAATGGGTAAATACGTGTTTCAGGTTTTTGAAAATTCAATTCCTAAAAGTGGCAAATGTGGTCACAAAGTCTGAAAATCAACACGGGGTATCGTATCCTTTTTGAGTACTTATAGTACGCGGGCGAAGCTGCGGGAAAAGGCTAGTCTAAATATATAAAAGAAGAAACTGACTGACTGACTGACTGATTGACTGACTGACTGACTGACTGACTGACTGACATATCAACGCACAGTCCAAACCGCTGGTTCTAGAGATTCCAAATTTGGCACGTAGGTTCCTTATAAGGTCTAGGGGTGCACTAAGAAAGGATTTATGAAAATTCACCCCCTAAAGGGGTAAAATGGGGGTCCAAAGTTTGTATGGCGAATCAAGATTTGTTAGATTATTTTATTCGAAACTTCACAGGAGTATTCTTAACGATAAATGAGTAAACACGTGTTTCAGGTTTTTTGAAAATTCAACCCCTAAAAGTGGCAAACGTGGTCACAAAGTCTGAAAATCAACATGGGTATCGTATCCTTTTTGAGTACTTATAGTACGCGGGCGAAGCCGCGGGAAAAGGCTAGTATACTTATACAAAGAGTCTCACGAAAGTTTTATAGTATTAATATACTCATACTTAGTGTTGTACAAATCTTTAGACTTAAAACGCATGGTATCGGGCACTTCAAATAACCTACATTTCGAATTTAAAACCATTATTTTGGCCGGTTTGGACTTTAAGACCAGTTGAAATCACGAACTTTAGCTCTAAATTAATTTTTGAGCCTGCTGTACCAAATTTTTAGTGTATATAGGACCTATTAAACAAAAGAACCGTGACCGCCTTGGTTTATACGTCCGTTTTTCAACTGACATGATATAATAAAATTCTTCATCCCTTTTAAAATTATAATAAAATAGCACTGATTTCAACTTTCACGGTTTTTACACATATCTATTTGTAATAATGGGACTTAACGAATACCGCCGGTTCGAAAGCCGGACATTGTGAGTGTTGTATGTCGACCGAGTGACATCCCTAGTGTGCCAAAACGTTCAAGTTGATAATCAAGACCAAGTGCGGGTAGTTCGAAAAACTCGCGCGGCTAGAAGATGTTGATGTTAACTGGAGCCAGTATTTCTTCGGGACCACGGTGACAATGTCGTCCTCGAAACGTCGAAGGTAATTTTTAGAAATATATACGCAGTTAAGTCCCGTTATTACAAATAGATATATAATAAAATAGCTCAATCATACTTGAATATTTCATTTAAAAGTCATAAGTCATCGTACGCATTTTTTGTTGACATCGTTTTTGACCTTAAGGTAAGATATGTTTTTGAGCTAGTACCTATTGTTACCTATTTAGTTTAGGTTAGGTTAATATAGCCGTATGACAGCACACGCAGTGCTTGGCGCCCTGCAGCAAGGTGGAGCGACGATATGCGTAAGGTGGCGGGTACAGATTGGAAGAGGAGAGCTGAAGAGCGAGCTCAGTGGCGTGCCTTGGGAGAGGCCTATGTCCAGCAGTGGACTGATACAGGCTGATGATTATGATGATGATAATGATGAATATAGCCACCAGTGCAGTACAAATCCTATAAACGGCCTTAAATTTGGTGACTGATTCATGCAAATCATCTGCAGTTCAGTCTCAGGCAACGCCGCTTTGCATGATTGTCAGTCGTGTCAAATTAAGCTGATCAAGCTCCCTTGTAAATAGAGCAATCAGTGGCTACCAAAAAAGGTGGCGGGGAATGGTCGGCTTCCGAGGTCCAGTCTGCTCTATAAATATTTTTGCCTACAATTAGTTACTAGGTCCAGCTGACATCATTTTCTTATAAGTGCGAAGAATTCATTTAAGTTTTTTTTTATATATGCACAAAAATATATGGATTTATATACACTATATAATTTTGTTATTTGAATGACATTTGGAATATATTACAATTTTTTCATTGTTTTCATTTAAATCCCTGACGAAACCATTAAACAACTACCTTGTCTTATGTCAAGTAGATTGTATTTTAGTATGTAATTTAGTATGTAATCTTAGTCTTATAGGAATTCTAACATAGCTCTTAAGTAAAATACTGTTTCTAACAACATATGGACTATTATGTCTGAAATAAAACCATTTTGATTTTGATTTGATTTGATTAAAAGAAATCCAACCAAAAACATAAATGTAAAAAAGGAGAGCCAAGTTCAATACAAAAATTATGCTTGGCTGTGGACTTCGCCGCAAACAGAATGGAGATCTAAATGAGTGCCAAGTTCTATGCAAAATCCAAATATGTATTTATAGGAACAAAAAACATTATGAACAAGTATTAAACTCTATTTTCATCATTTTATAAAGTTATTCCACATAATATATACACACGGTGGGGCCTGTAACTAAAGCAAAAAATTAAAATGTACATTCTTCTCCTCAAACTACGCAACGTTTGTTTGACGACTTTGAAAAAAAAACTTGCGGTTTGAATTTTATTACATACTAGCTGTGCCCGCGGCTCCGCCCGCGTGGAATTCGGTCTGTGTCAGTAAGCGGCTAATTCACCCTAATTTCTCTCCCGCTACTCTGGAGGCGGAACTTGAAGCAAAGTTCACAGATGGATACGCTAGAGGACAGTAGTCCTAATAAAATATTTTACAATTACCTCTAAATGAAACTACACTCAAAAATTAATACTTTTTTTATCCTATTAATTTTTTTTGGCATGATTTAAACGACTTAGAGTAGTAGGTGTATATCGGACGACACAGGACCACTTTTGCATTTATACGTTCATGTCCACGGCAAATATCATCCAAATCGATCCTCCCGTCAAATCAGTCTAAGCATGAAAGGTAAGAATAGGCGCGGTTGAAATTGGGGTGCGGGGGGGGGGGGGGGGGGGGGGGGTCCACAAATGTAGAAATGATTTTTTGGGTTCCGTAGCAAAATGGCAAAAAACGGACCCTTATGGATTCGTCATTTCTGTCTGTCCGTCCGTATGTCACAGCCATTTACTCGGAAACTATACGACGTATCTGAATAAAATTTACACATAAGGTGTATTTTGTATGCCGCTACTTAGTTATGTGTTTTTGAATTTTATTTAATTTTTGACTTTTTCGTAAATTTTGTGGTTTTAATTATTTTTGAAATTTTTGAAGTTTATGAAATTTTTAAAATTTTGCTATTATTGTCATTTTTTTACTTTTAGGTTCTCGACTTTTTTCACTTTTATCACTTTGTCACTTCTCACTTTCACTTTTCACTACACTTCACTTCACTTTATTAAACTACCACCTGTTCTAACCCTACACCTCTGGCCCAAGGAGTATTACGACCGAAAGTAAACTCGACGGGACTTATTTTTTCAAAACAGTAATACATTATTAGATCTTAAAGATACAAAATAATGCGTAGTTCTTCAAGAAGACATATCAAAACAGCTTGAGAGACAGATAATGTACCTATTGTTTAATTATAAAGAAAAATAAATCCAAATCTGACTGCTTCACAAAACATTTGATATGTTTTCCTACCTAAATGGTGTCCTATAAATGTTAGATTATTTTGTAGTAGTTTTTTGGTTTGGGCCATGCATCTTTGTCCGTCATATATAGTCCTCGAACCTGCAATAACCCTTTGACATTCATGACATTTATTTATTATTTCTTAAGAGCGGGTAAAGATAAATTTAAAGCATCGACGGGTAACATGTTATAAATATGAACACCTTGACCAAAAAATTACAAATTACTTTCAATACCAAATTTCATCTAAATACTTACAGCGGTTATTGGTTGTTTCTTCCCCAAAACCCTCCTGTAAACTTCCACCCTTTTGCATCCGCTTAAGGGATAATTTCCGAGATAAAACTATTTTATTTCCTTTTCCAGAGCTCAAATTATCTCCATACCAAATTTTATCTAAATCGATTCTGCGGTTAATAATTCCCTATACAAATTTCCAACTACCTTTTCACCCCTTTAGGGTTGATTTCGGGGTGAAAACTATCCTTTATCCTTTCTTGAGACCCATACCATACCAAATTTCATCTTTATCAGTTCAGCGGTAAAAAATCCTCGTACCAACTTCCAACCTCCTTTTCACCCCCACAAGGGTTATTTTTGGGATGAAAACTATTCTGTCGTTTCTCGGGACTCAAATTATCTCCATACTAATTTCTATTATAAATTCTCCATACAACCTTTCAACCCCCATTTCACCCCCTCCAGGGTTGATTTTAGGGATGAAAACTTTTATTTGTCCTTTCCCGGGACTCAAACTATCTCTACACAAAATTTCATCAAAATCCGTTCTGCCGTTTACACGTGATGCGCGGTCAAATAAACAGACAAACATACAAAAATTCTTGGAACGTATTCTGTTATCGATTCTAAATATCCCCAGCCAACTTTTTTTCGAATATATTCCATGAACAGACTTTTGACCCTCTTCAGCTTTATTATATGTATAGATAGTTTTCATTGAAAGTACCTTTCGGGCTTCACTTCCATTATTTTTTTCATTTTTTTTTACCTACGGTTCTAAAGATGGGGGGGGGGGGGCATTTTTGAAGTTGAAACTATCCTTTGTCCTTTCTGGAGACCCAGACTATCTCTATACCAATTTTCATCTAAATCAGTTCAGCGGTAAACAATTCCTCATACCAACTTCCAACCCCCTTTTCACCCCCACAAGGGTTTGAAAACTATCCTATGACGTTTCTCGAGACTCAAATTATCTCCATACTCATTTCTATCTGAATCGTTTCAGCGGTTAACATTCTCCATACAAACTTTCAACCCCATTTTCACCCCCACCAGGGTCGATTTTCGGGATTAAAACTATATATTATCCTTTCCCGGGACTCAAACTATCTCTATACAAAATTTCATCAAAATCCGTTCAGCCGTTTTTACGTGATGCGCGGTCAAATAAACAGACAAACAGATAAACAGATAAACAGACAAAAAATCTAAAAATTGTTGGAACGTGTTCTGTTATCGATTCTAAGTATCCCCAGTCAACTTTTTTTCGATTATCTTCCATGTACAGACTTTCGACCCTCTTCAGCTTTATTATATGTATAGATTAAAGTTAATTCGAACACGCAATGTACTATGAAATTGATTATGTCTGTAGAGTGACTAGACTGACAGGCGATGTCAATTAGACGGAGTTTTAAGTACATTGAAAATACTATTTACTTTGTTTGAAAAAATAACAATCTAAAAACTTTATGATTTTAAAAAGTTGCTACACAAAAGTTGTCTAGTTTGAGGACTAGAATCTACGTTTTAATTTTTTGCTTTAGTTACAGGCCCCACCCTATATATATATATATATATATATATATATATTAATTCTGATAAAAAATGGCCAAGTCAAATCTAACCTACTTTAAGATCTCACATTTTTAAATAACAGCAATTGTTATAGGTATCCAATAAAGCAAAGAAATAGAGTTTAATACTTGTTCATAATGTTATTTTGTTCCTATAAATACATAATGGATTTTGCATAGAACTTGGCACTCATTTAGATCTCCATTCTTTTTGCGGCGAAGCCCACAGCCAAGCATAATTTTTGTATTGAACTTGGCTCTCCTTTTTTACATTTATGTTTTTGGTGGGATATCATTACTTTTTGTAAAGAAAACTACGCAGGTATTGAGATTTAATGTTTTTTCTTGCGTTTCCGCTGCATGGTTTTCTTTTTTATGCTATTGTCTACATTCTCCCGCGCACCGCCGACGACACACCGTTGGCCGGTCGTTTAGCGCGTATTACAAGTTTTTTGTATAGGGACACCACTTATTATTTCACTTAACTTAATTTTTATATTTATATAATAATACAAATATAATAATACATATATTGCGATAGTTTCAAATATCTGCTTGTAACGGTTCCAACGATACAATTAAAAAAAATTGTATGGGGACCCCCCCTATTTTTTAACTTTTTTTTATTTTTAGATTTTTTCCTACGCTTACACACAATTACCGAGCTGGATTCTAAATTTCATCCTTCTAGGTCATCTGGAAGTAGGTTAGGTTTAGGTACTATATGTCAGTCAGTCAGTACTAAAATTTACGACTTTTTGACCTTCATATCTTTATAACCGTTTGAGCTAGCTTCATGAAATTTGGGCTTCTAGATGTCCTTATAGATATAATTAAACACACGTAGTTTTATGTGTTTACGTTAAAGAGGTTTTGAGTTATAGAAGGGTCAAAAGTGGCACCAAGTGGTTCGTGTAATATACACTTAGCGCTGGATAGCTAGTTCCTTTGCTTGAACTTGGCTTGACACGCTGCCGCGTGTCTAGATCACGTCAGGTTCTTATTATTATGGTTAATAAGTATTAAGAAAAATCAGACAAGCAGAAAGTGATTTTGAGACGAAATTAACGAACTTAGAAAAGGCATCAGATATCGCTGTGATGATTCTGACGCAACATAAAGTAAAAATTTCAGAATGTACTTTTTTGACTTATTTAGATTTTCTGAAGCAACTAAAATGGAGCTTGTAGAACAGAATATATAATTACACGCTTGAGGCGACACATACGATTATTGTAGAAATCATACAATTATAGGATTGTGTACGATACACATACCATATTACACTTCGAAAGCCTAAAATTGGTGTATGTTTAAAAAAACAATGAAAGTATTGCAGTAGGTAAGAGTTATTTTTTGCAGACCTGATATGTATGTATACTATGTATAACTATGTCGTAAGAAAAAATATTAGTTGTTCAACTATCATTATTGTTTTTCGCTTTATATACAACACGCAGATTTTATAAATGTGCCGCCTTTTATCAGGGCCGAGATAGCGTAGAATCTACTTCAATGTTCAACTTCATTTTTTTTTTTTCGTAAAAAAAAAAGTATAGAGCGGCAAATGCGATTTACATATGATTGAATCACGTGGAAGTTAAAGGGTTATAAATATATAAAAAATATGAAAGCAAATGTATTGTTGTTATTCAATCAAATACAAACATTGTAAACGTTGAAAAAATAATCAACCCAGCAAGACTTGAACTTGCATCGATACGCCTTACCGGGGCTCGATCGCTTTCGCCCCCGCTCGATCGCTTTCGAAAGCGATCGAGCCCCGGTAAGGCGTATCGATGCAAGTTCAAGTCTTGCTGGGTTGATTATTTTTTCAATGTTTTTAATGTTTGTATTTGATTGAATAACATACTATTGTATGAGTGGAATGCCCAACTTTAAAAATATGTAAAATAATTATGAAATGTATTGTTTCTATTTTTACATTCATACAAATTTTCATCCCCCTATTTACCCGCTTATGAGTAGATTTTATAAAATTGTATTTATCAAACCTAGCAGCGAAATATAGGCCGAATGTAGCACGATTGGTTTTCAGAACAGAAGCCGCTATTCCATCCGCTTTTTGGGAGGTTGCCACTGTTTAATCCGGCAGCTAGAAGGCTTGAACAGCTTTGTTTGACCTAACGGCCAATCGTGCTAAGCGACGTCATCTAAAATGTGCAGACGGGTCCATGCATTTCTGTCTCTTAACGTCCGCAGTAATGAAGACTTAAAACGGTATTCCACATACCTTAGAGTCATTAAAAATTTTGAGTTCTTCAATCACACAAATCACTGAGCAATTTTAATGATTAAATAATAAATATGTTGTAAATTTTACCCACCACCCTGACGCATATTTGTTTTACCCAGTAAAAACAGTTTTGTGCAATAAAGCTTAAAATATAATAAAATGTGCTTCAAGACTCCCAACACCGCAGTACTTTTACGATCATTTTATCAATTTAACGACTTAATACAAATTATTAAGACTTACAATTAAAGACTTTAAATATGAATATCAAAGTATGTTAAGTATTGCCGTTAAAATATTTTTTTTGGAATTAATAGTATGTCGATATTTTCGGAATAATCAAACCATTTCTTAAAAATTGTCCTAAAATCCAAACCAGCCTCAGAAAGGGTCTAATTTTTTTGTTTAAAAAAGTTTAATTTTGTTCGGTTAGTATATTTTAAATAGTACTCTAATAATTTAGAAACGTTAGGCTTCAAAATAAATTGGGCCCAAAATTTTGTACTAATATCGTATTATTAATTCAAGACAGTAATCTGACAGTTCTCTCCATACAAAATGATTTACAATGTAGGCCAGGAGCTGTCAGATTATTGTCTTAAATTAAAAATAAGATATTATCCAAACCGGCTACTGAAATGGATCTAAATTAGCTATGTAGGTATAATTACGTACCTTAAGGATTGTTTCGCTGGATTAGTCTTCAAGAACTTTATGAGAAAATGTGTTCATGAATAGAACGCTTCCTACAACACTACAAATATGGAAGGCGATCAGTAGGAAATTAGATAAACACCCATGGCTCCAATACTTGTAGTTACCATATTTGGGTAATATTTAGTTTTAAAATTATGGTTCTGTACATGCTTCGTCCAGTATGTAAATTCACAGAACATTGATGAAATAACACATTGTTCTTATTTGAACGCTACATTATGTTATGTTCTTGGTCTCACCTAGGTAGGTATAACTCAAAAGTCCCGTTTAAATGTAAACAATGAGTTAAATGAGCTGGTAACCTGGTAACACGTCCGACTTTCAATCCCGAGGTCTCGGGTTCAAACCCCGACCTCCTGGTGTACAGTCACCATCAGATATATCGGAGCGGCCAAGGTGGTCACAAATATCTAAACAACGCCTCTATGATCAAGGCGATAAAGTGCATGTTCAGATATATTTGAGTACCTTGGCTGCTCCGATATATCTGATGGTGACTGTACTAGTTATGAAAATTATATCACATGCACGAAATATCATTTGATATTTTTACCAGTTGCTTTTTGATGAAGGAAAACAACGTGAGGAAACCATATCTATTTCCAATAAGGCCTACAGGTTTAATTGAGCCGTGGCACAAAGCCGGGGCAAAACGCTAGGAGGATGAGGAGTGAAAATTGTGTAAGTTTAAGTCAGTAAACAACATTGTTAATAATATAAGGAAGTAATTTATTTGATCAGGGTACATTTGTGTAACGATAGATAAATCTGCACACAATCTGCCTGGAAATCGCCAAGAGGCGAACGTATGTAGGTTGGGTCCTCCCGTGCTTTCAATGGCGGGGCTCTATTAGGTAGGAGTTGGATGCTGTTCCGATGATGTGTTGAAGTGACGTTAGTAGCGTAGCTCGAATCAAGAGGCGTATCATGAGCTCTCAATGCCCCTTTGTAGCTCTGGGGTACCATAACGTATATACGACAAAAGATTAATGCGCGTATCAATTTGTACCTATAGTCTGCAGACGGAGTCGTTCAACGTTCTTCATGACCACAAAAAACTGACTTGGTTGCTCTCCTCGCCAGATTATCGTATATTGCATTCAATATTTGATTATATCTTTTGTATAAGTAAAAGAATCAAGTCTTTTAATATTAAAAAAATAGAGATTGGATTGGAGTTATTATAATAATATTGTCATTCAAGTATTTTGACGTTATAAGTCATGTTAAAATCACGGATCAGAAGACAATCCGGATAGTACTTTTACTATATTTCCCTAACCACAGTTGAACCTTATTACCGAGCAAAACAGTCGTTCATAGGTCACTAGTAAAAAGTAATAAAAACGGTCCGATAGAGAGCATAATGTAGGGGGCGGTGTCTCACTCGCACAATGCTGCCAACTTATGAAACTTACCAATGTGGTTTTATTTCTCTACATTTATTTTAGTAACACACTAGAAGTTACTTCCTACTTATAATAATTTATTGCAAGATTTGAATTAATACTTTGTTCCTTTTTAGCTGCTTTGAATTTTTTACGACGTAAATATTATTCATTCATTAAATTGCTTAAAGAATTGTAATTAATATTGCAGACAGTAGTAAGTTTGGTAATATTTAAAATACGGTCTGGTATCCCCATCCCATCAGTCCCATCACTGACATAATATGTCACTGATATTATTTCAAATGACGCCGCTCAGCTCAACAACATTTCGTAACAACATATTTAAGTAAAAATGGTCAAGATATGTTGCGTAAAAGGGTGCAGGGGTGAGACTACAATAAAGTAGACTTTCCTTTCACCGGTAATCCACAATCATTCAATTTTACGATTTAACAACAAGTTAAGATTGTCAAACAATAGGGTGACTATGATGTCGGCAAGCTGCGGGTCGGTTTTGTTGTTTTTACAGAAATGTACATAAGTCCATGGTCTGTTCCTAAGTATTACTTACACAGGACAGGAGTGGCCAGCGGGTCTTTTTAGGCCCTTTCGAAAGGGTCCTAAAATGGCACAAGGCCATACAAAAAATTGTAGTAGTGGCAGTATAATAAATAAATATTAAATAAATATTATGGGACAATCTTACACAAATCAACCTAGTCCCACAGTAAGCTCAATAAGGCTTGTGTTGTGGGTACTAGACGACGATATATGTAATAGATATATACATATAAATACTTAAATACATACAGAAAACATCCATAACTCAGGAACAAATATCCGTGATAAACACACAAATAAATACCCTGACCAGGGTTCGAACCCGGGACCTCCTGCTTTATAGGTAGGGTCACTACCGACTAGGCTAGGAGGCCGTTAAAATACACTTTATTGTACAACATTTGTACAACAAAGAAAAATACAACAGGAAGAATATACAATATTTGTACATGGAAGACATCTCTTCCAGTCAACCATTGAGCTGTTTGATGTTATTGATGTTTTCTTTATTTACCTTTAAGCATATTAAAGTCGGAGAACTGTCCACATCAGATATGACGCAATAGTGAGAGCCACGAACCCCCTGTACTTACTTAGTTTTAGTTTGCTACACTAACTATCCCCTATTTTAAGACGCGGACATCTGGCAATTGTTCATCGGTGTTATGCAAACGAGTTATAAGAAATTAATATCTTACAGTTCTAGGTTTGATGCAGTGCAGTGCAGGTATCATGTAATCAATAAGATTATATCATTTTCAGGAGTTTCTGTTGGGGGAAAATAGTGCAAAATGACGTTACGTTAATGTATTGTTTGTCGCCTACCTACTGTTTTCCGTAGCGATAAGCAATGTTTTTACTTTTTTGTTATTATATTAGCGATAGGCTTCGACAGTTTTTACCTATTAACTGAATTTTTTTGCTGGTCTGTCTCTCTGACGTCCTCCGATAAATAGCTGCCAGATGCCTGGATCTAGCAATAAGTTTAAAATAGTAAACTAATTAGAGGGGTTCTCTGCTCTCATTATTGCGTTAACGTATCTGAAGTGGCCAACTCCTTAAGTCAGTAGAATGTATAAGTTCCCACATGAACTATGAGACTTCTCTTACGAGGGTTGCTATTTATATATCCGGAAACCGGGATTACAATCTTCTTAAATAGCATATTTGACCTCCATGGTAAAATTTGAACTTTTTTAAGTACTGGCCGGTATATTTTTTCTTTCTTATTAACGCTCGTGTTTTGTTTTTGACGGGTTTTAAATGTCATCTCGCAGCAAGAATGGAACTCACTCGTGAAAATATTCGTGCTATGATTTATTATGATTTTCGGCGTGGTTTAACGCAACAACAGTGCATAGATCAACTAACTTCAACTTTTGGTGATGAAGCCCCATCTAAAACTACTGTGTATCACTGGTTTAGTGAGTTCAATCGTGGACGTAGTATGCTTACGGACGAAGTTAAGGCAGGTCGCCCGAAATCGGTCGTTGTACAACAAAATATCGAGGCTGTGCGAAAACTTATAATGGACGACCGACATGTTACGTACCGCGAGATAGAGGCGACTCTGGGTATTTCTATGACCAGCATTAATAGCATATTACATAATTATTTGGCTGTAAAAAAAATTTGTTCGCGTTGGATACCCCACAACTTAACAAAAGAGCAAAAAGATGCTCGCGTCGAATGGTGCAATAAAATGTTAAAAAAATATAACCGTGGTGACTCAAAAGCCGTTTATAACATCTATACAGGTGACGAATCCTGGATCTATGCATACGATCCCGAAACGAAGCAACAATCAACGGTATGGGTGTTTCAAAATGAGCCGAACCCTACGAAAGTTACTCGTGCAAAAAGTACATTGAAACAAATGGTGGCCTGCTTCTTCGGTATTAATGGCCATGTAGCTACAGTGCCACTAGAAAACCGTAGAACGGTTAATTCAGAGTGGTACACGACCATTTGCTTACCGGAAGTATTTGAACAAATTCGTAAAACTAACCAGCGACGAAGAATCATTCTTCATCATGACAATGCCAGCTGTCATACGTCACGCGAAACAACTCTATTTTTGGAGGGTCAAAATGTGGAATTAACGGGTCATCCGCCGTACAGCCCTGACTTGGCACCCAACGATTTTTATTTATTTCCAAATATAAAGAATAAATTACGCGGTCAACGATTTTCGACCGCTGAAGATGCTGTCGACGCATTCAAACAACACGTTATGGAGGTACCTCAGGCGGAGTGGCAGAAGTGCTTTAAAAATTGGTTCACGCGAATGCAAAAGTGCATAGATCATCAAGGGGAATACTTTGAAAAACAATAAAACCATTTTCAGCCGTGTACGTTTGTTTGTTTTTTTGTTTCCGGATATATAAGTAGCAACCCTCGTACTACACGACAAGCATATTTAATTTTATATTTATCTTCATACTATCCCAATCCCACATACATCATAGTACATATGGTCACTCTACTTAGAATGAGATGCAGCCCCCTACATTACCCTCTCTTTCGGCCTCACTTTGTGGTCGAAGTATGACCTCCAGATTGTATTTAACTTCATGGTTAAAATGTCGTAATATTATGACCAGCGTAATAAAAATAAAGTCCAGTAATTAAAAAGGAATCCAAAAACTCTTTTAATTTTGAACAGGTTTTGAGGCAATTAATTACGAGAATTCGGTAGAAAAGTGTCTTTTATTCAATCTTTAGTTGTATTTTTGTAGTATTACGACGTGTAAATATAAAAAATCTAATTTTGTGGGACTCACGGTCCCTTGTAATTTTCCCTATATATTTTGAATACAATCTGGCTACTGGTATCCTTTTTCGTGTACATATACGATTTTCTGTCAAAATAAATGCCAAAATGAAACGTCATGGCTGCTCATCCAACAAGACGTCCGCCTGCGACGAGGCCCGTCGGGCATCTGAGTCACAATGACAATTTGACTGATATGGCGAATGTATGGGAATTTTTCAAAAGTTTATATTTACGTTTCAATTTCTTTGTTGTCTTTATGATGAAAAATATGAATATGCCCTGATGCACTAGTCTAGTTATCTGGCTTTCAAAATAACATAACCATTGAACCACTGTCGAAGACAAAATTGTATTGCGACGTGTTCTAACGGAACGCCATTTTTTGATTTTTTGGTACTTTTGGAGTCGGTTTATAGATAATCAAAGCTAATAAAAAATAAAATATCAATTGGAGCCTCTGCACGGCTTCTTTATGAATACGTAGACTTTCATATTATTGCGAATACGTAGCATTAACTATACAAATTCCTTGTTCTAAGTGAGGTCTAAAACGATGTTGTCATATATCCGCCCCTTAATTATAATCACATAATTATTTTCCCAACCAAATTACCTCAGACTTATTTTAGGACATATTAATATCTAGCTAAGCATATTTCAAGAAAAAAAGATAACTCAAAAACCGACTCACATCTATGAATTTTTCCTCCTTTTTTTGGCCCAGCGTTCAAAAATTAGAGGGACGACGACGCTTTTTTTTTAACTTTCGGAACTATTATTGACGAAATTATTGATTTTATCCAATAATTGATTTAGTAGACCCATATTATTTTAAAAATACCTATCCAACGACACCCAACAATTGGTTTAAAGCTTTAAAAAATCATCCCCGCTTCATGTGTAAGTACCTATACATATATACTTGAATTTTTTAAATAAATTTTAACGAGAATCTTAACTTAAAAAGCACAAGATACGGTAAAACCTACCTAGTAAAAGTAATTCGTAAGTAGGAGGGATTAATAGTGAGCTCTTGTTAAAACAAACAGATTTTTTGACAGAAACAGATGTTTTGTAGACCGTTAATAAGCAAATAGTAAACACAAATTGACTTAATGTTTGAAACAAAACACGACCCTGAGAGATACCGATGAAGGGGTTACCAAATATACAACAACCTTTTCACACGCAGGCTAAGTGTAGACGATGCCGACCCGCGCCGCCGCCGCGCTTCTATTGCGGGTATCGTGTACGCTGTCGCACTTCTGCGCTGTGTATACGATATGCGTAAAAACCGCCTTTTGTTTCTCGTATACACAGCGCAGAGGCGCGGTAGCAGACATCGGCGGCGGCGCGGTGGCGAGCTTTACGCGACTCGTATACACAGCGCAGAGGCCCGGTAGCAGACATCGGCGGCGGCGCGGTGGCGAGCTTTACGCGACTCGTATACACAGCGCAGAGGCGCGGTAGCAGACATCGGCGGCGGCGCGGTGGCGAGCTTTACGCGACTCGTATACACAGCGCAGAGGCGCGGTAGCAGACATCAGCGGCGGCGCGGTGGCGAGCTTTACGCGACTCGTATACACAGCGCAGAGGCGCGGTAGCAGACATCGGCGGCGGCGCGGTGGCGAGCTTTACGCGACTCCTATACACAGCGCAGAGGCGCGGTAGCAGACATCGGCGGCGGCGCGGTGGCGAGCTTTACGCGACTCCTATACACAGCGCAGAGGCGCGGTAGCAGACATCGGCGGCGGCGCGGTGGCGAGCTTTACGCGACTCGTATACACAGCGCAGAGGCGCGGTAGCAGACATCGGCGGCGGCGCGGTGGCGAGCTTTACGCGACTCGTATACACAGCGCAGAGGCGCGGTAGCAGACATCGGCGGCGGCGCGGTGGCGAGCTTTACGCGACTCCTATACACAGCGCAGAGGCGCGGTAGCAGACATCGGCGGCGGCGCGGTGGCGAGCTTTACGCGACTCGTATACACAGCGCAGAGGCGCGGTAGCAGACATCGGCGGCGGCGCGGTGGCGAGCTTTACGCGACTCCTATACACAGCGCAGAGGCGCGGTAGCAGACATCGGCGGCGGCGCGGTGGCGAGCTTTACGCGACTCCTATACACAGCGCAGAGGCGCGGTAGCAGACATCGGCGGCGGCGCGGTGGCGAGCTTTACGCGACTCGTATACACAGCGCAGACGTGCGGCGGCGGAGGGGCGGCATCGGCGACACGCGCCCTAACCGCCCTCAAATGAGAACGCGTTTCATTTTGTTGGTTGTTGACCTACGTGCCCGCAAAAAAAAAAAATTAAGTACTGGACTATTGGACACCTGTCTCAGTGGTCAAGGTTGCGTTGATGATGAGTGATGAGACGTGTACGTGTATTCGTCTGCCATGTTGAATTTGCCGCCCTCTGAATTTGCCGCCCGGGGCACGGGCCCCGGTCTGCCCCCCCCCCCTAGATCCGGCTCTGACTGTCAAAGGTTTTTCCAGATGGCGCTAGCCTAGGTTTTACCTGTTGCTAGTTCCCAAACAAAAAAAAGAATTTGACATGACTAATAGTTAAAGCAATGGCGCGTTGTTACAGTGTCCACGAGGCAACCGGATGGCTCGCGGTATTTAAGCTCCCTACGTGTTGTGGAACCACCCTGTGCAACTCGAACAGACCCACGTTGGACTTTGTTTTTCATCCTTCCATATAATACAGAATAATTTTTAAGAAAATAAAACCGACTTCAATGGGGGAAGCCGGTGAAGGATTATTGTAGGTGGTGCACTCTTGGACTCCATACAATGAAATGACTTGCTTATCAAACACAGCGATAAGGACAAATCGCCAAACGTGAACTATGCGTCGTTGAAGTTCCGTTCTGATTATCATTAGCAGTTCCACTTCATCAAATGTCACTCTCTTGAATGAAAATGATAGATTTGTTGATAAAAATACAAAAATCACTATATGTATGCCTTTAAGATTTGAGGAGTTCCCTCGATTCCTCATGGAACCCATCATCAGAACTGCGTTTTGACAAAAACGGGACCAATCTGTATATATATACTCACAATCAAAACAAGAATTTTCAAAATCGGTTCAGATATGACGGAGTTATGGAGTACGAGTAACATAGTGTTGTGTTCCTGCTGGTGAGTAAGGTTGCCAAAGAGCTCAAAGAGGACCCAGTGTGTTGACGATGAGGGACCTTCTTGTTCCTTTAGCCATCAACACAGTGAATCCTCCTTAGAAGGGTCGGCAACGCGCATGTGGCTCCTTTGGAGTTGCAGGCGTCCATAGGTTGCGGTAGCTGCTTGCCGTCAGGCGGGCCGTATGCTTGTTTGCCACCGTCGTGGTATAAAAAACAAAAACAAACATAAAAAAAAAACAAAAATTGAGAACCTCCTTTTTTTTTTTTTTTTTTAATAAATATGATGGGACAATTTTACACAAATCAACCTAGTCCCACAGTAAGCTCAATAAGGCTTGTGTTGTGGGTACTAGACGACGATATATATAATAGTAAGATATAGATAAATACTTAAATACATAGAAAACATCCATAACTCAGGAACAAATATCTGTGATAAACACACAAATAAATGCCCTGACCCGGATTCGAACCCGGGACCTCCTGCTTCATAGGCAGGGTCACTACCAACTAGGCTAGGAGGCCGTTAAAAATCGTCTTTTGAAATCATGAAGTCGGTTAAAAAGTGGCACATTGCCGAGGAGAGCTGAGTAAATGCTGACTTTCTTTATCAAATAACTGTAATAAAATAACAAGTTTTCAACCCACCTGGTCCAACTTGAGTCTGGTGCCGACATCGTTCAGCTTCACTTCCGCTCCATACTTGTCTATAACCTTCTCGACCACCCCTTTCCTCTTATAGTACTTGTCACCCAGCGACTTGGTCACTATTTTCACTAGTATACCTTCTGTTAGCCAGTAGTCTTTTCTGTAACAATACAGTAGGACCCGATTAGTACAAACATCAACACTCTTAACTTTAGAACATAGTAGTCACACTGTGGTAGATTTAAAATCAAATACCACGCAATCCTTTTTTGGGGTCCCCCAAGGGAGTATACTGGGCCCTATTCTATTCTTACTTTATGTTAACTTTCTTCCAAACGTTTCATCTAGACGCGTTATAATGTTTGCAGATGATGTTTGTATACTGTATAAGTTTGAAAGAAACGAAGTGGAAAACCTGAATGCTAAAATTAAAGAATCTTTGGCAATAATTATTGACTGGTTTAATTCTATCAATTTATCTACAAACATAGATAATACGAAAATAGTGCATTTTAGAAATACAAGAACTGATCCGGTAAACATGGATATTCGTTTGAACAACACAGCTGTTTCCGTTGTTCATGAAACTAAATTTTTAGGAGTTTGGGTAGATGAAAAATTTAATTGGAGAATGCATGTGGATACTCTGTGTAAAAAGCTTAGCAGTTTTATTTATGCGCTTCGAGGATTGCGAAGAATTTCTACAAAAAAGGCTGCTTTACAATCATATTACGCTTTTTTTCAATCCAACATTATTTTCGGATTGGCAATATGGGGTAGTTGTGTGGACATAAAAAAAATATTTATTTTACAGAAAGATTGCGTACGCATTTTAAATGGGATTAAGTCTAGACGGGGCCCGTGCAGAGAATCATTCAAGCAGTTGAGGTTACCTACTTTGTCAGCACTGTACATAATGGAGCTTTGCAAGATTGTACGGCGATATACAGAGCGATTTCCGAAAAATAAATTTTTAGTGCAAGGCTTAATGATTTGTTTGTTCATGACGTTGAGGCTCCTGCTTGGCATACAGCAATGTTTTTCAAATGCCATAGGCATATTGCCGCAATAGTTTATAACGCCTTGCCCAGAGAAATTAAGTCTCTACAAAATTTATTAACAGCCTAAAAAAAATTCTTATTGAATTGTGTCCTTATAGCCTCAATGAATATTATAGTAAGGCCCAAAATATTCAAATGTCAATGCATGCTCTAGTTTAATAGTTATTGTAAATATATGTATTACGACTGTAATAATGCTAAACCGATCTGGTAAAATTGTATTGAGACAAATCAACATATACTTCACCTCTTATGTATACATACAATTTATGGCAATAAAGAAAATGAAACTGTACATCGGTGGACCTTATTACAAAAGGCATAAGGTCCACCGATGGCCAGCTAACAGTGTGGGTATCGTACCATCGTACGATCCCGATTTTTCTAATATTAAAATATGAAGTACATAAATATTTTATTCTAATGTAAGAGCGGAAAGTATGTGGCCAATAGGCGTGTCCACATCTGTCGCATCGCCTCGCGAGGAATTTGCCGCGCGAGGCAACTAGTGTGGACGTGCCTCGTCCGAGGCAAACGCACGCGCGGCCGCTTTGCCGCGAGCCCAGCTGCCTCGTGCAGCAATTTCCTCACGAAACGCTGCGTCAGGTGAGGCACGCCTATTAAATAAATACAACAAAAGAGAGTGTATTAGTATGAGAGTGTTATTCATATTCATATTCATATTCATATTCATTTATTTCGTAAATGCACAGATACAATACACGTCAAGAGGAAAAATAAAACTAAAATAAATACTAAAATTAATACTAGTGAGCTATAATAATACTAATTCGTAATTTATAACAAAAGTCAAACGATGTCAATTCTGATTACAATAGAGCTACACAATTATAATTAAGTTTTTCTACTCCTGTACTTTTATCTGTCATTTATACATTCGCCAACACCTTTATAAGAACATAGATAATACACTCGATGAAAAGTCTATCTAGTCTATTCCCCAAAATAACACTTGTTCTATAAAAGCGCCAAAATAGTATCGCGTAATCGCGTGCAAACACGACTATTAATATAAAATAAATTACTGCCAACCTAAGAAACCTAAATAAACGCAGCGTTTTTAGAAAAAAAAACTATAAAAAAGAAAAAAATTAGAGAACCACAGACCTACTTCGTAGTTTTTCACGTTTCCCGTTCGTTTGTTGGGGCGAATTGCAAACTTTGAAAGTAATTTAGGTATTTTTACTAATCTCTGTAGCTCTTTAATAATTGATCAAATAACGACAGTGTGTATTTGTGTTAGTAATGTTAGTATTATTGAAAAATAGTGTTTTAAAAGGTAAAACTTAAATGATTGTTGATTATGTTGACAAAATAAATGCGATATCCATGAAGGTTTCAATTTCGCATTTTATGTAAAAGTAAGTGTATTCGTAGAAAAAGTATTGTATGCAACGTCGTATAAGTAGGAAAAAAATATTCGTGGCGTTTTTCTTAACAATTTTCGCCTACGGCTCAAATTGTTACCCACGCCACTCACCTTTTTTAACCCCTCTTATACAACTGTTGCATAAACTACTATAATTTTATGTCACATAATTCACTAAGGTCAAAGAAAGCATTTTCAATTAGCCATTTTTTCAATTCCTTAAAAAATGAGTTATTATTTTCTAGGGTTTGTATATGCTTTGGGATGGCATTATACAATTTTGATCCGATTACATAAGTTATTTTGGTAGACTTGGTTAGTCTGCAACTAGTCGTTGCTAGTATTCCTCGTTTCCTATCTCTTAGGTTTCGTAGGTTGCCCGGTCTTAAGGGAAAATCAGTCCTGACAAACTTTATTATATTAAATATAAATTGAGACGGGATCGTCATAATGCGTAAGGATACGAAGAGCTGTCGAACTGCTGGTGAATCGGGAGGAACACATGCTATTATCCGGAGTGCTCGTCGTTGCAGTACGAACGCACGGCGCCAGTCGGCGGCAAGTCACCAGAACTCTAGGCTATAGTTTAAAGTTGAGTGAAATAGTGCGAAATAACAGTTTCGTATACCTGTGCCTGCGGGAGTATGAAAGATAGTCGTTTCAGGCCGAAACAGACCCCTGCCAACTTTTTGCAGACGTTATCAATTTGAGTGTCCCATTTCAGTGCGGAGTCGAGTGTTACTCCTAAGAACGGGGCATTTTTTGCCTGTGGGGGAACTGTATTATTTACTTTGACAGCGAGGGGCCTTGGGGGGGGGCTAAGTGAAAATGGAGTACCTGAGTTTTCGTAACGTTTAGGACTAACCCGTTGACAGAGAACCAATTAAGTAGTTTATGAGCATCGCTAGAAATCAGTTTTTCTAAACTGTCAATTATCTTGAGCAATTAGGATATCATATGCGTCGTCAGCGAAAATATACATGTTTCCATCTACAACGTCCGGTAAATCGTTAACTTGTATAAGGAAGCATAGATTAGCGAGCGAAGATCCCTGGGGTACCCTAATGTCAACACCGCCTTCGCGTGATCTTACAAACCCGTTATTTAGGAGTCTGAGAACTGTTGCCTATTTTTCAAGTAGTCTATCATGAGTTGTAAGGTAGGACCACGCAGTCCAAGGTGCTCGAATTTAGTGGCTAGAACAGAGTGGTCACAGAGGTCAAAAGCCCGCGTCATATCGCACAGAAGAATGGCTACGTGTGAATATTTTTCTTTGGCTTGCGTTATTTTATTTATTGTTTCGCGAATAACTGCCACGCATGAGCGGTTACGCCGATATGCGTATTGTTTATCGTGAAGGGGGTTGAATCGCTCTAAAAATGAATACAACCTATTACTAATCCCAGCTTCGAACAATTTGGCTATATTAATAACTAGCTTTTGCCCGCGGCTTCGCTCGCGTTAAATTCGGGGTAACACGGTTCCCCTTTGCCCTCCGGAATGCTCCATACAAACTTCCACCCCCCATTTTAGGGAAGTGGGGGGTTAGAAAGAGACAAAAAGTAGCCTATGTCACTCTCCATCCCTTCAACTATCTCCACTTAAAAAATCACGTCAATTCGTCGCCCCGTTTTGCCGTGAAAGACGGACAAACAAACAAACACATACACTTTCCCATTTATAATATTAGTATGGATTGTACAATAAGATTAATTTAAATTAAAGAATTAAAAATATCAGGCATATACAGGATGTAATATTAATTACCGTTCATATTGAGCGGGATGATTAGGTAGGCCATACTGAAAACTTTTACTATGGGATCAACTCCGAAATCACGAAAATTTTTTTGGCTTCCTCATACAAAAAGACAATATGTGCTCGGCCGAAATGTATGAAATAGCCAAAAAAATTGTCGAGATTTCAGAGTTGGTCCCATAGTAAAAGTTGTTCAGTATGTCCTACCTAATACCTTGCTCAATATGAACGGTTATTAATATTTCACTCTGTATGTACTCGTATTTGCACCTCGGCGGTGCAGGCAGACCAAAGAGGAGATGGCGGGACGACCTGGACGCTTTTTACACAGAATGGTGGCAAAATTCAAACGATCGGGTTGAGTGGAGAAAAAAAGGGGAGGTTTGCCCAGCAGTGGGACACTAACACAGGCTAATAAAAAAAATAAAAAAAGTATGTATTTGACATGGCCCTAATGTTGTCGGGTTTTATTGTCTTGTTATAAAATTTTAATTTAGATTAACTTATTGGATTAAACAGCGCAATCCAGAGAAAACAAGGCCACGTTGGAGGAGGCCTTTACCTGCAGAGGGGTTCTTGCAGAGGAATGAGGGTTTCCGCGATCGAGTTTTTCACTAGATGGCAGCACCGTGGCGAGAGGTCTAGCTGTCACAATCCACCAATCATGTTTAACCATATATTTTTTGAATGGTGGATTTTGACAGCTACTGTCAAAAAGACCTATCGTCACGGTGCTGCCATCTAGTGAAAATCTCAATCGCGGAAACCCTCATTATAGTGATAATAAATAAATATTATAGGACAATCTTACACAGATCGAGCTAGGCCCACAGTAAGCTCTATAAGGCTTGTGGTATGGGTACTAGACGACGATATATATAATAGATAAATACTTAAATACAACCTTGGCCAGAAGTGTTGAGCACCCTTGCGATTTTCATACAAAACTCGAAAGTTTAGACCGGCGTTTCTATCTTTTTTAAAGTTTTTTTATCAATTATTTCAAACTGAACAGGCATGTTTTGTTGAAGTGAGTAGTAACTGCATAGAATATTTGCAATTTTTCGCACCGACCTAAATTCGCATTTTTGGGACCTCCACTTTTCATATTTTATAGGTACCTTGAAAGTGTTATTAAGTGAAGTTTTCTAGATATATCAATAAATTATAACATTTTACGTCATCGTACATTGTTATGATAGGGAATTAATACTCAACATCAAAATTGTCAACAAAAAAGAGCTATGCTCAACACTTCTGGCCAAGGCTGTACATAGAAAACATCCATAACTCAGGAACAAATATCTGTGATAAACACATAAATAAATGCCCTGACCAGGATTCGAACCCGGGACCTCCCTATATATATAAGTAATAATTATAATGTACTAGTTAAAAGAAAAATAACTATTCATAGATAACACTAAGAACACAATATCCTAATCTAAACATATAAAAGAAGAAGTCCTGATCTACCATCAACGCACAGCCGAAACTACTGGAACTAGAAACTTCAAATTTGGTCCAGAGCTTACTTTTATGACGTATGCAAGGGATAAGACGTGATTTTTGGAAATTCCACCCCTAAGGGGATCAAATAGGGGTGCAAAGTTAGTATGGGAGAAATGTTTTTTTTGAGCTGAAGACTTAAAAATTGGTAAATAGGTTACGAACTTAAATCCAAAGAAAGTGTTTTCAGCGTTTTGCAAAATTCTAACCCTAAGAGGGTAAAATAGGGGTGCTAAGTTTGTATGAGAGAAACTTCTGTTTTAGAGTTGGAGACTTAAAACTTTGTAAAAGGTGCAAAGTTCGTATTGGAGACATTTTTATTTTGTGTTAGAGACTTTAAACTTTGTGTTTTTTGAAACATTCCACGGCGATCTTTTCGTATTCCAACACTTATTCACTTATTAGGTTCACTACTCTCCAGTAGATGGCGTTACTGGTCTCATCATAAATATGTTTTTGCCGTTGATTGTATTCCATTAACTAGAGAAAATGAACGTATTTAAAACATTTACATTTAGATTACATATTGACCCTGTAGGATGTTAATTATTTTTCATCTTTCGGTATTAGTAGGTACCTGTAATAATATTTGTTTGTTGAAATGCTGGAATTTTACAAGATTCAACCTTAGTAATATATTAATTATGGTCATTGATTTTTCCGTGTTCCGATACTTTTTTATTTATTAGGTACACTACTCCACATTAGATGGCGTTAGAGGTTCTGCTGAAATTTAAAAATTATAGCCGTACCTTTTGAGTTTTGCTGTAGTCGGGTAAAAAGCTGTATTTACTAAATTAAATAAGACCTGTTCATCCTGAACTACTTTATAAGCAGACAACACAACAAATAAAAACAAATCCACCAATAGATGGCGCTGTGCCATGAATATAAATGGCGCTATTAAGATTTTTTCTGATTTAGTTGGGTTAAAGAGAAATTATTCTAAATGCGTCTTTCGTCTTTCTGAATTTGGTGTCGTTTGAGTCTTGAGTCATTTGTTAGGTTGTTTCTAAAAATAAATATTGATTGGTTGTTCTGTCTGGTCTGGTCTTAAAATTTAATGAAAAAATACGGAATATTAAAATACATACAGCCATAGATGAATATGTATATTTTTTTTATTTTTTTTTTTTATACTACGACGGTGGCAAACAAGCATACGGCCTGCCTGATGGTAAGCAGCTACCGTAACCTATGGACGCCTGTAACTCCACAGGAGTCACATGCGCGTTGCCGACCCTTTACAAAAAGGAGGATTCACTGTGTTGACGGCTAAAGGAACAAGAGGGTCCCTCATCGTCAACACACTGGGTCCTCTTTGAGCTCTTTGGCAACCTTACTCACCAGCAGGAACACAACACTATGAGTAGGGTCTAGTGCTATTTGGCTGTGGTTTTCTGTAAGGTGGAGGTACTTCCCCAGTCGGGCTCTGCTCCAGATTTGAGCGAGATGACATTCACTGAACGTGCCCTACCACACTAAGCGAGATGCCATTCGCAGTGCCCATACCTCTCTTTTTGGCATAGTTTAAGGACATACCCAAGTCCGGACGTAGTTTAAGGACATACCCCGGGTCCATATAACTGCATACAGCAAAAAAAAAATTATAAGCAAAGTACCTATCTTAAAGTTCTTTACGATTGTATTAGTCGAGTTGTAATTTTTAATTGCATTAGCGTAGCATTAAAAATGATTAACTACTGAATCTAGAAAGTTGTAATTTGCAGGACGAGTTAAATTTACAATTTGTACAACTAACAAGAAGCGATTTTGAATAATTCAACCCCTTGATGGGTAAAAAAGGGGTTAAAAGTTTGTATGGGTGGGGTTTAAAATTTAGAGTCAGAGATTTGAAACTTCGTACGTTTACTAATAATTAAAAAATATAAAAGGGGTTGAAAGTTCGTATAGAGATTTACTATTTTTTTGGTTTGTGATTTACTAGGAATTATTGTTCCTATTTCCGTCCCATTTCCATGTTCCAGAGTGAACACTGACAATAGTTTGGTCATCGTATCGGTAAATAAAACCACCACAATATAGTACACAAAGAAGTTACGCAAATAATAGGGTACATTTACGTTATTATTTGCATATTAACACTTATTTGTAACTGAAACTATGTCTACGTTACCCGTTTTTTCGCGAAAATAGCTATAACTAACTATAAACAGATTAAGAAAATGGTTCGGGGATTAACAAAAGTTAGTTAAGAAGTTAAAATTGGATATGAAACTCTGTATGAGGAACCGTATTATACGCGGACGAAGTCGCGGGCGGAAAGCTAGTTTCTTATAAAGGAACTTGTATAGATGTCATATACAAAGGAAAAAGTGACCTAGACCTCCGGTGCCCAGGGCTGGGATCGAACCAGCTGATTGGCCAAAATGCGCCTTAGTATTTACAAAGATTGAATATACACGGGAAAATTCGACCGGTGCTGCTGTGACCCGGGTGACCAAGTGGTTAAGGCGTGCCGCGAATGCAGAAGACGCTGGGTACCGGAGGCCTAGGTCACTTTTTCCTTTGTATATGACATCTATATAAGTTTATAATTGATGTAGTAGTGTGTGTACTTAAAATAAACAAATCAAAATATTTATTAAAATCATTTGATTTGTTCTTCAGTTATCCTAATTTCTGTAAGAAATAAGGGATTATTTATTTTATTTATCGGGACTTAAAAATCTTACCGATTATTCTTTCCTTTTGTCTGTTGCTCCATCTCCATAATCTCGTCCAGGGCATTCTTCTTACTTCTGTCTTTATCTTCTTTCGTTTTCTTGCTAGGATGTTCTTCCTTTGCTTTTTTGCTTGAAGATTCTTCTTTACTTCTGGATTTCAACGCAGATGTGATTAGTTCTGGTTTTTTATCTACAATAAAAAGAATTTAAATGACCTAGCCTAATATATAGAAAAAAAGATAAAAGATATGATTTCTTCAATTTAGGGACATTACAATGCACTTATGAATGTCAGAGAGAAAAAAAAACTACCACCGGTTCTAACCCTACACCTCTGACCCGAGAAGTATAAGGTTAATGCTTTTATCGTAATTTTAAATACAGCGTGGGTTTTCTGAGTCAGTAAGCTACCAGTTCCCATGATGCTACGTGAAAATGGTCTCAGGCATCCTTTAGTTAACATTAAAAAGTACTACGACGGTGGCAAACAAGAACTCGGCCCGATAGTAAGCAGCTACCGTAACCACAATTCACTGTGTTGACGGCTAAACAGACAAGAGGGCCCTCATCGTCAACACCCTGTATCCTCTTTGAGCTAAAAAAAAATGACGCCAACCCCAGTTAAGGCACTAAAAAACCATCAAATTTAAAAATGTTCGATTGGTAACCAGTTCAGGATCTGATGATGGGATCCTGGAGAAATCGAGGGAACTCTTCAACTATTATAGGCACACCTATAGTGATTTGAGTATTTTTTACAGCAGCTCGAGCATTTGCTTTTGGAAAGGCTAAGTGAAGTCGGTTCTTTTTTCTTAAAATTATTTTACTGTAATATTTGATTTAAAAAAAATCGAGGAGAAGGGGAGGGGAACAACTGACCTTTCAAAGAGCTGCATGCGGCTAGCGAACCGCGGTTAGCCGACCCTGTCCTAGTCAACTGACAGGATGAACAACGGTAATATTTTAAAATTAACACTGTCACACTGAGAATTCAACCAACCGGAGTCGCCATTGACAGGCGTTCCCCTCTGCCGAAAACATATGACCAGTGGTCATACACATGTATGGACTGACGTTTATCTGACGTAGCTATTTATACGTTACGTACGAATACCCATACATTTGACGTTCCCCTCCCCGCAAAAATCGGCAGACTTTTTTTGTATCGGAAATGACAGACATGGCTACTCCATCCGGGTTGAATTCTTTAAGCTGTGACACGATGTTGCCACAGTAAACGCGAAACTTAAAAGTCAAAGCTAAACAG
Source organism: Pammene aurita (assembly GCA_947086415.1). Taxonomy (NCBI): domain Eukaryota; kingdom Metazoa; phylum Arthropoda; class Insecta; order Lepidoptera; family Tortricidae; genus Pammene; species Pammene aurita. The sequence continues at coordinate 15,569,188 of OX352313.1, forward strand.
TACAACATCGGTTTGTTTGCTATCAGTGTGGAAAAAGGGGACATTTTGCTAGAGACTGTCAATCACCGAAACAGAAACAAAAACAAGGTAATAATAATATGCTAGCGTTTAACATATCTAGGTCTGATGGCGATGTCAGTGAGGAAAATAACGAGTGGATCATGGATAGTGGTGCTTCACTCCGTATGTCCTACAGAAAGGACAATTTTGTAAAGCGAAGGTCTCTTATGATTATTTTCGCTTAGCATCATGGCATATGGTAGCTACCCTCACTAACCCATTTGGAAAAACCAGCCTGTATAAATTTTAATTTACCATCCGTTTTCCTCTTCAGCTGGAGACTGAGTGAGATCCTCTCCTGGCTGCTTTCTCGCTTGAACTCTGTGTAGGAGGGTGTACCTTCGTCTCCCTCTTTCCTCCCCCGTTCCACTTGTTTCTGAATAAACTCCAGCATACGTTCCTGCAATAAATATAGGGATAGGTTTAAAGATTTTTACTATTCAAAATAATTTTTACTATTTACTTATATGAGAAACTAGCAGAACTTAAAACTAAATATTTACACTCTTATTCTTCATAAACGTGTTTCAAACTTAATTTAGCTAAAAAAAAATTGTTTTTTATTTAATGGCTTTTACTCCTTGCCAGTTTTAGCGAGGTGAATTCTGCCAATGTCAAGTGTACTTTTGATTTTATTCATTTTTAATAAAATTTAAGCAGCATTGTTCGGTTGAGGCCTTGTCGATTGTAAGGTGATAGCCTCCTTACAAACATGTGGGTAGCCGGGACCCCGGATAACCGTTTGTTCAACTAAAGGGTGGTTACGGGCGTTTTGAGACTAATTTTTCATTAGCTGCACACTTGTTCGTTAGGTCACCGCACAATAAGCTATCAATATTACACACTGTACTACGTAAATGAGCAAAAACCAAAAAAAATATTCTAAAGACGGCGCAGCCATCTTGAGCTAAAACGATTATCTAGCTAAATTACGTTTTGTCTGTTTCCAACAAACACAACTGTCAGTGACAGATTAGGACAAACGATGATTTAGTTAAATGAGGTTTGAAATACGTTTATGAATAAGCGGGTTACTAATACTACTACCTATCTACCTACCTACCTAGAGTAACAACTCTAGCTGTAAGTTTTCCTATGAAAATAATAATAATAATAATACACCATATCTATATATATAAATGCCTTTGTCCTGACTGACTGACTGACTGACTGATCCACGCAGAGCCAAAACTACTAAAGCTAGAAAGTTGAAAATTTCAGGTTCTCAAAAATTCTACCCCTAAGGGGGTAAAAAGGGGGTTGAAAGTTTGTATGGATGGGGTTTAAAATTTAAAGTTAGAGATTTGAAACTTTGTACGCTTACTGATAATTAAAAAATAATAAAAGTAATTTCAGCGTTTTTTGAAATTCAATCTCTAACGGTGTAAAAAAGGGGTTGAAAGTTTGTATAGAGATTAATTTTTTTTATGACAGACTTGAAATTTCGTTTGCAGGCTACTTACTTAAAAGCAAAAAACTAATTTCAGCGTTTTTCAAAATTCCACCCCAGAGGAGTTGAAACGGGGTTGCAAGGTTTGTATTAAAGCGAGGCTGTAACAACTGAAGCTAGAAAGTTGTAATTTGCAGGTCGATTTACATTTATAACGTGTTCAAATAATAAGAAGCGATTTTGAAAATTTTAACCCATAAAGGGGTTAAAAGTTTGTATGTGTAGGATTTTAAATTTTAAGTTACAGACTTGAAACTTCGTACGATCGCTAATATTTATAAAAATATAAAAGTGATTTCAGCGTTTTGGATAATTTCGCCCCTGAGGGGGTTAAATAGGGGTGCAAAGTTTGTATGCGGAAAACTTCTTTCTTTGAGATAGAGACTTACAACTTTGTAGGAATATTGCTTATTAGAATACACAAAAAGTACTTTCAGCGTTTAGGATAATTTCACCCCTTAAAAAGAGGTGCAAAGTTTGTATCGGGGAAATTTATTTTTTTGAGCCAGAAACTTTTAACTTTGTTGGAAGATTACTTATTCAAATACAATAAAAGTCCTTTTAGCGCGTTATTTCTTTGAAACCAAAACTGCCAAAACCGAGGGGTGCGGGAGGGGAACCGAGCGATTGCCGCGCTGTCATTGATGACATCAGTGACACCTGAACGTCAAAATAAAATGCACAGCTGGTCGCTAGTGATGTGACGCGATCGATAAATTCTCAATTTATATCGATGATATGTCAAGTATTTATGTTTGGACTACTGATATGTAATAAAGAACGGGACACACAATCAGCCTAAAAACGGCCCCACGAAAGTGTTTTAAGAACGACTCGTTTCTGGGTCAGTTGTATTAGGCTTAGTCATTGACAAAACAGACCGGTTACAAATTTTCACGAGCCAAGCCATATTTTCGGTGAAACTTCTTTGAAACTGTACCTCTACTATATTCTAACTCAATGGTTTGCAAAAAAAATGTGAATATCATCACTCCGTCAGCACATTTAAGTAATTTGGGCCGTATTTTTAATAATTTTGCTCCATATTATATAACTGGAACATTATTTGATAATGTTAGAGATAACATGTCATTGTCGATAATAACTGAATAAAAACGTGTCACATCACTAATTCGTTATATGCAGTGGCAGGCAATGCTAGACAGGGAACGCGCGATTGTTCTGTGGTGCATAAGAGAGAGACAAACGCAGCAGCCCTCTAGATATTGAAAAAAATCATATTCTTCTTCACCCTCCATTTATATTAACTAGCCCCCCTCTGGGCCATCGGCTGGCTACTCTTGCTCCTGGCAGAATTAGTCTTACATACCTGGTCGTCCTTGTCCATCTTCTCCTTCTTAGCCTTGGCCTCCAAGGCAGCGACAGCAGCAGGGTCCCGGTCTATGTACGCTACGAACCAGCCCTTCTCTGTCTCGTCCACTACACACTTGCCCTCTCGGCCCAGCCATTTCACAAACTCTGTGAGTGTCTCCCATTGGGTCGCGTTCATGTGGAGATGGTCTCTGGGGGAATAAATACATTTACATTATTTTCTTTAGCCACATCAGCAGAGGCATGGACAAGTGGAGCAAAAAGGTGATCCAGTGGTACCCAAGAGGCTACAAAAGAAAAAGAGTAAGGCAGTTCAAACAACGGGATGATGACAACATGCCTGTTGCTGGTGGTACATGGAGCAGGGTAGCCAGAGACAGGAACGAATGGAGAAGACTGGAGGAGGCCTATGCCGACTGGCAAGCGGGCACCCAAAACATATAACAAAAAACTACTCAAGAGACAGGAAAAGCAAACAAACAGCATTTGGGTGCCATGACAAAAGGCTATAACAGCAGGACGATAGTTTGAAGACCCGCTACCTAGTTTATGGCTTTTGCAAAACCAGTAAGAAAACTTGGTTCTTTTGTTTTCTAATTACGGACCCTTAGCATACACATTAATAGGCAGGTTGACACCTGACACACCGCCTCGCGAAGAAATAGCTGCGCAAGGCAGCTCGGCTAGTGTGGATATGCCTTGCCTGAGGCATTGTGGCCGCGCGTGCGTTTGCCTCGGCCGAGGCAAGTTCACACTAGCCGAGCCGCCTCAGATATGGACCCACTTAAAACAAGCTTTTAAGGCCAATTATTTTTTTCTTCCAGCTCCATCAACAGAACGGCATGCCATCTTAAACAAAGTACTCGAGCCCAAACTTGATGAGATTGCATCGTTGCACCTTTTGCTTCATCATCAGATCAGCTCCATGTCATCATAATATTGCATTGCCACGCGATATACATATGCGTGCAAAATTCCAGCTCAATCGGAAACCGGGTCAAATTTAACTTGTAAGATTCGATTACAGACAACGGGACAGGTGACACTAAATAACAGCTTGTAAAGAGGAATATTTATGGTTGAACTCTCTTTGCCTGTCTGTCTTTTAATATTTGGATTACTGCAAGTGCAATTTTCACACATCAACCTGCCCCTCAACTCAGATAAGCTCGTACTACAAGTACTAACCTGTTTGAAATATAATCCTGATAAACCTTGTTTGCATTAACCCGTTTCGTCCCAAACTGCCGCTTCAGCAGCTCCACGTAACCGTCAGCAAACTCCTTAGAAAACTCATCAATGTACTTAGAAGCGTTGTCAGCAAACAATAAAAGTTGCCGTTGATGGGACTCCGACATAGTGTGACACTTAAAACCGTTCTCATCGCGGCACTGTTTCTGACACATTTGGCAGTACCAACGGAGTTTCTGAAGGCCTTTAGCTTTTATTTTATTCGCTATGTACTTTGGCGTGCCTTTTTCAGCCTTTCCACCCATTTTTGATGGGTTTTTGGTGTATACAAATCAGTAGATACTAAAGAGACTCTTCAGTATTTAAATTATTTTTATAACTATATCATATAGCTATGGTAAATATTAAACTACACTTGAGATAGATTAAAATATTGAAATATAGTCAAAACAACACATCGCCTCGCTAGATCACACAACTAAAATAAAATGATTACTACGAATACTATACTACGCTACGTCAACGTCAAACTGAAACCATAGACAACATCTGTCCGGTGCGTTCAGTTTTTAATGGTATCCATACATGGCGCGATTAGGCGTCTACACGACATCGCAACATATCAAGGTAAACTACTCTCTACTCAAAGAATATAATATTACACGTATGATGAATTACATTATTGATTAATTATATTATTACGCTTGTTTTAGTGTAGGTTTACACAATCAGAAAGACAAAAAAGAAATATAGATTACCTCAGAACTGGAGCAATATAGGACACTAGCGTCTTTAAGAAATATACTTGAGTGAAGCTCATGAATGTACCCTTGGAATTACCGGAAATAAAAAAAAAGCACGGTGTACAAATAGTTTTCTGATTGGGTACGTTTTAGAAATTTGCACTTAAATGTTCTTAGTTGTAATGATACTAATGATGCATTAAATGTAGCCCTCACACATCATATATTATGGATACATAGAAGGAATTATAAAACTGATTTTGAATTCATGCCAAATTTAGGGCCGGTTGCACCAAACAGTCTGTTAACGTCATCGTTAAAAAAATCTTGTATGAAAAATTTGAGTTTTCTATGGGATGACTTGACAGCTCCGTCGCCATATTTAACGTTGTTCAGTTCGTATTCGTTTCGTTCGTTCAGTCGGTCGTATCTGATGCCTATCAGATACGACCTTTTGGTATTAGTTTGGTTCTTATTTCATTGAAGGTACGGAAACCTCCATTATGCGTGGTCTGACACGCACTTGGCCGGTTTTTTCTGCGACTAATTCTCCTCTCTTAAGTGTCAGCGTTCATGCCTCACAACCGTACATAAGGATTGGCCGCAGTATGGTTTTATAAATAAAAATCATTTAATGAAATGAAATGAAAAGTCAAAACCGTTTATGGCGACATCGTTTAGAACCACATACCGGTTAAATTTACCAAAATCAAAGGTCCTGGCTGAATGTTATATGACCGCCTTATCTAAAACATTGGATTTTACGACATTGTTTACTACGACATACCGCATTAAGCGACCACATTTGGTTAATGTTTTCGGAGAATTATATCTGTAGAACGACCGGCTCAGCTGTATTGTAAACAATTTGAATAGGTAACTGTATCCACATCTGGCACAGTATAATAGTCAATGGCTATTATCGTAAAAGTAAACAAAGTTTAGGGTCTTTTGTAATTCTTAGAAACAAAGCACATGCATGCCGTAGCCTCAAGGCCCGCTTCGTCATATCTCTTAAGTCAGTTTGTTACTTATCTTTACACAAGACGCACCAAAACATTATTGTTGAGTTAACTGTGAAAATTGTAACATGTCGCAAAAAAGAAAACAAATCAGTATAGAAGAAAAATCGCATATTATTTCAAAGCTAGAGAAAGGAATTCCAAACAAAGACCTGGCAAAAGAATATGGTGTATCCCACTCGACAATTTCAACCATTTGGAAAGAAAGGGAGAAAATTCAAATCCTTTACGACAAGAATTTTTTGAAAATGAAACGAGCCAGAACAACGCGGCATACGAAGATTGAGGAAGCTTTGTTAAAGTGGTTTAAATATCAAAGGACAAATAATGTGCCAATAAATGGACCAATTCTTCAACAAAAAGCAAACGATTTTGCTCAACGTTTTGGTGAAGATTTTGTTTGCTCGTCTAGTTGGATTCAACGTCTCCGGGCTCGACATGGCATTGTCGGCGGGAAAATGAGTGGTGAAGCTGCCAGTGTGGATAAAGATGCTGTAGACGAATGGATTACCCAAAAGTGGCCTACATTATGCGAAGGCTACAGTCCAGAAGACATTTATAACGCAGACGAAACCGGACTTTTTTACAATATGACACCAGACAGGACTTTAAAATTCAAAGGAGAGAATTGTTCGGGAGGAAAAATGTCCAAGACGAGACTAACGATCATGGTTGCAGCAAATATGACAGGATCCTGTAAAAGGAAGCTTTTAGTTATTGGGAAATCTAAGAAACCAAGATGCTTTAAAAACATACGCTCACTGCCGGTAACGTATGAAAACAATGTAAAGTCATGGATGACATCGGAAATTTTTGAAAGATGGTTACGAAACTGGGACGCTGAATTAAAAGCAAACAATAAGAAAGTTCTTCTTTTAGTTGATAATTGTCCTGCTCATCCGGCTGTTACTAATCTGAAGTGTATTAAACTCGTGTTCTTACCACCAAATGTTACATCTGTACTGCAACCTATGGACCAAGGTGTAATAAGATGTTTAAAATCTCATTATAGAAGACTGCAAGTGTTAAAGTTAATACAAAGCATTGACAGTAATAATCAGAACAGCTTTACGGTTCTTGATGCCATCTTGATGATATCCGAAGCATGGGAAAAAGTTTCACAAAAAACTATAGCTAACTGCTTTGGGCATGCAGGTTTTAAAGATCTTACAAGTCTTATAACAAGAACCTCAGATGATGTGATTGACGATGATGAAGAGGACAATATTTCTTTGGCTCAATTAGCCCAAAATTTACGACCTGCTTTATCTACTACTGAAACAGACGAGTTCATTGATGTAGATCAGTCTATTGCAATTTGTGCACCAGCTACGGAGGATGATATTGTACGTGAACTTCAAGAGGAAAATGAAAATGAACAGGAAGACTCGGAAGAACAATTTACAGTGCCAACTTTGATTGACGGTCTCAATGCTGTTAGTGTATTACGAAAGATTGTTCTTTTTAATGAAGAGTTCCACACATGCAGGGAAATTGTGACGATACGCTGATTAAAATCCAACGTGAATTACAAAATGTGTATGCACGACAGAAGTGTTTCAAACAAACTAAAATTACAGATTTTATGCATACAAAAATGATGGAAAAATGATATTGTTCTTTTATATTATACGTTTGTATTGAAGTAAACAAAATGCGGTTTAATTTGCTACATGAATATACATATTATCTTTCCTATTAATACCTGTCACCGGTTGTTACAACTATCGGTTTTTACGACTCAATATGAGTAGTCCCTTCGATGTCGTTATAACAGATTTTGACTGTAATATGAAATTATTATTAATAACACATCGTTACAAGTCAATTAAAAGGATAATATTGAAACAGCGGAAAACATCGGAATTGCCAATAGTAGGTACATCACAACTAGATTTCCGTGAAGTGGCGTTTAAAATTACCTAAGTACTACTTTAATAACATTGCGCAGATTTGTCAGGTATTTTTATGTCTCCTTACATGAGCTTTTAAATTACTGTTCTGAGTAAAGGTACGGCTACAATAGGAGCACTTGTATGGTTTTTCACCAGTATGGATTCTTTCGTGGGGTTTTAAATCGATTTTCCTTTTACAGGTGTAACTACAGTATGAGTATGAACACTTGAAAGGTTTCTCATCAATATGTATCTTTTCATGACTCTTCAAATTATGTTTATGTCTACATGTGTAAATACAATAAGAACATTTGTAAAGTTTTTTGCCTGTATGAACTCTTAAAACACGGCTATGCGTAAAGCTGGAACCGCAATGGGAACAAATGTACGGTTTTTCACCCGTATGTGTCATTTCGTGCCCTTTTATGTAACTTTTACGGCTACAAGTGTAGTTACAGTAGGAACACTTGTACGGTTTATCACCAATATGTACTTGTATTTTATGTTTCTTTATTTTGAGGTGTGCAATAAAGAGTATTTATGTTTATGTTATGTATCATTTCATGATTTGTTACAATTGCTTTCCGGAAAGAAGTGTCACTGCAGTAGGTACAACATTTATGTTATGAGGTATGTTACCAATGTGTTCATGTATTCTTAAACTTCCAATTTTGTTGAAAGTATAACTGCAGTACTGAAAATAGATGTCATATACTTCAGAAAAAGTGACCAAACCCTCTCATCTGGGCTCGGACACCGGAGGGTTTGGTCACTTTTTCTGAAGTATATGACATCTATTTTCAGTTTATATATAGTAGTGTAACTACTTCAAATTGCAAATCAAAAAATATTGAACAAAATAATTTGATTTGCTTCAAGATTTATAATTAATGGAATCAGGCGTTACTTTGCGGAAGTCCATAATATCAACTACAATAATATTGCTTTGCTATTCCGCGGTATAATAACGTGCTAGTTGATTAGTGACTACCCGTTATACTTATTTGCGTATTTTTTGCATCCCTCCCGCCGCAAAAACAAATACGCAAACAAATACAACAAACTACCACCAATAATAATGGCTACGATAGGTCTGTCGTGGATGGTATCATCAGAAAGAAGCAAAATAGTCTGGTTAGCAATATGTTGTATGCTGCACGATCGTCTGATCCCATTAAAAAGTTTCAAGCGAGCATTACGTATGTCGGAAAGTTATCAGATGCAATTCATAACACTTTAAAATCCAACAGTATTAATGTAGCTTTTAAGACCAATAACACCTTGCGCTCAAGACTTTGTAATGGGAAGGATATGCTAGAGAATGGGAAGAAGTCTGGAGTGTATAAGTTGACTTGTGATGACTGCCATAAAGTGTATGTGGGGCAAACGGGACGTAGTTTTAACACAAGATATAAGGAGCATGTTGCTTCATATAGACAACCATCCGGAACGATCCAATTTCGCGAAACATTTATTGGAAAATGGTCATTCTCTGCCTGAGGATCATTCTTTTGATCTTTTACATGTTTGTGAAAAAGGATTGCGTCTGAGCGTTCTAGAACATTTAGAAATAATTAGGTACAACAATAGGGGAATAATTATTAACGAACAGTTGAATGTTGCGTCATCGCCGTTACTTCGAATTTTTGCATCTCACTCACACTTGCACGGTAGGGGTGGTAGTAAGGTAAATGTACGCTTCAGCGAACGTGCCGTATCGCCGAATAAATCCAATTTCAAGCTATAAGTCGATGACTTACAGCAGATACTACGTTGTGATATTTTTTTCTGTGAGCTACATACCCTACCCCTACGAATACGCGTCAGAGACGGCCATTTTGGGGCTCAGTTGCGACATGACAACTGATCTAGTCGGTCGAGTGCCACTTTGTATGGGCGCCCTTAACAAAATCGTTAAGAAATCGCGTGCACTTCTTAAGATCATAGAATCGTTTAAAACTATATGTGGGTTCCAAATTGTGGATTTAGAGTGGTGTTATTTAATAAGTTTATGTATTTTGGTATTTTAAGTGAATTTAGTGCAGTTATATTCTCAGAATTTGAGATAAATGTGAATCCGGTGATGTGTGACCCAACTTTTTGACTGGATGGTTTAACCGAACAGCGTACGGAATCATGGAAAGCGTATGTATTTGAAATTATTTTTTTACTGATTTATTATAAACTATTAATATAAACTTGTTGACTTTTCAAATAATGAAAAGTATTTGTAATTTTATGAGCATTTACCGAACATCTGTAGACAGCAAAGACTATAGTAAATCCGCGTTTGAAATCTTATAGCTTTACGACTTTTTGAGTTAAAAATAAGCCTTTCGACAAAGCTATCTTTAATATTTTTTTATAGTTATTTTACGGCAATATTAGTGAAGACTAAATACATGAACGGATTCGTAATCCTTCTAATTATTAGTTTCAATGTTAAATTTGTGGTTATGTCACAATTGTTGCAATTTAGGTACTATTTTCAAAATTTGTTCGCGTATTAGGTTCCACATATTTTGCATGGTTTATTTACCGAACGCGCGTTTGGTAAATCCTGCCCATAGTCTCTGCTCCCGAATTCGTATCTGCCTCGGCCTCGTTTGTATTCGATAGCCATTAAAATATCATCCTTATTTCTCTCACAGCTAGGTCGACATTAAAATGTATTATTTTTTCTGCCTTTTTATAAAGGCCAGCGCTTCTAAATATTTAAAGATGTTCATGGGTTTGCTGTTGATAGGTCGTTTTGTACAAAGAGAAATTGTATAATAATAAAATAAAATATTAAATTGTGTTTTTTTATATTTTTAGATAAAATTTAACTTTTGAATTAATATTGTAAACACTTCTATTACGTAAACACCCCAAAAACGATAATGATTTTTATGTAATATATAAAAATAATGGTTAGGTATTTTGAATAAAAAAATAAATAAGGTTACTTTTGTTTTGTATGAAGTAATTCAGTAATGTATGGAGACGCAAATTTAGCGCAGTTAGATGACATTATCTAAACAGTGAGACAGTTTAAGTTTGAGAATCGCTCAACACCATATTCTCATACATTTTTCTTCTAGTTCGGTAAAGTGGTCACCGGATTCGGTAATATATGCAAATCATGTTTCTTAGTTCGCTTAATGGTACAAATCAAGTAAGGCGGTCTAAAAAACTTTAAAAATATTTTTTAAATATGTCTAACCTTACAAATACTTTCTATGTGCAATAAAATGATTACAAATGTATTTAAGTTACCAGTATAGTATTGACAATAACCGTATGAAAATGCCAGACCTTATTAAAAAATGAAACACATCCAGGTCTTAAGCGTTCGTGGAAACGTACATTTACCTTAATGCTATAAATATGGCCGACCATTCTGGACACGTCATTCCGTTGCCGGACGTCACGTCAGACCGACAACATCTCCAGCAGCTCCTGAGGATGCCCGTTGAGAGGCGAAACACGTGTCGAGTTGTGGTATTATTGGTGGTGGCTTGGATGCACTAAGAAAGGATTTTTCAAAATTCACCCCCTAAGGGAGTAAAATGGGGGTCGAAAGTTTGTCTGGCGAATCAAGATTTGTTAGACTATTTTATTCGAAACTTGACAGGAGTATTCCTAACGATAAATGAGTAAACACGTATTTCAGGGTTTTTGAAAATTCAACCCCTAAAAGGGGCAAATGTGGTCACAAAGTCTGAAAATCAACATGGGTATTGTATCCTTTTTAGTACGCGGGCGAAGCCGCGGGAAAAGGCTAGTAATATTATAAATGCGAAAGTATGTCTGTCTGTCTGTCAGTTACCTCTTCACGCTAAACCACTGAACTGATTTAGATAAAATTTAGTATGAAGATAGTTTATGTCCCCGGGGAGGACATGATTTTTATCCCAGAAGTCATCCTTTAAGGGGGTCAAGGGGGGTGGAAGTTTGTATGGAATTGTTGCTCATTGTTGACTTGAAATAGCATAAGACTCATCAGTAAAATGAAATATTAATTTAGTTCATATTTTAGATTTATTTGATCTTAGATTTTACTAGGGCCTTTTATTAATTCCATATAGCGAATGTTAATTCCACGCAGACGAAGTCGCAGGCAAAAGCTAGTAAGCTATAAAAAGAAAATGACTTTTTTAACTTTTATTTTAATAACAAAATCCTGAAAATTGACAGAATTGGATTTATCCCAGTTTGAAGTTGAATGACTCAATTATTTTAATAGTGACTCTGTACCATATACTAAATATCTCTATACTCCGCTTAGCGCGTTATTTCTTTGAAACCAAAGCTGCCAAAACCGAGGGGTGCTGGAGGGGAACCGAGCGATTGCAGGCAATGCTAGACAGGGAACGCGCGATTGTTCTGTGGTGCATAAGAGAGAGACAAACATTAATGGCTGCCATGGTAACACACTTGTTTACTGTCACATCCAATAATTACAATTATATTTAGAGTCTGTCCGGAAAGACAAGTGTCGTAGAATGTATGAGCTTCCTTATAAACTACGACACTACTCTTTCCAGACAAATTTTAATAGGTAATTAAGATAAATAATTTTGAACAAAAAAGAACCGACTTCACTAAACATCCACCTTTCCAAAAGCAAATGCTCGAGCTGCTGTAAAAAATACTCAAATCACTATAGGTGTGCCTATAATAGTTGAAGAGTTCCCTCGATTTCTCCAGAATCCCATCATCAGATCCTGACATGGTTACAATGGGACCAACTGTGAAGTATACGCTTTCAAACAAAAAAAGAATTTTCCAAATCGGTCCAGCCGTCTTCGAATAATCGGTGAACATACATAAAAAAAAATAAAAAAAAAAATAGCAAAAACAAAGATCCCGACGAATTGATAACCTCCTCCTTCGAAATCTTGAAGTCGGTTGAAAAACGGTTTACCAGTGAAATTAAATGTCAAAATTTTGCAGACCAGATGTTATAGTGTTTCTGCGTCACAATTAAATGCAACAATAATGCGTTTTAATGCCGCAAGCGAGCGATGTTACATACAGGACTGAAATGAAAGACAACTTTCTCTCTCACACCGTCGAGTGAAGCGACTGTATGCGTGGCAGCGGGGTTCGCCCGGCTATGCGGCGTCTTGGGTTATTAGTCTATGCTCTGTACCAACGAACAATACAGGATACATACTAAAACAAGATTTACTTAAAATATGGCTTGGGAAAATTTCTAACTGGCCAGTCTTATACCGTAAGAGTGTAAGAGAAACTGCTGCATTTTGTGGGCTGATTGTGTATCCCTATAATTATAACAGCTATTAGACATGGCAATTTGTAGGGCCCAACATGTTGTGTACCCTGCCTCTCCGCACCCTTCTTCAGCTCCCTACAGGCCCAACCTCTATTACACCTCCCAACACAACATGTTGGGCCCTACAAATTGCCATGTCTACTAGCCGTTTATGGAATGGTGCTCTTTATAGAGTTTTAAAGTGCATTCTATTTTAAAATTAAAAACCGGCCAAGAGCGTGTTGGGCCACGCTCAGTGTAGGGTTCCGTAGTTTTCTGTCCGTCACAGTAAGTGTCCCCACTTACTGTGACGCGCTTAAAGCACGTCATTTCATTGTGATTTTGTAGAAATTACACTAATTACAGGTACAATAAACACCTGCTTATACGGTTAAAACAAACTTAGTTCAGAAATTATTTTGTAATTTTTTTTTCAAAAACTATTCAACCTATCAAGTTCAAAATAATTTTCCTAGAAAGTTTTTATAAAGTTCTACTTTGTATGCCACATGTAAAATGTGTCCCCCACATTTTTTTTAACTTCCGGAGCGATTATTTCCGAAAATATTTACATTATCAAAAAATGATTTTAGTAAACCCCTATTCATTTTTAAATACCTATCCAAGAATACATATACAGGGTGATTCATGAGACGTGAGCAGGCTTAACACTACGGATTCAGTTAATAATAAGCTATTGTTTGATATCAGTATTAGTGTGATAAACCCAAAAAAAAAAAATTAAAGTAAAAATAAAAAGTTCAAAATTATTTACGACACGCATGGTCACTCTACAGTTAGAATACTCCGTCGAGTACTGATATTCTCTTGTTTTTCTGTGATATGTGTCAAATTGATGTCTGGTTACTTTGGAAACATCGTATCTCACTGAATTTGACAATTTTTTTTTTTCATAATCAAAGTGCTGTCATGATTGTTAAAGAGGTTTTATCTTTATTGATTTGTTTATGTAGGATGACCATGATTACAGAAAATAAATTTCTACCAAACAAAATAGGTTTAAAAAATTGAAAGGCGTTATTGTTTCACTTAAACATGATGGCGGCCGATTCATTATCGTTAACTAAGTGTGTAGGGTTGTTCCTGCTCACGTCTCATGAATCACCCTGTATATATCACACGTTAGGGTTGAAATTAACAAAAAAAATCACTCCCCACTTTACGTATAGGGGAGTGTCGCAGATAGCTTAAAATTACTGTTGTTTTTGTGTAACTAGATCCAAGTTAATAATTTTCTCGATTTATACCAATTTGTTTATTTTTGTAATTTAATAACGTGTATAAAATCGTGTCTACATGTCTAGTTCTTAAGTAATGATTTATGTCTTAATTTTATTGATATCATGTCATAATACCCAAAATGTCTAAATTATAAGAATTTTATACTAATTTATGAAGAAATGTCCCATATAAACATCAATTTTAACCCTCCTACAAACATGCAATACTGTAAGCTTATTCGTGAATAAATATCTAACTTACACGGCACATACCAGCCACTAGTACGAGCACGCTAAACCTATAAAATAGTTCAGCACTCGTACTCGTCGCTCTGTTAAGGGAAAAACTTAGCGACTATCGCGCCCAAAGCTGGGAAGAACACATTGAAAGTATAACTGATAATGTACCCTCTATTCACAGGTTATGCAAGCAACTCAGCACTACACCGGAGCCGATACGACCGCTAGAGGGAGCGGACGGAAAGCTGAAATACGGAGCTCGTGACCGGGCAGAGATTCTCGCCCTCAGTCTCGAACACCAATTCAGACCGAACCCCGACTCAAACCCGCTACACTCGGCCGACATCGTGGAGCGCGTGCAGGACTACCTCAGCACGCCAATCCAACCACACGATGACCCGATCTACTTTTCTCCTTCACAGGTCCAGACAACCATCAGGCGACACTGCAACCCAAGGAAGGCGCCGGGCCCGGACGACATTCCGAACATGGCGCTTCGTCACCTGCCGCTAAACACCTTAGCGGCGGTGGCACGCCTGTTCAACGGAATAATGCGTTCGGGCCACTTCCCGACCGCCTGAAAGACTGGACGAGTCATCGTCCTATCCAAACCTGGGAAGGACAGAAGAAAAGCCGAGAACTATCGGCCCATCACACTGCTCAGCAACCTCTCGAAAGTATTCGAGAGGTTGCTGCTCCGGCATCTCACACCGCACGCAAGCCGGAGCAACACGGGTTCAGAGCCCAGCACTCGACCACCACGCAGCCTGCTCTACCACTCTACCACGGGCCCTGCTACACCTCGGATAGCAGCAGACGCCAGCACCGCGGCTGGGCCATCGGGCCCGCCGCGGACACCGCTGCCGCGGCCGGGCCATCAGGCCCGCCGCGGCTCGCCGGGACTAGAAGCAGATGACATCACCGCGGCTGGGCCACCGGGCCCGCCGCGGACACCGCCGCCGCGGCAGGGCCATCGGGCCCGCCGCGGCACGCCGGGACTCGCGTCGAAGCAGATGACATCACCGCGGCTGGGCCATCGGGCCCGCCGCGGACACCGCCGCCGCGGCTGGGCCACCGGGCCCGCCGCGGCACGCCAGGGCTAAGACACG
The DNA here is from genome assembly GCA_947086415.1 of Pammene aurita. Taxonomy (NCBI): domain Eukaryota; kingdom Metazoa; phylum Arthropoda; class Insecta; order Lepidoptera; family Tortricidae; genus Pammene; species Pammene aurita. The sequence continues at coordinate 15,584,731 of OX352313.1, forward strand.
AAGCAGATGACATCACCGCGGCTGGGCCATCGGGCCCGCCGCGGACCTCACCTGACACCATCGCTGCGGCAGGGCCATCGGGCCCGCCGCAGCCACACCAGACGTCAAGTCGTCCACAAAAAGACGACGAGAGACCATCCCACCGCAGTGGGATGCGACATGACACAGGAGTCATAGCAGCAATGCGGGCACTCCAACCCCTGCCCCCATCATAAGAGGAGCAGCGGACGACACCACACACACGTACTCGTCGCTCATACCAGTCGTTGGCGACGCCAAGCTCGCCCTCTTCGCGGACGATGCCGCCTACTACACGTCGTCATTCAAGATTGCACACGCAGTCCAGAAGATCCAGCTCGACGCCCTTCCTGACTGGCTCTCCAAATGGAGACTATCAGTCAACGTGGGCAAGACGCAAGCCATTATTATTACTAATGCCATTAAACTGCCTCCTCCTCCTTCTCTCTTAGGTCAGCCTCTTGTATGGTCGCCCACAGTGAAATATCTGGGGGTCACCATCGACAAAAGGCTCACAATGACGCAGCACGCCGCGGAAACACGCCGCCGAGCCCTGACCGCCTGCGCGAAATTATACCCCGTGTTCAACAGTAAGCTCCCTGTACGGACCAAACTCGGACTGTACAAAGCTTACGTTCGAATGCGACTCACCTACGCCGCACCTGCCTGGTATTCTTTCTGTTGCAGGACAAACAAGGAGAAGCTAAGACGGCAAGAGACGATGGCGCTACGCATCCTCACCAAGGCACCGAGACGCAAGAGGAACGCCACCATCGCCGAAGAACTACAGTGGGAGGGCCTGGAGCATTTCGTAGTCAGACTCGTGCGGGTCATGTTTGACCGCGCGGACAACTCTGGCTACGAACACCTCCAGAACATCGCGCCCCACTACATCAGGCCTCCCGAGCGCAGGGCCCGGGCTCTACCACGGGCCCTGCTACACCTCGGATAGCAGCAGACGCCAGCACCGCGGCTGGGCCATCGGGCCCGCCGCGGACACCGCTGCCGCGGCCGGGCCATTAGGCTCGCCGCGGCTCGCCGGGACTAGAAGCAGATGACATCACCGCGGCTGGGCCACCGGGCCCGCCGCGGACACCGCCGCCGCGGCAGGGCCATCGGGCCCGCCGCGGCACGCCGGGACTCGCGTCGAAGCAGATGACATCACCGCGGCTGGGCCATCGGGCCCGCCGCGGACACTGCCGCCGCGGCTGGGCCACCGGGCCCGCCGCGGCACGCCAGGGCTAAGACACGAAGCAGATGACATCACCGCGGCTGGGCCATCGGGCCCGCCGCGGACCGCACCTGACACCATCGCTGCGGCAGGGCCATCGGGCCCGCCGCAGCCACACCAGACGTCAAGTCGTCTACAAAAAGACGACAAGAGACCATCCCACCGCAGTGGGATGCGACATGACACAGGAGTCATAGCAGAAATGCGGGCACTCCAACCCCTGCCCCCATCATAAGAGGAGCAGCGGACGACACCACACACACACATACTCGTCGCTCACTTCTACAACAACTCCCAGCGGGGAAACACCTGCAACTACACTGCTCAAATGTTACAAAGCTAAGTAAGTGTTTTTATTCATCTCCCTACATGACCTGGTAAATGGTACAGCGGGTCAGCGCTGCTTGGTTCAACGTGGTAATCCGGTCTGCACACAACAGCTGGTCCTTCGAGCTCCGGATATCAGAAAACTGCTGCCAATTGAAGAAATAAACAAGTACGCGCTGAGCTCGATTAATTTCGCTTAGAATCTTCATACGGTGTCCGGCTTAACCGCTGATACACCTGCCCGCTTTCGCGGAAGAGCCCTGTGCTATTTACCAGCTTGCTGGACGGACCGCTCGTGTAGAGGCCATAGTCCACGTTCGTGTCCTGGAAACTTTCGTTGCAACGTCACATGGTTGACGTCTTCACACTGCTTTCGGACGCTCTGGCACTTGCGCGAGATTCAGTGCATCAGGGATTTACGCCCAAATGTAAGTAAAGTGATTTGTAGGGCCGCTTTCACTGCACTAGGCAGTATCAGCCATTAGGTATTAGGTAAGTAAGGTTAGGGAACCCCACGTGCGTCAAGGAGCAAGAAGAAGATGGCCGACCATACAATCAACATGTCTCTTCGCTCACACAAGGGACAACCTGTCAGAGCCATTACCCCGCCGTCTGGTAAAACAACCTCCGGCGAAACTAATACATGGGACATAGGCACCAGCGGCAACCATAACGACGGCCATATCGTCGAGCCGCTGCCGGCACAAGCGCCGGCGCCCGCGTATTCGGATATATCGGGAGACGAAGTAGGAAAAACGCTAGATAGGAGTCCTCCGGGGACATTGTGTAAAGTTAACACGTCCGTCCGTGAAAAGGACTGCGTTTCTCAGTGTCGCGACCGCGTTAATTGTGAAGTGCGCGAAAATCGTAGTGCGAATAGTGTAAAGTGCGACGAAAAGTTAGCTTTGTTACTAGCGGAACTCGAGGTTCATAAAGCCGTTCTCGCCGTTGCTAATAAACAGTCGGAAACTGCCAAGTTAAGGCTACAGATTGCCCAGCAGGAGGCGCAATCTGTTAGCGGTAAGACCGAATCTGTAGTCGATAAAGACGAGCAACGTGTGAGAAAATGGGTAGAACGACAGTCCCAGCTAGATCAAAGCAATTATGTAACTAAAATTGAAGCGTCCGCCGCACGCGCTACGCGTAATTTCGCGCCCAGCGAGTCGCATATAAGCACACGTCTGCCGCCAGAGCGGCTGGAAGTTCCGACTCATTACGCTCCCGTTATGCATAGGCCCCCAGAATTACCCACTTTCGACGGTAATATCACCGAATGGATCGCATTCCGTGCCGAATTTGAAGATACCGCGCCGATGTTTAGTCACGTGAATAACGTCAGTAGGCTTAGGCGCGCGTTAAAAGGCGAGGCGCGTACCGCGGTAAAATCCATAGTATATACCGTCAAGGATCCGTACGAAATAATGGAAGCCTTAGAAAGGCAGTTCGGGGATCCTGAAGAGATCGTGTTGACTGAGCTACATAATGTTAAACGCATGCCGCGCCTAGCCGAAGATAACAGCAATATTGTGTCTTTCGCCGCGCACGTCGCAAATGCAGTAGCGACGATAAAATCATTAAAACAAGTAAAATATCTGTATGCGCCAGAGCTAGTCAACAAGATCGTCGATAAGTTGAACCTTATTGTTAGGTACGAATGGGGCAAGTTCAAACAAGCTAATTTGGACCCGATTTAGTCGCGATCTCAGAATTTCTGTTAGAAATCAGTTCCGCGGTTAAAAGAACGAATCGAAGTAGATATACGAAGTCGCGCGTAAACTCGATATCCTTTGAGCCGGAAAGCAGGTCAGGGCGTCGTAACGCCCCCGCCCACGCTCCCGCTCCCGCGTTTTCCCGCGATCCTTCGAGCGATTCGGACTCAAATTCTAGCTACCAGAGCACTCGCCCGCGAAGCGATGAAGTTGAAGCTCGCGCGTCGGAGTATAGGTCGCCGACGGTAGCTCAAACGAAGCCCCGCGAGGCTAAAGAGCCCGCGTATATGGGAACGAAGCCCAAACAACATTCGGTGCCTGCACGGTTTACGTCTCGCAATAAGTGTTTAATATGTCATAATCACGAACACAAAATAGAAGCGTGTACTAAATTTTTGAATGCATCGGTAGCCGAACGTTGGGATTGGGTTAAAAATGAAAAGTTGTGTTACAAGTGTCTGGACGCGTCGCACTATGGTCGCTTCAAGTGCAAATACGTAGCTTGTGGCGTCAAGGGATGCGAAGCAGGGCACCATAATATAAATTGCTACACGGTTTGAACGCAACTGTGGAAAATAGTACTAGCAATATTAACACAATTGCGATCCCGCCTACGTATTTGGGGGAAGTGTCCATAGATGCGACACGACCGTTAGATACACCACATCAATCGTCTGATCCGACTGTAGCGATCGTAGGCTACATGGTGCCGCGAACGACGGACGACGAGGTCCTGACTCCCGTAAATGAGCAGGATATAAATTCAGTAGATGTTAGAAACGGATTCGCCTCCGACAACCCGAACGTAATCTCGGACGTAAGCTTAGTCCATTGTAAAGAGGGTACGTCCCTCAGCGGGGGAGGCGAAAGCGGTTTGCCGTCAGAAGAATCTGTAGAACCCGTCGCGAAAACGGGCACAGAACGCGTCAACAAACCGGTTTGTTCCGTAAATAAAATACAAAAACCGGCCAAGAGCGTGTCGGGCCACGCTCAGTGAAGGGTTCCGTAGTTTTCCGTCCGTCACAGAAAGTGTCCCCACTTAAGAGTTAAAATAACACCGCCATGTAGGATATGATATGAGCGTTCCACGTACAGCGACATCTATCGGCAAATTAAGTAAACTATTGCGCGCGAGCTTAAAGTATGGAAGATGGTTTTTATGGGATAATTCTTTATTGCGTGAACCGATTTTCACCGTTTTTACTTCATTTGAAAGCACGTCATTTCATTGTGATTTTGTAGAAATTACAGGTACAATAAACACCTGCTTATACGGTTAAATTACAAACTTAGTTCAGAAATTATTTTGTAATTTTTTTTTAACTATTCAACCTATCAAGTTCAAAATAATTTTCCTAGAAAGTTTTTATAAAGTTCTACTTTTATGATTTTTTTCATATTTTTAAAACTTAGGGTTCAAAAGTTAGAGGGGGGGACACACATTTTTTTTAACTTCTGGAGCGATTATTTCCGAAAATATTTACATTATCAAAAAATGATTTTAGTAAACCCCTATTCATTTTTAAATACCTATGCAACAATATATCACACGTTAGGGTTGAAATGAAAAAAAAAAATCACTCCCCACTTTACGTATAGGGGAGGTACCCTAATAAATAAAACATTTTTTTCCACTTTTTATTTTACCACTTTGTCGGCGTGATTGATATACATATTAGTACCAAATTTCAGCTTTCTAGTGCTAACGGTCACTGAGATTATCCGCGGACGGACGGACGGACGGACGGACGGGCAGACATGGCGAAACTATAAGGGTTCCTAGTTGATTACGGAACCCTAAAAAAGGTCGGAATACCTACCCGACGTAAGTAGGTTTTCGAAATACACAAGGTTAGTTCGCGCTACGGCCCGAGTTTTGGTTGCCGCCGAGGTTTTCAAAGCCAGATTGTCTGTTAGAAATCAAGATACAGAAATGAACGACAATCACATAAGTTTGGCAGAAACTTTATTGATCAAACGGAGCCAGAATGAGTCGTACGCCGAAGAAATACGACGGTTGGAAGTCGGGCGCGCGCTGCCTGAGAAGTCTTCACTACATCGAATCGACGTGAAATTGGACAGAGATGGCGTGATAGTGACAGACAGAGACGGAACACTTATACCCGTCCTGCATGCTGAAGATGGATTCACCAAATTTTTGATCTACCATTTCCACGAAGTGTCCAACCATGACGATCACGCGACCGTTTTCGACAAGTTGAAGCAAAAGTACTGCATTGTCAGACTGCGCGGTAGCATTCGTTATATGACGAATAAGTGCCACAGGTGTCGGACCTGTAACGGGGCCAACCTCACGGTTCCCGTAGGCGACTTACCGCAAGAGAGGCTCATAGCGAATCAACCGCCGCTTACCGCCGCAGTTGAAAAAGACACGCCTAACACAATCAGCCATCGCAGAGACAAGCGAGGGAACGTACTGTACATACGTCTCATCACACGAGCGATGTACTTAGAGCCCGCCGCCTCCTTATCGGCGCCCTCTACCTCCCTACCGCTACCCAGAATGATATCTCAAAGCGATGTGCCTTCCGTTCTGAACTAGGACGATGCCACGAATCTTTTTGGCACAGAACGTGAGCTATCCGAGGCAATTAACTCTCTGCCCGATAGTCTCAAACATCCCATGACAGAACGGCGCCTGATCCAGAAGAAGATCCCGCCTGACGACCACGTATGGAAGCGCTGGATACGAGAATATCGCCTCAACTTGATGCAGCGATCCAGTGCTCAACAAAGGTCTACGAAGCTACACGTAGGCGACATAGCCGCCGGTACTACGCCACTAGTTACATGGTCTAGAGGCGAAATCGCACAACTCTTTCCCGGTCCCGATGACCAATAAGAGTTAGCCATTGTATATATATAAACTCACGTAGAAGATGTCCGCCGCCCGGCTTCCAGACTCATCCTCACCTGCTCCACACCAATAGACTGTGCTGACGCACGTGGGGGAGAACTGTCGCAGATAGCTTAAAATTACTGTTGTTTTTGTGTAACTAGATCTAAGTTAATCATTTTCTCGATTTATACCAATTTGTTTATTTTTGTAATTTAATTACGTGTATAAAATCGTGTCTACATGTCTAGTTCTTAAGTAATGATTTATGTCTTAATTTTATTGATATCATGTCATAATACCCAAAATGTCTAAATTATAAGAATTTTTGTACTAATTTATGAAGAAATGTCCCATATAAACATCAATTTTAACCCTCCTACAAACATGTAATACTGGGGCTCGATTCGACATGCTAAACTGCGAGACGTGGCTCTCACACTTGTCTCGCTAGGTGATAGAGTGAAATCCATCTGTCCACACGTGTCCATACCTAACTGTCAATCCATCAGTAAGTCTCGCTAGAGCGTTTTGTCTATGGCTATGGCCACAATTTTAGATGTCACTCTTGAGTGATTCCACCCCAAATTTCAACTGTCACAAAAGTGTGATCTCATAGTTGTCTCGCTAGCTACTGTCAGTTATGCCATGTCGAATTGCGGCCCTGTAAGCTTATTCGTGAATAAATATCTAACTTACACGGCACATACCAGCCACTAGTACGAGCACGCTAGAAAACCTATAAAATAGTTCAGCACTCGTACTCAGTGTTGCCAGGTCTCCTGATTTATCAGGAGATCTCCTGATTTCGGACTATGTCTCCTGATCTACTGATTTTACTACAGATTCTCCTGATTTTTTAAAGTTCACTTCTGACATCAAATACTTCCGTAATTTTGATACGAACATAAATTGAAAAGTCATGTTAACCTATCTTAGGGGTTTAAATAAAAGCTACTGTCAAAGCACAGAGTTAAAAAAATCTCTTGAGAGTCTCTCTCCATACAATAAACGTCATTAACAATTTTTAACTTGCGATTTTTGGAAACAAACATTTATTTATTTTAATATTAATCACAACATTTTCGTGAAACGCAACGTCCGTATACTATCGTGCGGGTGATGTAGATAATAAATAATAAAAAAATTACATTTTATGTCTCATTAGTCATTATAAAGTTTAAACCAGACTAAGATGTAACAATTATACTCTAATAGTTGCCGATCTTAATTTCTTCTGCCTCGCCGTCCTGAATCAGCAATATTAGGCCAAAAACATACTTCACTAACAAACAAAAACATACTAAAGGTTGTCTGGAAGAAATCGCTCATTAGCGATAAGACCGCCTGTTGTTACCTCTACCTAAATTTATCTAATTGTAAAATTTGTGCTTGTAACTGTATGAGGTGTGCAATAAAGAGTATTTATTATTATTATTATTATTATTACTTGCGCGCAGCCACAAGTCGGAAATTATTCAATGGTATTAAAAATTTTGTATGGAGCCCATAGACAAAATTCAGCCGGATGTTGGATTTTTCCGTACTACGGCCGACTCCCGTCCATGACAGCCGAATTCAGATCAACTAGCTCAAGTGTGTTTTGTGCTTTAGGGGCTCTATTTTGCTATTCATAGACAAAAGCGGAAATTTGTCTAGAATAGCTGAATTCCGCTCCAATGTGTTTTGCGCTTTATACAAAATCGAACAAAATGCTTACTTTGCCTTTTAAAATCCAATTTGTAAGAACTCATAAACGGGGTTAAATGAACTGAAAAATAGTATAAAAAGGCATTTAGGTACGTTTCGATTCATAAAAACTGATCTCCTGATTTTTTTTCCGATCTCCTGATTTTTTGGCTAGTGTTCTTCTGATTTTCGCAAATGAGACCTGGCAACACTGCTCGTACTCGTCGCTCACTTCTACAACAACTCCCAGCGGGGAAACAGCTGCAACTACACTGCTCAAATGTTACAAAGCTAAATAAGTCTTTTTATTCATCTCCCTACATGACCTGGTAAATGGTACAGCGGGTCAGCGCTGCTTGGTTCACCGTGGTAATCCGGTCTGCACACAACAGGGAGGTACCCTAATAAAACATTTTTTTCCACTTTTTATTTAACCACTTTGTCGGCGTGATTGATATACATATTAGTACCAAATTTCAGCTTTCTAGTGCTAACGGTCACTGAGATTATCCGCGGACGGACGGACGGACGGGCAGACATGGCGAAACTATAAGGGTTCCTAGTTGACTACGGAACCCTAAAAAGTATTAAAAATTTTGTAACGACTAACGACAAATTGAGCCCAAATGAGCTACGCATCTAATCCTGTACAGAATTAGTAATCGAACGAGCGGATCGTAAGCGAAGTTCTCACAAACAAACAACTTCGGCTAATGGGACCTCTCGGCATTTCGATGGCTTTTTGATTTTGAGGGTTTGTTCCGCAATAACTTTAGTAACGTTTTTCTGATCTTTATGAAATTTGTTGGAGTTCTAACAGAGATACATATAATTTGAGAGTTCGTATATGAGCAGGGCCGATCAAGGGGTTGTGGAGCTAGAAGGCGAAAAAAATCTTCAGAAGGGTCTTGTTATATTGGTCATCTCGTTTGCAAGTAAATTGCGAGTTCTCAGTTCAAGGCGGACTACTAGTTAATTATTGCAACTTAGTGTTTGGTATATCCTTATTTGAAATCTTGTCTTCTTCAGTGAAATAGTCATAATGACTCGGGAGATAACATTGGAACTTGTATGTGTGGTGACCGACCCTGCATGTACTTAGCTCCATGTCCACACGCATGCGCTCTAGCCTGACGGAGCTTGTCTTGCTTGATACACTCAATCATTTCTTATTCTGTTGATTTTTATAATTGTCTTAAAATAAAGAAAATGTATAGGCAAGCTATTTTGTTTAAATAATGATTTGATAAATATTTCAAATGAAGGTATTAAGTTATAAATGAGAAATGAAGAGTACATAAATAAAAATAAAAACTGTTTATTCTGGACCATAAAAATCCATAGAATTGTTAGTAAATACTTAAATTTTAATGTACCTAACATTAAAATGTTAGTAATACTCATACTCCTAAGGTACAAAACCTTGATCCTATTTGTCCCTCCCAATAATCACATTGACTCAGTATTTTGTAAGCTGGCAGTCGAGGCGTTCGGCCAACATCCTCAGCATGCTACCGCACACTCGTTTAAGCAGAGGCTATTCTTTTTCGTCGACTAGCAAAAAAGTTGCGTCTGTCCGTGCCTCAGCAAACATGCTAGAAGCACTGCAAAACTTCAGGCGCTTCAGCAGCATCCTGAGGATCAGTGTTGGGCGTAGTTAACTACTATTCTGTAATCTAACTACTTATTACGACTAAAAGTAGTTAGTTAACTACAAGTAGTTATGATTACATGTAATCTAACTACAATAATCTAGTTACATAAAGTAGTCGTTAATCTGATTACTGTAATCAAGTAGTTATAACTACTGATTACTTTAGTTCTAAAAATATCTTGTCTGTAACATTTGTATCTGTATTAGTTTAATTTGGTGGCTAAGTATACATTTATGCACAGCGCAACTATTAATTTGGGCCTGAGTTCTGGTGATGATAACAATGATCTGATGATGAACCCTTGAAGTGCCTACTGGTTCTCAGGATTGGTCAGACATAACCATGTGTCCTTATGGCTAATTCGACTCATCTTGATGAACATTTACAGTTAGTATCGGGCATTTGCTCTCGGAGAGGTGAAGTAGGTCTTGGCATGGTGGAAATGATCAACAGAACTTCATGACACATTGTATTTTTTTTATACCACGACGATGGTAAACCAGCATACGGTCCGCCTGATGATAAGCAGCTACCGTAGCCTATGGACGCCTGCAACTCCAGATAATTCACATGCGCGTTGCCGACCCTTTACTAAAAGGAGGATTCACTGTGTTGACGGCTAAAGGAACAAGAGGGCCCCTCATCGTCAACACACTGGGTCCTCTTTGAGCTCTTTGGCAAGCTTACTCACCAGCAGGAACACAACACTATGAGTAGGGTCTAGGGCTATTTGGCTGTGGTTTTCTGTAAGGTGGAGGCACTTCCCCAGTCGGGCTCTGCTCCAGATTTGAGCGAGATGACATTCGCTGTGTTGTGCCCTACCACACATAGCGAGATGACATTCGCAGTACCCATACCTCTTTTGGACGTAGTTTAAGGACATACCCGTGTCCGAACGTAGTACGTAACCCTAAAAACTACCTTTTGAATGGGTGTATTGTGACGGGCCGGCAACTACGGAACTCTACACTGAGCATGGCCCGACATGCTTTAGGCCGGTTTTTTTAAAGATTTTATTGAACTACGGTATAGTACATAAGTTACATAACATAGCAAAGGAACATGCTCACTCTTAGTTAGACCCGCGCGCCGGGTCTTGTCTTATCATCTGAAGTACCTAACCGTAGGTAGGTAGTTACAAAAAGTAATCACGTAACCCTGATTGCAACTACAATTAGTAGTTAGTAACCAAAATTTTAACTACTTTATACGATTACTTCATGTAATCAATTATTATGATTACTAACTACAAAATGTAGTCGTAGTTAGTAATCAGTAGTTAGATTACAATTTGCCTAACACTGCTGAGGATGTTGTTGTATTGCACCCGCAACAGGCTGCACATATATGTAAAATGTCTGGCAATACGCTTCGAAAAGCGTTAGTTTCACTTCTTTGCCCTGTACTGCCAACACTCTCCTCTCTCTTCAACATCTAGATCATCATTTAGTTTTATTTTATTTATTAGGCACACCAGACAGACAACATTCCATACATTAATAGAAAATTACATGTAAGGTAGGTTTTTTATAACAATGCCATCCAAAATAGGCATGCACAGCAAAGATAAAATAGTTATACATACGAGCAAAAACTATCCTAAAACTAAAACTACGAGTATACCTACCTACTAAATTAACTATAGATAAGTGTTCTAAGCAAGTGCCAAGCTGTGTTATTAAAAAATATTTAGGTGTGATGGCCAAGAGCATACACGACCTGCCTCTTGAATACCTCAAGCCGTGAGTCAAGTTTTCGTCCACTCTTTACAGTTTTCCGTCCATACTTATTTATGTTTATTTTCAAGTTTTTCCCAAAATAAAAAATCTACTAAGTAATAAAATAAACTATAAATATAAAATTTGTTCACCTTAAAAAGTTTTCCCATTTATTTGCAGCAATCAAATGGACGGTAAACTGGACCTGGACGGGCAACTAGCACCCTTACCGGCTCAACTGTGTGACATCGAGTTCAGGCTTCATATTTTTTTTGTAGCTTCTACTCGCCAAAAGACAACTCCTCACCAAATTTTAAGTTGCGGAAACGCTCGGTTTGCGAGATAAAAAAAAATGAATGTTCCATATAAAATCCCGATTTTACACTGCCATGACACAATAGAACTAAAACGTGATGATTTGTTTTATGTTCAGTTTTTACATAAATACAGTTTTTTCGACTTATTTGTGTACAATAATAGTCACATGATATTTATTCAATGATTCTTTTAATTTATAAGCATTATTTTGTGGAAATTTGTTGATTAATAATTATCAAAAATGGTACGAATTTACTAAAACGCGTAAAACAAAACGCAAAAAGAATTCGCGTGGTCTGCGGGCGGAGGATACGACATGACACTTTGTAGGAACTTTTTAGGTTAGTTCAAAGTAGTTTCACTAGTTTCAGACAGACTCTAAGGCAGGTCGGTGTAGGTACGACGACGAGCGAAGCGAGGAGGAGTGTTAGGTAGAACCGCGACCCTACAGCGCGCGAGCCGAGCGAGCGAAGCGAGCGTGCCGCGGCAGCGGCCGGCGACGCGCCAGAACCTAACACTATCACACTCCCCCCCTCTCCTCTGCAAAATATTGTGTCATGGCGGTGTAAAATCGGGATTTTATATGGAACTTTGATTATTTTTTATCTCGCAAACCAAGCGTTTCCGTAACTTAAAATTTGGAGAGGAGTTGTCTTTTGGCGAGTAGAAGCTACAAAAAAAAAATGAAGCCTGAACTCGACCGTCACATATTGTACAGTCCTTCCGGTAAGCTATTTGAAACGAATAGCGGTCATTTAACCGCTAAATATAATTCGATTCGTAATATAACAATAAACATGCCAAGCTTAACAGAGCCAAGGGACCAAACAATTTAATATACGAAACGTAGTGCACTGTGCTGTCACCAGGGCAGATTGACTGACTAACACACAAGAAAACACCATTGTTGCCAACCAAGGAAAACGAATTTTTTTTTGAGGATTTTTATGGCCTGATTACGAGACCTTTAAGGAAAACTAATAAGGAGGTTCTCTATGTTGCCAACTAACAAGCTTTAACCTAGCTTTAATTCTAAAATAACTTATATTGAAGTTGAGAATACAGTTTGTACACGAGAATCTTTCAGTAGGGGAGACCGGGGTCAATTGAAACAATTTGCGTTTGACCTCCTGTGACCGTTATATTTTTATGAGTAGAAAGATGTACGCTCAAAATATTTCAAGGTTAGTTATCTGGTTCCTAAATAAAATGTATTCGGATGGTCTATAATCCATAGTTTTTTGACAATAATGTAATAAAGATAATGGGGCAGCATGGTTCAATTGACCTCACATGAGTGTCAATTGAAACACTATGTGAGGTCAATTGAAACACTCAAATATCTTCGGAACAATAAAAGTACTTATATCTGTTTCAATCTTTTTCATCCCTACCTCGGCATACAATGAGCTCATTAAAAGTTTGCAAGCATAAACATTTCTCAATTTATGAGCATCTGAACATCTCGATAAAAAAACTTGGTAAAAAAAATAGAGTATATAGGTGAAAAACTTAAGTAAGTCACCTCTTGTATGTGTGAGTAATGTGTGGGAATAGACATTCCATTTTTAAAATTTGTAATATGTCGTATGGTTTGCAAACTCATTATTTGCTTATATTTCAAGTTTGATTATTCCTGTCCACTTATGATTCTATTGTCATGATAAGATATAAATAGTTGTCAATGTCGAGTAATTGTCTTCGTATTTTTTTGCGTCGTTCATGATTAAACAATAATACTTACAGTTTACCACAAAAGTAAATTGTAAAACATCAATTTTGAATTCAGCTTGGCAAATTAATATGGCACCATTTCCTGAAATTTGTAGAGGACGACCAATTCATATTCAAACGAAAAGAGTTTTGTGTAATATGTACCAACAAATCCAAGAGGTTTTCGATAAAGATTCAAATTGTTTATCAACACCAAAACAATTGGTCATTAAAATATCTGGTGTATTTTGCAAACTGTACACAACTGCTAAAACGTTTTATTATTATATATCAAACATATCAAATCAACATACGGGTCAAACTGAGAACCTCCTTTTTATGAAGTCGGTTAAAAGCAAATGTTCACATAACCTCGAATAAAAAAAAACTGCAGATTTCAAAAAAAATTGTATATCCATAATTTATCAACTAGGTCAAAAACAACACAAATAAATGTGAACATTAATAGATCAAACATGTGCATCGGTTACAGAACCTTATATTTTGAAGTCGGTTACTTTTGGGGACGATTAAAACGCGAGGACGATTGAAACGTTTCAATCGTCCACAAGCAAGTTGTTTCTATCGTCCCCACACCACGTTTTTGACTTCAAAGTCAAATATTATATATAAAAAAGACTCGAACGCTGATCAACGGCCATTAAAAACATTCGTTTATTCCTAACTATAACACCAAAATAATTTGATCAGTCAAAATACAAGAGTAAACGAAGTTGTAAGAAAATATACGAGAGGACAAATACTTACTTTTTACCGCGAAAAACTGGTTTGGCTCGTGGACAATCCCGTCTTGCACCGGCGCTCGAGCGCTCCTGACCAAGGATTCAAACGTGGCCGACCGCGTGTTCCGAGTGTTGCGTCAGACGCATAGGTATTATAGTTATCGAGAAATTTGACTTGTTTCAATCATGACGTGTTTCTATTGTCCCCGGTCTACCCTATAGTGGGGTTGTTTAGCGACATAAAAACGTCGAACCTCAAATTTTGATGCACAAGTATAAAATTTGGCACAGTTGTTTCTTGTCCTTAGACAAGCTGATTAAGATCGGTACCTCCCCCCCCCCTTCTGGCGCCGGGGAGGGGGGGTTAAAATACCACTCCACCCGGCTTCATTCAAAAAATTCTAACTGTAAACGTTTAGCTAATAGGTCAAGTTTGGTATCAATTACGGATAAAACGACCATGTAGAATTCGTTTCTGGTATTAAAAAAATGCAATTTACTCAGTAATATTAAAAAAAAATATGAAAATCGAAAATCTCAACTAATTTTTTTATATTCCAGTCATCGTAAATATTAATTTGCTAGTTTTTTTCATACACTAAAAATACAATATTAAAGCATATTTCATGTAGATAAAAAAAAATATAACATTTAATAACCATTACTATCAGTAAATGGCATTAAAAAAAAATTGCGTCGCGCGTCGTGAAATTATTTTTACCGCCGTCGACAACCGCGGTCAAAATATCCAAATAACGCACTGTGGATAGGTACCATGTAAACTTGTTATTTATTGAAATCGATTATATATATGACAAAGATAAAAACCGTACCAGAAGGAATGTGGCATTCCGTCAGAAAAGGGACTTTTAGTATAGGATTTGAGTGCGCAACCTCTTTTCGTTGTGCTAAAATAAGCCAATTTATAATAAGAATAAAAAACCATTACTTATTTAAGTTTAAGAAATGTGGACTTCCGTTAAAAAGGTAACGTAGAAAGGTTGGTGCTTAGATTTGTATAATAGTACCTATTGCTTAGAGTATTCGGTCATTATATATCTTCAATAAGTCGCTTACCTGTCATACAAAATCATCACATATTTTTAGAGAATGCTAGACGTGTGCGCCGCCATAAAAATCCGCGGCGGCGGCGCGCCGGGAATTTTTGGCGGCGTGGCCGCGCCACGCCGGCGTCAAGTTCACTTTTGCCTACGTCACGTTTCGCATTGGAAAAATGTAAAATATCATCTTTTTTTAAGGAACAAGGAACATAAAACTGTATTTAATGCTGTTTGCTTATTTAAGGGTGTTTTTCTAGTACACTTCACTCTTGCCTATTTTTCGGAAATCGCATTTATGTTGATGTTTCTCATAATTGTGATAAATTAAGGTCCTTTTTTGACTCGCAGTAGGTCCAAACATACCGTTCAGTATTAAGGATCAATCCTGCCACCGAAAACACTCCTTTTCTCAGGTTTATTTCGTTGGCGATACAATTTTGGTGGCAGATTTATTATTTTCGTTACCAATCTTATTAATTAGTTTATCGACTTCATATTTATTTGGTGAGCGCTTAAATTACACTCTTTTATTATTATACCGAAAAGAGTAGTATGGTTACCACTCAGTACAAAAGTGAAAAAAATTGTGCGCATCGAGAAAAATTTTGAACATAGATAGAGTGCCCCATGACGAATATTTTACTGCAGGTCAATATACTAAGGAAGTTCACGTTCACGTTGATTTTAGATACTTACTATGGATAACACATATACACCACGACGCGAAAGATTATTTTTCACGTAGTTTGTTGTCGAGTAAAAGCCTTAACATTGTATGTGCTTCTGATATGTTCTTGTTTCTTATGATATTTTTTTATACTTCAAAATAATGATAATTATAAGTTATATAACGTTCTAAAAAATATATTTTTCAGAGTAATTTTCCTCTCCGCGCTACTTCAAAAAAAATGGAATGTTACATATTCAACCTACTTCAAGATTTCGAAGGATGAGGTTATCAATTCGTCGGGGTCTCTGTTTTTTTTTGCAATTTTATATGTTCACCGATTATTCGAAGACGGCTGGACCGATTTCGAAAATTCTTTTTTTGTTTGAAAGAGTATACTTCACAGTTGGTCCCATTATAACGAAGTCAGGATCTGATGATGAAATCCTGGAGAAATCGAGGGAAATCTTCAGCTATTATACACACACCAGTGAACTGATTTAAACTTACACGATTTTCACTCATTATTATGACAAAAACGGGACTTAATCGCGTACACTTACTTTTATTATTTTCCTGACGTTTCGAGCGTGCCGTAACGCTCGTGGTCGCAGGCAGACTGGCGAGGAATTGTATCAGCATCTCCTAGCTGCGCGGGTTTTTCGAACTACCCGCACTTGATCTCGATTATGCACATTCACGCTAGGGTTATCACTTTGCCTACACACAACACTCACGACATCTGGTGGTTTGGAAATGCAAGTATTTTCACGCTTACATTTGCTGATCACTGGATTCCACGAAGACGAGATCCCCTGTCCCTCGTTCTGGTTGAAATTTTTATACTTCCTAATTTCAATAGCCTCTCGTAGTTTCCTGCTATAACGAAGACGTTCTGTAGAGAGGACTTTTGGATTATGGAGCTCAATTCAGTGGTTTGGTCCAGATTCTAACAAATGTTCGGCCACAGCAGACTTGTTTATTTGCCGATTTTGCTTGTTTATTTGGCGACACCAGTGAGTTGAGTATTTTTGCAGTATCTCGGCATTTGCTTTCGGAAAGGTAGAGGCTAAGTGAAGTCGGTTCTTTTTTGTTCAAAATTATTTATATTAAGAATGAATTCTGCATGTCTGTTTTATACGAAAATGATACCACACAAACCACCGTCGTGGTATAAAAAAAACCCTAGCAGCAGAGGCTAGAGCTAGAGAGCTAGCAGCCTCTGGTATATAGTAGCAGTATATACCAGAGAGTACTATATTGCGTGTGACCCCTGATTTAGACGTGAAGGTCCAAAAATTTTACGGACTTCCAAAACTACAAATATATATATCGTGGGGCACTCTATCCATGTTCTAAAATTCACAACTATCTCGATGCGCACAATTTTTACAATTAACGACCTAGTTGGTAGTGACCCTGCCTACGAAGCAGGAGGTCCCGGGTTCGAATCCTGGTAAGGGCGTTTATTTGTGTGTTTATCACAGATATTTATACCTGAGTTATGGATGTTTTCTATGTATTCAAGTATTTATCTATATTTATGTATTATATATATCGTCGCCTAGTACCCACAACATAAGCCTTATTGATCTGTGGGACTAGGTCGATTTGTGTAAGATTGTCCTATAATAATTATTTTATTTTTATTTATTAATTTCAAGCTCTGCTAGAGAAGTAATTGACTAGTTCAATGTGTAGATGTTTTTATGGTTTAATTCGTCAATATACGTTGTTAAATTTTCAACTGACTTTCCTTCAAATTTTTGCCGAATTCTGAAATTTTTCCCTACGGCGTGGATTTTGAAAACCGCGGCGGCGGCGGCGGCGTGGGTCCCACGGCGCGGCTACGCCACGCCGGCGCGGCGCACACGTCTAGAGAATGCTATTGGGTTCTGCTATTGTCCATCTTGATGTAGTTTAAATTCTTGTGTGGGCGGGTTAAAGGCGTTCCGAGCATCAAAGGCACTTTTCTTACCTCTTCCATTAAATAAGGATACTGTGTCGCATCCAGTGAAGGCATGGAACACGGGCAAGACTGACGCTTTGTCAGAACCTCATATAAACAAAATAGAGTTTAGTTTGCGGAATGTATAAACTATAAAATAATGTATGGCTATTATAACAAAATACTCTTACCTAATAGAGTGGCATGCGATATAATTGTAGTTTTTCCCTGTGCCAATATGAACGTACAATTCCTGTAGTTGAAGTAAGCGACCTATTGAAGAGTTCAAGTTACGACTACATGTTGAAATTTAAACGTTTTTAATTTACTCATATTATTGCAGGCCGAGTCTCTGCTCAACACTAAATGAATGCCGGAAGTACTTCTTCTTCTACCTAGCGTTATCCCGGCTATTGCCAGGGTCCGCTTTCCTGCTCGCTTTCCTCCACTTTGCGCGGTCCTGGGCATCTTCTTTTACGAGCCCGTTTTCACTCATGTCGGCCTCCACAACATTCAGCCAGCGCTTCTTTGGTCTTCCGCGACCGCGTCGAGGGCTGTCCAGGGCTAGATCAAGGCATATGATCCATATGTAGTCTGGTGGCCTGCGAGAGATGTGACCGAACCAACGAAGGCGAATTCTTGGAGCTTCTCCACTACGTCACGAACTGCGAGGCTGCCGCGTATGTACTCATTAGTCTCATTACGAATGCGATCAGCACGTGTAACGTCGCACATCCACCGCAGCATCTTCATTTCTGTAACGCGAAGCTCCTGAATATGCCTTCCACGAACCGGCCACGTCTCGCTTCCGTATATTAAGACCGGTCGGATGATGCACTTGTACACTAGCCCCTTCAGTCTTAGCGGAATTCTGCGATCGTAGATGACTCCTGTGACCTCTCGCTATTTAGAACAAACTGCGCTGTTCGGGCTCGGATGTCGTGGTCAATGGACCCGGACTCATGCAGTACGGATCCCAGGTACTTAAACTTGTCCGTTTTCACGGCAAGTTCGTTCCCTATTTTAATAGGAACGGGATCAGTACTTCCGTAGGCCATGTATTCGGTCTTTGAGACATTTAGCTTTAGACCACCGTCCTCTAGCGATCCCTTCCATAGGTTCACCTTTCGCTCTAGTTCCTGTTTGTCCTCGTCCGTCAGTGCAATGTTATCTGCATACATGAGCAGCCACGGCGGCGGGTCCTGGATTTCCGCCGTAACAGCATCAAGCACAACACTAAACAGAAAAGGACTAAGGGCCGAGCCTGGTGCACGCCAACTGTGATCGGGAAGGGTTTAGTGTCGCCAACAGCGGTCCTCACTAGAGAAACCGAGTTACGGTACATATCCCGGATAATGTCAACATAGACTTGTGGCACGTTCTTCACCTTTAGTGCCCACCAGATCATCTGACGAGGGATGCAATCGAAAGCCTTTTGCAGGTCAAGAAATGCCATGTAAAGTGGCCTAATGCCGGAAATACTTATTTACGAAAAAAGATCGTCAGCTGGAGAATATACCACCAACAGAAACAGCCCTATATCACCATTTACTACGCGTAGTGTACATTTAAATAAATGTACCCAGCTACTCGTATGTCTTTGTGGAGGGCACTATGATGAAACACAAAATGTATAATTAAATTTTAGTTAACTCTCTTATTATTTTTATGCTTTATTTTGCGTTTCTTGTTAAAGTATGACTGTCCACAATCTGTGAACGACGCTTCCGAAGTTACTTTGGCCATATAATGAGAAGCGAGGACGAAAGTTTGGAAAGATTAATCGTAAATATTAATAATGTTGGCAATACTGAAGGCAAAAGGTCACGGGGCCGTTCACTAGCACGATGGACTGACCAACTCAATGGCGAGGAACCCTCTCAGAAGTTCTACGATGTGGTAAGGAAAGCGATGGACCGAAATCGATGGCGAGAGTGTGTTCGTGCCAATCGTGGCCGAACAAAACCCACTAAACACGATCATCTGTCATCATGGATGCGACCAAGAAGAAGAATGCGTTTCGTGAGAATACGCAGAAAATATATAATTACTGACGCTAAGCGAGCGATTCTATTATCAAATATAAGCACCAACCTTTCTACGTTACCTTTTTAACGGAAGTCCACATTTCTTAAACTTAAATAAGTAACGGTTTTTTATTCTTATTATAAATTGTCTTATTTTAGCACAAGGAAAAGAGGTTGCGCACTCAAATCCTATACTAAAAGTCCCTTTTCTGACGGAATGCCACATTCCATCTGGTACGGTTTTTATCTTTGTTATATAAATAATCGATTTCAATAAATAACAAGTTTACATGGTACCTATCCACAGTGCGTTATTTGGATATTTTGACGCGGTTGCCGACGGCGGTAAAAATAATTTCACGACGCGCGACGCAATTTTTTTTTAATGCCATTTACTTTTAGTTAAGGTTCTCAAATGTTATATTTTTTTGAATCTACATAAAATATGCTTTAATATGTATTGTAACCTCCTTGGTGGTAGATGATGATGATGATTATAGGTAGGAATACAGAATAAAACACATGTTTCCTCTTCGAAGTAGCAATATGTAGTAATGATTAAAAGACAGGTATACATTGGTATATAGTTGATGATTAATACAGATTCCATATATGAAAGCAACTAGCCTACTTATTCTAATAAGGTATGTCTCTAGGTACATCACACCTTCCCCGTTTTTTTTTTTTTTTGAAAAAAAAAAAAAAACATAAAATAGTATTTAACTAAAGTTATAATTATCTTGGATACAATGTAAACAATAGAGTTCAATCACTCTTACGTTGTTATGCAAACACAATACTAGCGCTAATATGGTGAGCTGTTTACATTTGCAATACCTAACAATAACAATTGTCGCACAGCTGGTGCTCTTATTTAATGGCTAACTTAATATAACTCGTTACACAAAATAAGGAATAGTTATGTTCTTATGAATAACATTTTGTTTAATACCTATTGCAATTTTTACATTGACATCCATATCTTCAATAACAGAGTATGGACCTAAATATACTGGGTCCATTTTTTCTCGTCCTTCTTTTTAGGGTTCCGTAGTCAACTAGGAACCCTTATAGTTTCGCCATGTCTGCCCGTCCGTCCGTCCGTCCGTCCGCGGATAATCTCAGTGACCGTTAGCACTAGAAAGCTGAAATTTGGTACTAATATGTATATCAATCACGGCGACAAAGTGGTAAAATAAAAAGTGGAATTTTTTTTTTATTAGCGTACCTCCCCTATACGTAAAGTGGGGAGTGATTTTTTTTTTCATTTCAACCCTAACGTGTGATATATTATTGGATAGGTATTTAAAAATTAATAGGTGTTTCCTAAAATCATTTTTCGATAATGTAAATATTTTCGGAAATAATCGCTCCAGAAGTAAAAAAATATGCGTCCCCCCCCCTCTAACTTTTGAACCATAAGTTTTAAAAATATGAAAAAAATCTCAAAAGTAGAACTTTATAAAAACTTTCTAGGAAAATTATTTTGAACTTGATAGGATGAATAGTTTTTGAAAAAGAATTACAAAATAATTTCTGAACTAAGTTTGTAATTTAACCGTATAAGCAGGTGTTTATTGTACCTGTAATTTCTACAAAATTACAATGAAATGACGTGCTTTCAAATAAAGTAAAAACGGTGAAAATCGGTTCACGCAATAAAGAATTATCCCATAAAAATCATCTTCCATACTTTATGCTCGCGCGCAATAGTTTACTTTATTTGCCGATAGATGTCGCTGTACGTGGAACTCTCATATCATATCCTACATGGCGGTGTTATTAACTCTTAAGTGGGGACACTTACTGTGACGGACGGAAAACTACGGAACCCTACAGTGAGCGTGGCCCGACACGCTCTTGGCCGGTTTTTTAACTAACAATAAATCTCCTACATTATAGTTTATTGGATTACATGTTTTATCATATTTTTCTTTCCTTAACTGTTTAGACTTAATTAAGTTATTTCTAGCGTCTTCCTGAGACTTTTGTAATCTATACCTTAATTCTATAGGATAATCATCGAAGTTATATATAGGGTCTATGTTGTTAACAATATTACTAGGTATATTACAAAGTTTTCCGACTACTAACTCATAGGGAGTATATTTAGTTTCAGAATGCATAGTCGTGTTATAAGAGAAGCACCAATATTGCAACCAGTTGCTCCATTCGTGAGCCTGGTTATCAGTCTGGATTCTAAGGAAAGCTCCTAAGGCCTTATGAGAGTTCTCCAAAGAACCGAGACTTTCGTGGTGATATGCCGTGGACTGTAGTTGATTAATTTTTAATAATTTACATGTATTTTGCATAGTTGAGGATATGAATTCTGAACCACGGTCTGTTGCTATCTCGTGCGGGATGCCGTAATGCAATATAAAGCCTTCAACGAATGCTCGCGCGACTGTTTCGGTTTCTTTATTAGGTAGTGGGTAAGCCCAGACGTACTTCGTGAGCTCGCACTGAATCGTCAATATATAGCTATACCCATTAATGTCTTTAGTTATAGGGCCAACTAAATCTAAATATACTTTATCACATGCTGATGTAGCTGTAGTAGTAATAGACATTGGCTCTTTAATTGTTTTGTGGAACTTTTGTTTTTGGCATTTGTCGCATTTTTTTATAAAAGTTCTTATGTCTTTTTCCATGCTGGGCCAGTAGTAGTATCTTTTTATATTGTTAGTCATCCTACGAATACCGGCGTGGCCGCTAGTCGGCAGGATATGAAAATCATTTATTATGACACGTCTGTCATCTTTGTTATTTACTTTGAATACACCCTTTATAATACATATTCGTGGTCCGGACCATCCACTATTAGTTTTTATACGCTGAGTTAACTCTTTTATCATCTTTTCATTGTCATTATCATTATATCATTATATATAATAAAACTAAGTTGAGAAAATGTGCGTGCCGATAAAACTTAAAAAGGAGTCCCAGCACGATAAAGGGACTTATATAGTGTGATAGCCCTTTATTCCCCCTCGAACAAGAAAGTTCCCGTTTTAACCTAAAGGGTGTGTCTTTAAAGATATAAGGGCTTTTCCAACCCTTCAACTCGGAAAGTAAGTGTAGTGGCGCCATCTGTTGTCGAGTAGTTGAACTTCATTCATTGTCCAAAGTGGCGCCATCTGTTGTCGAATAGTTGAATTTCATTCATTGTACACAATATGGACTTAAACGAACGATTATTCCCAAACTTTCTCGAATATCCTAGCGCCAACTTTCTCGAATATCCTAGAGCTTAGCTTTCTGAATATATAAGAGCCCGGTGTCACCCGCCAGAGTTAGTTTGATTTGAACAGCGAAACAAGCGATTTCGAAACGAAAATGAAAGAAATTATCTGTGTGTGAGCCTTTATTTTGAAGTATCACGTGTGAGTATTTTTAATAGTGTGTTTAATTAATTCTCGATTTCGAAGCGAAGAAGAAAAAAGTTATCTGTGAGCCTTTATTGTGAAATATCAAATGTGAGTATTTTTAATAGTGTATTTAATTAATTCTAATGGTTTTTTTTTTTTAATTGTAATTTCCTTAACCTTCAAGTAGTCGCGCGGCGTTGAATCGATGCCTTCTATAGACTTTGGCCGTAAACAAAATATCGCGCGACCGCTTGAAGATTAAATATTTTTTTTTCTTTGTCTCAACGTGCTCCACGTTTACGTAACAATATATTTGTCTATAAAATGTTCATTTAATTTATATTTTACAGAATACAATGCCTAGACGTAAAAGAGGTGGAGATCTTGCCAGTTCTGCAGCGAAACGGCGGAAACAAAAAGAAAATCGAAGACATGAAACGGAAGAAGAGCGCGAAGCACGTTTACAAAATCAACGAACCAGAATGAGCACCCTGAGAAGCGGAAAAAGCGAAGAAAGAAAAGAAAATAAAAGTATTGAAGAATCGAGCATTTTAAAAGATAATCTAACAAAGGAAGCATTCCACTACGAACCGACGAAGAAATATTACGATCATAAATTTTTTTTTTTTTTTATACCACGACGGTGGCAAACAAGCATACGGCCCGCCTGATGGTAAGCAGCTACCGTAACCTATGGACGCCTGCAACTCCAAAGGCGTCACATGCGCGTTGCCGACCCTTTACAAAAAGGAGGATTCACTGTGTTGACGACTAAAGGAACAAGAAGGTCCCTCATCGTCAACACACTGGGTCCTCTTTGAGCTCTTTGGCAACCTTACTCACCAGCAGGAACACAACACTATGAGTAGGGTCTAGTGCTATTTGGCTGTGGTTTTCTGTAAGGTGGAGGTACTTCCCCAGTCGGGCTCTGCTCCAGATTTGAGCGATGACATTCGCTGAACGTGCCCTACCACACTTAGCGAGATGCCATTCGCAGTGCCCATACCTCTCTTTTTGGCGTAGTTTAAGGACATACCCAGGTCCGGACGTAGTTTAAGGACATACCCCGGGTCCAGAAATATGTTGTGATCGGAAAAATGAATAACATTTGCCAATTTTGCCACGCGAAAAAATTCAGTAAAGAAACACCAGGTCTCTGTTGCATGAATGGAAAAATTCGATTACCACCACTGGAAGCACCTCCACAGGAATTTCTACATTACATGACCGGGGAAACACCAGAATCAAAACACTTTCTTCAAAATATAAGATCATACAACTCCTGCTTTCAAATGACTTCTTTCGGTGTTACTTCGACTGACACTAATAGAGACAAAGTTGAATATGTATTTTCAATTCAAGGGCAAATTTATCACAAAATTGGATCGTTACTAGCAATGCCTAACGATGACTATAAATTTCTGCAAGTATATTTCATCGGAAATGAAGAAAACGAAATTGATCAACGATGTACAAATTTTATTGGATTGAAACGCGAAATAATCCAAGATGTACAGAGGATCTTACACAAATACAATCAACTGATTTACATATTCAAAACAACACTAGACCGCATGATTTCTGATGACTATAAAATTGTAATTCGAGCCGATAAAAGACCACGTGGAGAACACGAACGTAGATTTAATGCACCTCAGATAGATGAAGTCGCCATCGTAATTGTGGACAATGAAAATACAAGCCGTGACATAATTGTACAACGAAGAAGAAAAGGACTACAACGCATTGCAGAGACACACCGTTCATATGATGCTCTTCAATATCCGTTAATATTTCTGCACGGAGAGGATGGTTATCATTTCAATATAAAACAAATTCATCCTAAAACAGGCATAGAAACAAACAAAAAAGTCACTTCCAAGGAGTTCTATGCTTACCGCTTAATGATCAGAGACAATGAAATATACAATCACATTCTCAATACTCGCCGTTAATTCCAACAATTTCTGGTTGATATGTACGCAAAAATAGAAGCAGAACGGATGCTTTACATAAGACTGAATCAGAAGAAACTACGCACAGAAGAATACATCCACCTTCGAGATGCGATCATAAATGACGGCAATATTGACGATATTGGAACAATGGTAATCTTACCCTCATCATACATAGGAAGTCCAAGACATATGCACGAATATACTCAAGATGCCATGACCTACGTAAGAAAATATAGACGACCTCATCTCTTCATAACATTTACATGCAACTCATCATGGCCAGAAATCAAAGAACAACTAAAATACGGACAAACCTCCATGGATCGACACGACATGATAGCCCGAGTTTTTCGACAAAAACAAATAAGATTTATTGAAGTCATCACAAAATACTACATCTTTGGAACCGTTAGATGCTGGATGTATACAATCGAGTGGCAAAAACGAGGATTACCTCACTCACACAATCTCATATGGCTACACGATAAAATTTATCCCACGGATATCGACAAAATCATCCAAGCTGAATTTCCCAATCCACAAAATGATCCGGAACTATACAACATAGTAGTGAAAAACATGATTCACGGACCATGTGGACCATTAAACTTCAATGCGCCATGCATGAGTGATGGAAAATGTACAAAAAAATATCCAAAACCATACTTGGACGATACAAAAACTGAAGATGACGGCTATCCCAAATATAGAAGACGATCACCGAAAAACGGTGGCTTCACAGCAAAAATACGAATACAAGGCAGAGACGAACTGGAAATAGATAATCAATGGGTAGTACCATATAACCCACTACTTTCCAAAATGTTCCAAGCACACATAAACGTTGAATATTGCAATTCAGTAAAATCTATTAAATATATATGTAAGTACGTAAACAAAGGTAGTGATATGGCAGTATTTCAAATAGTCCGAAATAGCGAACAAAATAATAGAAATGATGAAATCCTCATGTACCAAATGGGAAGATACATCAACAGTAACGAAGCAGCGTGGAGGATTTTTAGTTTTCCCATACACGAACGCGAACCAGCTGTGCAACATCTAGCAGTACATTTGGAGAATGGACAGAGAGTTTACTTCACAAAAGACTCGGCTAGAAAAATTGCAAGCGAACCACCTCAGAACACAACATTAACAGCTTTTTTCCAACTTTGCCAAACGGATCCATTCGCAAAGACGTTACTGTATGTCGACGTCCCTATTTATTATACGTGGGACAAAACAAGGAAAATTTTTCAACGACGAAAACAAGGAATGCCAGAAGAGGGTCATCCAGAAATAATGAAAACTAACGCAATAGGTCGAGTATACACTGTACATCCAAACAATGCCGAATGTTTCTATCTCCGAATGTTGTTACACGAAATACGGGGACCAACAAGTTTCACAGATCTCAGGACTATTGACGGCTACATATGCCAGACTTACAGAGAAGCATGTCAACGTTTAGGATTATTGGAAAACGATAACCACTGGGAATTACAAGACACTACAAGAAGCCACACTCACAGCTTCAGCTGAACAAATTCGAGAGTTATTCGCCATAATTCTAACAACATGTAACCCATCAAACCCAAAACAGCTATGGGACTCTTTCAAAAGGAATATGAGTGATGATATATTGTACCAAATCCGACAAGCTAATCCAGAACTGACTATAGAATTCAATGACGACATCTTCAATGAAACACTCATTCGCTTAGAAGATAAATGTTTAGCAATAAATAACCAGACCTTAGTAGAAATTGGAATGCCAGCACCACAAAGAAATACTTTCAGTGTGCTAAACTACGAAATTACAAAGGAAAAAAGCTACAACGTCAATGAACTACTTGAATACATTGCTCACAACAAACCACTCCTCAATGACAATCAAAAAAAAATTTACAACGTTATACTCGTAATGAACCGAATAAATAACAACTCTGAAATGATGGGAGGAGCTCTACTCATACTCTCAGGAGATTTTCGACAAACACTTCCAGTTATTCCCAAATCAACACCAGCAGACGAGATCAATGCATGCTTAAAAAAGTCACATCTCTGGCCGCAAGTACAAATACTGCAATTAACAAAAAACATGAGGGTTGAATTATCAAAAGATGAAACAACAGCACATTTTGCTAAAATACTTTTACAAATAGGCGAAGGTACATATCCTACTGACCAAACGACCGGCCTCATTGAACTCAATAGTGATTTCTGTAACATAGCCACTACTGAAAACGAACTAATCGACAAAATTTATCCAAATATTATTCAGAACTATACCAACGTAGAGTGGTTATTTCAAAGAGCAATTTTGGCCACTAAAAATAATATTGTTGACGATATCAATTTTAATATTCTAAAGAAAATACCTGGTGAAGAGAAAGTATATAAATCGATCGACACGATGGTATCCATTGAAGAAAGTGTCAACTTTCCTACTGAATTTCTAAACTCTTTACAAGTACCAGGAATGCCATTACACTGCCTTCGTCTGAAAATTGGATCTCCAATCATACTACTCAGAAATCTCAACTCCCCAAAACTATGTAATGGAACGAGGATGATCGTAAAACAGCTATCGAATAATGTCATTGAAGCTGAACTTATTTCTGGAAAGAACAAAGGACACACAGTATTTATACCTAGAATACCACTGATCTCTTCTGAATTGCCATTTCAATTTAAAAGATTGCAGTTTCCAATTAAATTAGCCTTTAGTTTTACAATTAACAAAGCGCAAGGGCAAACTTTGAAATATTGTGGCATCAACCTCAAAGAATCCTGCTTCTCTCACGGTCAGCTATATGTAGCTTGCTCAAGAGTAGAAAGTTCGAAAAATTTATATATATATACCCCGGACAATAAAATGAAAAATGTTGTTTATAAACAAGTAGTGTAAATAATGAGAAAATGTAAATACATGTGAATATAGAAAATGTTTTCAAAATATATTTTTTACTTTTTACGTCATAGTATGTTTTTTTATTTCATCTACCACGTAATCTCATATCAACTCCCGAGCGAAGCCGGGTATCATAGCTAGTTTTTAATAATACATATTTCTTTTATATTTATTGTATTGCAGAAAAGTTCCAATTCCCTCATGAAGAAAGCTCGTTTCATACACGATTGGGATTTAGGTGCAACACTAATAAGTGACAATGAGGGTGTGTAAACAAATGAATTGTTGCTACTACAAATACTATCATCTTTTCTCTTACACTTGCGATACTCATTTTCATCAAAACTTAGCTCTGTTGAATTGTTTGGTTTTTTAAGTATTTCTACAACTTTTGGTTGATCACTCCAATCGTTTTGAAAATTCTTAACAACCGAACTATTTTGCATTTCTTGCTCTTCCATTCGCTTCTTTTGCCTACGCGTTGTTACAAACATAACTCGTTCACTCATATCTTTTAGCTGTTGACTTGTTAGCTCAATCCTTGATAATGCGTCTGCAGCCACATTATCTTTACCTTTCAAATACTCAACCACAAAATCATACTCTTCTACGAGTAAACATAATCTGAACTTTGTTAGTCGGCTGGAAGGGTCCCTCGTGTTAACGTCACGTTAACGGCCTGTGATCTGTAATTATTCTAAAACGTCGGCCATATAAATATGGTCTATAGTATCTTATTCCCCATAAAATCGCCAATACATCTTTTTCGACGGTTGGGTAATTTTTTTCCGCTTTGTTAAGGGGCCTGCTAGCGTATGCTACAGGTAACCCATCTCCGTTTGATAAAACACAACCTATTGCTATTCCTGATGCGTCAGTATGTAATATAAACTCGTTATCACTGGCAAAATTGGGATATTGTAACAAGGGTGGGTTTGTCATTGCCTGTTTAAGTTTTTTAAATGCGTTAGAACACTCATCGGTCCAAACAAACTGTACGTTTTTTTTTGATAAATGATTTAAGGGTTGGGTTATTTCCGCAAATTTTGGAATGAATTTCCTATAGTAATTGGCGAATGCTACGAATCTTTTGACTTCGTCTTCATTTTTTGGAGTAGGGTAATTTTGAATCGCTAAAGTTTTACTTGGGTCTGGTTTTATTCCTTCTGAAGTGACTAAATAAATGGCCTAACTATAAAATTTATTTTTTCAAAAAGGTACATTTCAGGGGATTAAGTTTAAAATTTACTTTTCTCAATCTTGAAAAGACATCGATTAAGTTTTTGTTATGTTGTTCAAGATTACGTCCCATAACGATTAAATCGTCTAAGTAAACAATACATTGTAAGTAATTTAAACCTGACATTGCTATAGTCATTGCGCGACTAAACGCACTCGGTGAAGATTTCATACCCATTGGTAGTCTTTTCATCTGATAGTGTTTATCAGCCAAAAATGCCGTATATTTCCTACTCTCAGCATCAAGTTTAATTTGATAGTAACCTTGATTGAGGTCCAGAGTACTAAAGTAAATTGCACCAGACAACGAGTCCAGTATCTCAGTAATATTTGGTAATGGGAATTTGTCACTTTCTATGCGCTCGTTAACTTTCCTATAGTCAATTACTACTCTCCATTTCTTTTGCCCACTTGAATCTGCCTTTTTAGGTACAAGTAGTAAAGGACTAGCCCATTCGGAGTATGACTCTTCGATAATATCGTCTGCTATCATTTGTTTAATTTGTTTTTCTATTTCCGCTTTCTGTGAGTGGGGCAACCTATAGGGCTTACTATACACTGGAGTTTCATTAGGCTTTAAATGAATTTTTTGTTCATAAAGATTCATGGTGTTTAGTTTATCTCCGGGTAGGTGAAAAATATCGGCAAATTTTGCACAAATACTTGCAATGCTATTCTCTTCTTCCGAATTTAAATAATTTAGTTGTAGCAATGAAAATAATTGTTTTACTCGTTCGGCGTTATTTGAGCATTTTTCAAAATTAAAAACATCAAAATCTTCCAGCCGCCTAATCTCAGGAGTGATACACTTTACAGTCACGTCTTGTTCTCGCGTGTTCAGCACTTTAATCGTTAAATTACCATTCACACTTCTAGACAAAGAGTTCGCTATGAATATTCCCTCGCATACCTCACTCGCACAAACAATAAAATCTCCTGTGACATTAATAGGGAACTTTCAATAAAATTTCGCTTCTCGAAGGTAACTCAATAAATGATTGCACGTTATTACTATGTATAGAGTAAACATGTACTGGTATCAAGGATACGTGGTTTCCCTTTTTTAATTTTAATGTGTCTGTTTCAAAATCCAAGGTGCCTCTAAATTTTTTTTAAAAATCTTGGCCTAGTATACCATCTACGTCCACAGGTAAACTTTTAAAGATATGAATCTCGTGACAAACTGATTCATTTGTTTCATCATATAAATCGAGACAACTGACACCAACTGATGTAATTATACCGCCAAGCCCATTTACGTTGGTTGTTCTTGGTTGAATGAACGCAGTTGTTGACACTATTGAATCATACTTGACTGCACTTAATGATGCTCCTGTATCCAACAACCAAGTCAATGACTTTCCATTTACGTAAAACTGAACTGAGTTCACATTACCGAAAGCTAAAATATAAGGTAAGTTATTAGTCACGAAAAAACTGGAGTCCAGATGATCTCGCAGGTGACTCATTAGTGTCATTGGACTCACGTGTCGTATTTATTTGATGTTTATTTCAGGGACCCGCCCGGTATCCCCTTCGAGGGTTTTTGAAAGGGTTTTTCGTAAGGCTTTGCTTACCAAAGCCGATGCTCCTCAAAACCCATTCATTTGGCTTTTAAAGCGCTATAAATACGGTATCCCCTTCGAGGGTTTTTGAAAGGGTTTTTCGTAAGGCTTTGCTAGCCAAAGCCGTTGCTTCTCAATACCCATTCATTTAGCTATTTAAAGCGCTTTAAATACGGGTAAGCAGTTCCCCTAACGAATATCAGATACCTTCTCAAGCGCTTAAAAAAGCCTTTCGAAAGGGTAGCGTTGGTAGCTCTTGAAGGGGTTTCCCTTTCTACGCTCATGCAATTTTTATCCTTTTCCTAATGACAATAAGAGCAAAATTGTAAATTTACGTTAGACGACCGTATGTCTAGCGCGGTGTCAAAGCAGCGGCGCCTTTGACAAAGCCGCCAAGTTGCCGCTGCTTGCGGTTAAGAAGTACCTTATTGAATTGTAATACGGTTACCTTTTGTGTGGCGAAGGGGCGGAAGAATTTGGAGCGCGTGCGACGCATCGTTTTGGGAAGTTTGGAACTGTATTTGTTTTTGTTTATGTATCGGCACAGATTATATAATAGTTCTTACGAAGTATCGGGTTGAATATTCACTTGATTGAAGGGTTTTCGTAAGGCTTTGCTTTCGAAAGCCGTTGCCTCTCAAAACCCATTCATTGGGCTTTTTAGACGAGTACCAGAAAATACATGTACCTCGATTGTGGGGGGATTAATCATCGCGTAGTCCCGCCTCTTGCGATCGCGGTCATGTGGTAGTTCGCTCAGACTAAAGGCTCAAAGATAGTTCACTTGGAACAAACGACAAAACGACGAGGAGCCAGATTCACTCGAACATGTACATCATATCTAGGGCATGCAATATCGGACGATTCTCAATACCGGTATTGAATCCGATATTAGGGCTCAATACCGGAATTCCGGTATTAATACCGGTATTGGAGGTGAACATTGAAATACGTTATTGAAACGCTAAAATCAGGTAAAAACTCAATCAACCTTAACAGTTAATCATATTTTGTTGTATTTATTAGCTGCAACTTGTTAATATTCATTTTATAAGTACAGTCGTCTTGATCGATGATTTTTGGTCTTTTTAATTTGTGATCCAGCAACTGGGTACATAACGTTTTATATAATTTCATATTCCCGTACTAATTTAGTATGAGAGCGCGACCGCTTATTTCAGCTGAGTTAACGTTTTTGATAATTACTCATGTGAATTAAAAATATCCAGGAAAATCAAGTTATAGGGGTTAACCTGGATTTTTATACTACCAAATGGTGTAGAATACTATTGAGATGTGCTGTTCGAATCGCAGAAATTTACGAATTAAATTGAGCTTATGTGCGGTGACCTCGTGCTCCTTGTAAAAACTTAATGGTGAGTAGTCTGCTGTCTACTCTGTTTCTCAAAACATAAGCAATCTTAAGATAATTCATAATTCTTTAGAACTCTCCAGCTTCCATCGAGTCGTTGTTTCGGCCCGAGGATCTTGCGAAGTATCTTTATTTCTGCGACTAGCAGCATATTCTCCTCTCCAAGTGTCAGTGTTCATGCCTCACAACCGTGCATAAGGATTGGCCTAATGGTTTTATAAATACGGATTTTAGCTGATCTGGTCAGCAGTTTAAACGCTAACACTTTGTGAAGGGCAGCACTGCATCGCAAGGTGTATTGCACTCGGATTTTGATTTCTTCGCTGCGAGTGTTTATATTTGTGATGGTGCAGCCTAAGTACCTGAATTTCTCCATGCCTCTGTAAGTAGTATCTCCGACATGAAGGTCCTACGGTTGAATACGAGTGTTTTTGTATCGTTTCATGTGGAGATACTCCTCTGTTTTTTCGTGGGATATCCTTAGGCCGATCTTCGATCTGCAGGACCCTTACGGATTCCCGCACCTGGTCTATAGATGGCATCATCTGCGTATCCTATCATCTTGTGCCTTCAACTCAGTTCTAGCCATCCCTCCAGTGTTAAAACTTTCCTTAGGACATATTCTAAGACTAAGTTGAAGAGCATAGGTGACAAGGCATCGCCCTGCTTGAGTCCCCCGTCACTACTGTGAAGTCGTCAATGAAGATGGCGGTTATAGTACAGAATAATTAATAGTACAAGTACAGCAGATTCTCCTACCTAAATTTTAAGCTTTACTTAGTATTTATATGTCCACAATCTATCAATAATCTGCTAAAAAGTGAGTTAAGTAAGGTTAGAGCTCTAACCCTCAATGAACCCGAACGGCTGCTCAAAGAGTGGGCTAGGTTAGGTTAGAACTGTGACCCTCAACCAACCCGAACAACTTAAAACGGATTATATTCGGAATTCAAACTGCAATTTAAATTAAAATGGCTAAGAGATATGATAAAATCACGCAGGAGGACAAAATGGCTTACACATTCCATCATTTCTCTAGTAATCTAACTAAATCTGAGTAAAATGAATGAGTAAAACTAGATTTGTCATTTCACTAAACTGGTTTAGCGATTAGATGAAATGTCTAAACCAGGTCATTAAGTTGAGAAAATGGATTCGATATTATAACTTCTTTGCCATTGAACTAACCCGGTTTAAAAAAATTATAATATCTCAACTGACACAGAAGGAAGTAGGTAACTTAAGTTAAATAGATGGCGCTGTACTAAATATTGTAGATAAATGTGAAATATACCTACCTAAAGTTTGGTTTAATGACGCTACAATAACTATTATAGTGAAATGTAAAAAGATTGAGGTCTTTAGAGTGACTCTGTTTTCAACTGCTCATTACGTCGAGCGATTTGAGCCAAAACTGCATAACTCTATGTTTCTCCAATCCTGAGATCCAGTAGGTAGTATGTAGGTTTCAGAAAAGAGTGTATTACCGCGTATAGTATTATATCTTAGATTTTAAAACAGACATAAGTTAAGAAATCTTCTCGCCCTAATTAGCCGGAAATTACTACC
Organism: Pammene aurita; assembly: GCA_947086415.1. Classification (NCBI taxonomy): domain Eukaryota; kingdom Metazoa; phylum Arthropoda; class Insecta; order Lepidoptera; family Tortricidae; genus Pammene; species Pammene aurita. The sequence continues at coordinate 15,618,397 of OX352313.1, forward strand.
ATGACGATTTTTCATAAAGAAGTGTACAACAGCGATCTTGGATTTTAGAAACACATAATTTTTGAAATCTGTATCCCCTAATTAGCCGAAAACGACACCATAACGATTTTTGAGAAAACAGAGTGTATCCGCCATCTTGGATTTAAAAACAGACAAAATTTTCGAAATCTACACCCCCTAATTAGCTAAAAAGGACTCTACCATGATGATTTTTGAGAAAAAAGAGTAAAACTGCCTTAAAAAAACTCTGTAAAAACCGTTTATAAAGGTAGCCTTTCAGTCCCTGTTTGACACCCCTCAAAATATGCTGCGCAATTTGTATGAAAATTGCACAAATCAAATCAAATCATTTATTTTGCAAGAAAAAGGGTATATATACAGATGTTTTAACAAAAAAATAATAATATGTGAACACCTTAATCGGCTATAGTTTATAGTATGCAAAATATTTATAAAAGACTTAAACCTAGTTATTTACATATACACGGTGGGGCCTGTAACTAAAGCAAAAAATTAAAATGTACATTCTTCTCCTCAAACTACGCAACGTTTGTTTGACGACTTTGAAAAAAAACTTGCGGTTTGAATTTTATTACACTTTAAAGTTAATTCGAACACGCAATGTACTATGAAATTGATTATATCTGTAGAGTGACTAGACTGACAGGCGATGTCAATTAGACGGAGTTATAAGTACATTGAAAATACTATTTACTTTGTTTGAAAAAATAACAATCTAAAAACTTCATGATTTTAAAAAGTTGCTACACAAAAGTTGTCTAGTTGGAGGACTAGAATCTACGTTTTAATTTTTTGCTTTAGTTACAGGCCCCACCCTATATACATGTATTGATACTTAATTCAAAAATCTTATTATGTATGGTCAACAAGTCAACTAATTTTCATATCGTCCTAATAACTTATTTTCTAATACAGTTCTAGAAAGTAATTTACTTTATAAAATCGTTTTTCTATGAGCCACTCGCGTAGTTTTTTATTTAAATGGTTTTGTGGCACTTCTTTAAAATTTTTAAGTATTTCATTATACACACACGTTTTCTCCTCCGCTCCCTTTTGGACTAAGAGCTGGTCACGTCAGATATGACACAATAATGAGAGCAACACAACCCGTGTGGTTAGATTGCTATACTATCCTTATTGCTAGATCCGGGCATCTGGGTGCTTTTAATTGGTGGAGGTCAGAGAAAATAGTAATACCAAAATAGGTAAAAATGCCAAATTTGTGTCAGTTATAAAGTACAGGGCCTATATTTTAACATTAGAATAAAAAACATTGCGTATTATCACGGAAACAAAAACAGTAGGCGACAAACTATGAATTACATTATACGTCGTTTGGCACTACTTCCTACAACAGAAACTTTTGGCAATGATATAATCTAATTATGTATATAATTTCTCATAATATTGCATGAAACCCAGAACTCTAGGATTGGTTTTCTTGAAGTGGTTTGCTTTCTTTGACCTCCACCACTTTACAGCTGCCAGGTGTCCAGATCTAGAAATAAGCATAGTATATAGCAAACTGACTGAGCTGGTCACGTCAGATATGACACAATAATGAGAGCAACACAACCCGTGTGGTTAGATTGCTATACTATCCTTATTGCTAGATCCGGGCATCTGGGTGCTTTTAATTGGTGGAGGTCAGAGAAAATAGTAATACCAAAATAGGTAAAAATGCCAAATTTGTGTCAGTTATAAAGTACAGGGCCTATATTTTAACATTAGAATAAAAAACATTGCGTATTATCACGGAAACAAAAACAGTAGGCGACAAACTATGAATTACATTATACGTCGTTTGGCACTACTTCCTACAACAGAAACTTTTGGCAATGATATAATCTAATTATGTATATAATTTCTCATAATATTGCATGAAACCCAGAACTCTAGGATTGGTTTTCTTGAAGTGGTTTGCTTTCTTTGACCTCCACCACTTTACAGCTGCCAGGTGTCCAGATCTAGAAATAAGCATAGTATATAGCAAACTGACTAGAGGAGTTTCGTTGCTCTCATTATTGTGTCATTTCTGACGTGGCTCTTAAGGTTGCCCCGGAAAAGGCCGAAATACGTCCACTGTACTGTATAGAAGCTGCTTACACTGAGGTAGAATCTGTCCGAAAAGAGAAGTGTCGTAGAATGTATGAGCTCCCATATAAACCACGACACTTCTTTATTTGTACAAACTCCATAAGGTAAAAAAAAAACTCTATTGTTTACGCAATTAATTATCTTGCAATAATAATAATATTATTGACTTAAGTATCTTTTAATAGTTTATCGCATGATTCGCATGTTCTATGTTATAATATAAGTAGGTACAAAACCGGCGTGTCCTCGCCCAGCGCGCAAGTACCTATAGTGGAGTGAACTTACTGTTGTTTATTCTGTAGTTCAAAACGACTACTTTAAAAGTACATATTATACGAGTATTTTTGTATGGAGATACAGGTTTGATCAACGCAAAAAACGTTGTTGTAAACAGATCTGCAAATAGAGTGTAATACTTAAATAATTAAAAGCACTTTATTTTCGTAAAAATAAGCGCTGACGCCGACAAACAATAACCCATCGTTGGCAGTGGCGGCTTACAGACTGATCAAATGTAGCAAAGGATAGCGCCAAGGTAATTCGTGGCGCCTAGAAGGAGCGAGGGCTAGTCTGGAAGCGCGTTTATGAAATGTCGTAAGCGTCATATCACTTTATGCCATCTCAAGGTGAAAGTAAGCAACGAATTAAATTTTCATCCTACAATCCTAAAGAACTATATACAATTTTATCCTTATTGTCTTTATAATTGAGCAATAAAATCAGTTTTAAGTTAAAATAAGACCTGACTTTGAATAATAAAACTCTCGAGGAAATTGTAGCCAATCGTGTTTTCCTCCCACAAATCCGGTCATATAGTCGTAAATCATTCTTGAAAGTATCAAACTTATATTTCAAATATGTTTCGAAAAAAATTTAATCTGCTGAGCACAACCTCAGTCATGTATCACCTTAAAGCGCTTTAAATACGGGTAAGCGGTTCCCTTAACGAATATCAGATACCTTTTCCAAGCGCTTAAAAATAGCCTTTCGAAAGGGTTTTTCTATCAGTAGAGGTAGTCTCGTAAGGGAAACCCCTTCATACGGCTAAGTTAAATGAATGGGTATTCATTCGATATCGGACAGCAAGTGATTTGGGCTGTTAAACGAACGACTAGCCGTTCAACGGCTTTTTTCTGGGAAGGGGTGGGCGGGTCCCTGGTTTATTTTGCGGTCTACTTGGTCTGAAATTACTATTATTATGTCCGTAGTTGTTACGGTAGTTATGACCCCTGGAACCACCTCTGAAACTACCACTACCTCTACCTCTGTACGAGTAAAAAGCACGTCCATTGGTTTTCCTGTACTCATATTGTGGGTGCACGGCCGCAATTCTATTTTTGAAATATAAATTTCCACGACCAGAAGACATATGAGGTCTCGTACCTCTACCGCGCGCCGTAAACACCTGTTCCGAAGGTGAAGGCGACATTGCAATTTCTTCGTCTTTGGCACCCTGTATTGCGTCTTTAAGTGACGTATAATTTCGGGCCGATATCACTGTACTTAACCTATCATTTCGCAAGCCACTGGCAAATTTATGAATAGCTTGCCTCTCATTAAGAGGTTTTAGTATACTGTAAGCGCTCGAATCACCATTGGCTTGTGAAATCGTCAGTTTGACAAAAATGTCCTCTAAATCCCTGCCGAACTGCTCTATACTTTTTCCCGCTTGCCGAGCTGTTTGCAATTGCTTTTGCAAGGCGTTATCAGACTTACGAGGTACTAAATGATGTTTCATATCACTGATTAAACTCGTAACCGTGGCATAGCTACCTGGCAATCGCAGTTTCGCGTTATAAGACAAACGTGTTTTCAAAACGAAATTTATCAACACCGGGATATCCGTGTCGTTTATCATAGTCTCATATAGTTCAATGGCGTCAATTAATTGCAAAGTTACTTTTTCAGTATCATCCATAACAGGTAACAAAGAAACCGCCGTTTTCAAATCGAAATTCGGTTTGGAACCCATGTTTATCTTTATCAATTGCTGCGATTCCTCAAATAATTGCAATATTCTAGAATACTCTTTTTCAATTTTCGTAATATACTGCTGTACCTTATCATCGACGGGTTCTTCACCCTTCTCTACCTTCGAAATATAAATTTCTAAATATGCATTATACTCCTTATAAACCGACTTTGCATCTGAAAATTTTTCTTGACCTAATTTCTCACTTCGTCGAGTAGGACCAAGCTTAAGCAAATATTCTTTAAAATAGTTAATGCGCTCATAAAATTCTACAACGCTTGACATTACCCTAAATTAATCAAAAATATAACGTAATTATGTTACTTATTAAAGGCTATAATAGTATTGTTAAAATTTTAATCACTACACTTTAGGAAGCTTGACGACAGCACTTGTTACTTAACATAGTTTATCGGGTCACTTGCGTTTTCGCCACTGAAAGTTTGTAGTTTTCCACAAAACTCGACGATAGTTCCTATTACCACTGCCACCTTATACGGATGCACGCCTGCGCATCACCATAGCAGCCGCCTGTCGCTCAATCTTCTTTGTAAGGCACTTATGGACCTTTTTCCAGACGAGGTAAAAGAAGATAATGCTGATCATCACTCCCATGGCCATTGTTATGTATGACTGCTCCTCGCCGTGACTGATATCTTGAGTTGACCTGGCTTTGTTGTTCTGGCCAGTCTGAGCAATGATGACTTCTTCCTTCTCTATTTTAGACACCGTTTTCCCCATGTTGAAAGATGAAATGTAGCTCGTGAGATAAGTGGTTTCAGTTGTTGCAGTACCTCTAAAACGCTAATCTTGAGTCCCCCAGCAGCAGCGGGACCTCGACGACAGCACCATTTGTGAAAATTGTCCAGCAGAAACGTACAGCTGGCAGGGTCGCCATGTATTGTAACCTCCTTGGTGGTAGATGATGATGATGATTATAGGTAGGAATACAGAATAAAACACATGTTTCCTCTTCGAAGTAGCAATTTGTAATAATGATTAAAAGACAGGTATACATTGGTATATAGTTGATGATTAATACAGATTCCATATATGAAAGCAACTAGCCTACTTATTCTAATAAGGTATGTCTCTAGGTACATCACAAATATAATATTTTTTGTGTATGAAAATAACTAGCAAATTAATATATATGATGACTGGAATATGAAAAATTTAGTTGAGTTGAGATATTCGTATGTTTTTTTTTAAATATTACTCAGTAAATTGCATTTTTTAATACCAGAAACGAATTCTACGTAGTCGTTTTATCCGAAATTGATACCAAACTTGACCTATTAGCTAAACGTGAACAGTTAGAATTGTTTGAATTAAGCCGGATGGAGTGGTATTTGAACCCCCCCCCCCCCCGGTGCCAGAAGGGGGGGTACCTTGGGGTACCGATCTTAATCAGCTTGTCTGGGGACAAGAAACAACTGTGCCAAATTTTATACTTGTGCATCAAAATTTGAGGTTGTGCACTTAACACCCATACTAGTACGTTTTGTGCCAAATTCAATTGTTGCTTGTTTTGTAATAATTTGAGGTTAACTTTTTTTAACTCGCAATAACTTGAGCAAAAGAATATAACTGTTTTGTATTCAGCTTTATTGTTGTGCAAAACCAGCTTGTGATATTTACGTTACGGGTCTATAGGTAGTATGTCTAAATATGCTGTTGCATCACTGTTTGTAGGAATCACAGAGTATATTGAATAATAGGGTAGGAATGACAGGTAAAACTTATGCTAGCGCCATTTGTGACAAGTAGTGGTAGTAGTAAAACACGTTATTGCACTAAACAATTATGAAACATACAATTTGTACAAAAGCGAACTTTATCCCTTTAAGGGATCTCTTCCAAAAGTTCGACCGGTTAACCCCATTGACAGATGATTGACAGTTATAATATATACTCTGTGGTTATAATAACGACAGCGAATGCACGAGGAGATAACGTTACGCGAAACGAAAATAACGGTAATATTAGGTCAGGTAACGGGAAAGATAAACACCCAAATTGCGTAGAAAAATGTTTTATATTCATATTTACACAAATTAAATGACGCACTCATTTAATAACAAGCTATACAATTTGTATAATACATGTGTTATCTGTAATATCATACGACTAAGTCGAAATCGTTTTACCTTTTACACTTGCGTGTTGTACAGTCGCCATCAGATATATTGCAGCGGCCAAGGTGGTCACAAATATCTGAACAAAGCCCTTATTGTCATAGCGATAAAGGGCATGATCAGATATTTTTGACTACCTTGGCCGTTCCGATATATTTAATGGCACTCTTGGTATAGGTATCGCCACGTTAGTTGAAGTCACGCACACAACAACATGTCATGTAATGACAGCGGGATTTTGAAATTAACGTTCTTTTTTCGTACCGATAGCAAGTTAAACAGTGAACTGCAAGATTTACACAAAGTTCCTTTTAGGTTATACTTTAAGTTTTTTTAGGATAATATATCCCATTTATATAAAACACATCACTCGTATTATATAGTTTTAAGTTCGCAATGATATATTTTTTTTTTTTTTTTAATAAAATAAATAAATAAAATGTTTCAATTAGTTTTATTTAAAGGAAGAGGTATCTGAATAATAAAATTATTAATAAAGGTTTGATATTAGTATATTGTTAGTTTTGCCCATAGACCAATAACCCAAGACCCCGCATAGCCGGGCGGACCCCGCATAGCCGGGCGAACCCCGCTGCCACGCTCGAAGCAATTTCACTCTATAGTGAGACACTAAATATTGGATGTGACGGTAAACATAGTACGTCTCCATGGCAACCATTAATGTCTGACTCTCTCTTACGCCCCACGGAAGAATCGCGCGTTCCCTGTCTAGCATTGCGAATTCCCCTCCGGCACCCCTCCTTTTAAGCAGTTTAGGTTTCAAAGAAATAACGCGCTAAGCGGAGTATAGACATATCTTGTATACGGTTTTGCCTTATTTTCGAAAATATATCGTGCTTTAATTACATTTACTTCACTCATTCATTCATTTTTTTTTGCAATAATTACCTAATGTAGTTGTGTGTGTTATCATTCAACCTCAACTTTCCTGACGATACCTATACACAATATACACAAAATGTTACACACATACACAGACCTGGGTCTTGTTTTATAAAGCTACAATTTAGCTGTTTGCGCGTCTTCCTTACAATCATATTTGTTTGTTAGTGACGCGATAGATGACGCTAGTTCATTTGACTTAGTTATAATATATACGATATATATATATATACATATACAGGGTGATTCAGTACATTGCAGTCCAGGTTTTTACCATTTTAAACCCCCTTGATTTTTACACAAAACTTAAAAAAAAAAACATTTTCGACGCTATGACAGATGCCAATGCACTCATCGATACGCCAAAACCAATACTGAGTTTAGAGTAAAACGTATGGTATCGTATGACGGCTATATCCGTCGTTGGAGTCGAAAAGGTTAATGAGGATAAACTTGCATAAGTCTATTGTACAGTCTCTAGACCTCAGAAAAACTTCAGATATGATTCCACAATAGGCGTGTTTACACCTGACGCACCGCCGCGCGAGGCAACTCGGCTAGTATGGACGTGCCTCGCCCGAGGTATTGCGGCCGCGCGTGCGTTTGTCTCGGCCGGGGCACGCCACACTAGCCGAGCTGCCTCTAATGGCGATTAAAAAGCAACTTTATAATCTGCGGCTTTATCCTTATTGTGATCGCTCTTTGAGCACAATACATTTTCAGTCATTAAAAAGAAGATAATAATTATACAAGCGAATAATTTCGCGCGTTAAAAATGTCAGTTTGACACTTAACCTAATCAAGATGGCTGCCACCCCAGACCTAGACAACGTGTCTACCTAGTTAAGGCGCAACACACACTTGAGCTGAATACAGCAAAACAGATAAATAATTCCGCAATACAGATATTACAGATATAAAAACTCAGCACTGAGCTGATAATTGTGTATGGGTTTTGGTTTTTTTTTAAAGCAAGTATCTCTAGAGTTGAATTGAAACACGCGTACACCCAAGGACAGAATACACGCAATGCGACTAATTTGGAAACGCAGTTCAAGATGGCTGAAAGCATACCGTAGCTAGCCTAAATAATTTAGTCGGTTTCTTTGTTCCTCTTCAAAAAGCGGTGGAGGTTAACAAACGTTTATATTGTACTTACGGCCTTTTGGAAGTAAGCAATAATCACAATGTGAGACTATGACAAGGAATAACGATAATACCATACCCTGCCTTCTCTGTCATACCTATTGAAAGTTTAATAAGACCATCCTGTTCAATCTTGGACAGATCTATGGCTAGTATGCCTATGAGTTTTGTAAGGAGACCATAGACAAATTTGAGCCTAGTGCATTTTTTAAATCTGTATTGCAGATTTTTTGTCTGTGTTGCTGGATTCAGCTCAAGTGTGTGGCATCCCTAAAACCTATGGAACTCGAGTAAGCATCTCCTTTACCCAGTTTTGGAGAAGCTCGGAACGAGGGTTGCCGCGATCGAGTTTTTCACTAGATGGCAGCACCGCGGCGAGGTCTTTTTGACAGCAGCTGTCAAAATTCACCAATCAAAAATGAATGATTTAACGGATAATCGTTTACGCTTCAAGATGGCTGCATCGTCTTTGGAATACTTTTTAGTTTTTTGCTTATTTACGTAGTTCAGTGAAGTGAGTAATATTGATAGGTTGTACGTTGTTTTATAGACTACATTTTCGCAGAATATTGGTTCATAGAAAATGTTTCTCATATTTTCATTTCATAGAGTGATCATTTGTCAGAGCTCTTGCATTGTAGAATCTGGTTTTGTATATTTTTTATTGTTCAGATAAGTAGTTTTTCGAATTTCAGTTCATTACGTTTTAAATCAAATATTATTAATCCGTATAGTATTTAGTTTGTATAACATTTGTTTCAAAGCCTGCATATTCATAAAATGTTGTTTCTGATTTTATCAAACTTAATATTTTCGTTTCATAGAAGACTTAGTTTCTCAATACTTATTGTAATATACATTAAATCCTATATGTTTTTATTCAAAGAGAATTAAACTGTAGAATTTTCATATCAATTAAGCTGATTATTAAACTCAAATAAAAAAAATGTGTCTTTTATTTATTAATGTATTTCATTTATTATATTTAATTTAGCAATATGTTTAATTTTACTATTCCAATTGTACTATTCTAACAACAGTTTGTTTCTGTGGGGGTCGCAGTTCTAACCTAACCTAACCTACTTTTCTGGTAACAGTTTGTTTCTGTGGGGGTCGCAGTTCTAACCTAACCTAACCTAACCAACTTTTCTAGCAACAATTTATTTCTGGTGGGTCGCAATTCTAACCTAACCTAGCACACTTTTACGGCAACCGTTTGTTTCTGGATTTTTTTTTGTGTGTGTAACAGATCTAATATCATTATGTATATTCTTTGCAATAAGTTTCTTTGCAATTAATGTAAATGAAGTGCATAAATACTTAAATAATAATATTGGAAAAGATAATACTTAAATAATAATACTGGAACTAAACATTATATAAAATAGTAACTATGAAACAACAATCTATGAAATCTGTGTCTACGAAACAAAAATACATGAAATATGATTCTAGTGTTTGATAACTTTGTAAATTAAAAATGTTTGATAGCAATATACATGGAACTGAATGTCTGTGAAATATGTTTTAACCAATTGAATAGTCTATGAAACAATAATATTGGCACAGAAAGTATATGAACCAAATAATCTATGAAATAATTTCTGAGAAACGAAATTCTATGAAATTTCTGTCTATGAAAGAGGGTGACACCAATATTGATAGCTTATTGTGCGCTGACCTAACGAACAAGTGTGCAGCTAATGAAAAATTAGTCCCCAAAACGCGAGTAACCACTCTTTAGTTGAACAAACGGTTATCCGGGGTCCCGGCCACCCACGTGTTTGTAAGGGAGCGTCCATTAATCGCGTCATACGTTTTTGGCTTGTTTTAGACCCCCCCCTCCCCCATGGTGATCTTTGGTGATATTTTCAGGACCCCCCCCCCCCCGTCCAATATGACGTGTAATTTTTTTTAACTACAGTAAGTACAGTTTTCTAACACGTGAACCTACGTAAACTACATGTAAGTACACATATCTCACTATTTTAATTAAAATAATCTTTAATAGAAAAAAACCGGCCAAGTGCATGTCGGACCACGCATAATAGGGTTTCGTACAGTCGCCATCAAATATATCGGAGCGGCCAGGGTAATCAAAAATATCTGAACATGCACTTTATAGCGTTGACAATAGAGGCGTTGTTCAGATATTTTTGACCACCTTGGCCGCTCTGATATATCTGATGGCGACTGTACCTACTATCGAAAAAGTAATATCAAAAGGTCGTATCTGCCTATGAAATAAGTTTTTTGGAGATAACTATAATTCTTAAACCGATAACGTTCTCAATTTTTTCAAGTTATAGGTAGGTCCACTATTTTTTTAGATTTACGGGGTGATGATTATTTCTTAAAATATTCACTAAATAAAAATTTTTTTAAACAAACCTCAATGCTATTTTGAAAGACCTATTGAGTGATGTGCATCATGTTGATATATGGTAAAAAAAATGTTTTTGACAAATTGTTACATATATGTATGTATCGAGTCTTCTTCTTCTTCCTCCTCGTTTCCTCATGGCTGAGGGTCGCGATCAGATGAAGTCGTTGCTCTCGTAACCAAGGCACTCCAAGCTGTATGGAGTACCCCCTCTAAAAATCTTTTTCTGCGATTTTACAACAAAACTGAGTAGCGGCATACAAAAATACACCTTATGTTCAAATATGTATTAAGATACAGATAGTAGAAAAAAACTTGTCGTGGAGGAGCTCCATACCTACTGCTCTTCACGAGCAGTTTCTATTTCACTAAATAGCACTATTTAAATACAATTGTTTGGTTTTTAGATTTAAAAAAATCGCTATACGTTTGCTTATAAGGTTTCAGGAGTTCCCTTGATTCCTCATGAATTCCGTCAAAAAAATTACACGTGATATCTGTCCAGACCCCCCTCCCCCCGTGGTGATCATTGGTGATTTTTTCTTGACCCCCTCCCCCCCCATATACAATATGACGCGATTAATGGACGCCCCCTAAGGAGGCTATCACTTTACAATCAACAAGGCCTTAACCGAACAACTTTTATTTTATTTTACGAAAATGAATAAAATCCTAAGTGTACTTTGACATTGGCAGAATTCACGTCGCTAAAATAGGCGAGGAGTAAAAGCCATTAATTAAAAGAAAAAAAAATCATATTTCTTTTGATTGTTGGATTTTGACAGCTGCTGTCAAAAAGATCTCCCGCCACGTTGCTGCCATCTAGTGAAAAAACTTGATCGCGAAAAACCACATTGAATACAAAAGTGGGTAAAAGGCATGCTATCATAGAGTATAATCTATCCATGGCTGTAGTTGTCGTGATCGGGGCGAGGGGCAGGGGTCAGGGGGCAGGGGCAGGGGGAGGGGCAAGGGGGCGGGGCATCAGAAGATGCCCTGCACTCAGAAGACGCGGTCCTGGTAGCCAGAGTCCTGCACGGAGGCCTGCGGCTTGGGCGCGGCGCCGGCCACGTGGTGGTGGTGGCGCAGGTGGCCGGGCCGGCGCGGCGGCGCCAGGTACTCGAACATGCTCTGCGTGTGCTGCGCGAGCATGTTCGCCAGCTCGCACGGCATCGGGTCCGTCCAGAAGAAGTCGTGGTTCAGCGCTGTGTCGGCGTCGTACCTGGTCCATGCAGTATTTTAAACAAAAAAGAACCGACTTCACTCAGCCTCCACCTTTCCAAAAGCTAATGCTCGAGCTACTGTAAAAAATACTCAAATCACTATAATAGTTGAAGAGTTCCCTCGATTTCTCCAGGATCCCATTATCAGATCCTGACCTGGTTACAACTCTTTCAAACAAAAAAAGAATTTTCCAATTCGATCTAGCCGTCTTCGAATAAACGGTGAACATACATTTAAAAAAATTGCAAAAACAAAAATCCCGACGAATTGATAACCTCCTCCTTCGAAATCTTGAAGTCGGTTGAAAATACGTTTGGTTAGGGCACTGTCCACGTAGACCGCACGTCATGCACCGCCTCGCGAGGCAGCTCAGCTAGTGTGGACGTTCCTCAGCCGTGGCAAACGCACGCGCGGCCGCAATGCCTCGGGCGATCTCGCCTGATGGTAAGTGATGATGCGGTCTACGGCGGAGCACGCTTACCTATGAGATACCTATTTGTACAGACACGATAGTACCTAAGTATGGAGAAGAAGGTAAACCCGATAAGTATAACAAACAGGTTTTTGAAATCAGAACTATATGTATCTCAAGTTATCGGGTCTGACCGCTCAGCCCTCGATTGAGAAGTACCAAGCTCACCTCTTAGCCGGATCCAGCTGCAGCAGCTTATCCAGCAGGTCGCAGCCGTACGGGTCCTTCACGTACGGCTTTAGCCGTTCCTATAAAAAAGAGTGGGGCAGTTAAGCAAATGATAATAATATAATGTACAATAATCATTAGGCGGGTCGACACTGAATGAGCCGCCTCGCGAGGAAATTGCCGCGCGTGGTGGGTCGGCTAGTGTGGACGTGCCTCGCCCGAGGCATTGCGGCCGCGCGTGTTAGCCTCGGCCGGTAGACTATACTAGCCGAGCTGGACAACTTTGAACTCATGTAATATCCAGAAACATAATAGAAAATAATTGGCACAGTAAATAATTTTAAAGAAAAAATAACCGACCAAACTACTACCGACCAGGCTACTGTAAAAAGTACTCAAATCACTATAGGTGTGCCCATAATAGTTGAAGAGTTCCCTCGATTTCTCCAGGATCCCATCAACAGATCCTGACCTGGTTACAATAGGACCAACTGTGAAGTATACTCTTTCAAACAAAAAAAGAATTTTCCAAATCAGTCCAGTCGTCTTCGAATAATCGGTGAACATACATTAAAAAACAAAAAAATAATAGCAAAAAAACAAAGATCCCAACGAATTGATAACCTCCTCCTTCGAAATTTTGAAGTCGGTTGAAAAGTGGCACAGTAAATAATTTTAAACAAAAAAGAACCGACTTCACTTAGCCTCCAAAAAGCATCCTCCTCCATCCTCCAAGCTCCTTTACAAAAGCAAATGCCCGAGCTACTGTAAAAAATACTCAAATCGCTATAGGTGTGCCTGTAATAGTCAAAGAGTTCCCTCCTGATCCTGTCCTGATGACAATGGGACCAACTGTGAAGTACTCTTTAAAAAAAAAATATCCAAATCGGTTTACTGTCTTCGAACATACATTTAAAAAAAAGATCCCAACAAATTGAGAAGCTCCTCCTTCGAAATCTTGAAGTCGGTTGAAAACCGTTGATCGTCTGAGTGTTCAGTCTATTAAAAATTAACATACCTTGACTTTCCTCTTCTGTCCCTTGGGCAGTTCCATCTTATTGTACAGGTCCAGGGCTTCGACACCTGGCCAGACGTCTGGAGTGCACGAGCCGCACAGCTGGGAGATCAGGATCAGCTGTTGCTGTTCAGTGGCACCCTGTAATTTTAATAAGTAATTTTATTTATTTGAATGGATCTATTAAAAATTGGTGGATTTGGCGGCAATTTCCTCGCGAGGTGGTGCATCAGGTGTGGAAACGCCTAATTTATTTTTGTATTTGAAAGGGTAGAAGGCTCTCAAAGAGTCGAAGATGAATGTTGGTCAAAAATCACAACTGATCGGATATACAAGGGAAGTAAAAGGAAGAGAGGAAAACTATTGGCAAGATGGAGCGATGACATAAAAAATATAGCAGCACACAATTGGACAACAACAGACAAAAAAAGAAAACCATGGAAAGCCAGATTTTAAACCTAAAAGCTGGTCTATAGAAGATGAGGAAGGGAAACCACTGATGGATAAACATCTAGTGCTTGAGCGATGGCGCCGTTACTGCGAACTGCTTTATAGCGAGAACAGCGACTCTATTGAAGAACGGATGGATTTCACAGACAGGGAACCGGACATCCTACTGCACGAAGTCGAAGCCGCTGTTTTACGCCTCAAAGACAAAGCTTGTGTGGGGATGGGGTATCTGCGCAAATGCTCAAATGGCTAGGTCCGGAGGGCATGCAAGCTCTACATCTCATATGCCAGAAAGTTTGGAGAATTGGCCAGTGGCCCGAAGACTGGATGGAATCCGTAGTCGCTCCGCTACACAAGAAAGGCTCCACTAGGAAATGCGAGAATTACCGCACTATCTCTCTTATATCACATGCCAGTAAAGTTCTACTCCATGTCCTCAACAGAAGACTGGAGTACTTTATCAGTGGACAGATACCAAAGGAGCAGGCAGGCTTTGTCAAGGGTAGAGGCACACGGGAGCAAATAATGAACATGAGGCAGCTGATTGAGAAGGCCAGAGAGTTCAATGTTCCTATGGCTCTGTACTTCATTGATTATGCCAAAGCATTTGACTGCATCAGCTGGAAGAGAATGTTCGAGGTCATGAGAGAGATGGGAATACCGGAACACCTGATTATCCTCATACAAAATCTGTATCTGGCTGCTCGAAGGTAAATCATCATTAGTGTGCACGGCTATACCGCATCCATCCATGCCGCTGTCATTATAACTCGTGAATATTTGTTTGTTATATACACTGTGTTACTACTCTGAACAGGACGGTCGAAGTAACTCGTTCTCTAAGCCGTTGTTAATATTACAAACGATTTCTACCCACTTTATAATGTACTAGCTTGTTCCCGCGGCTTCGCCCGCGTACTAAAAGTACTAAAAAAGGAGGTTCTCAGTTAGACTCGTATGTTTGTATGTAGACATTCCTACATGTTTGTCCGCGATCATCTTGCGTTTCGCTGAACCGATTTAGAAGCGGTTTTCGGAAAAGTATTCGTTACATTCTGGAGGTTTCGGTATACCACATTTTGAAGACGGCGGTTCCCTCATTTTTTATTTTAAAGAAATTATTGCAATAATTGTTTAATTGTTACGCCATCAACGACTTACTACTGAGAGATTATGATTAATACAGTTTTCTACTCTTGAATAGAAGCTTTTCCCCGCGACTTCATTAGCGTGGAATTAGTAATCCACCCTCCTTTTTACCCGCTTAAGGACTGACTTCTGGGATAACAACTATTATATATCCTTCCCCAGAACGCAAAATATCTCCATACCAAATCATCTAAATATGTTCAACGGTTATTAATTTCCCATACAAACTTTCAACCCCCGTTTTACCCCCTAGAGGGTTGATTTTCGAGATAAAAACTATCCTATATTATTTACCGCGACTCAATCTATATAATATGTAGTTGTTTAATTTCAATCGTCTGTTCAGCGGTTAATAATTCGCCATACAAACTACCAACATGTTTTCTACCCCTCTAAGATTTTCGGCTTAAAAAATATTCTATATTGTTTCCTGGGACTCAAACTATATCCACAACAAAATTATCTAAATCGGTTCGCGGTAAAAAAATATCCATACAAACCTCCAACCCCCATTTCACCCCCTTAAAGATCGATTTTCGAGATAAAAACTGTCCCATGTCGTTTCCCGGTACACAAACTATCTCTATACCAAGTTTCATTTAAATTGGTTCAACGTTTAAAAATTCCCCATACAAACTATCAACCCCCATTTCACCCCCTTAAGTGTTGATTTCGTAATCAGCGACCCGATAAACCATAGAAACAATACCCATGTTGATATTTAAATTTTGTCACCACATTTCCCCCTTATGGGTTGAATTCTCAAAAAAGCTGAAACACTTGTTTTCTCATTTATCGTTAGAAATACTCCTGTAAAGTTTTGAATAAAATAGTTGAACTAATCGCGTTTCCCATACAAACTTTGAACCCCATTTCCCCCCTTAGGAGGTAAATTAAAAAAAAATATTTCTTAGTGCATCCCTATGCCTTATAAGGAGCCTACGTACCACATTTGGAATCTCTAGAACCAGCGGTTTGGGCTGTGCGTTGATATGTCAGTCAGTTTCTTCTTTTATATATTTAGAAGAAGATTGCAATTTGGCACAAATACTTTCAAGAATTTTCATGTCCACAATATTAAATTTCAAAATCGATGCCATTTTCTTAATTAGCGTCCCAAACAATCACAAAAACGACACCCATATGGATATTTAGACATTTCAACCCCATTGTACCCTAACAGGGGAGATGGTATTTCACGTCCGCCACGTCGGATTTTAAAATCGTTGTTGGTTTCGTAATCAACGACCCGATAAACCATAGAAACAATACCCATTTGATTTTCAGACTTTTTGACCACATTTCCCCCTTTCGGGGGTTGAATTCTCAAAAAGCCTGCAACACCATCATTGTCATTTATTGTTAGGAATACTTCTGTGAAGTTTCGAATAAAATAGACTAACTAATCTTGTCCATGCAAACTTTGGACCCCCATTTCACCCCCTTAGGGGATGAATTTTGAAAAATCCTTTCTTAGCGCACCCCTAGACCTTATAAGGAACCTACGTGCCAAATTTGGAATCACTAGAACCAGCGGTTTGGACTGTGCGTTGATAGATCACTATGTCAGTCAGTCAGTCAGTCAGTCACCTTTGAGTTATATATATATATATAGATTTATATATGAATTATTAGTATAAAAATAAAACTGTTAACTGCACGCTAGCTTTTAAAGATTGAAGTCACTGAATCAGGGCGCTTTCGGACCACTCGTGGGGTCAGACAGGGGTGTATTCTATCGCCGCAACTGTTCAATCTCGTAGGTGAACACATCATGAGAAGAGTTTTGGAGGGATGGGATGGAGGTATACGTATAGGCGGACTCCTTATTAATAATTTACGCTTTGCAGATGATACTACCATTATAGGCAGCAACGAAACTGAACTTGCCGTGCTTCTGCAAAGGGTACAAAAAGTGAGCGCGGAATATGGCCTCTATATTAATCGGACCAAGACCAAATTGGTGTTCGTGCAACGGAGAGGCCCAATAAACCGAACGGGAGAGTTGGCTCATCTGGACACCGTGAAGGACTTCATTTATCTCGGATCGTTAATCACCGCGGACGGCGAATGTATGAGGGAGGTTGTAAGAAGAGCCCAGATCGCGAAAGCAGGAGTAAAGAGGTTAGAGAATATCTGGAGGAATGGAGGAATCAGCAAAGCAACCAAAACCAAGCTAATGCGTACCCTGGTCTTCTCTAAATTTCTATATGCCTCGGAAACCTGGACTCTGAAAGCAAACATTCAGAGCAGAATTGACGCATTTGAAATGTGGTGCTGGCGCAAGATGTTAAAATTTCCATGGACAGTGCGCCGCACTAATGCCTCAATCCTAGCTGAATTAAAACTCGAGTGCCGCTTATCAACCATCTTCCACACACACACAGCGAATCCTCCAGTTCTTCGGACACGTGACCAGATGGAAGCCAAACAACTTTGAAAAACGCATTGTGGTTGGCCGTGTGGATGGAGGACGGGGGAGTGGACATCCACCGACCCGTTGGGTCGACATAGCGAAGAAGGCCTGACAAGGTTCCATACAAGAGCCTATCATACGAGCTGTAGAAGATCGTGCAGCTTGGAGTGCCTTGGTTACTAGAGCAACGACTTCATCTGATCGCGACCCTCAGCCATGAGGAAATGAGGAAGAAGAAGAAGAAGAAAAACCGTGAAAGTTTAAATCAGAGCTTATATTATTATTTGAATGGGTATATTTCATTGTCAAGGAAAACTAGGGAAGTCAAATTATTAAAAGCATGCCCTCCCATTTAGAACATCATATAATTAATGTTCACAAAATATCAATAGATGGCGCTACGTGTATCGATCGAGAGTATTGCAAAATTTATTCTTCAATTTTAGCAGTAAATGTACAATAATCATTTATAAATATTATTCTTTGAATGCAAACATCGTCTTTCATACAAATTACATGCTTTATTTAAAAAAAAAACGGACTGCTAAAAATAACAATTACAAGTAACAGCGCCACCAAACCAGCCAAACACAAAACACCATAGTAAATATAATAACGAAAGCTTTAACTACAACGACCAAGCCGCGGTAGATGGCGCTGCACAAAAACCAATAAAATACGCATCTAAAAGTAAATATAATGTGTCACGAAGTTAGAATATACATAAAAAATAATTTAGCAATAATTAGATATCGAATTAACATCGATACAAAAGGTTAAATGTGCCGCCCTCAAAGCGAAAACATTTAGTATCATTTTTAAATGTGTGCGTCCTTAAGACGGCGACATGCGCACATTAACGCATGCGTAAATACGGTCAGCAAACTAATTACTTACACTGCGATATTCTCTCTAATATTTGGCCAAATAGAATCTTGCCAGGCTTTATTACATTATACAAACAATTATATTTAACTTGATACCTTTTTTATGTCGATGTCATGAGTAGCATCAATAATAAAATTTACCTCCCACTATTATTTTTCTGACTTTAATTTTTTTTTAAGTTAATGGTTAATAATTATTTCTTTTAACATTAAATTAAATACAGTACAAATTTAAAATCTTCATCAAATCATTCGGATCGAAATCGAAATAATCTGCTTTTTAGACAGGATCATAAAATCAACAACTAAAATAAGCATGAATATAATAGTTCTCCTGAAATATTTTACATTGAACTCGTATTTAAAATAAAACATTATCTTTATCTTTTATCAAGTCTGTTGACGCTGCCGAGCTATTCGCGTTTCTTTACGTCCATCAATAGATGATCCCTATGTGAACCGCCACACGGTTCAAGCAGGTGTCTAAAATTGAATGGCCACAAACAACACGCCACAAGGCCGCCACGGCGCGGTACCTAGAAAGTAGTAGCACTTTTCTCACAATAATTGCCAACACTACTTACTCTGTCTTGCATGCAATTTTCGTTTTGATCGCTTCGCACTGCATATTTTTGTCAAGAGAAAATATTTTACTACCCTTAGAGAATTCAACCAACCGGAGCGGCCATGTTTGTTATTTTCTATCCAAAAAGTCTGCCGATTTTTACGGGGGAGGGGAACGTTAAATGTATGGTTATTCGTACGTAACGTACAAATAGCCACGTCAGATAAACGTCAGTCCATACAATAAATATGACCACTGGTCATATATTTTCGGTAGAGGGAAACACCTGTCAATGGCCACTCCGGTTGGTTGAATGCTCTAAGGTTGCACCTTTGCCTTTATTTGTGTTTCTGGTATTATTCCTAAACTTTCGCAAGACACAAGACGGCATTTTGACACATATATTTCAAAAAAGAAACAAATATATGAGAGCGGTGTAGCGTCGAACGTGTGAAAAGTCAGATTTGACCTTGGGTTTAAAACATTGAATCTTTGACCTTACGTTAGTTATGATATTTTTCTGGTACGCAATGCTTGCTCCGACGTAGGTTTTCCTAGATATATGGATGGGTTTTATTGGACCAAATTTATATTTTATCTGTGTAAGTAACTAGGTATAACTAGGTGTGTCCTACTAGGTAGTCTAGGTACTGTTTTAGGTAGCGTAGGTTATTTTTTTAATCATTGATTTATGTTATGCTCTTCGAATACCAGAATCCATTATGATTTATTATGAGTATAATTTAACATTTCGAAAATATAAAACAAGAATAGAACATTAAGCAGTACAATTGCGTTAGGTACAATTTTACAGGTATCAGATATTTAAAAACGCACAAATACTTAAGTAGTGCTTTTATATTGTCAATAATATAAATTTATTACCTAGTGTCATTATATGAAGATAATGTGTTCCTATCTAGACAACTAAATACATAATTTTAAATATAATCTGATAAAATAAAATTAACTAAGAATTTATAACATGTTGCAAAAATATAATTAACTAGTACTGAAAACGCAATTAAAATTAAACATTTGTCAAATCCAAGCTTATGGCCTGACACCTGCGGGCCTACCGCGAATCCGTCTCTATAGCTCTTGCATATTCGACGAACGGATAATAAATATCTTTCACCTTTTTTTTTATCTATTATCTTTGAAGTGGTTCACGGTTCTAGCCCTGAAGTTAGTTACCTACTCTAAAATCCTAAGAGTAATCGGTAATTGACTACTGTAGATTACTTACATTACAACTGTGACTTGCCGTCGTGTGTAGCATGACACCATAAAGTAAGTATGACACCTATAAGCGGGCCTATCGACTCTCCCGAAGTCCCGAGTCCCATTCTGCGCCTCAGTTATTTTGATCACATGTGTGAGCACAGCCGAGTCAAGTTTTCGAGTAGCCACTGTAACTTGAACTATAGTTTTATGACAACTATGCGTAGTCGAGGAGCGCTCTTATACTGGTTTGTTAAATCATCTTAGCTACGTAGGCCAGTGAATGTGTAAATATAACCGGATTCACATTTGTCTTTATTTCTGGTCAGTACGCACCTGCGTAGGTACCTACCTACGTTAAAAATGGCCAAGTCTTGATTTACTTTCATTCAGGCTGTGTGACATTTAAAATGATATTATATGCACCTAGAGTATTTTCAAACCTTCTTAGTTTTCATGTACGAGTATTAAGTGTTAATAATAATAATAAAATGGACCAGTACCAAATTACCAATGGTTTTGTTACTAATCGATTTAAAAATACTTATACATAAGCTAAGCTCAAAGAGGACCCAGTGTGTTGACGATGAGGGACCCTCTTGTTCCTTTAGCCGTCAACACAGTGAGTCCTCCGTTTTGTGAAGGACCGGCAACGCGCATGTGACACCTCTGGAGTTGCAGGCGTCCATAGCCTACGGTAGCTGCTTACCATCAGGCGGGCCGTATGCTTGTTTGCCACCGTCGTGGTATAATTTCCAAGCTATTATGAATTATAAAGGTGGCATTCTGATGTAGAGATCGTATACCTACTAGCGAGTAGCGCGGTTTCTTTCATTTGCATCGCATGCACGTATGATAACCACTAAAGTAGTGGGGGAGAGGGGGAAGGGGATAGAGGAGAGAAAATAATAATAATAAACATTCTTTATTGTGCACCAAATACGAAAAGAGGAATATATACCGCGAATACTGGTCCTACAATCTTTATATAATTAATGCATAATTATCTTGTAACCACCGATAGTAGTGTCGTATTTTTACTGTGCGAACTTGGCCGTCTACTTTACTACCGTGTCTTTTCTAGGTGCAGTACCTGCCTACCTAACGAGGGCTATAAATATACATTATTTGAATACCATATCTGGGCGCCTGTAAAACGCCATCTAGTGACACTTAAATATATTAGTATAAGTAACAGGTAGCTAATGTGTGTTGTAGATATAATAGATGTCGCAACCGCAACATCAATTTCCTAATAGATCGGTGCCGTCATCTGTTTAGCGTTTTATGAACTAAAGTTTGGATACCGTTCTTGGATACTTAGGACGGGATCGCTTGGGACTATGGAGTTTGGGCGTCTGTATTAGTTATATGGTCTGTGTTAAAAGTATCTATTTGTATAAAGTAAGTAATTTATTTCCTTTCCATGAAATAGTACATTGTTGTAGAGGCTTGAAAGTAAGCTATAGGTGGATCGAGTTAGTTCGAGGGCCGACCCGCCAGGGGAGGCCCTCGAAGATACGAGTCCACCTACAGCGCTTTCGGCCGAGATATTACATAGTGCTTTTCGAGGAAATAAAAAAACATTTGTCATAATAATATAAATGCTTTTATAGAATATCCAATTCAGTATTCCATTCCCGCCATTTCACTTTTTTTTTTCACTTTCAAGAAGCGTTTTTCTGTTGTTTGCTTCAAACCGACTCATTACTTAGAGGCGTTTTCGATAGAAAAGCACAAACGGCTAAAAAAGTAAAAACGCCTTAAGGGTGAATAAATGGTTTTGACGTTTCTTTTTTTTTAAACAGATAGTTGGCCCGATAAACAACCTTATTTTATTTTTGAAACATAAAGTTGTGCCAAAAAAAGACCTTTTAATGTTTTTAATGAATGCAATGACATAACTGGACAATTTACTTTCCAACTAATGACATTTCATCACTACAATAACATTGCTGTAGTGGTGGTTCAGGTGCTACAGCAAATGCTTACTTTCCAGTTTGGATTTTGACCATCTTTTGTCACATTTCCGAACAGTAGCGTGAAAAATACATTCCGTGAAGTTAATCTGCTGCTAAAGACTATAATTAGTTTGCTATACTATCCTTATTTCTAGATTTGGACATCTGGCAGCTGTTTATCAATGCAAGGAGAATATGATCACTAAAGCTAGTCACTCGCAGATCCTACAATATTCCTCACAAAAACTTTTTAAGCAATAGAATTGTAAAAGCTTTGCACAAACTACCAGAGGACACAGTGTTGGCTCATAGTGTCAATGAATTTAAAAACAAATTAGACTAGCACAATAAAAAATCAAATTAACACTTTGACTACCGAGAACCCGCCTGGTAGGCGCTCGTAATGTTTGCTCAGATGCCAGGCACGCGGTGTGCGGCATTGCGTTGCACGTCGTGGCCCGTCTGGCGGGTTCTGTCGGTTTCTAGGGTATTGTTCAAAACTTTGCCCGGTTGCGAAAGTGTTAAAGAGATAAATTTGTCAAGAGCATACTGGATACAGGCACTATCAGTTATTACAACTGCTTGCCTGCTTAATAATAATAATAATGATTTCTAGATGAAGCTCTAACTTGGTTTATACATAAACCAAGCACTGATCTTCATTTACCTGCATAATGGGTGACCGGGTCCACATCTCGGCCATGATGCAGCCGGCTCCCCACATGTCCACTGGAGGCCCGTAGTTGCGGTCCCCTGAAATAGTGTATATTTTAATTAATCTAAAGTACAAATGATACTTTAATTTGTCTGTGACAACCAACACTAGTGAGTCTGTAGACCGGCAAAAAATGTTGTAATGTTACTAATATAGTTCATTATTGTATCAACATGCTAGCCGAGCTTGCCTGTGTTGCCAGCCTACCGAGCCTATGCCAACATTTCAAGCAGTCGCATAGCATCAATTGCCCCGGAGAGGTTGCCGACCGGGGTAGCGGCAAATATGACGCCCCCTTAAGTCAAGAAAAAAAAAAATTGCCATCCCCAAAGCCAAAAGGACACATGAAATTTTGCCACCCAGGGCCATGGCCCCCTTTACCCTCTGATTTCAAGGCTTTAGTTGTTTGTTGTAAACAAGAACAATAACAATTAATTCATTATTATACCAGCAGCTAAAAAAGATCTCATTGCTTTGAACGCATTAAAGATGTAGGACTAGGGCATATCTTGAACACATGACATTATTTACAGTATAAATGAAAAGAAACTTACCTAATAACAGCTCTGGAGGCCTATACCAGAGTGTAACCACTCTGTTTGTGTATTTATTGACCTGTCCAGACTTGGCCACGCTGAAGGCTCTCGCCAAACCAAAATCAGCCAACTTAAGAATCCCATTCTTCGTTATCAACACATTGGCAGCTTTCATATCTCTATGCAAAATCTTATTGCTGTGTATGTAGTATAAACCATTTAATAACTGCTGCATTACCTTTTTGATCTCTCCCAAGCTAAATTTTACGTTCATATTAGACAATAAGCCAGCCAAATCGTGTTCACAAAAGTCAAAAACTAGGTAAAATGTCGACCTATATTTATTATGCAATGTTGCCTTTGTTCTGCATATTTCAATCAAATTAACGACGTTCTCGTGTTTTAGGAGCTGTAGAATCTTTATTTCTCGCAAAGCCGTGATCGGGAAGCCTTCTTTTTCATTGTCCATTAGAACTTTCTTCATGGCAACGAATTTTTTCGACGAGTTTCTAGCTCGCGCCTTGAAGACCTCTCCGAAAGTTCCTTGGCCTATTTTAGCGACTTTTTCATATTTAGAAGACTCATCGCAGAATGGGAAATCGAAATCTTCTATGTACTTCTCCTTTTCCCTCATGTTGAGGATTGTGGAGCTAGTACTGATGACTGGCGGAGCCTGCTCGCGAGGAGCGCTCACGCCTTGCATTTTGGCACTAATCTTGGTAGTTTTTTGTAAACTTCTCCGTGAAGTAAAGTTTAAATGCGCGTGGGTAATATATGGTTTATCATTTATTTATAATATATATTAATATTCGAAGATTATAAACAAATACCATTCGCCACATTCACGAATTTCACAAGAGAGTAATGTAATCAGTGTTGCCAACTCGAATGGTCCTGAATATGCTAGAGTGAGGATGAAAAAATGCTAATAATATGCCAACTTCATTTTATATGTGCCCTTGAGCCTATAATCTCGGATTTGGTTGATTGTCCACCATATCATAACAAAGAAATTATGCCAGACCTGATCAAATCGGCCAAATTTTCTGAAAAAAGTATAAGGATTATGTAGTGACTGGGCATTTTTTTGTGAGTCTTGGTGACGACCATGTGTCAAGGTCCCTAATTATGTAAAAAATAATAACCATTCGAAAACAGATAATACAGATATACAATTTTTAATAACAGAAATTAATTTTCTTATGAAATAATATCGTTGTATTCTGCTTTCTTGCTTCGTGTAAATATGCTAAAAAAATATGCTATATGCTAAATGCTAAAAGAAAATGCTGATTGAGATGATAGTATGCTAGATCTAGCATATAAAATGCTAAATTGGCAACACTGAATGTAATGCCAAAAAATTAAGAAAAAAAATAACGTAAAAGATGTTTGAGCAATGTGGATAAGCGCTCAAACGTGGTAAGCTTTAATTTAAGGTGTCTACACACAAATGCGACTGATCAACCGATTAGAGTAGGAGCGAATGATAGTTAGGATGAGACAAAAGTTACCAAGTCGGGTAGTATATGTAAAGCCCGTGTTACACTTTACTTTTTTTAGTAACCTAACTAGTAAATTTACTTTACATTTTCATAGTAAATTTACTTGCTAAATGCGGTTACACTTGTCTAAATTTAGAAACTAACTCATTTAGGAAGCTAACTAGGACAAATGTAACAGGGCTTTAAGAAACGTCATGTTGAAGCACCTTGACCTTGTAAAGTCGCGGTGTCGTGTTGACGCCAAGTTTAAGCATGTATAGACTCCATGAAACCAAACATGACATTCCTATTTACGCCATGCGATGATGACATCCATATCGACCCAAAGATGGTCCTTTTTAACAACGTGTAAAGAAACGGATTGTTTCCTGTCACCCATACTGAAGTAAACCTTTTTTATTTGTTATTTAAATTACAGGATAACTGTATATACAATACGCAGTAATAAAAGGTGAATATAAATAAACAGTGACTAATATCGCCTTCCGTCCTACAGTGGATTTCGTAAGTGCTACGTGTAAACTAATTTTACAGCGTATTATCGACCCATTTTTGAAGTAGGACAGAAAGTTAGCCTGTTTTTATTCATTTCGCGTTATCGCTAGGTCATAACGCAATCAAAACACCGGAAACGTCCTTTATTCCTTTCTATGTATGTGTGCTACATGCTATGCGGCAGTCAATACATTTTTAAAAACTGTCCCCTATAATTTATTCGGCCTTTTACTTATCAATTAGCGACAATTAATTAATTTAATTATTTTGTAAAGCTGCGCTAATTAGTGTGTTGTAAGTTTACGTATTAAAAACTATTTTTGAAACAAAGGAGGAGGACACAGAAGTGGGTGGACAGTGACACTGAAATATCTAACTAATCCAAAAATAATCCTTTAGTATAATAGTATGGTTATCACTCAGTACAAAAGTGAGAGAAATTTTGCGCATCGAGAAAAAGTTGTAATGTTTTGATCATGGATAGAGTGCCCCACGATGAAAATTTTTAATTTTGGAAGTCCGTAAAATTTTTGGACCTTCACATCTTAGTCAAAATTGTATTTATTTTGAAAACTGCATTAAATATTCTTCTTTATGATATTTTTTTTTATATTTAAAATAAATATTATTTTTAAAAATATAAGCTAAAATTATATTTATAACTTCTTCTGTAAGTTTATGACTTCCTTGAGTTGAATTCAAAGACAACATATAAATAAAGGGACACAGAAGTTTGATAGCTTTACTAGATGGCGCTGTACTTACCCATACATTATGTGGTAACTCTGAAGCGCCATCTGAACCAGAGAAAACCAGAGTCAGTTATAATTAAACATCGGTATCAACGTTCAAATTTCATGGCAAAGTACGGTTTGCAGAAAAATAAATACAAACAAATACAACTAGTATTTTGAACATTTCTTTTTTTTTTACTAAAAGAAAGACGCTAAATACACTCGCGTGCAAATAATTCGGGTCAGTACGAAAAACTATAATATCTCCTAAAATAATAAAGCTAGGAGCCTGAACTAAATTGTATATTATAGATAAATGCATAGTTAATAAAACAACGTCAAGAGTTAGAGATGATATTCACTTGTTTATTTAATTAACATAGTAAACACGATATCAATTAATTATAGGTAAAAAGCAACCGTGGTACCTCACACACAAAACTAAAAACAAAAAAAAGTAAAACATATCAATACTTCGTATTGCCTCCTCGGACTCTTCTTACAGCTTCTAAACGATTGGGCATACTGTTTATTAAGTTTCTTATGCGTTCTTGCGGGATATTAGCCCATTCTTCCACTAACGCCTGTTTCAGGTCTCTAAGTGTAGCTGGGGCTTTCTTACACGCCTTCCGAGCTCGTCCCATACGTGCTCAATCGGATTTAGGTCCGGGCTTCTCGAGGGCCAGTTCATAGTGTTGATGCTAACCTCCTCAAAATAATCTTCCACAATCTGTGCGGTGTGTGGCCTGGCGTTGTCATGCATGAACATTGAGTTTTCACCCATATTAATTAAATATGGGCCTACATGCTCATTAAGAATCTCTTCCACATACCTGGTACTAGTTAACGTTCCATTTTCTATCAAAACTAATTGCGTGCGACTCTCTGAAGAGATACCAGCCCAAACCATAACAGACCCACCGCCGAAAGCAACTTTTTCTTCAAAACAGGCTGGAATAAAACGTTCACCTGGCCGTCTGTAAACTCTTCGCCGCCCGTCATGTGCATAGAGCATAAATCTGGATTCGTCAGAAAACATAATTCTTGCCTATTCTTCGGCACCCCATCGCCTGTATTCGCGTGCGTAAAGTTTCCTTGCAGTTCGATGCCCTCTGTCAAGTTTTGGGCCATTTGCCGGTCTATGTGGGGTCAAACTAGCTTCACGAAGCCGCCGCCTTACAGTCCACTCGCTGATGTCATCTCTTGGGGTCTCCCGAAGTTGGTTTTTGACTTCAACTGCAGTGAGATGCCGATTTCGGAGCATTGTCGTTACAATAAATCGATCTTCTCTAGCCGTAGTACATCTCGGCCTGCCGGTTCCTGGTCTTCGAAGGTTCCTGCCAGTTTGTAGGAAACGTTGGAGGACCCTCTGCACCGTAGATAGTGACACGCCTGTTCTTCTTGCTGTATATCTCTGACTTCTGCCTTCTTGTAACAAAGGACGATACGTGTACATTCATCTTGTGTTAGCGACATGATAGTAATTCAATAATGACCATCAAAGTCAACAAAAACTGCCTTTTATCATTTTGCTTTGACAGATTGAAAACAAAAGTGAGAAAACAATCAAAAGTGAAATAAGCTCAATTTGAATTTGGTACCAAATTCGACTTTTTTTTTAATAAAACTTTTTCCAGAATTCTTGTAGAACATTGAAGGTTCAATTTAATTAGATATTAAATTCTCTTTAATACACAGTTAGTTTCCTGCACATACCGCTGTTAATTTGCAAAATATGAGGGTTTTTGTCACTGACCTGTATTATTTGCTCGCGAGTGTAGTATTTAATACAATCGTGACATACTTAATTATGTCACTATTGTATACAATACTTTTTCTATGAGTGCTCAAAATAGACAAGCCAGTAGGAATTGTTCGAAGAATGTGTTATAACTTGCTGCCTCTATACAATTGAGTAACTTCAATCTTTCATTTTAAAATAGTCGACGATGCAAAAATGTGCGCCCCATCGAAAATAAAAATGTGTTTCGTGGATTTTGCTGTTAACCTTTGATTAGATAAATAAACAAAAGACCTTTCCTTTCCACACTCACTGAGGTTAGGGAAGGTTAGTCAAATAATGAAAATATTGCACATTGCACACATTATATTATTACACTTGCTGGTATTTCAACTTATTTGCTGTTAGACAGTTCTTTTATAATTTGTATGGTGTTATTAACACGGATTTTCTTTAAAATATTATTTAATTTTAGATAAAGTTATCTGTCCTTTTGGTGTAATTTTAATCCCACCAAAAACAGAAATGTAAAAAAGGAGAGCCAAGTTCAATACAAAAATTATGCTTGGCTGTGGGCTTCGCTGCAAAAAGAATGGAGATCGAAATGAGTGCCAAGTTCTACGCAAAATCCAAATAGGTATTTATAGGAACAAAATAACATTATGAACAAGTATTAAACTCTATTTCTTTGCTTTATTGGATACCTATAACAATTGCTGTTATTTAAAAATGTGAGATCTTAAAGTAGGTTAGATTTGACTTGGCCAGTTTTCATTACATCAGTCATTTTATAAAGTTATTCAACTATTCAATCAATATTTTTTAATTCTGATAAAAACTGCTGCCGCGTGTCTAGATATATTTTTTTGCAACCAATGAATTGTTTTTATTGTACCTACAGAGCTCAGGTTGGGATCTAAAAACAATTATTCATACTTAGCAATTATGTTAAAGTGTTTAAATATCCATAGTAACATTCAGTTTCCCGGTTGCGGAAAAAAATCTTTACTTTAGCTATATTGCACTTTATTTAAAGCGATTATATTAAGCGAAGTAGGATTTAAAGCGTCGATAACAAATTTGATTTGAGCATAATGTTTGTGAATAGTGATAATATGAGGCAGCATTTACCCATGTGCCTGATGTGCCCCATCTATTTAACACTCGTCGGGGCGAAAGAGGATTTTTTTCACACATTTCTCGAAATATTTTTTTGCTTGAAGTTCTGAAAGAGCGTTACGAAATTTTTTTTGAGTCAATCAAACTGTTTATGGAAAAGATTTACGTTTTTTTTTTATTGATGGCAAAGATTTCGAAGTATTTCTGCGCCTCAAGTAAAGTTTAAGTTAGCTGCATCATAATTAAATTTAAAAGCATATAAATATTATTAATAATTAAATAATCGAATGTATTTATTTTTCTGCTATCCCTACCGGGTGCCATGAAAATAGAACGTTGATACCGATGTTTAGTTATAATGTATGGGGCCATACAGCGCCATCTAGTAATGCTATCAAACTTGGAGCACAAAAAATTCTGAGCTCCTCTATCAAGGATGATATAGACATGGATTGACAATGTCCATAAAAAATCGCGTTCCCTTATTTCAGGTTATAGTACTCGCGTTATCTATCGGTTACCACAAACACTAAATCCCAGTTTTTAATATTTTGTTCGGCGAATAACTTGACTCGAGACTCGACAGATGGCGCTGTGGCATTTAGTACCGAAAACAGACATATAACCTGAAGTTTGGAGGAACGTGAATTTGTATAGGCATTGTCAATCCATGTCTTGTATCATAAAATAATAATAAGAGACGTTAATTTAATAAATTGCATAAGTACATAATAAGAGTACAGTAGATCCTTGTCCTCTATTAATATATTCTCTTTGGTTGAATATGAGTCAATCATGTTTATCAAACCATGGTTGCGTTGCTACAAGTTTAGTTACAATTAAAAACAGAATTTTGATTGAATCAAAAAAATAATACATTTTAATATTTATTTATTTTATTATTTTGAGCCTATTGTGTGCCACTGGTAGGCAAATACCTCCCTTTTCTTTATTTAATTAAATTATAGAATATTTAGCGGCCTCATAGTCCAGTCGGTAGTGACACTGCCTACGAAGCATGAGGTCCGGGGTTGGAATACTGTTAAGGGCATTTATTTGTGTGTTTATAACAGATATTTGTACCTGAGCTATGATTGTTTTCTATGTATTTAAGCATTTATCTAGTACCTACAATACAAGCCTTATTGAGCCTACTGTGGGACTAGGTTGGATTGTGTAAGATTGTCCTATAATATAATATAATTTAATTTAATTTATTTATAATTTAGTATAGTAAATTTAGTAACAGATTTGTAAAAAAACTAGAATACAAATACTTGATCTTACCCAAAAATTACTACAAATGTCCATTTGCAATTTGGAAAATTCTTTTTTTTGTTTGAATGAGTATACTTCACAGTTGGTCCCATTGTAACCAGGTCAGGATCTGATGATGGGATCCTGGAGAAATCGAGGGAACTCTTCAATTATCATAGCACACCTCTAGTGATTTGAGTATTTTTTACAGCAGCTCGAGCTTTTGGTAAGGTGGAGGCTAAGTGAAGTCGGTTAATTTTTGTTTATTATTATTTAAAAAGTCCAACATTATTAACAAAAAAATACAGCATTTTAATTTATCCAGTTTATATCACCAATAAGGGACTCTTTTTTAAATGTGCCGTCAAACAACATTTGATAAACATACATTTTATACCACGTCGGTGGCAAATAAGCATACGACCCGCCTGATGGTAAGCAGCTACCGTAGCCTATGGACGCCTGCAACTCCAAAGGTGTCACATGCGCGTTGCCGACCGCTTACAAAAAGGAGGACTCACTGTGTTGACGGCTAAAGGAACAAGAGGGTCCCTCATCGTCAACACACTGGGTCCTCTTTGAGCTCTTTGGCAACCTTACTCAACAGCAGGAACACAACACTATGAGTAGGGTCTAGCGCTATTGCTTAATTGGACATAGTTTAGGAAAAAAGATCCAAACCACAAAAATCTGCCGAAAGAATTTACTCATAAACTTTGTCATAAACTTAAGTCATACATTTCAATGATAATTTTCTTAATTAATCAACAACACTATTTTTAAGAATGTTTCTCTATTGATCCAGGACATTAGCATGGCCAGCGAAAGCAGTTCTGCAGTATTAGATCTGAACGATGACCCTACCGAAGATACTGATGCACCAAGCGTCACTGAAGGTACTCAGGATGGATCCCCTCTTATCATGGAGCATGGATATGATATAGCTGTTAAGGTAAGCAATGACTTACATGGTATTGTATATATCATGCTGTGTGTATCTTTTTAGTATAACCTGAATTTTGGAGGAACGCGATTTTTTAGAGATAGTTTATATTATATGTATGTTTAGCTTTGTGATAGTGATATATAATAGGCTTCGGCTGGACGGGTAAATCGGCGGTTGACGTGTCTGTTGGGCTGCTGAAGGGGCGCCCTCACGGTGGCGTGGGTATACTGTGGCGGAAAAGTGCGTTCAGTGCGGTAACCATAGTTGAGTGTGACAGTGACAGAATTACTTTCGTGAAACTATCAATCGGTGACGTTACTTTCATGGTGGGCTGTGTATACATGCCTACGGACTCAAATGAAAATATTCCGATGTTCACAGAGTGTTTAGGTGCGCTTTCTTCGACTATTGCGGATAATAGTGATGTGCAAGCGGTGTTTATACTAGGGGATTTCAACGCTCACCTTAATGAGCCGTTCTATAGTGAAATGATGGAGTTCTGTACTGAGCAAGAATGGATATGTGCGGACATTGATAAGCTGGACGCGAGTTCTGATACATATACATATGTCAGTGATATACATGGGTGTAGGAGATGGCTGGACCATTGCATCGTAACGAAATGTGCGTGGAATACTATACGCAACGTTACGGTTATGTATGATGTGTTTTGGTCCGATCATTTCCCTATGCTTGTTGAATGTAATATTAATGTGTTAGAGCCTGTTATGAATACCTGTGATAATTTTGTAATTAATGGTGTGATATGGGGTGAAAGGCAGATGGATCAAATTGATGAATATAGCAGGATATCTGATAGTAAATTAAAGGATATTGACCTTCCTGACTCGCTTAGGGACTGTTGCGATGGGATATGTAATGACTGTAATCATTATAAAGATATCGATGCCATGTATTTCAAGATTATTAACACATTATCTAATGCAGCGAAGAAGACATCTAAGATTCGTAGGCGTGCCAGGGGTCAATGTCTAGCAGGGTGGAATAAATATGTTGCAGAGGCTCACAGGCAGGCCCGGCTTCAGTTCCAGTTGTGGGAGTTAGCTGGCAAACCACGTCAGGGTAGGGCTTTTGAACTCATGCATCATACTAAGAAGGTATTTAAATCTAGACTTAAGTGGTGTCAGAACAAGCAGGAACAGATCCTAATGGACAAACTGGCTACCTCTCATGGAAATAAAAAGTTCAAGGACTTTTGGAACGGGACTAAGAAAATGAATGTGAAGCCTGGCCTGCCTGCTAACTTATTTAAGGAACACTTTGATGTCAAGTCGCTCTTACATGTTAAATCTGCCTCCCAGCATAAAGCAAATGTGGGGGCGGTCGGGGGCAGGCGTACTACCAATTTTACCTCTAAACAAATTAAACTAGTCATTAATAATATGCAGAGGGGTAAGTCGCCTGGCCACGATGGCCTCAGTATAGAGCATTTCAAATATGCGGGGGTGCACCTACCTCGAGTACTGTCTTTGCTGCTTAATTTATGTATTGGACACTCATACCTTCCTGTGGCGCTCATGAGGACGATTGTGGTACCAGTGCTCAAAAATAAAACAGGTGACTTATCTAGTAAGGCTAACTATCGGCCTATCTCGCTCGCCACCACTACAGCCAAGATACTTGATCGTGTGCTTGACAATGTGCTAGATAACTCATAAAGATACATGACGGCCAATTCGGATTTAGACCAGGGCTGTCCACGGATAGTGCAATTCTATGTCTTAAGCACACGGTCAGGTATTATACTGATAGAAAAACACCCGTCTATGCCTGTTTCCTCGATTTGTCCAAGGCGTTTGATCGAGTCAATTATGATCTGCTTTGGCAAAAACTAAGTGAAACAGGTGTACCGACGGAGTGTGTGGGCCTGTTTAGGCACTGGTACAAAAATCAGTTAAACCAGGTAAGGTGGGCAGGTAGGTTGTCCAGCGAGTATAAGCTTGAATGCGGGGTGAGACAGGGTGGTATTACCTCACCTAAGCTGTTCAACTTATACATCAACAAGCTGATAGAGGGGCTTAGTGGCATGCATGCGGGATGCTATGTGGGTAGCACTTGTGTTAACAGCCTAAGTTATGCCGATGACATGGTGCTGCTGAGCCCGGCTGTCAGCGCGCTGGAGGAGCTGCTTGCCCACTGCGAAGCCTACGCCTTGACCCATGGACTGGAGTACAATACGAAAAAGAGTGAGGTGTTAATATTTAAGGCGGGATCAAGCCATACTATGTACCACCTATTGTGTTGAACTCTAGTCCATTAAAAGTGGTTGATAAGGTCAAATACCTGGGGCACATCCTCACGAGTGACCTAAAGGATGACTTAGACGTCGAAAGGGAGCGCAGGGCGTTGGCGGTCCGGAGTAACATGGTTGCCCGCAGGTTTGCTCGTTGTTCAAGTGATGTAAAAATAACGCTATTTAAATCGTACTGTCAAACCTTGTACACGAGCAGCCTGTGGGTACGGTACACGAAACGGGCCTACAACGCCTTGCGCGTACAGTACAACAATGCCTTTAGAATGCTGATGGGACTGCCTAGCCGGTGCTCTGCATCGGGCATGTTTGTGGCAGCGCGCACGGATAGTTTTCAGGCTATAATTCGGAAAAATATAGTCTCATTACTAAGTCGTGTGCGAAGTAGTCCCAACAGCATTCTAAAGGAAATTGCCGACAGGTTTGAGTGTCCAATCCTAAAATATTGGACTGGGCAGATAAAAAGTGTAGCGCAATTTGAAGTGTAAAAATTATTATGTGTAAATTTTATGATTGTAATTAAGTTAAATTATTAAGACTAACACTAGATTAAGATTTTTGTTTGTTTGTTACTAACACTCTATGGATACATGTTTGTCCGAAATAAAGAAATTTTATTTTTAATAGTTACATTTTAAGAGTTAAAATTACAAAAAATCAAATGGGAACCATCTATGCAGATAAGAATGAGTGCCTTCTAAACTGTGCCTGCGTGGACATATGCAAATGAAACTATGCCCTTTCGTCCCCGGCGAGCACAGATGGAAAGGATTCGTTCCAATCTGTACCCACCCCTGTTAATTCGGGCGAGGAAAGGTCATACTTCTTCTTCAGGTGCCTCTCCATTACTGAAAGTTGGCAGTCAGCTTCTTAAAATTGTCTTTGTCGAGTGCCGATCTGAACAGTTCCTCAACGGTATTTATCCCCGTCCATTCCCTGATATTACGGAGCCAAGACATCTTGCGTCCTCCAGGTTTGCGCTCTCCGGGTACTTTCCCCATCATCTGCAAGAGAAAATACCAGTCGTGACGTCCGAGATAGGCTATCTTTCTTTGCTTTATGGTACGGACAAGTTCTATGTTTTTTTCCCATTCGGCGTAGAACCTCTGCATTTGTCACTTTGTCCGTCCAACTAATGCGAGGCATGCGTCGGTAAGACCGCATCTCAACTTCAACTTTTCTGCGGAGCTCAGCTTTCATAGTCCACGCTTCACAACCGTACAGAACAACTGGCCAAATGTAGCATTGAAGGAGGCTGGTTCTCAGTTCGATGGAGAGTTGACGACTGCATAATACGTTTCGCATGTTCGCAAATCTGCTGGATTTACGAACATGCGAAACAGGCTATTTCAATAAAATTTCAAAGGTACAACACCTCTCATCCAACATCTTCATACACATACACTTCTTTACTGAGATTGAAGACATTGCATCTGCTTTAACAGGTGGACGCGCCGATGAAGCAACTCTCAACACTGGAGACATTCGTAACGTATCGCGTGCGTTGTGTTTGCGCGCGCTGGCCGACGCCCCCTCACGTACGGCGGCGGTACAACCATTTCAAGGTACACTATAGTCACTCCCGCCGCCATAATTTGTATGTAGTCTAAAATTTTAACTATAAAACTTTCGTGAGACTTTAACATTTAAAATATTTATACAGGTTACTCACGTAATATAAGTCGATTTTTGCTCGTAATGTTTCGATCAATTTACGATGATCATTCTCACGAGCGGTCTTCCGCGACAGTGGACGTGCCTTTACCAAGTGACGTCGTTAGTGTGGTGTGCAAACATTTCGACAAAAATGAAAAAGTGAATGAGGGTAGATCTGTCACAACACTGCCGCCGCCGCCGCCTCCCACCGCCAGCAGCAGGGCACACCGCGCGCCGGCGCGTAGTAGCTGGCGCGCTGCCGTCGCGGGAGGCCGCTCGTGAGAATGATCCTCGTAAATTGATCGAAACATGTCGAGCAAAAATCGACTTAAATTACGTGAGTAACCCGTTATAAATATTTTAAATAAGTAGTCTAAAAACTTAGTAGTAACTTGAATAATTTGCACAGGTGCTCCACCGTCGTCTGACGAACGCCCACGCTTGGCTGGCGCCGCCGCCGCTGCCGCCGCTGCACTCGGCGCGGCAGCAGCTCGACCGATACGAACCGTCGTTCGTGCTGCTCCGCGCGCTCGCGCTTGACGCTTTCCTCAGTAAGTATTACGAGCGGTTTTTTTGACGTGACGTCTTATAATTCGATGGAGCCGGCTGCACGCACGAAAAAACATGACTCATGCGGCGTTACCTCGCTCTGAGGCGCCCATTTAAGGCTTGAAGTGCAAGCGAGAGCGCGGAACGAGCGACAAAGAGGCACAATCGGCCTTCGCGTTCGGCAGCGTTCGACATCTGTCTCTCTCCTACTTGAGTGAGCGATGCGTCCGCGTGGACAGCTGCTATACAATAATACATTTACAATCTGCATCGGAAATGGAAAGCTACAGGGGATAAGGATGTATATAAAAAGTTTGCTTTATTTAGATCCAAGGTTAAAAATCGCTTAGCGTCTGCCTACGATAGCTACATTGCGCGTATCCAAAGTACGGTTAAAGTCGATCCTCGCGCATTTTGGCAGCACCTGGGCAGTCTTAAGACAAATGGTGGTTTTACTTCTCGGGTAAAGTTCAAAGACAAGCAATTTGTCGGTAAGGACGTGGCTAGCGCTTTTGCTGACTATTTCTCGAGGGTCTTTCTACCTGATTCCCCGCTTCTTGATCCATCTTTGTTGGAAAATGCCGATAGGAAGTCTAACGCCAACTGTATTAATATTAAATCAATCTCATTAGATGAGGTTGAAGCTGAGATTAAACGTTTAAAGGCCAATAGCTCCGTCGGACCTGACAATCTGCCGGCGTATATTGTTAAGGGTTGTATAGAATTTCTAAAAATCCCGCTTCAATATATTTTTAATCTGGCGCTCTTTTCTGGGTCATATCCTCAAAGTTGGAAGGAGTCTAGAGTGAGACCTATCCCGAAAGGGGGTGACACGTCTGACGTTGAGAACTATAGACCAATTGCCGTTCTTCCCACTCTTGGTAAGCTCTTTGAGGCCATAATTCACCGGGCTCTGTCTTCGCAGGTTCGACCCTTTTTGTCTGACGCGCAGCATGGCTTTCGGTTTAATCGCTCGGTTAACACGAACCTTTTAACACTAACCGACTCCATTGTTGTGCACCTTGACAGTGGTATTCAAGTCGACGTCGTCTATTTCGATTTTGCGAAAGCTTTCGACCGCGTGGATAACGACGTGCTACTTAAGAAACTTGATGAAATTGGTTTCGCTCCCAAGTTGCTTACCTTTTTCGCTGATTATCTGCGCGATCGGAAGCAATTCGTTCGACATGGATGTTTTGTCTCGACTCCTTACCATACCCGGTCTGGTGTCAGTCAAGGCTCCATCTTGGGGCCATTTTTTTTCGGCATTATGATTAACGATCTCCAATCGGTTCTTCGGGCGGCTCAGTGCCTATTGTATGCCGATGATCTCAAGTTGGTATACGGGATTGAGCAAAGAGCCGATTGTGAGACGTTACAAAAAGACATCGACTCGGTGTTGCGGTGGAGTATTGAAAATAAACTTCTTTTTAACCCTGCGAAATGTTGTGTGTGTACATTCAGCCGCTCTAGCAACGCTATACATGCCCAATATTTGCTTGGGTTGAATCAAATAAATCGTGTCTCCTCTGTCAAGGATCTTGGCGTGGTGTTCGACACGCAGCTCACTTTTCACGAGCATATTTCATCTCTCGCTAAAAGCTGCTTTCGAAGACTGGGTTTCGTGATCCGAAATCTCCGCCATTTTCATGACCCGGTTTCCATAAAAATGGTTTACAACGCTCTGGTAAGGAGTAAGCTAGAGACTTCGTCGATCGTATGGAACCCCTACGAATCGACGTATACCTTACTTCTTGAGAAGGTACAGAAGGCATTCTTAAGATTTCTTTATAAGAAAATGTTCGGATTTTACCCGTATCTTTACCCAACGAAATTCCTACTCGGCTCCCTTGGGTACAACTCGTTGGAGGTCAGGCGACAATACCATTTGCTAATTGCAGCATGTCGAGTCTTGCGTGGCGAGTCGGACTGTCCTGAACTCGTAGAGCGTCTCGTACGACTGTTTGTTCCGGACGTGGCCAGGATTGCCCTCAGACCGCGGCGCCGCAACCTGTTGGCCGAGCCGTCGGCGCGCACAGTGTCGTGCAGGAACTCGCCGCTGCCCCGAGCTCTCTCACAGCTGAATGCGCTCTTGGCATCAACACCGGAGTGCGACTTGTTTGCTTGGCGATGGGCGGCAGTGTGTAATGAATGTCTGAAATTCTGTGAGGCGATGGATGATAGGTGCTCTACTGTTCCAATATAATCTGTTTGTTTGTTACCAGTTATTTGAGTTACTTAATGTACATATTTCTAGTTTGTTAGTCTAAGTTTCGTGACGCATTGGTAATGTAACTGTTATGTCATGTAAACATTTTTACAATAAAAATATAAATATAAATATAAATGTTTTCGTCAAGTATGAAGTGCAGTGAAATTAAAATTTTCTTTTGAAAAATGCAACCATTCCATCAGTATTTTCTTATGACGTTGTCACGTTCAACTATCGTCAGTAACCCGACTTTACAGACAACCGATTTTTTTATTCGACTTTGAGTTGGGTGGTATTTTGCACGTTGACTCGTTGGCATAATATTATTGTGAAAAAGAACACTATTTCTTTACAGATCGTGTCGCAAAACATCCAATCTTGACCCATAGTGAAGATTTCCGTCTTTTTCTTACCACACCGGACGAAGAATTAGACAAGGTAAAAATGGATTTACACATTACAATGGTACATCAATTTAGAAGTTTTCTGTGGCATTTCTTTCGTAAATAATTATTTTTAGAAGCTCTAGTGTTAAGACAGAGATACATCTAAACGTGAACAGAAGCAATTAAGCAAATTCGTTTATCTATCTGTCTCTATTATAACAGGGAATATTTTGTCTCGTACCAATATATTTATTCATTATTTCTTTCCTTTAGGTGTTCAAAAGTGAAAGCAGTGCACTCAACTTGTGGGGCCTAAGCTCTTTGTACAGCGGCGGTGAGGCCAAACCCGCCAACGGGGCCAGGTGAGTCCAATTTAATATATTACTGGCCTCTAACCGAAACTTCGTGTAAAAGGGTGTCCGCTAACTGGCGCGGAGCGGGCCGCACGCGGGTAGAAATCGGATCAAATTGTATGAGCAACGCGGACGCGTGCCACGGATTGTTACATGATTTGCTCCCGCGCGCGAGCGCCCGCTCCGTAAAACCAGCTAGCGGACATCGTAGAAGTTTTATATGGTGGGCAATTAAAGATTGTATCGTAAATGAAGCTTCAGTCGTAAACTTGTTTTTTTGTAGGGTAAAGGATCCAGAATTTAGCTCAGCTGGAGACTATCTGCTGTCTTTACAGCAGAAACTGACGTCGCTCTGCACTCTCACCACTAAACTGTACAAAGGCTCCACTGCCCTCGGCACGGAGCTTATCGGGTAAGATTTTTATTGATTCTGTGCAGAGTTCTGTGCAGACATCTGCATTGTACAGTCACGGAGTTTAATCGTTGAATTTATGGTTCAAGCTATCTTCTTTTGTTAAGTACCAATGGCTAAACCATTAAAGTCCGTGACTGTACAACGAAGGCTGCAAAAATATGGGCACGTTCTGTTCTTATGACTACAAATAACATAGTGTCAGATATATTTTTGTGCGCTTCGTTGTATTATATGACTGGTGTTCGGCTTTGAAATGAGCTTTTAAGTTGGCAAGAGCATCTTCTGGGGTATAAGTTTTTTTTAATGATATTAGTTTCATTTAAAACCAAAAAGTTGCCAGCAAAAAGGACTCTAGTCACTCCAGTTGGCCATTGTGAAAATAACAAAATGCCATTCGAGCTGACAAATGCACCAAGATGTTCATAAAAAATGTCTTTTAACATTTTCGTTGCCCGTTAGGCAGTTTATCTTGTATAGGATTGAGGAGTTTGGCATTGAAAGTGTTAAGTAATTGTTTATCACGTGTAACTCCTAACTCGATGGCGACGAGGTCTCTGTAAGCGTCTATTTTCAGCGGTGTGATTTTTGTCACTCAGATCGACCATTACGAATTCAACAAGATACCATTCGGACTTAAACCTGCTCCTAGAAACATTGGTTTTTGTAGGTTAAAGCGCGTGTGCGACGCGTGGTCGGTGCGCGAGCGCGGCCTCGTGGCGTCCGCGGCGGCGGCGGCGGGCGCGGGCGGGGGCGCGGCGGGGGCGGCGCGCGCGCGGGGGGGGCTGCGCCACCGCGCCACGCTGCCGCTGCTGGCTGCCTACGCAGCCGCGCACGCAGACAAGATACGCCAGAGGGACACTTTGCATGGTGCGTATTATTTTCAATGTATAGTGCGAATACGAATGCGTATATTTAATAATTTTAAACAAAACAGAACCGACACAAATAGCAAATGCTCGGTCTACTGTTAAAATACTCAAATCACTTTAATACACCGTGGGCTGGAATAACCCGACAGATCTTAACCACGAATTTCTAAGACCAAAAGAAGGAAAATAAATTTTGTAACTTTAGGTCAATTTCGCCAAAATATTTTTTTTTAATTTTTTTTTTTTAATGTTTATTGCACATGAAAAGCAAATGTTTTTAATAAAATTATCGCCTAAAACAAATTGGTACATTTTTTTTGTAAAATTTAGTTTCTGCAAAGTTTTCCTTGTCACTTTAATATCTGTCAATAAGGACGTGTAAACTATGTCCAATGGTGGCAACAACGCCATTAGAAAGGCGTTTTGTGATGAGTTATATTAAGAAGTGTATTTTTTTAAAATTGGTATTAACTCTGAAACTAGGCGTATTCCAGAAAAGTTTATAGCACATTTTAGTATCTAAATATGATCAGGAATACACTGTTAAAATCTGTCTAGTTATATGGGCCCACGGTGTATATGTCTGCCAAGTGTGCCTATAATATTTGAAGAGTTCCCTCGATCTCCAGGATCCTATCATCAAATCCTGACCAGGAGTGCGATTTTTGAATCTCACCAAGTGACAAATTCTCACCGATGTGAGTGATTTACTTTCAGAAATCACTCACATCGGTGAGAATTAGTCACTTGGTGAGATTCAAAAATCGCACTCCTGGTTACAATGGGACCAACTGTGAAGTATACTCTTCTAAACAAAAAAAATATTTTCCAAATCGGTCCAGCCGTCTTCGAATAATCGGTGAATATCCCAACAAATTGAAAACCTCCTTCGAAATCTTGAAGTTGGTTGATAAAAACATGCGTATATTGACGGACACAATTGCAAATATTCTTTACATGCCTATTACATAAGACGAGTTTCCCAAGTAGTACTTTGCGAAAAAAAAGTACATATGAGATTTCCGTAAAATACTAATAATTTTTTATATGATTTTCAGCAACATTTGTAGCCGGAAACAATTCTGATGAACTACATAACAGGTAAATTTATTTATTTCTATACGTAAACTCTTTTAAAATTATCACGCACTTTCTGCCCTTGCATTAAAATGCTGTTACCATTCCAGGCTAGAACAAGCGTCAGAAGCCATCCGCTCCGAGCTCTCCGACTGGATCCCGAAAACCCACTCCGAGATCAAAGCTCTCCTCCTTGAGCTGGCTGATAGACAGGTATAGTACGATTTTTTTAAGATGTCGGTATTGTCAGTAGAATTCCTTAGTAAGATTCCGACATCTTAAAAAAATACCACTATAACCACCGAACTTCCATAGACACTAACGTAACATAAGCCTTTATTCGTCATTGTTACATTTCAGGTTTAGTTGTTTTTTTAGGGTTCCGTAGCCAAAATGGCAAAAACGGAACCCTTATAGTTTTGTCATGTCCGTCTTTCCGTCCGTCCGTCCGTATGTCACAGCCATTTTACTCGGAAACTATAAGACGTATCTTAATAAAATTTAGAGATGAGGTGTATTTTGTATGCCGCTATTTAGTTATGTAGTGAAATTGCAGAAAAAAATATTTTCAGGGGGGTGGCCCATACATGTAACTAAATTTTAATTTTTTTTCCATATATTAACATGTTGCACATCAATCGATAGGTCTTTAAAAATAACATTCAGTCTTATCTGAACATTTTGTGATTAAGTGAATATTTTCAGAAATAATCGCTACGAAAGTCGGTAAAATAGCGTCTCCCCCCTGTAACTTTTGAACCGTAAGTCCAAAAAATATGAAAAAAATTCAGAAAATGCACGTTATCACATACTTCGTACGAAAATTGTTTTGAACATTATCGGTTTAGCGACTGTTGAGCTACCTCCAAAAAACTTTTTCCATAGGCATCAGATACGACCTTTTGGCATTAGTTTGGTTCTTATTCCATTGAAGCTACGGAACCCTCCATTATGCGTGGTCCGACACACACTTCGCCGGTTTTATTTATTTATTGAGGTACCTAGTTTTGGGCGAAGGCCTCCTCCAGCTCCTTCCATAGTATTCTGTCTTTGGCTTTGCGAGTCCATGTATGTCCTGCCACTTTGACAATATCGTCGGCCCACCGTTGCTTCGGACGGTGTGCTGCTCGTTTATTTTCGCGTGGGCGCCAATGTAGTATGTTTTAACTCCATCTGTTGTCGGTTGTTCGAACTATCTGACCAGCCCATCTCCATTTCAGTCTGCATGCAAGTTCAGCATCTGTAGACACTACTATCGTGAAACCTCGGAATTCACGAATACTTCCGAACGCCGTTGACGTGTCCATAAATTATCGTAAGGCAGATGCTCCGGTTTTGTCCACTTGAAGGAGAGTTTTTCTATTCAGGTGTCCGTAATTTTGTGTCAATAAGGAATTATGACAATCTTTACGTACTGAGTCATTGAAAATATATTACTACTAGCTTTTTCCCGCGGCTTCGCTCGCGTTAAATTCGGGATAACACGGTTCCCCTTTGCCCCCCGGAATGCTCCATACAAACTTCCATTCCCCATTTTAGGGAAGTGGGGGGTTAGAAAGAGACAAAAAGTAGCCTATGTCACTCTCCATCCCTTCAACTATCTCCACTTAAAAAATCACGTCAATTCGTCGCCCCGTTTTGCCGTGAAAGACGGACAACGGACAAACAAACAAACACATACACTTTCCCATTTATAAGTTAGGATTCTGACATTAGATCTATTTTTTTTCTACAATGTAATGTCAGAAATATGCCCTTATTTTTTTCCTTGGCTCCTGACAAATGAATGACAACTGATTCATGACAGATGATAGTACCATCTGTGCTGCCATATTTTACTCATATATTAACCATAAACTATAGACTTGTAAATTTTTCTTTATCTTAATAAAGTTGAAAATTGCCAAAACCGGCACAGTGACCAAAACCGGGGCATTAGATAACCACTAGGCTACCCGGGTCACAGCGGCATCGGTCGAATTTTCCCGTGTATATGCAATCTTTGTAAATGCTCAGGCCAATCATCTAAGGTACAACATTATGAGTTGTTACCTCCAATCGGAACTACTACCCTGAGTTCATCGAAAGCGAGAGAGATGGTGCTGCCGTCAACTATACTTCCTAAAGAGAAGTCGACGAATTTATTCGAGTTTTCACGATTTTGTTATTATTACCATCAAAGGATGGTAAGGAATTAATCTGTAATGTAATATCTTTGCAGGTGACCCTCCACTCCCAAACTCTCCAGGGCTGGGAGAACGCCCTCAAGCTGTCCACGGAGACGAATCTCGAACAACTCTTCAAAACGGTCTCCAAGACCGCTGTCCAGAACCTCAGCCCGTCCAAATGCAGATCTGTCACCCCGACAGAGACAGATAAGGATATAGATGATATCGACATAGAGAACATGAGTGACTCCGATGAGAAGGAACCGGTGGCTTCAACGGACTCTAAATCTGATGAGAAGAGCGATCCACTGCAGGAGTTCT
Source organism: Pammene aurita (assembly GCA_947086415.1). Taxonomy (NCBI): domain Eukaryota; kingdom Metazoa; phylum Arthropoda; class Insecta; order Lepidoptera; family Tortricidae; genus Pammene; species Pammene aurita. Next base: position 15,661,914 of record OX352313.1, read on the forward strand.
CCGAAGTCAACCTGTCTTCGTGATATGATTCCTTGTTTATTAACGTTGTGAAGGATATGCATTGATTATTTTAATCAGGGCAGATAAATTATGAGTACGACTAAATCCAGATCCTTAACAAGTATTTTTTTTATTTTTAACTTACAATGTAGTATTTATATTTGAGTAGTCAGCAGCAAGGACCATTTAATAATTGGACTGCTGCCCATGCAAAAACGGGTTATACCTCTGTTTTAACCCTTTGACGCCAAAGACGTCAAATCACGCGCACGGAAAGTGCCCTCAGCGCCAGCGCGTGATATCACGTCCAAAATGAGTGCGCTCGCGCAAATTTTGCTCTGGCGTCTGTTTATTTATCGTATGGTTAAATGTCACTGGATATAGATAGGCATTTCTTATCTGGGGTAGTAGTACTAGGAAAGCAGATGATGAAGAAAATCCAGTGAATGCTGCGAGGTCCAGATGGGACAGTGCAGCTGCCAAGTTTGTTACTCTTAGCACTACCCAGCTGCCCAGGGATCACGTGTAGGGTTGTCTAAGGTGTTTCCTACGGACGCAGAGTAACATCGATCTCCTGCTCTGGCGTCTGTGGCATGATTTTTCTATCCGATGCATGGCGGTCAAACGGTTAAGTATGAGGTATAGCAACGCCATCTGTTGACCGGAAGTCGAGTTATTTTTGACATGTCGAATCACCGAACATATGGTACTGAGACTTGATATGGAAAATTAGGAGTATTATATGGTTTTTGGATATTAGTAATAATATCTTTACCTTTGTTTATATATTTTTTTAAGTTTTTTTGTATGTTCGGTAATACTTCTGTATACCAAGAAGTGCAATATTTGAAGGCTACATGCCTCTTACTATGCATAATAGTATTCTATATATGGTATTATTAAATATTTGTATTCTCATACACAGGCGCGGATCCAGGATTTCGTCCAGGGGGGCAATTTCCTTCACAAAAAACCTTGCGGACCGCACCTATGGCCCCCGTAGTTCACGAGGCTTACTGAGCAATATTTGAGGCTGCCCATGTGCCCCCCCACCACCTGTATCCGCGCCTGCTCATACAACCTGTAGTCACCTAACTCCACTATTTAATCAATATACCTAGTAAAATATGAACCCAAAATCTCACTATAATCTCTCCTTACTTATTTGTTATGAAATAGCAAAGATTAACGTAAAATTATTATTAGCACTTGCTCCGTTTCAGGGGAAAGAGGCAAGGGGGTCATCCATTAATTACGTCACACGTTAAAGCGTAATGGGGTCAACAAAATGTGACAGATTGTGATAAGGGGTGGTAGTCCAGGAATCACAAGCATTGTGAGGTCAAGGTCGCGTATTCAAAATTGTGTAGGTATTGAAATTAGCGTGACGTCACATCAGGCAGAAATATAATGTGACAAGTTGACGACGTGTGATTAGGTGGAGAGTTTAAAATCATAAAAATGTCTAACGTAATTTGTGGATGAACCTAAATCGTTTGCTTAATTTCTTTTGACATTATAAACTTAGTCTAGTTGATGTAAATAATGCAATAACTATTTGTATATCAGTACTAGTATAGTTATTTATTGAAATTAATTCAGTAAAGATTTTATAGTGATATCGTCTTTTATTGTTACTAGTTTTTAATGAACTAACACTGGTCCTTTTTTTTTAAATTGATTTATCAAACAGATGTTTTAAGTTTTTTATTATAGACATCACAAACAAAGGACAAACAACAATATATATATATATATATATATATATATATAAAATTACACTAATTATTACTAACTACCTAGCCCAGCCTACGGTGCTTAAACTAGTTATATGTACAAATGTCCCCTATGTCACTGCTATTTGGCAAGGCTGGCTGCGTTACCTCGCTGAATGGCAATGCCAATGCGCTGAGCGAGGAACGAGCCAGCTTTCTGGTCACCGGTGGAGCGAATGAGCATATAGGACAGCTTTTTGAAAAGATTAAGAGCCTCTGGCCCCCATGGCCCTAATGTCTCCACGGCGTTTGCCGCAAATGCAAATACGTATCTCTCGCCTAGAGTTACGTATTTGCGGCGTAGATGTTTATATAGGAAAAAATACAAATACAAAATACAAACAAAAGCAAAGCTCTGAACTATTTAAAGTAGGCGTAGTGATGAAAATTTGTCGTGACTCCTCCGCAATAATTGCGTTACTTATTTATTTATGTATGATATGATGTACATATCAATATTATCGTAGTCTGCGACGGTGAATCTATTCGGCACATCCTAGAAAATAAAACAAGTTTTTTTTTTCAACACCGAACAAATCGGCCGGGGCAGAGGCAGACCAAAAAGGAGATGGCGGGACGATCTGGACGCATTTTGTAGCGACTGGCGAGAACATGCACTAGGCCGCGACGAGTGGCGGAAGCGAGGGGAGGCCTTTGCCCAGCAGTGGGATACAATATAGGCTCAATACACCTCTCGCCAAAGGAACAAAGTTCATCCTCATTTCCTAGACACTTCGTATACCAAAAATAAACGGGCATCTCGCTCGTTTCTCCCTAGAACGTGCGGAATGTGGAATGAGCTGCCTCCCGAGGTGTTTCCATTGCGCTTTGATATGGGGTTCTTCAAGAATCAGGCGTACAGGGCTCTCAAGGGTCGGCAACGCATTGGCGGCTCCCTTGATGTTGCTTATGTTCATGGGCGACGTTGACCGCTTCCTATCAGGCGGCTCGTCTGCTCGTTTGCTACTAGTTTCATTAAAATAAAATGTATTTTGTGATAAGCTTTTATTGCTAACTGTACTCTTCTTTATACAATCCCTAACTGCTCACCAAGACGTATGCAGCGAGTCCAAACATTCAGCAAAATTTCATCTGAATCGGGAAGTGGGTCAAATTTAACTCGCAAGATTTGATTACAGAAAACGGGACAGGTAAAACTAAATGAAAGCTTAAAATAAATGAAACACAGGTTTAAATAGACACTACGGAATGAACAATACCGCCGTGGAACCAGACGCGGACCCAGGGGGGACAACAACAGGGGCAATTGCCCCCCCCCTGAAACGCAAAACTCGTATACTACGGGGCCCACAGTGCGGACCGCGAGATTTTTTGTGAAGGCATGTGCCCCCCCTGAACGAAATCCTGGATCCGTGCCTGCGTTGAACGTAAATGGGGAAGGCCGGTGAAAACTTTTTGTAGAGGGCGCTGTTTCCAGACTCCATACAATAAGAGAAAGAGACTGAAGGTGAATTGTCCTTAACTAGTAGTGCAGTCAAAAAGCGTTTCTTAGGCAAAAACCATCCCTATGGAGTTCATCTACAGCATTTTAATTTTAGTGTATTTTAGAAACCGGTGGATTTCAATTTCGGAGTAATTCGAGACAAGACATTGACTCATTTTCGCGAAAATAAAAAAAAGCTTACTTCGCGCCATACAAATTTAGCTTTCCTAAGGACCAATATTGGAGATGTCACTTTGACAGTTGCCTTCCCCATTGCACCACTGCGCAGGTACACTTACGGCACACCATTCGAGATTAGGCGGGTCCGCACAGGCCGAGTAGCCTCGCAAGGAAATTGCCGCACGAAGCAACTCGGGCAGTGCAGTCGCGCCTCAACCGGCAAATGTGCGAGCGGCCTCGGCCTAGGGCCCATTACTCGAACGATATTAGACTAATCATATTTGTAAACTGCTGTCAGATCATATGGGTTTCCATGACAACATTACTAAATATTAGTATAATACCATTTGAGAAATAGGCCCTAGCGTTTACACTGTCCGAGCTGCTTCGCGAGGCTACTCGGCATGTTTGGACCAGCCTATTCAGCAACGATAAACTGGTGTTCCGGCGGGCACAGATGGGAATATTGGGAATATACCGAAAACACAAGTTAGATGTTTTGTATAAACTTTATTTATTATATTACAAATATATTAAAATTTTAAGCACAACTGAGGAAGAAATCAAATTATTTTAATAAATATTTCGATTTGTCGGTGCCCAGGGCTGGGATCAACCAGAGTCTTCTGCATTCGCGGCAAACGCCTTAACCACTTGGCCTACCGGAGGCCTAGGTCACTTTTTCCTTCGTATATGACATCTATATAAGTTTATAAACTTTGAGCACATCAATAAATTCATTCATTTGGATTTTCATGCATATCACAACTTATGAACTAACAATCAACAATATCGGAACATGCACTTTATCGTCTTGACAATAGAGGCGTTGTTCCGATATTTGCGACCACCCTGACCGCTCCGATATATCTGATGGCGACTGTATAATAAACTTTTGGCATACTACAAATTGGTAACAGATATCTATTACAAAATGAACTGTTAAAGTCTCTAGAAAACTACAGGATTCGAACAGGGAGCACGTTTGACGGGCAACCCAGAGGATGCCTCCTCTGGGTTGCCCGTCAAACGTGCTCCCTTCCACTATCACAGCGAATTTAGACATTGCAATGATAACAAGTCACTTGTAGCGACATCAGTTTCCGATACCAACTCTAAAGGCACGCATGCGACCCGACAACTCTCATACCACTCTTGTCATACCGCCAATTTAGTGGTCACTTACTTCGTTTTCGTACCTAATTCAAGCCCAAAAATATAACCTCTCTTGTTTACGTTTCGCTTGTATTCTTTGAATATAGGTTAATAAAATAGCTGTTTCATATCAGATAATTAAAATACCAGTAAATACATTATATCACTTTGGTTTCTTTAAAAAAAATTTTTTTAATGAAATTTTTGAGACACTATTTTATTTCTAACTGTTATTTTCTTTGTACAATCCCTAGCAAAGCGAATGCAACGAGCCCAATCACGATGGGATAATGTTGAGTAGTAGAGGATTTCCTGTGGCCACCTTCCAGATCCATTATCAGACCAGCTCCATATCATAATAATAATACATTGTCATCCGATTTACATACACATGTAAAATTTTAGCTCAATTGGAAAACTGGAAGTGGGTCAAATTTAACTTGCCAGATTTGATTACAGACAACGGGTCACGTTAAACTAAATAAAAACTTGTAAATACACAAATAAATAGGCGGGTTGACCGCCTATTTATTTGTGTATATTGACACCGCCTCGCGAGTGCGAGTGCGAGATTTAAATTGCCGCGCGAGGCGGCTCGGCTAGTGTGGACGTGCCTCGCCCGAGGCAAACGCACGCGCGGCCGCAATGCCTCGGGCGAGGCACGTCCACACTAGCCGAGCCGCCTCGCGCGGCAATTTCCTCGCGAGGCGGTGCGTCAGGTGTGAAACCGGCCTATTGGCAACACATTAAAGTTTATCTTTGGCTTTGACTCTTTTTGAGCTACGCCTAGGTTTCGAAGCTAAGGGTTTCTTGGCTTCAAAACCTAGGCCATTAGCATGCATCATGTTTTTATGTATTTGCAATAAGTCTTCCCTTACACTATCGTAACTACATAGGTCACATTTGTATTTATTCCTAGTATCTGTTAAAACATGTGAATAATCTTTGCTAGAGCTAGCGAAGCTATGCATTCTTTTATGCGCTTGCATTTTATCTTTACGTACAGTTGCATAGTTGCATTGCTCGCATCTATGCACATGGTCACTGCAATGCATTGCATTAATATGCGCTTGCAATTCATATTTCCTCGCATTAGCGTAATCACAATATTCACATTTAAACGGTTTTTCTTTGCTGTGCACCCATTTGTGATGTGTCAAATTGTTTTTTCGCGAACAAGAGTAATTGCATTGATCGCACTGGAATGGTTTTTCTCTTTTGTGTACTAGTTTATGGATTTTTAAGCCGTTCCTGTGAACGCTGGAGTATGAGCACTGATCGCACTTGTAGATGCTAGCATGTACGGTGTTTATGTGAGCTTGTAAGGCATTTTTGGTATAACTAGTGTATTCACATTCATTGCATTTGTGCGGTTTCTCTCCTACATGAGCGATATTCTTATGGACTCTTATATATTTTTTGTAGACGCTAGAAAAACTGCAGTATGTACATTTGTATAGTTTCTCTTCTAGCATGTCACTGAGTGTGTTTTCAGAACTTAAAGATGCTGGCTCACTTTCATCTCCGCATTGGATTTCTCCTGCAAAATTAAAAATTTATGTTAATTGATACAGGAAACTAAAAAGTGGATATAAATAATGTTAACTACAAAACGCGGGTGAGACTTGGACGTATTAAACAACATTTAAAACATCAGCAGCTCGCAGTGTGGACGTGCCTCGCCCGAGGCATTGCGGCCGCGTATGCGTTTGCCTCGGACGAGGCACGTCCACACCTGACGCACCGCCTCGCGCGGCAATTTTCTCGCGAGGCGGGGCGTCAGGTGTGGTCACGCCTAGTCACGTAATTTTTGATGGTAAACATTTAAATCGCGTAATGTTGTTTTCACACTACCTATTCGCATACGGGTTTTTGCTTCCCTACTAGGAGGAAACAAAGTGGCACTTTTCTGTTCTAGGGCATTAGTTCAGAGAGTTCGTCATTGCAAATTCCTTATTAAATTAACCCTTTGACCGCCAAGCATCGGACGGAAAAATCGTACAAACCGGTTATATTTCGGACGTGATATCGAGTGCTGGAGCTGAGGGCACGACTTTCCGTGCGCGTGATTTGACATCTTTGGCGGTCGAAGGGTTAATCGATTCATTATAATCAGGAAGCGCACCAAGCATATAAAGTTAGAATAAATATGATTCAACAATAACATTTTTTATCTACACTCACACTGTAAGTCCTCAAAAACGGCAGGCAATGGCTAGCATTACCACAACCGATTTTACTATGATAAGCTTTTTATCTGTGGCAGTAACGTAATTTTAACTTTACATGCTCATTCTATGGTTTCCGAACACTTAATTTAATATATATAATATGAGTGTAGATAAAGCAGTGTATGCAACTGTACGTAATTAGGCCTTATTACGTAACAGTTACATAAACTACTATTATTTGCCTCTAAGGTGGTGTGAAAAGCAGTATACAATCACATAGGAGCAAAACTATTTTCACCTTGGGCGTTAACACTTGAATCCCTCACTACGCTCAGGAGTCATCTTCTATAGACTCAAAGGCTTCGTTTGGGATTCAAATTTCATTTTGCCCCTTTGTTACACAATCTACTAGTCTTTCTTCGCAAGTGGGATAAAATGTGGTGGTAATAAATAGGTCGCCCGTATGGGATGTTCCTCCACGAAAATAAGACCAGCTTGATGCCTGACGTAGGTTTTTGAACAACTACTAACGAGATTAAGATACTACCATGGATTTATATGAAGTGGATCTAATTGTTACACTTTTTCCTAACCACAGTTGAACCTTATTACCGAGTAAAACAGCCGTTAATAGGTGACTCGTAAAAAGGAGTAGAAGCGGTCCGATAGAGAGCATAATAGTAGGGGGCGGTGTGACCTTTTTGTGCTACCGCGATATTGAGTTTATTTTGCTATTTTGTAACTAAAAAGCAGGCTTCGAAAAGAAATCGCACGTGAATTTCGACATTAGTAGTGGAATCATAATAGATTTATCTTGTTAATTTCAAACCCTGCTTAAAAAGTAGGAACTACAATTAAGCAAAAGTGAGTTTGTGCGAGATCCTGTCAATCAGCGTAGAGAAAATAGTGTAAAAACCGCTATTTAATGAATTTCAACGATTATCGGAAAAATACATCAACAAGCTCTCGAGGTGAATTTTGGAAAAAAAATTTAGTCGTTATTTGGCTACTACAAAAGAAAATAAGGGAACTACAATCAACTAACTACAAACAGTTCTGAACAAGAAGCAATGATAAAAGTTTAAAATTCGTACCCCCTCCATTTTTTTTTGGTGCTACTAACTATAAACCAAATCCGTTTTACTACAATCAACTAAAAACGAAACACTATTAGAAAAAAAACTTAAATAAATAATAAAATTCGTCATGGTCAGGTAATAAGTTCACACCAAATAAATAAGAAGTTGATGACCTAATTAATGAGATTGGTCACTAGAATAATAGATCTGCCATCAAAATTGTACCACCAAATAATATCAAAAATATACCAAAAGAATAACTTAAAATTTTCAAGGAATATTATATGCATCACCAAAATGCGACGGGTGACCAGACGGCTGGGGCATACTTTGGCCATCGCATCGGTATTGCCGTCCAACGCGGCAACGCCGCCAGCCTTCTGGGCACCCTACCGGTCGGATCCGACTTGGAGCCCATTTTTTATTTGTAAGTATGTTTTAGGTTTTAGTATTAGTTTAGTTTACATGTAGTTTTATTTTTAATGGCAATTTATACTGTAATATTGGTTTATGAATAAAATTACTTACCTATCAATCTCCAAACAATATGAATTGTTTACCTATTGGTCATAAAAAAAAATTGCTCCTTCTTTATTAATAAGATAGAAAGTGCTTGCGATTCTCAGTAGAAATCACATAAAAAAAAATCAAATTAAAAAAACTTGTAGTTACGTCATTACTCCTTTAAAGTGGTAAGTTGTTGTGTAGTGGTGTGTAGGTTGTTGTGATTTGCTAAATAAATAGAAAGAGCTACAACTTACTTTTAAATTTGTTCTTGCCTGTATCATATTCTTGAAGATACAGTTTAAAATTGTATGTGGAGCCTCCAATCCTGCACACTTGGCACACCATGTCTACATACATCCGCTCCAGTTTGACAGAGCATGTCCTGTCCAAAACAGACTCCTCTGCCGTGTTCAGTGATTCTGAAATGTAATCACATCATCATTAGTAAATAAATGTAATGGGATAATCTTACACTAATCGATCTAGTCCCACAGTAAGCTTAATAAGGCTTTTGTTGTGTTTATCATCCCCATCATTGAACTCTAGCTCAATAGGAGGGTCTACACCTGACACACAGGAAATTGCCGCACGAGGCGGCTCAGCTAGTTGCGGCCGCGCGTGCGTTTGCCTCGGGCAAGGCACTTCTACACTAGGTTAGCTGCCTCGGGCTGCAATTTGCTTGCGAGGCGGTGCGTCTGGTGTGGACCCGCCTAAAGACACCTAGTGTCCACTTGGTAATCTAATTTCAGGTGTAGGCACTAGCTTTTATGAAAGCAACTGCTATCTGACCTTCCCAGAGGTGAAACGAGGCGTTGTTGGAATTAAATTCAATTTTCCTACAATATTTTCCTTAACAGTAAAGTGATTGGTAAAGTATGATTGGTAGACAAACCTGACCATACAGCAGGCACTTTGGGCCGCTGGAACACCTCAGGCCCCACCACTAGTTCATCTTTCACCTCATGTTTAAGGTACAGGCCGGCTAGCGCAGCCGCGTCGCTCACACCACTAGGACCTTCACTCTCCCATTCAGCCTCTGTTTTAACCTCATTGGTGGAATACAGGTCCTCCTTACTCTCTGACTGTACTTTATATTTGAGAAATAGCGTCGCATCGCTCACACCACACGCGCTATCTCTCTCCGACTCTGCCTTGACCTCATGCAAGGCAAGGGTCTCCGTGCTCTTATAAGACGAGCCAGCTTTACTTTCCAACTCAAATTCTATCTTCACTTCATTTAGGTACAGGCAGGCCTGCGCGGCGACGCTGACATCACACGCAGCTTCACTCTTCAACTCATTTTCTGACTTAACTACATGGTTTATATTAGCCTGAGCGCTCTCGGACTGCTCAATCTCAATGTGCAAGCCTTTCCTTTCCCACGGCGGCTCTACCTTTACCCAAAGATACTTTGAGTCCTCTCGAGACATCGCTGATTGTACAAGCTATCATGAAATCTTGAATCTGGTTAAATTACGACTAAATTTAGTAAAGAAAACCGTATATCACCATTATCACCAACAAGTCACGATTGTTGATAAATGAATGACATTGACAGCGACATTTTTTTTTTAATTCGTATTGTTCAAGCTACTTAATAAAACGCTGGTTTACAAGGCAACGAGTTAGGCTGTCCGAAAATGTCTTCGCCTATAAATAAATTTAAGAAAACCAAACCAACCAAGCTGTCAAAGTTGTCGGAGCAAGCGCTTGGAATAAATATTTTTATTTTGCCGAAATATAGTGTTAGATAAGCATTTAGTGTGTTTCTGAGGATAAAGAAAAATTAAATTTAAGATTATAATGTCATTCAACCGTGTATACTTACTATAGTCATTGGTAATCTTCGGTAAGTATGGTTTTTTCATGAGCGTTCTCAACCTTTGTTTTGACGATTTTCGCGCGTAAATCTTCCATACAATCCGTTATTATGCTGTATTTAGTTATTTTATTAACATTTCTATACATTCGGATCGATTATTTAATCATAGTCGAAACTAATTAATGCGTCTTATTCGGTAAATCGCATCGCATCTTTCGATTTTGGTGTAGCGGTTTGTTGTTGCAATTTCGACCTTATTGACTGGGGCTTTAAAGTCGAAAAGTGATGCGCCAGTGTTCGAAGCAGTTGCGATCCTGGCAGTTTAGAATACGGACACAGGACAAGTTATTGCCTTTGCCGCGTTAGGTTTTATTTTTAAATTTTAGTTTTCTTGGCGTCAAATATTTAGTTATTTATGCTGTTGTTATAGTTTAATTAAATTAAATTTGAGTTGAGCATTTTAATTTTAAAAATAATATTTATAAATTTACATTTTATAAAGGGTTTATTTTACCATCACATCCTTTTATAAAAAAAAAAATAAGGAGTAAGGGAAATTCGATATTTCTTAAAATTATTTATTAATTAATAAAATAGAATTCTACAAGTTAAAGGGGAGTCTAACAAATTATATGTGTGTAATTTGGAGTGACTGAGCAAACCATTTTATATTATAACATCAAACTTCTAAAAGAATATGTTCTTAATTTATGTATTTTTTACATATTACTAGATTAACACACAAACAATATAGGGCAGATGCCCCGGTTGTGGCCACTGTGCTGGTTTTGGCCATTTTCAACTTTATTATAGATTAATTTACAGATATATGGTTTGTAGTTAATATAAAAGTAAATTAGTGCAGCACGGATGGCACTGTACTGAAAAAAGTGGCCAAAACTGGCTCCTGGGCCCTGTTTTGACATTTCATTAAAGAAAAAAAAAATCTAATGTCAGAATGTTAACAGCAGAGCATATAAATAAAGTAATATATTTTCAATGATTCCGTTCGTAAAGAGTGTCATAGATCCTTATCGACACAAAATGACGGACGTCTGAATGGACAAAATTTCCTTAAAGTGGCCAAAACCGGGGCATCTGCCCTATATAAATGAGGTTCTTCAAAGAAGGAGTGTATAGGCTCTTAAAGGGTAGGCAACGCGCATGTGAGTCCTAGGGAAACTAGGCCTTGTTGGGATTAGATCCGGTTTCCTCCCGATGGTTTTCCTTCACGGAAAAGCGACTGGTCAATATCAAATGATATTTCGTACATAAGTTCCGAAAAACCCAGTGGTACGAGCCGGGGTTTGAACTTGCGACCTTCGGATTGAAAGTCTGACGTCTTACCGCCAGGCCACCAGCGCTTTATTTTTATTTATAACCTAATTATAATAATAACTTATAATTTTAGTTATTTATGCTATTCTAGCCTAATTAAATTACATAATTAAATACTACAAGTATGAATGTATGTGCGTGCGTGTGAGTGTATGTGTGTGTGTCCGTGTGCGCGCTTGTGTGGATTAGCGTATGTGTTCAGCCATATATAGCCATTATATTCGTAGACTACCCTTTTGACTTGTAATACCAACCTTTTAAAATACTTCATAAAGGACACATTATTATTAAACCCTTCCCAATCTCATAAAGAAATTAAATTAGACAAACTATTTTCTCAAGGGTGTTTTACTTTCTGGCTCATATTGTTATTAAAATAAATAATTCATGTCATTTTTGTTTTGATTAAGTTTGTGTATAATGCTTTAATGAAACAATATGTAGTTAAGCACGGGTCACGATATTTAGAGATATCATACAGCAGGTTATTAAAAAACATGTACCTTACACAAAACCACAAAATAATCGGTACCCACCCTGGTTTGATCATGTGCTAAAAAGGAACCTTAAGTGGAAAAACAAAATTAGATTATGTTATAAGATATATAAGAACCCCGAGATTTTATAGAGCTACAGTTAATTAGCAAAAGGTGCGACAAATTAGCTATGTCCCGCTACAATGATTACATCTCTAAAATAGAAAATATAGATATAGTGACTAATCCTAAATTATTCTGGTCTCATGTTAAGACTAAACGTGGTGGGTCAAGTGTCTATCCGGCTATCTAGCTCTGGAATTTGTGACATGTTTGCTACATACTTCTCTTCAGTGTATACGTCGGATATAGATGCTCATGATATTGATAGCGATCACTTAGTACAGATGATTAACACTCAGTGCTTAATAGCTCCTGTAATCGACCAAGACACCTTGCTAAATAAACTCGTAACTCTAAATATCAAAAAAGGTGCAGGACCCGATGGTATTCCACCAGTTTTCATAACTTCTTGAAAAGAACTTGTTTACCCCCTATGGTTGATTTACAATAGATCCTTAGAGTCAGGCGTTTTCCCTGCAGAGTGGAAAATGTTATACCTTCCGCCTACTTTATAAATAAGCATAAGTTGGATGAAGTTGATAGCATTCGGGATCTAGGAGTTCTATTTGATCAAAAACTTACTTTCATACCACATATAGAGAATACAGTCAATAAAGCATCGAGAATGTTAGGATTTGTTATTAGAAACAGCAAACCTTTCAAATGTAGCAAAACAAAATTACTACTTTACAATAGCTTAGTACGGAGCATTCTGGAATACTGCACCGTTGTCTGGCGACCACATTACGCAACGCACTCTTTGAGACTAGAACGAGTGCAAAAACGCTTTGTACGTCACTTAGCATTCCATGAACGCGTCTCGATAGTTGCTAGAAGGAGAACAGCGTATAAGCGAAGACTACGGTACTTTAAAATGGACTCCCTTGAGATTCGAAGAACCTTTCTTGATGCTTTATTCCTGCATAAAACACTTAACTATAAAATTGAATGCCCACAATTATTAGGTCTCTTACGATTTAGAGCTCCATCTAGAGTCCCACGTAACCCTATTACACCTATGTGTCCACCAATCAGAAGCTCTGTGGCAGGTAAGAACTCTCCACTTGGCAGGTTTTGTCAGATCGCTAATGAATATAGTGGGGTCCATAGATTATATAAGTCCCAGATAGAGTGCGGCTAACAAAATTTTGTGATTCCATAAAGAGCCAGTGTCCTCATCGTTACGCACTACACACACATACGCACAGCAATAATGAGCCGCTCCCCCGCCATTCGTGTCCAAACGTCTATGCAGTCAAGAGCAGTTAAAAAATAATAAAAACATGCCGTCGTGCGTTGTCAAATGCTGCAGAAATGCCTCCGGTCGAAAGAAAAAAACAGATGGGATAACTTTTCACCGTTAAGTAAACAATTCATTGCGTAATCACATTAAAAATCAGTAATTTCGTAAACTATTAACTTCATGGTAGCGGTGTTGCCAGGCGGTTGAATAGGGAAACTTCCCGAACGTAAGGGGGTATAATCGCCGCGATATGTTGTCAATACGACATTGACGTCCACACTACTAACTATACGTTTTATTTCACGCACGTTTACAACGAATATTAAAACGTTACCTAAAAGTTAATAACTTTTATGCTTTTGTGAGCAAATTATTCTTTATTATTTTTTGAATAAAATTTATAATTAAACATAATTATATATTTCTTAAAATTATTCCAAAAACTTCTTAAAACAAAAAGCCCATATCTAATCGTAGATTGAACGCGCGAAGTTATGTCACCACTACTGATCTGTCAAACTTTCGTCTCACTCTAACTATCGCTCCCTCTCACTCTGAGCGGCTTCAGTAATCGACTGGTCAAGCGATTAGAACGAGATGGAACTATAGTTAGAATGAGAGGTCAGCTCTTAAGTCAAACCGATTGTGTTGATCGATCGAGGAGCATTTTTAACCAACTTCAAAAAAAGGAGGTTCTCAATTTGACCTGTATGTTTGTATGTTTGTTCGCGATTATCTCGCGCTTGGCTGAACCGATTTTAATGCAGTTTTCAAAAAGTATTTGTTACATTCCAAACAAGGTTTAGTATAAAATAAGGCGTTGTTCATTGATTACGTAAGAATTTTTTTGCCAGAGACACCCTTACGCCCCTACGTAAGAAAAAAAAAATCCTCTCTGCAGTAGAAGTAAGACATGGTCAATTCCCCTCCCTCCTTAAATCGTGTTACGTAATAAATGAATACGTAATTACACTTTTAGTTTCTTCGTCTTAGCGAGGGCACTGCCGTGCCTCCAGTTAAAAAAGGTATAAAGTATGCTTAAATAATAGTATTGGGGACGACAAGAGAGGCCACCACACTCAACAGTAGTCGTGTAATTTTAATAAATAGTTTATTTAGATTTTTTTAAATTTTACCATTTAGTCTCCTCTTCAGAAATATATTTCATCAAATTTATTAAAACAGGTGCTTATTCATTCTATTTAAATATGTATATTAATAATCTATTTTTTTATTCAAAGATACTGTATTCTTAATCGGGAAAATTTGTATTACATGGCAACACTCGTCTGGACACACACATTCAAACCAGCCGCCATCTTGCGTCACAGTTTGTTATACAGCCATGCTCCGTCCTTTAATTTTTTTCGTCCAAGGTGGGGTCTGTGACTTTCACTTCGACCCACCAAGTAAAATACGCACAGTTATAAAAAAACTGGCGATTTCTTAATTTAATTAACCTTCTTTTACTTTTCTTTTTATTCAATTAGATAGTCTCTAAATATCAAATTGAAATTACTAAGATGTCCCTTGTTACATTCGGCCATCTAAAAATATTTAATAAAAACACACGTAACATTGTATGATTTCCTACAAAAGCTAATCTTTGGAATATGATGTGATGTAAAATAGCTAAGGATAGGTACGTTATGCACGCCCTAATGTTAAAGCCCTTTAAGTGACATATATCAACGAGTGAAATTTATATATACATATAAATACATTTATGTGGGAGTATATAACCTATCTATAGCAAAGAAGCCTGTGATGCTATAATATTAGTTTTAAGAATATTTTACCAATCATAAATTTTGTCGCATGTGGAGTTTACCTTTAAGTAATTATTACACTGTTCTCAACATACAAGCATGTGAATTAATAATAAGTATTGGTGTAAATAATTGTTGGTAAACCTTAAACAATAAAAAAAATATATATATATATATACAATCAGCCCAAAAAAATGTCCCCTCGTACAGCAGTTTCTCTGACAGTCTTATTACGGTATAACACTGACCGGTTACTAATTTACACTAGTCATATTTCAGACTGTACCTCTACTATATATTCTAACTCAATGTTTAATGATGATAAATATTGTTCCCAGATGTGTTAGCTGGCATCATGGGCAAGTCCTGCTGCATAGAGGGCTGTGACGTGTCCAGTCCCGATGTAGAGTATTTCAAGTAAGTTTTCATTTATACATAAAAATACGTAATGTGTAAAACACTGAAATAATCACCTCAGATTAAAAAAAATAAACAAATTAACAGTTACAAATGGAAATAAAATAAGAATAGTATAAACATTTAAAAAATAATGCCTGCTTCTTATTCAATAGTCAAGAAAAAATTTATAAATAATAATATAACATAAATACCCTTTATTAATTTTTTTTTTAAAGATTTAAGTAACATTTATTTAGATGCTTACCGCAAATAAATTATCTTTATCTTTAGAACATACAAATGACTTGAAAATATAACCAATGAAACTAACTAAAACTAAATTAAATAATTAACTCTAAGAATAAAATTAAACTATAACTAAAATATGTCTCATATAATAATTAACATTTATTTCAGGATAATCCATAAAATTTGTTAATTTATCTGGTATTGCACACTTTGTTATTGCACACCTCAAATTAAAGAAACAAAGTAGAGACAAAACAATTGGTGGTCGTATCGCTAAAGAGCGATCTCTTCCAGACTACCTTTATAAGTTAATTATATAAATTAAATAAGCCTTTATTACTGTTTTTTTTTACAATAACAAAAAAACAAATCACTTAACATTTAATTTACACTCTAAATAATTTTGTTCCTGTCATCCGAGACTTTTTCTTTGTTCTTCAGTCTGCCCTTTGGCAAAGGCCTCCCCTAGAATTTGCCACGATTTTCTGTCCACGGCTATCCTTCTCCACATTCGTCCAGCCATTTCTTTTACTTCATCCTCCCATCTTTTCCTCTGTCTTCCCTTTCTTCTTTTTCCGTCGCGGCGGTACCATACAGTAATATCTTTGGACCATTTATTTATAAATTAATTATATCAGTTTAAATTAACAATTTTATTACACTGCAGGCTTCCATTTTTAATTAAGATATACTTGTCTGACTAGTAATTTTTGTCACTGGAAAAAGGTGCCAAATAAAAAAACTTGGCATGACAACCTTGTGTGGCATTTTAGTGACCATTTTATTTTATTTTTATTAACATTTAAAGTCCCTAAACCATTTTACACATCACATTATATTAGCTAGACAAATAAACGCACATAAAAACATACAATTATTCACATTTATGATATAATCATCAAACTGAAAAATTTTTATTACCATTCCAATTATCCCCAGGTTCCCCCGCAGCGGCGCCCTGCTAGCAGCCTGGGTAGAGGCGACAGGGGCGCCCGGGGGCGACGTGTGCTCGGCGCATTTCACTGAAGCCGACTACAAGAGCATGCGCGGCCAGCGCCGGCTGCTGGGGACGGCTGTACCCAGCGTGTTTGCTGTAAGTTACAACTGCACCCGGGTTCCCTTACAGAGCAGTGTTGCCAGACTTAACTTGAATATGTCAAAATATAGGGGACGCTTTTTTGGTGCCAATAGTGTGATAAAGGTTTGACAAAAATGCTGGTGATCCGTTTAAGGCTGTAATTGATATCCTATTCTAATTTTGAAAACCTAAGACAAAATTTTGGCGCGAAAAAAAAAATTGCTTTGAGGGCTGGGACGACGTGCCTAATACGAAAAAGAAAAATTATTGCGACAAAAAAAAATTCTCTTACTTTTCTTAGTCGTAAAACGATACCAATTATACCCTTAGACGGATCACCAATATCTTTTTTACAACCTGTTTTTGGAAAAAGTTACCAAATCTGTCATCTAAAGTGTCAACTCAGCAAACGTGACGGAAAATTATACCGAATATAATACGAGGACGCTTTTGGGCTAAAAAAAAAAAGAAAAAAGATATTTATTCTTCAATTTAGGCACATTACAATGCACTTATGAACGTCAGAGAGAAAAAGAAAAACTACCACCGGTTCTAACCCTACACCTCTGACCCGAGAAGTATTATTTATGACCGGCAAGAAATTCGGCGGGACTTATTTTTTCAAAACAGTAATACAGTAATATTATATCTTAAATATACACTAAAAGTATGTAATTTTCATTAGGGTCAAACTTGCTTAACCTGATAACCCATCTTTAAGTCTGGACGTTGGTATTCACTGTATACAACGTGTTACACCCAAGACTAATAACCTGAAAACTGTTTGTTCAGAATCGAGAGTGGAATCGATTGTAGTATATCTTAACACGGGTGTATACCGTATTTTTTTCTTTAATTTTCCGATTTTTACGTGTCGAGTCTAAAAGTTTCGAATACTACAGTTTACCATTCTATCGAGAGGTCAGAAGCAGGGATGTAACAGATGTGGTTTTATCGGAACCGAAAGCGGAATCAGATGTTTTAAATTTAGTTTATCGGAACCAGAAACGGAATCGGAACCGAAAACGGAAGCGGAACCAGAATCGGAGCCCGAGTGATAGGTGGACGAGATGTTAGGGGTAGGTCTAAGCTGAGTCTATTGACAGGTATAAACCTGTTTGTTTTTGATGTAAGCCGCTCAATTCCCCCCGCTGTGTTGCTATGACATCCGATATAACTTCTGTTTTGAAAGTAACAGAACCGGAACCAAAGCGGATGTTTCAAACCAATCGGAAGTTCCGACTTAACGGAACCGGAACCGGAGCTCTGTAACATCCCTGGTCAGAAGGTAGAGGTTGAATATTTAATAATGGCTGGCAGCTTAAGCAAATTTGTTTTTTCACTGTAAGTCATGTCATACAAATTGACAAAGTAGGTTGACATGACATGACACATGTAGAGATGTGATAACAACGCAACAAATGTAGAGTTAACAATTGAATAGAATTGCAAGGAAAACTAAACATACGAATATCTTTCGAAATAATTAACTGATTGAAAAATAAATACTCTAGATTAATTAGCAATAATAAAAATCATCTGGGGTGTCTGGGGTTTTTAGTGACTCAAGTAACACGTTGTAATATATATTTACATACCTCATTTTTATTACATTCACAGAAACCAACACCTACAGAAAATGGAGACATCTC
Organism: Pammene aurita; assembly: GCA_947086415.1. Taxonomy (NCBI): domain Eukaryota; kingdom Metazoa; phylum Arthropoda; class Insecta; order Lepidoptera; family Tortricidae; genus Pammene; species Pammene aurita. Next base: position 15,680,374 of record OX352313.1, read on the forward strand.
CACAGATACTACAAAAGACACAAACAAAAACGTCAAATCAAGTCCTAAAAAGAGAAAAGCGAAAAACAAAAAGAGCACAGAGAAAGCAAAAGCGGACTCGACCACAGATAACGAAATAATAGACAAAGATGGTGCCATAGACAAGACTGATGAGTCTACAACTGATACTGATGTTACGGAAAAGAATGTTGAAAATGGAGAGAGTTCGCTGGATGAGACAAGGCAAAGTGGCGAAGAGAATGAAAAAGACAACAAAAATGGAGAAAGGTAAATTTTCAATTTAACAGAATTTAACGGCCTCCTAGCCTAGTTGGTAGTGAACCTGCCTCCGAAGCACGAGGTCCCGGGTTCGAATCCTGGTAAGGGCATTTATTTGTGTGTTTATCACAGATATTTGTACCTGAGTTATGGTTGTTTTCTATGTATTTAAGTATTTATCTATATCTATCTATTATATATATCGTAGTCTAGTACCCTCAACACAAGCCTTAATGAGCTTACTGTGGGACTAGGTCGATTTGTGTAAGATTGTCCGATAATATTGATTTATGTATTTTATTATTTAACAGAACATACGACCAACTCCGGTTAAATTTTGTCTATGGGCTTCATACAAAATTCAGCCACTATAGATAAATTTCCGCTTTCAGTCCGATTCAGTGGAATTAAACTCAAGTTTGTTTTGCGCCTTATATGGAACTTGGTAGATTTTTATAGTAGAGTTTGTGACTGATTAGAAGTTGGGGAAAGATATAAAGTAGGTACTTAAATATACAAATTAAAATTGTATAATTGCAAATAACAGTTTCTATTTCCCATAAAAAAAAATCCGAAAACCAAATTTTAACAACTTTGGCAAGCCATTAGGCGAGTCCACACCTGACGCACCGCCTCGCGAGGTAATTACCGCGCGAGGCAGCTCGGCTAGTGTGGACGTGTCTCGGCCGAGGCAAACTCACGCGCGGCCGCAATGCCTCGGGCGAGGCACGTCCACTCTTGAAGTCGGTTGAAAGTGAAACACACTTTTTTTCAATATGCTTAATTCTTATCTTATCTAAATATATAGATAAAGAAGAAACTGACTGACTGATTGACTGACATATCAACGCACAGCCCAAACCGCTGGTTCTAGAGATTCCAAATTTGGCACGTAGGTTCCTTATAAGATCTAGGGATGCACTAAGAGAGGATTTTTCAAAATTCACCCCCTAAGGGGGTAAAATGGGGGTCCAAAGTTTGTATGGCGAATCAAGATTTGTTAGACTATTTTAATCGAAACTTCACAGGAGTATTTCTAACAATAAATGAGTAAACACGTGTTTCAGGTTTTTTGAAAATTCAACCCCCAAAAGGGGCAAATGTGGTCACAAAGTCTGAAAATCAACATGGGTATCGTATCCTATTTGAGTACTTATAGTACGCGGGCGTAGCCGCGGGAAAAGGCTAGTAAATATATAAAAGAAGAAACTGACTGACTGATTGACTGACTGACATATCAACGCACAGCCCAAACCGCTGGTTCTAGAGACTCCAAATTTGGCACGTAGGTTCCTTATAAGGTCTAGGGATGCACTAAGAAAGGATTTTTCAAAATTCACCCCCTAAGGGTGTAAAATGGGGGTCCAAAGTTTGTATGGCGAATCAGGATTTGTTAGACTATTTTATTCGAAACTTCACAGGAGTATTCCTAACGATAAATGAGCAAACACGTGTTTCAGGTTTTTTGAAAATTAACCCCTAAAAGGAGCAAATGTGGTCACAAAGTCTGAAAATCAACATGGGCCACGATTCGAAAAATAAACACACACACTGGGCAGACACAGCTCCAACCCAGCCGGCCCTCCCATACAAAACGAATTTATTTTTTTGCGTGTAATTTAAAAAAAATTAAGAATACGATATTAATTATGCCCTTAAACGGACACCAGCATATTTATTACACCTTGCATTCTTATACAATTTCTAGCTTGCAACCCGAAGTGAACGACATAGAAGACATGATAACCAACTACCATATAAAACAGCCGCCGCTCGCCGACCGGCTCAACCCGGACCCCCTGGAGGACCTCATACCCGCCATATTGGAAAACCAAATACATAACCAGGCCATACAAGAACAGGCCATACAAAACCAGGAGATACATGACACTGAGTTGGAAGTACCTATTGTACCTGAAGTGGTGATTCATGATGAAACACCGAAAAATACGGAAATACTTGCACAAGAGGTTTGTTTGATACATCTTTCAACACGAAACATTGTGTTATTACTTATTATTATCATATATAAGATATCTCTATACTCCGCTTAGCGCGTTATTTCTTTGAAATCTAAGCTGCCAAAAAGCGGGAGGGGACCACGCAATGCTAGACAGGGAACGCGCGATTGTTCCGTGGGGCGTAAGAGAGAGTCAGAGATTAATGGTTGCCATGGAGACGTACTAAGTTTACTGTCACTTTCAATATTAGTGTCTCACTATAGAGTGAAATTACTTCGAGTGTGGCAGCGGGGGTCGCCCGGCTATGCGGGGTCTTGGGTTAATTAGTCTATGGATATACCCAACACGAAACATTTACTCATTAAACTACTGTCAAAAACATTGGACAGGATTTGAACCCGTTTCATCCCCCATCGATTTCTCAATTCTGTAGAGCTATTATGAAAAAAAAAACTTAAGTACTTATTTTTATGATTTTTTATAGATTTGTCATTCATTATAGACGGAGAGCTAGCCATGCCAGATATGACACAATAATGAGAGCAACAAAACCCCTTTCGTTGGGTTGCTATACTATGCTTAGTTCTAGATCCGGACATTTGGCAGCTGTAGAGTGGTAGAGGTCAAAGAATGCAAACCAATTTAGGAATACAAATCCTAGGGTTCTGGTTTTGATGCAGTACTATTGTAAATTATATAAATAATTAGATGATGTATCATTGCCAACTCTTTCTGATGGGGGAAAGTAGTCTAAAAGAACGTATCATGTAATTCATAGTTTGTCGCCTACTGTTCCTGTTTCAGAATAATACGCAATGTTTTTGGTCCTAATGTTAAAATATAGGCCCCATATAAATAAGACATCTTCGGCAGTTATTACCTATTTTGGTATTATTATTTTCCAATTCAAAAATGTTGCTAGAATGTCACTCTAACCTCCACCCATAAAAGCTGCCAGATGCCTGGATCTAGCAATCTAGCTAGCAAAAACTATCCGTTTTGCAATCTTACGGGTTTCGTTGCTCTTATTATTGTGTTATATCTGACGTGCCCAGCTCTTAGTCCATTAGTAATAAATCAAAGGAGAATGGGCATTTTGTACCATGAGTGTATACGATTGAGACATATCTCATTTGAAAGGTCTTAACTAGTGCATTATTTAATTGTATGACGTCATCATTGGATAGCGTGCAGGGTCCGAGCTATTTAAAAAAAAGGTTGCGCATATAAACGGTTAATTTATAAAATATCCGGTCTATAACCAGTGATAGCGTATTTTATATGAAAGAATATAAGAAATGCTTCACGCTTATTTACCACCATCATCGGAAAAATACGTACAGGGCTGGAATTAGTAGATGAAACATTTGCTAATATGTAAAAACACCTGTAGCATGGCGAAGCTAAGGTCGTATGTAACAGCTAAAAGGTATTTTTAAAAGTTATTTTTCGTAAATGATACTTGCACTCTAACGTATGCAGAGACCAAAATAAAACGGTTTTATGCGTTAATTAACTGTAATTAACGACAGCCTAATTCTTCTATTGAACACTAGATGGAGCTTTGGCAGCAAAATGGACAACTTTTGCCACTGGCGTATACAATTGAACCTTATCTCAAATGAAAGGTCTTAATCATAGCATTAATTAGTTATATGGCACCGAAGGCCGTAAGGGTGCACGTAAGCCGGTATTCATTATTTCGTGTCTGCGCTGTGGCCTAGCTGTGGCAAAATCTGGAACTAACTAACCTATACAAAAAAGGTTAACTTTTATACACATTTACATAGTTTATTCGCCTGATTTTAATTGTAAAAATAAGTCATTAATTTTTTGTGACTAATTAATGTTAAATGACCGCAATTAACTACTTAAAACCAGTTAATTAAAATCAGTTACTGGCGACATCTTGTATGCAATAGAAGAACCGACTAAGAAACTACTTGACTCTTAGTCTATATAACTACATAAATATTAATGATGCTGGCTCCATATCATTGCTTTTTAACGCTCTAAAATCTGTGGTCTAAGGCTTCACGTCGCGTAATTATATATAAGTTAGTTTCTGAACGTTGACTATAAACTAGCTGTTCTAGGGGGTTACCTCAAACAACAGAATTTGAATTTGAAGATTCGTCTATTTGCCTTTCTCTTGTGCTTTCGCAAATTCGAGCGATGAAGAGGGAGATAGACTAAACTTCCTTTTTCGACTTAGCCCTGTCAAAAAATAATACAGTTTTTTTATCACGACGGTGGCAAACAAGCATACGGCCCATATGATGGTAAGCAGATATATAATATAAGCAGATATACGTTGTCATGAGTCACGATGGAGTTAGACCGACGCGCCGGCACGTCGTTTTTCTTAATGTCATTTAGAATTTTGGAAGGTAGCTCCATCTAGTGACGAGTAGAAAACTTAGAACTTCATTAAGCACAATTAATTAACATACAAAGTCGATATATTTTAGTTCCTGCATGCATTGGAGCTAAAGTACATATTACGAAAAATAGTTTATAAAAATACCTTTGACATGTAATATACGCCTCCCGTATACACATTACCTTGGCTCTAAACCGAGCGATATTCATATCAAGCTTAATTTAAATTAATTAATTCTAGCCCTGTAAGTATTCAAACATAGGGTGTTTTACACAGAATTGAACCATTTCTCATATGCTTTCAGATAAACCATGCTATAACGGATTACATATCGTATCGTTAAAAAAAATGCTCTTTATATGTTCGCTCTTTTTGTTAAATATCTCGGTCCCTGCACGATATCCAACAATGGTGCCATATAATAAAATAATCCGGTGATCACGAGCTTTAAAACGAGATACGTCTCAACAGTATACATCCATGGTACACTCCCCATACAAAAATGCCCATTCTCCTTTATTTCTCATTTTTTATTTATTTTCGTTCTTAACCTCTTATTCTTATAATTAGGTGAGCCCGGGCAAGATGGACGTGAACCAGTTGGCAAACCACTTCGCCAGCAAATTAGACAACCAGTTAACTCAAATAATCTCCACCGCACCAGTCTTTATTGAAGTAGCCGTGGATCAGAGTAAGTACATTATACTATTAAAGCTCAGCACCTTGTGGGCCGCCGGCGGCCCACTAATAATCTAACGGAGTTCATGGTAGGGCGGCAGCATGGCGGCAGGCTACATGGGTAAAACGAACTAGTTCCTTTGACAGACCGAAATGAACTGTATATTGATAAACGCTCGCATTCGCTCTTCGGTCCTTAGTTCAGTAGTAGCGACTTGTAAACGTGAGAGCGAGACCGAGACGGAGCGCAATCAGTGACGCGAGCGGTGCGAACGAGACTAGTAGTATTGGTGAGCATCAGAATGACTGACCAAAATGGCAAATCAATGTTAGAGTACCATCAGCATTTACTACCTATTTGCTACTATTTAGTACCTATGGTGACATATTTGGTACCTAAGTAAAAAAACATGTATATATTTAATAAAGTGGGCAGTCATTCTGACGTCAGGATGACTGCCCACATTTATGATGTCGGGGTTGGACCCCCTAATTGACAACGTTCTATCTACTATGATTTACTACCTATTTGCTACCTACACATACATTTTTTCTAGATTTTTGAGGGCAAAAATAAAGATTTTATAAACAAATGACTGACCAAAATGGCAAATCAATGTTAGAGTACCATCAGCATTCACTACCTATTAGCTAAATTTATAAAAGTCCGAACTAGTTCCTTTGACGGATCGACCGAGATAGGAGCGCTCCCTCTAAAGACCGATTAAGCACAAGCCTAGTTTATTAAAAGGCCCATAAAATAACTATTTAGCAACTAATTTTTAGTAGACTTATATAGATGTCATATACGAAGGAAAAAGTAACCTAGGCCTCCAGTGCCCAGGAAAAGCGTATTCCCATACTAAAGGCAGGCAACGCGCTTGTGACCCCCTGGGGTTGCGGGCGTCCATGGGCGGCGGTAATTGCTTACCATCAGGCGATTCGTCTGCTCGTTTGCCTCCTATGTCATAAAAAAAAGTAGGTCACATTATCCTTTATATGACATCTATATAAGTTTATAATTTATATAGTAGTGTGTCTACTTAAAAATAAACAAATCAAAATATTTATTAATATAATTTGATTTGTTCTTCAGTTGTAATTTTTAGTAGCTTTACAGTTAGACCACGTGGGTCACCGGCGGCCCACAAAATTTTATAGCAGGCCACTGAACCAGCTTGCGAGCAATATGGTCAGCAAGCTGGACAAGCAACTAGCCGAAATAATATCCACCGTACCATCCACTGAGCAACCTAACACCTAGAATTGGCGTAGGCACTAGTTTTTACGAAAGCGTCTACCATCTGACCTTCCGACCCAGAGGGTAAACTAGGGCATGTTGGGATCAGGTCCGATTTCCTTACGAGTTTTTCCTTCATTCATTATAATATTTCGTACATAAGTTCCGAAAAACTCTGTGATACGAGCTGGGGTTTTGAACTTGAGACCTCCGGATTGAAAGTCGGACGTCTTACCTCCCACCAGCGCTTTTTACAACTCTTGCAAAGGATAATCGTTTGAGCTCAAGATGGCTGCGGCGTCTTTGGAATAGTTTTGTGTTTTTTGCACATTTACGTAGTTCAGTGTGTAATATTGATAGCTTATTGTGCGGTGACCTAACGAACAAGTGTGCAGCTAATGAAAAATTAGTGTCTCAAACGCGTGTAACCACTCTTTAGTTGTACAAACGGTTATCCGTGGTCTCGGACCCCTATGTGTTTGTAAGGAGGCTATCACCTTACAATCAGCAAGGCCTCAACCTCAACCGAACAACGTTGCTTAAATTTTATTAAAAATGAATAAAATCAAAAGTACACCCTGACATTGGCAGAATTCACCTCGCTAAAAACTGGCGAGGAGTAAAAGCCATTAAAAAAAACTCTTGTAAATAACTTGTCTTTTCCAGACGACACTCGAGCCGAGAGCCCGCAAGACTGCCTGATGTTGCTAGAAAGCGTGCAATGTGACATCGATCCCTCCAGCCTGATGTTACCCGAACACGGACCGGACACGGACAGCGATATGGAGATCGTCGAGACAGATAACAAGTAAGTAGTTGTTTGGCGAATGTACCATCAGCATCACCGCACGGAATTATTGAGCAATATATTGTTATTAAATCAAATACAAACATTGAAAACATTGAAATAAAATGCAAAAAGATGATTGAAGGCATTGAAAATTTCGTCAACTTAGTACCTTGACCCATAGCTTAATTGGTGAAGCGATCGAGCCCCGGCAAGGCGTATCGATGCAGGTTCAAGTCCTGCTGGGTTTGATTATTTTTTCAATGTTTTCAATGTTTGTATTTGATTTAATAACAATCTATTGTATGAGTGGAATGCCCCACTTTAAAAACATGCAAAAATAATTATGAGTTGAAAGCAGCGCCCTCTATATTTCCGTTGTGATACTTGCGATAGTATCGGCGGGAAGGGTATCTAACTCTAGTAGTTAGCACCTAGATGTCGCTTACGGCTGCTGTAAAGCCGATGTAGATCAAAATAAAATGCAAAAAGAAGATTGAAGGCATTGAGAATTTCGTTAACTTAGTAACTTGACCCATAACTTAATTAGTAAAGCGATCGAGCCCCGGCAAGGCGTATCGATGCAGGTTCAAGTCCTGCTGGGTTGATTATTTTTTCATTTGATTTAATAACAGATATGAGTGGAATGCCCCACTTTAAAAACATGCAAAAATAATTATTGAGCAACCTAAGGCAGAAAAGATCTTAACGATGAGGGACCCTCTTGTTCCTTTACCCAAACACACATTGAATCCTCTAGACAGAGAGCTAGCCACGTCAGATATGACACAATAATGAGATCAACCAAACCCCTTTAGTCAGTTTGGTATACTATGCTTATTTCTAGATCTGGACATCTGGCAGCTGTAAAGTGGTGGAGGTCAAATAATGCAAACCACTTCAAGAAAACAAATCCTAGAGATCTGGGTTTGATGCAATATTATGAGAAATCATATAAATAATTAGATTATATCATTGCCCAAAGTTTCTGTTGGGGGAAAGTAGTGCCAAACGATATATAATGTAATTCATAGTTTGTCACCTACTGTTTTTGTTTCCATAATAATACGCTATGTTTTTTGTTCTAATATTAAAATATGTACCCTGTCCTTTATAACTGAGACAATTTTGGCAGTTTCTACCTATTTTGGTATTATTATTTTTCAATTCAAAAAAATTGCTAGCCTGGCACTCTGACCTCCACCCATTTAAAACTGCCAGATGCCCGGTTCTAGCATTAAGGATAGTTTAGTAATCTGACCAGACGCGTTTTGTTGCTCTCATTATTGTGTCATATCGGACGTGGCCAGCTCTTAGTCCATTACCGCCTTGACAATAAAGGCGTTGTTCAGATATTTGTGACCATCTTGGCTGCTCCGATATATCTGATCGCGTAACTGGAAAGCACGATAATGACGTTGTATGAAGTTAATACAATTTCGATAGTTCGCCAAAAAATATTTTAAAGAAAAGGAAAATATTTTTGAATTCCACTAAATGTTATAATTCAAATCAAAAGAGACGTGACGGCCGGAGCTAACACCTTTAATGCTTAAATACAATAATGAGTACAGTCGCCATCAAATATATAGCGGAGCGGCCAAAGTATTCAAAAATATCTGAACATGCACTTTATCGCCTTGACAATAGGGGGTTGTTCAGACATTTGTGATCAGTTTGGCCGCTCCGATATATCTGATGGCGACTGTACAACCTACCTACAACGTGAGCGCCTGCTGCCACAGTGTCCCTTTTAATTTCGATTATCATAAATGACAACTTTTTCACAGAATCACCGAAGATCCCAACCCAATATCTCTTCTCACATCCAGCGATGAAGATGAGGTCATCATTGAAGAGCCTCACATAGACACCGTAGAGGTGTCCGACGAGACAGACGAAGACGACAGACCTCTACAGAGGCTCATCAAAGAAAAACCAAAACCCAAGAAACCAGAGAAAAAAAAGAAAAAAGCATTTGAATACTTCGTCCATTCCAGCCCGTACTACTGCGTCCAATGTGACTACAGAACGGACAACGAAGCGGAGTTCATACAACACAACCTAGAGCTGTCCCATCTCCACGGTACAACCATACAGGTATGCTCCACTTGCAACTATTCCACCGCTAGCAAAGCACAATTCTCCAGACACAAGCGGAAACACCGTGACGAACGAAACTTCAAGTGCCATCTATGTAACTACAAAGCGAGACACAACATGAGTCTGATCTACCATCTCCGTTGCCACGATTCGGTTGAGAAGAAACAGGAGAAGTTCACTTGCGACAAGTGCGGGTTTAGTTCCAATGTTAAAAGTGAAGCGTTGAGTCATTTGAAAAATAAGAGCTGCGAGAAGAAAGATAGTAAACGGGTTAAGTATTCGTGTGATCAGTGTAGTTATAGCACTAAGAGACGGAGTGATTTGAGACGGCATAGGCTTAGGAGGCATTCCGTTGAAGACAGCGATGAGGATTTCACTGTTTAAAGCAGGGGTTTTCAAAGTGGGGGGCGCGCCCCCCTGCATGAACAGTGTAGTTATAGCACTAAGAGACGGAGTGATTTGAGATGGCATAGGCTTAGGAGGCATTCCGTTGATGAGAGCGATGAGGATTTCACTGTTTAAAGCAGGGATTTTCAAAGTGGGGAGCGCGCCCCTCTAGGGGGGCGCGACCACATTCTAAAGGGGGCGCGGCGCCTCGGGAAATTTGAACAGGACTAGCTAGACCATTTACTTTCGTTTCCTTGCATAGAAGCGAGGGGGGCGTGGGAATTTCAGGGGGGCGTGACTAAAAAAACTTGGGGAACCGCTGGTTTAAAGCTTAAACATATATGGTTGACACATACATTCACATGGTCTATGAACTCTATGAGAACGCACAGAGCAACGCAAACCTTTGGATATGGCAAATCCATACACTATGGCAGGACCGTTGCTAGGGAGGGTAGGAGGGACATTATGGGGCAACGCCCTACCTTAAGAGGCTGACAACACCCGATGACCTTCAAATTGAGTTTACTTAAATAGTTTTTTAGCTGTAATTACTAGTTTTGAGAAAGTAAAAAAAAAAATGTTAATATTCATTATATTTGGAAGAACTTTGTTAATTCCGATACACGATTAGACGAAATCGGCTGGATAGAAAATAATTCCAAAGTTACATCTTAAAATTAGCTTTAAACAGTTTTATCTCTTTAGTTTCTTGACTTATACGTCTGTAATTAAGGACAAAATTCCACCTCACTAATACTAAAAACATTATTTTATATTACTCAGTTAATGCGTAGTATTTTTTTAATTCATCATTTTGCAAAATTTGCAATGAGCTCTCATACTATTCGTAACAGTGTTTCTCTTTCACTCGCGCTGAAAAAGATAGGAATGGAATTTAGCTGTTGTCATCTCCTTAAAATTGGCCATGCTTTACCTTAAATTAGTACTGTCCTACCTTAACTGCAACTCTGAATACGGCCCTGCTCTATGATAGTTGGGTTCCAAAACAATACAGTATCAACCAATAATTGGTCCAACCCGTCCAACTGTTCATTGTTTTGGAACCATAAACTAGTTTCCACACTTTTTTAACAATCGCTGCCAGAAACCCGCAAAGTGTGTTCATTTTGTATAGGATTTGACATTATCGAGTTTTTTTAACGACTGGAATGCAATCTGTGCCCTTTGCGTCTCATTGAGACATTCGTGGTTTAGTCATGTTTCATGGTTTTCTACATGTGATATTGATATACAGCAACATTAATTGAAACTAACTGCAGTCTGGCTTGAAAAACATTGATTCTCTATCTGTATTGAAAATATATTTAATTCTTAACAAGATTATAAAAAAAAAATTGTGATAAGCTTTCATTGATAACTGTACTCTTCTTTATAAAATCCCTAACTGCTCACCAAGACGAATGCAACGAGCCCAAACCCGACGGGATAATGTTTAGTAGTTGAGGAGTTCCAATGCCCACCTTCCAGCTCCATCATCAGATCATCTCCATGTCGTCATAATATTGCATTGTCACGTGATATACATATGCGTGTAAAATTTCGAGTCGATCGGAAACCGGGAAGTGGGTCAAATTTAACTAAAATAACAGCTTAAAGTCTGATCAGAAATATATGATAATTGTTAAGAGGGCTCTATTATTCTCATTTATATGGCAACAGTTCAGTTTATTTTCTGTTGTATTATTCTCTATGGTATGGTGACATCTTGATTTGTTTACCTGTCAGCTCTGATGTGAATTTGAAAATGTTTCACTGCGAAATAGTTTCATTTCCCGAGCGTATTATTAACAGCAGTTTATTACATACACTATTTACAATGTTTCGCTCTATACTACGAATAATTTTGGGATTTATTTATTTATTATTTAATATTCAACACTCTACTATTATACAAATAAACCGCCGCAATGACACTGACAGAAGTGACATGCACTCACACATGCATAATATTCTGTCATTAAAATTATTGTCAGTGCAAGAAATTAGTTCCAATGAAATTCCGCAACATGGCGCATGATCACATATTTCTGGTCAGGCTTTACAATAATAGGCGCCTTTCTCCCATCTCAGGATATAAACATCTGTTTTGAGATGAACTTTTTCAAGCCAGGCAAAGTTAAGCATCGTTGGAAATGTTGTAGGAGTTGCAATATTATTAAAGAATGTAAATTAGTTCCGTCAATGAGGGTGTCCGCGATCGAGTTCTTCACTAGATGGCAGCACCGTGGCGCGAGTTCTAGCTGTTACTTATACAGGGTGGAAAGATAAGTCGGGCCCTGGAGGAAAACTACCTTAAAACGTTGAGATAGCTCAATTCACTGAAAGGAAACATTCTTTAAAGGGACATAACTGCATATACAAATTTTTGGAAAAGAGTACAGTTTTCAAAAAAAAGTATTTATTTTGTAATTATTGCCATAAATATTTTTTATGACAATTGATGCCAATCGATCCTGTTTCCAACGAGGATAAAAACTTCTAAATACCAACCAAGTTTAGGGCACAAGAGAACCCATAAACTATAATAATAATATACAATTAGTATGGAAAAAAATGAAAATGAAGAAGAAAACTGTGAATGCAGTTTTAGTTTTTAGGAAAAATTTAAGAATGTTTCCCTTGAGCGAATTGAGCTATCTCAAGGTTTTAAGGTAGTTTGCCTCCAGGGCCTGACTTATCTTTCCACCCTGTATAATCCACTAATTTCGAGCAAATTGTTGCTTACATGGGTAAAGGAGGTACAGATTCAAATAAGATTTACTGAAAATACGGCTCCTGAAAATTTGTAACCGGCCAGTCTTATGCCGTGATAAGACTGTCAAAGAAAGTACCGCCCGAGTCGTTCTTGCGGTGCTATTGTGGGGCCATTTTTTTGGGCGGATTGGATATCCCTAGTATTATTTGATCGATGTCCACCAATCATGACTAATTTTTTTTTATTGTTGGATTTTGACAGCTGCTGTCAAATAGACCTCTCGCCACTGTGCTGCCACCTGCTGAAACAATCGATCGAAGAAACTCTCATTGAAACGAACTAGTCCCTTCTTCAACTGAAGAACAAATCAAATTATTTTTAATAAATATTTTGATTTTGTTTATTTTAAGTAGACACACTACAATATAAATTATATGTAGATGTCATATACAAAGGCAAAAGTGACCTATGCCTCCGGTGCCCAGGGCACTTGGCCAAGTGGTAAAGGCGTCTGCCGCGAATGCAGAAGACGCTGGTTCGATCCCAGCCCTGGGCACCGGAGGCCTAGGTCACTTTTTTCTTTGTATATGACATCTATATAAGTTTATAGTCCCTTCTTATTTTTAAAGAATGTTATTTCGTTCTGCCAATTACATAAATCAATAGATACCTACTCTAGGTTGTGCCCCATTGCACAAATGTCCAAGTCGCGTCATTTTGTTTACTTAATTTTTTTTAATGTATATTAAATGGACTATATTTTAGAAAAAACAAAACGCGATTGTCTTGTATATTTCAAAAAACGTGTTGAAAACATACCTACTTAACCTTTTCAACGCTTTCTCTCTCCCGTCAAGACGTGGCCTACACGCCAATATCTCGACTAGTGAATAACGAATATAAACCTAATCTGTCAGCAGGGCAATTGCTTTGACAGCGTCCGCCATAGCCACTTTAGTGGTCCTTGGCGTGGCAGGCACGACAGAACACGACCGATTTAGTGGCTCTTGGCGTTCAAAAGGTTAAAAGTCAAGTATTAACTTTAAAGTTATACGTTTTTGATGGGTAAATAGATAAATGGAATAACATGCGATAATAATGATTATTAAAATAATGAATTATGTGTGATTGTTTATTTTTATATTAAAAATTATTTCGTCAAAGTGTCGTAATCGGAATTGTGTTGATTATTTTTCGACATCTTTATATTTTGTTCTTAATTTATGTAAATACATCACTAACATCACATTTAACGCTAGGTGCGGAAAGAGAAGTGTTGTAAACTTTGGCCGGTAGGTTTTTCATAGCTTGTACAGTCGCCATTAGATATATCGGAGCGGCCAAGGTGGTTACAAATATCTGAACAACGCCTCTATTGTCAAGACGATAAAGTGCATGTTCAGATACTTTCGACTACCTTGGCCGCTCCGATATATATGATGGTGACTGTACCTGCCAATCCTACCAATGGGGAAGGCCTCTGAATCCTGCCAAAATGACATCATTGGTCCTTAGAAAAGCTAAATTTATATGGCGCGAAGTAGTTTTTATTTATTTTCGCGAAAATGAGTCAATGTTTTGTCTCGAATTGCTCCGAAATTGAAGTCCACCTTCTGAATACACTAAAATGAAAATGCTGTATGGTTATGAAATTTGTTCCAGTCCATTATGCTGCTTAATTTCCGTGAGGAACGTCTAATTTTATTCTTGTGGTTGTTAATGTACCATCAGGTTCAAAATTGCATGGTCATCATCATCAATCAATGAATTCATTCATAAATTGACCATGCATTTCTGAACCCGATAGTACATAAAGAGTCAGCAAGTTAGTTAGTTTCAGGCATTTACAAAAAAATACCATGACTGACAATGTGTATAGACGTTCCATATACAGAACGTCCGTGAACTCGAGAGACTAAATAATATAGACAGCCACAGTCTAAGAACTTTTTGAGGCCATTGCGCTGCAGCGCCATCTAGCGTTACTACGGTACGCTACTTGCCCGGTTACGGTACGCCCCTGTTTATTGGCGCGAATTGCAAATGGCACATTAAAGTTGCCAAATTAGTTTACTAGATGGTAGGACATCAACAAGGAATAAACAGGGGCGTCCTGGGTTGCGATTCGACATGGCATAACTGACAGTCGCTTGCGAGACAACTATGATATCACATTTTTGTGACAGTTGAAATTTGGGGTGAAATCACTCAAGAGTGATATCTAAACTGGTGGCCATCATAGACAAAACGCTCTAGCGAGACCTACTGACAGCTTGATGTGGACACGTGTGGACAGATGGATATCAGTATCACTCTATCAACTAGCGAAACAAGTGTGACATCCACGTCATTGTCAGTTTGGCATGTCGAATCGGGGTCCAGTGCTGCCCTCTTAAGTTTACCAGACTATAAATAATATAGACAGCCATAGTCTAAGAACTTTTTGAGGCCATTGCGCTGCAGCGCCATCTAGCGTTACTACGGTACGCTACTTGTTACGAGATGGCGCTGCTGTGCATGTCATTTCCACGCGCTTCAGCCTTGGGCGTCAAAAAGTTCTTAGACTGTGGCTGTCTATATTATTTATAGTCTGGTAAACTTAAGAGGGCAGCACTGGACCTCGATTCGACATGCCAAACTGACAATGACGTGGATGTCACACTTGTTTCGCTAGTTGATAGAGTGATATCCATCTGTCCACACGTGTCCACACCTAACTATCAAGCTGTCAGTAGGTCTCGCTAGAGCGTTTTGTCTATGATGGCCACCAGTTTAGATATCACTCTTGAGTGATTTCACCCCAAATTTCAACTGTCACAAAAATGTGATATCATAGTTGTCTCGCAAGCGACTGTCAGTTATGCCATGTCGAATCGAAACCCAGGACGCCCCTGTTTATTGGCGCGAATTGCAAATGGCACATTAAAGTTGCCAAATTAGTTTACTAGATGGCAGGACCTACAACGTGCAAGCGTATGTAAGTTAAATGTTGGGGGCACCGTCTATTGGCGTGGAGTAGTTTCAGTTTTTGATTTAGACCACTAGATGGCACCCTATAATAACATACGGCCCCTATACAAAATTGCATTCCTCCAAAATTCAAGTTTACCTCTGTTTTTGATATCCGTTGCTACAATCATCTATTGATAGTTGAGTTCTTATGCCAGCTTCAAAATCCCTAAGGTAAAATTAATAATTCAGTGGAGTGATTTGACAGAACTTTACATACATTTGACAACCGCTTTGTATGCCAAGAGCTGTCAAATCACTCCACTGAATTATTAATTGTACCTTAATTGTACCGTCTTTAAGTCCAAGGTACATCATTGTCGGTTGTTTTCCAAATGAATTTTTATGGCAGTAATTTTTTTTAACATATGGCTTTTACTCCTCGCCGATTTTGGCGAGGTGAATTCTGCCAATGTCAAAGTACACTTAGGATTTTATTCATTTTCGTAAAATAAAATAAAAGTTGTTCGGTTAAGGCCTTGTTGATTGTAAAGTGATAGCCTCCTTACAAACACGTGGGTGGCCGGGACCCCGGATAACCGTTTGTTCAACTAAAGGGAGGTTACGCGCGTTTTGAGACTAATTTTTCATTCGTTAGGTCACCGCACAATAAGCTATCAATATTACACGCTGAACTACGTAAATGAGCAAAAAAAAACAAAAAACTATTCTAAACACGCTGTCACCATCTTCATCTGTATATATGTATGTATAAGTATGATATTTTTATGTTTTATTTATGTATTTTTAGTTAGTTTTTAATATTTTCTTTAGAAATTTGTAGGGGTTTGTGTGTTGCTGTGTAATTTGCTCTCTACTTTAAATTCTTTGCACTACCTGTTATTTTAAATTAATTCTTCATTTCCTGCTACCCAAAGCTTGTCTGGGAGAGATCGCTTTTTAGCGATAAGACCGCCTGTTGTTACCTTTAATTTAAGTTTATTGTAAAAAGTATTTTTATTTTTCTTGTATTTATTGTGCATTAAATAATACTTTCTTACCACCTTGAGCTCAAACGGGTGTGCCCCTAGTAATAATAATAGTAATGTCTTGTTGGCAACCGACAATGATGTACCTTTGACTTGAAAACGTCACATTTCATGGAACTGAAACCTGCTGCGTTATTGACGCCATAGATGGCGCTAGTGGGTTTGTCTGAATTACGGAACCCGGCTTTGTCGACACATTGCAGTCCTGGTATTATATTGTCACTGTAGGAAGTCAAAACGGATAAGAAATGAGTTTTGTAATAAGTCAGCATTCAAAGTATCTTATAAATATAGGTAAGGTTTTGTGAAATATCGTAATATTTAAAGATATGTGCATTATTTTGTAAATATAGTTCTATTGATTCAAAGAGTGTTGTTTCATTGAACGCGTTTCATTACAAGCCTACACAGAGTTTGTTTGTGTGCGTTATGTTTGTGATTGTATGTTTTCAACCTAAGAGAATTCAACTAACCGAAGTCGCCATTGACAGGCGTTCCCCTCTGCCGAAAACATAACCAGTGGTCATACACATGTATGGACTGAAGTTTATCTGACGTAGGTATTTGTACGTTACGTACGAATAGCCGTACATTTGACGTTCCCCTCCACCGCAAAATTTGGCAGACTTTTTTTTGTATAGAAAATTATAGACATGGCTACTCCATCCGGGTTGAATTCTCTAAGTTTTCAACCGACTTCGACGAGATTTCGAAGGCAGAGGTTCTGAATTCGTCGGGATCTTTGTTTTTGCATTTTCTTAATGCATGTTCAACAATTATTAGAGTTTATCTAAAGCCTGACCAGAAATATATGATCATGCGCCATGTTGCCGAATTTCATTGGAACTAATTTCTTACACTGGCAATAATTGGAATGACAAATTGATATGCATGTGTGAGTGGCTGTCACTGTCATTAAGGCGGTTTACTTAAATAATAATAAAGTGTGGAATATTAAATAATAAACGACAGAAAATCCCCAAAATTATCCATAGCCAAGAGCGGAACATTGTAGATAGTGTATATAATGAACTGCTGTGAGTAATAGTACCTTCGGGAAATGAAACTTTTGCTGTGAAACATTTTCAAATTAACATCAAAGCTGACAGGTAAACAAATCAAGATGTCACCATACCATAGAGAACTGAACTGTTGCCATATAAATGAGAATAATAGCAACCTGTTGACAATAATCATATATTTCTGGTCAGGCTTTACCTATTTACTATTAGTATACTAGTATAAGTACCATATTACAAAACGGACAAAAAATATCCGGCACTTAGTTATACCAAGGATGATTAAGACATGGATTGCAATATCGATACAAAATCGCGTTCCCTTATTTTAGGTTATAACACTAGCGTCATCTATCGGTCACCACAAACACTAAATTTTAGTTTCTAATATTTTGTTCGGCGCTATAACGCTGACATAATAACTCGACTCCAGACTCGACTGATGGCGCTGTGGCACTTAGTACCGAAAACAGACGTATAACCTGAAGGTTCCAGGAACGCGATTTTGTATAGGCATTGTCAATCCGTGTCTTAATCATCCTTGGTTATACTGAGCCTACGGTTGGACCGATTTGGAAAATTATTTTTAAGTTTAGTTTATGTAGCTGCAAATCGTGCGTAAAGTTTGGTTTTATGCACTAGTGCTAAAAAGTATTCTGATCTGCAAATCGTGCGTAAAGTTTGATTTTACGCACGATTTGCAGATCACAATTTTAAATAAATGAGTATTATGCGAGACCCGCTTATAAATGACCCACCTGAACTACGCGCGATTGGGCATAAAGGAGTATTATGCGAGACCCAATAGTATTACTTGAGCAACGCGCGATTGAACGAAGATGTCTTTCGTACACTGACAGAATATAAATGTAATTTTATTTCAATTGTAACCAGGTCAGGATCTGATGATGGGATCCAGAAGAAATCGAGGGAACCCTTCAAGGCACACCTATAGCACAGATTATATAATAGTTCTCCTATAGTGATTTGAGTATTTTTTACAGTAGAGCGGGCATTTTCTTTTGGAAAGGTGGAGGCTAAGAGAAGTCGGTTCTTTTTCATCACAGACTGTCAGTCTCAGTTAATAAGTTTGTTATGTTTAGGTAGAATTTAGCAAGCTAGATTTGAACCAGTTCCTGACATCTGATTGAGCTGAAATTAAGCATACCTGTGTAACTTGGATGACAATACAATATGTTGGTACCATAGAGCTGGTCTGATGATGGAGAAAGACGGTGTTCATAAGAACACTGTTAAAACAATGGAAGCTCATTGTGTGCCCCCTCCTGACACTCCCCTTAGTCGTCATACCTTCATTATTTCCAGCTTTCGGGCTAATAACGTGTTCTATGGAGTGAGCACTCTAACCTCACTTATTTCTCTATGGTAGAGCGGCGGACTGGTATCCCGGAGTTAGGAGTTCGAGTTTAGCCGGAGATAGTACTTTTTCCTTTATGACGGGCAGTCTTACTTAACTCATAATAAATAAATAAATATTATGGGACAATCTATAGCTCCATCCATAGACCAGAAACAAATGTCCGTGATAAACACACAAATAAATGCCCTGACCAGAATTCGAACCTGGGACCTCCAGCTCTGTAGGCAGGGTCACTGCCATAAATGAAACATTTATCTAAGTCTTAATCACATTTTATTTCTACAAATAAAACTTTACAAAAGTATTCTTAAAAGCTAAACTTATATTAAAACAACTGGAATTTAGTTATCAATGACAAAATTATAAATACACTGTACCTACTTCAGCCAGCAAAACTACTTTCAACCGACTTCAATAATTCGAAGGAGTTTTTTTAGGTATTTTCACCGATTATTCGAAGAAGGCTGGGCCGATTTGGAAAATTCTTGTTTTGTTTGAAAGAGTATACTTCACAGTTGGTCGCATTGTCACCAGGTCAGGATCTGATGATGGAATCCTCGTAAAATTGAGGGAACTCTTCAAATATTATAGGCACACCTATAGTGATTTGAGTTTTGTTTACCTCAGCTCGAGCATTTGCTTTTGGAAAGGTGGATGCTAACTGAAGTCGGTTCTTTTTTGTTTAAAATTATTTGCGGTATAAGGGATTCTTTGACAGCTAGCTTGAAACATACTATAGTTTTATTTTCATGTTATGCATTATGTCATTTTTCTCTTCGTCAATATGAAAATTTAGCGAGGTAAAAAATGTTTAACAGATTATAAGTACCTGGGGGTAAAAAAGTACAGACTTTTGTGGCATATGGTTTATATTTCTTTGTATTAGCCTTTAGGCAGAGTAGGCAACTGCCTAGGGGCCCCGCATCAGCCAGGGGCCCCGCGTGTACAGATTTTTTTTAAATCTTTCATAGAGTGAAATAGTAATTGAAAAATTTGTATTTATTGGATAGGGGCCTTGCGTGGGCAAAGAAGATATTGAAAATGTATCATATAATTAAATATACCTTAGTGATTGACTTAATATATCGATACAAGTTTTTTTGTTATATAACTTTTGCTAAAAAAGCCCCCAAAAATTGCATTGGCTAGGGGCCGCGAAGTGCTTAATCCGGCCCTGTCATGCGCTTTCAATTGTTTATGTAGGTGTATGTTGTTTGTATGAATGTACAGTCGCCTTCAAATATATCGTAGCGGCCATGGTACTCAAAAACATCTGAACGTGCACTTTATCGCCTTGAAAATAGAGACGTTAAGATATTTGTGATCACCTTGGCCGCTCCGACTTGAGGGCGACTGTATGAAGTGTTGGAAATGGTTGCAAATCACGCTTTAAATTTTAGTTCTACCTACATGCTATCTCCATTGGTCCTAATCTCCTTTAATCAGACGTACACTTGTTTAAATGAAGTATGTATACATATAGGATGTAGGTGTATGAAATTTGTATGTATGTATGAAGTGTTAGCAGGCATCGGGTTTGGTGGTGGCGACGCGGCAAATTACAGACTTCAGGTTGGAGAAAGCCGCGTCCTGATTTACTTGGTTGAATTTCTGTAAAACAAAAAGAACTTAGTGAAGAATTTTAAATCGGCATTGCTCTACGATAATAGCAGTTTAAAATGTAACTGTTACGTAATAAGGGTCCTTAAAATACGAGTGTGGTTTTAGATCACACGAGTATTTAAGGCCTAATTACGTACAGTTGCATACACTGGTTTATCTACACACATATTATAAATCCTAAATGAAGTATTACCCGCACCTTTTTCATTACATGGTTTTAATTAAATATGATTCATATCCTTAAATTGTTACCTAACTTTTCATAACTAACATAGACTACTTACTTGCCTAACCTCGATACCTGTAAACACTGTGTACTGTAAAAGGTAATGAAATAAACGCATTTGTATTTGTAATTTGTATTTGTAAGTATTCGGAAACCATTAGAATGACCGCCATTGCACCGCCATGACCAACTCGATTGTGCCGGAGGTCGGGCGGGCGCGTGCCGGCGGTCGGAGAGGAGGGTAGATTTTCATTACGTTACCGTAGGTAATGAATTTTCATACGTTTTAACCACACTGTCACAGATAATACACTGATGTTACGTTACTGGTTGCAATAATGGTGGTAATTACATACAGTTTCCGAACGCGGAATAGAGGATTTATGATAATGGTGTAGATAAGTAGTTATTTGATTGAGCAAAGTTTTTGCTGCGAGTGCTGATTTTGAGTCTTGAGGGAATGGAAGGGTGTAGGTACGTTAGTGTGAAACGCTGTAAACAATAACGGGAAGATATTTCACCGCACTAAGTAGAACATATAATAATATTGCCAATGTAGAAGAGTGATTTTATTTAGTTTATCATCATAGTCAATGATATTCCTAAAGGTAGGGCACTGCCCCAAAAAGCCCCCCTATCCAATAGGGGGGCTCGTTTAACACAATTGTCCGTATGAAAGAGAAGGGACACTCACACTATCAGTCTACAAGCCATCATTCATGTCCCCATAACCGGCTAGAAGGTTGTCCCCCTGTCCCTCCTAACTGTCCCCCCTGGTTGCTTACCTCGTTAACCACAATGGTCGATACGAAAGAGAGGGGACGCTACAAGCCATCATCATGTCTCAGACATCATCATCATGACATCAGTCATGTCCCCATAATTGGCTAGAAGGCTATCCCCCTGTTCCTCCTAACCGTCCCCTCTGGTTGCCTACCTCGTTAACCACAATGGTCGATACGAAAAGGAGTGGACGCTGCACGCCATCAGTCTTGTCCCCATAACTGGCTAGATGATTGTCCCTCTCTCCGCCTAACTTTCCCCCCTGGTTGCTCACCTCGTTAACGACAATTGTCGGTACGAAAGAGGTGGGACGCTGCACAACCATCTTGCCCCCGCATTCGGCTAAAAAGTTGTCCCCCTGTCCCCCCAGGTTGCTTACCTCGTTAACCACGATAGTCGGCACGAAAGAGAGGGGACGCTGTACACTATCAGTCTTGTCTCCATAACTGGCAAGCAGGTTGTCGCCCTGGTTGCTGCTCGCGCATTTCTTCAGCTTGGTTGATTCGTCCGCCTGCTTGTTTATTTTCTCTAAGCACTGTAACAATTTGCAATATGATTAGGAGTTGGGAAGTGTGTCTTAGAGGACGCTCACGCGTTCATATCAAACGAATGGAAATGTATGCAGGCGGCTTCAATGCACACTGCTCAAATCCCTTTGCTGCTCTACTCTGCCCGCTCCACTGGGCGCTTGCTATTTAAGTCGTACCTACAAACACTTGGATAGATACTAGGGAATGCAAGCTCGAACCGAGATTGATAATTGGAGATCTCGTTCGAAAAATCGAAGTCGAGATTGGGTCTATTCGAGATTTGGTTACAAATAAGTTGAAAATAGATGTCATATACTTCAGAAAAAGTGACCAAACCCTCCGGTGTCCGAGGCCAGATTTGAACTGGCGTCTTCAGCTTTCGCGGCTGACGTCCTGACCACTAGACCACCCGGTCACGGCGGAACTTGACAAATTTTCTCATGTATATGCAATTTCTGAATTTGAAACGGCTAGGCGCCGTTGACCATACTCTAAGGGCATGCGCAGTACGTGCTTGCACCTCCTATCCGAATTACTTACGTGATTCTGGTATAACGACGACGAGTGGTTCAACGCCTAGCCGTTTCAAATTCAGAGATTGCATATACATGAAAAAGTTTGTCAATTTCCGCCGTGACCGGGTGGTCTTGTGGTCAGGACGTCAGCCGCGAAAGCTGAAGACGCCAGTTCAAATCTGGCCTCGGACACCGGAGGGTTTGGTCACTTTTTCTGAAGTATATGACATCTATTTTCAGTTTATATATAGTGTAACTACTTTTGCAAATCAAAAAATATTGAACAAAAATAATTTGATTTGCTTCAAGATTTACAAATAAGTTATTTTGGCTAAAATTGACTGAGGATCAGTATAAACCACATTATTTAACACTTCCTGTCATTATTTTTACTAAAGAAATAATATTTTTATCGAAATTAATTGAACATTTAACATGATGTCAGCTTCTCTCTCAACTCAATAGCACACAAACAATTTAGATACTCAGTATTTTGTAATAAATTTTAGGTGATAAGCCTTTAAATCTCATTCGAGATCTCAAAAACATTAATCGAGATCTCGGTCGAGATTTGCAAAACCGAGATCTCGTGCCATCAAGATTGAATCTCGAAAATTCGCACAAGATCTCGAGTTCTCACGAGATCGATATTGTATTCGCTAATTGAAGTTTTCATTGGTTAATGATTTCCAACGTTTCCTGACAAAATCGCGTTCCCCAAAATTCATATCTCTGTTTTCGCCTATTGAAACAGTCCAGTTCTTTAGACCTGCTGCGTTAGTGACGCGATAGATGGCGCTCGTGCGCCCTCGTGCGTGCTGAATTACGGGGACGCGATTTTTGTACAGATATTGTTAGTCTAAGTATTATCCTTGTTAAGTAGGTGATGCTGTCGGTCTTTTTGCACACTTAACCAAAATTTGCACACTTACCGTGTCGAGCGACTTGTCGGGGCTAGCCTGGCCCATAAGACAGATGACCATGTCCATTTTCTCCGTGTCGGCCAACTTATTATCCTTTAGGATGCATGCTTGAAGCTGAAAAAATAGAAAAAAACTTGTCATCAGGCTACCTTCTCGTAGGTAGATAGGGCGAGTTTCGAAAATTTGCGGCATAAACGGCTGTATCTTTTGATTGCGTTGGCTTAGAAGTTTGATTTTTTCACAGCTCCAAGGGACAGTAGACTTAAGTATTTGATATAAATTTCATACCTCCACGCGTTCCTGAGTAAAAAGGGCTTTGACAGACGGACGGACGGACGGACAGACAACAAAGTGATCCTATAAGCAGGGCCGGATTAACCACCCCCGGGGCCCCTAGGCAATGCAAAGGAGATCGTCAATTTTTGTTAGGTGATCTGGCCCAGATTATTTAGGACCGTTTAGGAATGACTCTACCTTAAAAATAACCTTTAAAAAATCGTCATAATTTCTAGATCAGGACGGTGGTAAAAAAATTGCGAAATATAATGGGAAAATTGAAAAATCATGCATTTAATACTTGAATCTGACGAGGACAATTTTTGAAAGCGTGCATGCCTATGATTTATACATTAATGTAAAAAAAGTACTGATTTTTTAAAGAAAATGTACAAAAGCGGACTTAAAAACAAAACGGGAATCATGATGAAATAATAAAAAGTCATATTTTGATCGTATTTATAGTTCCTGTATTTCGGTAAACAAAGACGGCTGTCAAACCATCGTTGATACTATTAACTGAACATTCCTAACACCTATTGCGAAGGGATAAGGTTTACCACCGTTAAGTGCGATACCTGACTAGTATCTGACATTGCAAAATTGAAAAAAGATGCGTTTCGTTATCGAAGGAGCATGATATTATGCCATTATGAAACCCACTTTTAATATTCAAACTCCGATCAAAAATGCAAAAATACGCGTTTTCAATCTTTAGGCGTTTTAATACAGTCGATTTCTAATTTAAACTTCCGTATTCGTAGGCTTAGATATTATTTTAATATTACAATGTTGTAACTTACCGAACAGTATCAAAACGCAGATTATGTAACGGCATGAAGTTAAATACAATCTGGAGATCATACTTCGACCACAAAGTGAGGCCGAAAGAGAGGGTAATGTGGGGGGCTGCGTCTCATTCTAAGTAGGGTGACCATATGTACTATGATGTATGTGGGATTGGGATAGTATGAAGATAAATATAAAATATGCTTGTCGTCTAGTAAGTATTGTCCAGAAAGAGAAGTCTCATAGTTCATATGGGAACTTATACATTCTACTGGCTTAAGGAGCTGGCCACTTCAGCTACGTTGGCGCAATAATGGGAGCAGAGAACCCCTCTAATTACTTTACTATTTTAAACTTATTGCTAGATCCAGGCATCTGGCAGCTATTTATCGGAGGACGTCAGAGTGACAGACCAGCAAAATATTTCAGTTAATAGGTAAAAACTGTCGAAGCCTATCGCTAATATAATAACAAAAAAGTAAAAAACATTGCGTATCGCTACGGAAAAAAACAGTAGGTAGGCGACAAACAATACATTAACGTAACATCATTTTGCACTATTTTCCCCCAACAGAAACTCCTGAAAATGATATAATCTTATTAATTACATGATACTGCACTGCATCAAACCTAGAACTGTAAGAAATAAACAACTCGTTTGCATAACACCGATGAACAATTGCCAGATGTCCGCGTCTTAAAATAGGGGATAGTTAGTGTAGCAAACTAAAACTAAGTAAGTACAGGGGATTCGTGGCTCTCTAGTGAGCAATAGTTTGCGTCATATCTGATGTGGACAGTTCTCCGACTTTAATATACTTAAAGGTAAATAAAGAAAACATCAATACATCAAACTGCTCAATGGTTGACTGGAAGAGATCTCTTCCATGTACAAATATTGTATATTCTTCCTGTTGCATTTTTCTTGTACTTTCCTGTTGCATTTTTGTTGTACAAATGTTGTACTATAAAGTATATTTTAACGGCCTCCTAGCCTAGTCGGTAGTGACCCTGCCTATGAAGCAGAAGGCCCCGGGTTCGAATCCTGGTCAGGGCATTTATTTGTGTGTTTATCACGGATATTTGTTCCTGAGTTATGGATGTTTTCTATGTATTTAAGTATTTATATGTATATATCTATTACATATATCGTCGTCTAGTACCCAAAACACAAGCCTTATTGAGCTTACTGTGGGACTAGGTTGATTTGTGTAAGATTGTCCCATAATATTTATTTATTATACTGCCACTACTACCATTTTTTGTATGGCCTTGTGCCATTTTAGGACCCTTTCGAAAGGGCCTAAAACGACCCGCGGGCCACTCCTGTCCTGTGTAAGTAATACTTAGGAACAGACCATGTACTTATGTACATTTCTGTAAAAACAGCAAAACCGACCCGCAGCTTGCCGACATCATAGTCACCCTATTGTTTGACAATTTTAACTTGTTGTTAAATCGTAAAATTGAATGATTGTGGATTACCGGTGAAAGGAAAGTCTACTTTATTGTAAAGTCTCACCCCTGCACCCTTTTACGCAACATATCTTGACCATTTTTACTTAAAAATGTTGTTACGAAATGTTGAGCTGAGCGGCGTCATTTGAAATAATATCAGTGACATATTATGTCAGTGATGGGACTGATGGGATGGGGATACCAGACCGTATTTTAAATATTACAAAACTTACTACTGTCTGCAATATTAATTGCAATTCTTTAATTTAATGAATGAATAATATTTACGACGTAAAAAAATTCAAAGCAGCTAAAAGGGAACATAGTATTAATTCAAAATCTTGCAATAAATTATTATAAGTAGGAAGTAACTTCTAGTGTGTTACTAAAATAAACACAGTATTTACATTACATTTTACATCTTGACACAAATTACACTACTTATACTATATAATGTATATAAATTGATGTAATGTATATAATGTATATAAAATAAATGTATATAAATAAAACCATATTGGTAAGTTTCATAAGTTGGCAGCATTGTGCGAGTGAGACACCGCCCCCTACATTATGCTCTCTATCGGACCGTTTTTATTACTTTTTACTAGTGACCTATGAACGACTGTTTTGCTCGGTAATAAGGTTCAACTGTGGTTAGGGGAATATAGTAAAAGTACTATTTGGATTGTATTCTGATCCGTGTGTAACGGTAGATATTGACAGTGTCAAACCAAAAAACAAACCCGTTTCAGTCCAGGTGAAGTTAAACTTTATATCAATGCCATAAGGACGTTAACGACTTGTCTTGCTGTATTTTAATCGCGGAAAGATCAACATAATGTTTATTTATTTAGTATTTCTAATTCCTGTTTAATTTTTTTGTAATATTTTGTCTACTGTAGTAATAATATGGGTATTTATTTTACATTGTAGTACAAATTGTATACGGTTTATATCAGGTGGCCCAGAATTGACGATCTCCTTTATGGGCCCCTTTTTAACAAAAAAATCTGTAAATATTTTTCAATACCACAACGGTGGCAAACAGCCATACGGCCCGCCTGATGGTAAGCAGTTACCGTAGCCTATGGACGCCTGTAACTCCTGAAGATTCACATGCGCGTTGCCTACCTTAAAATTAACTTTTATAGTAACTCTCTCTTATCTATTTCTTTTTTTCTTTTTTTTACTCTTGTATTAACTTTTTAGGGTATAGTACTCAACGTAGTGCTTTTTGTTTCGTTATGTCCTTGTCCACCTGTCTGTTTGCGGCTTACCTTAGCGCTTGAGGGACCAAAAAAAGGAAAACAAATATTAAAGAAAGCTCATTGAACCGTTTATCAGTTAAGTATCGCAAAAATATATCACTTCTTATACGGCGTTTAGTTACAATTGCATATTCGTACTCGCGTCAGTGCTTGTCGAATCATTCGCGTACGAGTGCCAACACGAATGTCCGTTCACATATTCGTCTCCCCGCACAACTCCCCGATTCGAAACGCGCGCGAATATGCGCGCAGAACCGAGACGCGTAATATGTAAACATTCCGCACGCTATTCGCCTCGTCATTCGGTACGTCACTCGCGCGCAAGTGTAATCGCAACATTAATTAAAGTACTTTTAGGTGTGTGTATTTATGTATTAAGCAGGGCCTAAAATGCACTTAGCCGATTTTTTGGATACAGAATCGTTCATGACATCTTGAAATTTGCCCTATTGACCGAGTCCCATAAAGATAATCTACATAGCAATTGAAAAAATATTAAAAGTTAGGTCAGCTGGATAATTTTGTCGTGGCTTTTCAGATGGCAGCTTCTAGTCAACGTCTTAACATTAAACGTCTCGTTCTTCTTTTTTTACCGACACTGATTTGTGAGAGTGGTAAAACTTAACGCTGTCCCCACTAAAATGGGACTACTCTTGTCACAATGTATTCTGAAAAACCACTGCATGTAAAAAATCTTTATCGACGTAAAACATTTACTTGTCCTCTAAAAACACTTTTGTAGTTTTTAGGTAATTTTTTACCATTATTATTTGACAGACGTTAGAAAAACCGAAAATATCATCTGATTGTCGGTAATGAAAGAGAACGGCTTAAAACAAGATTTATATTTGTATGGAACTTTCAAACTTGAAATGCATTTTTCTTAGAAAAAAGTGATCATAAAATGGGCCCAAAATAAGGGTGAATCATTAATAGTAGATTGTTAACCAAGGGTTGAAAGTGACCCATTTCACCTGAGAATAGTTCGAGGGTGAAATGGGTAATTTCACCCGAGTTAAACACTCTGCTTTTCATTTCGACTATGAGGAAAGTACAATACTACACGCACATTTTATAAAACAGGTATATAAAGAATAATCTATAAAAATGTTAAGTAAAATTTGAACAATTTGAAAAAGACAAATTCAATGTTTAGCCGGTGGTTTGAGAGGAGAGCATCCGGGTGGGCACCGGCTCAATCCACAATTAACACAGCTAATTACTTTCCACCCTAGGGATGAACAAGCAATTTTACACCCGGCTATCTACCCAGGAAAATAAAACTTTCCAAGCAAGAGAGATAAAAACAAATTTACAAGCTTAATTTATTAATATTACATACCGTGGGAAACAATTTCATTTTCCACTGTTCACCTGCGGGGCCCCTAGCCGACATTTGCATATACAAATTTCCCAATTATATTTTCACTTGTAACATTTTAATTTTTTTCTGTGTTCGCGGGGCCCCTAGCCGAGGCGGGGCCCCTAGGCAATTGCCTACTCTGCCTAAAGGCTAATCCGGCTATGCCTATAAGGGATCCGTTTTTTCCTTTCGAGGTACGGAACCCTAAAAAAACGCAAATCGATTTACAGTTTAGCCGTTTGGCACACGCATACTAGAGGTCAAAACAAGTTTTTTTGTACAATATACCGTTTGTACAAATGATACGGCATATCCTCATATCTAATCCCAAGAAAGCAATTTTAAAAATAATTTAATTCATCAAAATTTATCGAAATATATAGGATTCCGGTGACCACCCTGTCATACCTTGTTGCCGTAGCACTCATCAGGGCCGTGGTGGCAGTTGAACTGCCATTTACCGTTCACCTTGTCATGCTGCAAAAAAAAAACAAAAAATATAGGTAGGTAAACTTTTCTTTAGAGTCAACTATACGTGGACGACTTTACATTTTGCACCGACAAAATGTGGAACTGCCACTATGAACGTCTTTTTCTCTTGAAAAAAATGTGGCTATCCACACTTTCTCGATTGCATTAGTCGGTTCACAGTTAGCGTGGTCTTACTATAAATAATATTATGCGCTGATACGCGATTAGGTTTAACACTTTGTTAAAATTCGAGTTATTAATTATTGTAAATTGTTGCAGTAGAAGTGTGGAGCAGTCATAAGGAGTTGAGGTGACTCTTGCCGTACGGCACTAGTTTATGTTTGACGGATCCTCGGAAGTCGCACCAAACAGGGGCGAGCTGCTCCGTGATGAAACGCTTGCTGTCGGGGCACAGGCTCTCGTAGTCTACTGCTATTGTCATTATAAAGACAGTGCTATAGGTATACACACCGTGCTCTTCCCGTACGGAACTAGTTTAACTTTGACGGATCCTCGGAAGTCGCGCCAAACGGGGGCCAGCTGATCCGTGATGAAACGCTTGCTGTCGGGGCACAGGCTCTCGTAGTATACTGCTATTTTCACCTGTAGCAAATGATGCTTAATTTAGATCCACATTATTGTAGGACAAACAACGATTGAAAAGATATATAGACGGCGCCTTCAGTACACAAATGGCTCCCAAAAAGGTTCCTGATATTCCCCTGACAATTATACCCAATACGCATTTCCCGCTATTTCAAACAAATTGTGTATGTCATTCATTTGGTGTAACATGTGTCAAAGTGTGCGTGTCCGAGTTGAAGATTAACTAGTACGCCTCGAACCGAGAACTCGCGATTTACTTGCAAATAAGTTGACCAATATAACAAGACCCTTATGAAGTTTCTTTCGCGCCTAGTAGCTCCATACCCTTGATCGATCTTGCTCATATACAAACTCGCAAATTATATTTATTTCTGCTATAACCCCCCACTTTCATGAATACCAGAAAAACGTTGCTTACGGCCTGCCCGAGGGATTGTGCAGATGGGTTGCCAGCTTTTTGTCCGGCAGGAGCATACGAGCCGTAGTCGACGGAAGTTGCTCCGAAAGCATGGGCATTAACGCTGGTGTCCCGCAAGGCTCCGTGCTATCCCCAACGCTGTTTTTGCTGCATATCAATGATATGTTGTCTATCGGCGACATTCATTGTTATGCGGACGACAGTACTGGGGATGCTTGTTACATGGGCCGTGCCAATATCCCTCGATCCGTTGTGGTAGAGAGTCGTGAAAAACTTGTGTCCGATATCGAGAATACTCTTTCTGGAGTCTCGGTGTGGGGTCAGGACAACTTAGTCAGATTCAACCCCACAAAGACACAAGTTTGCGCGTTCACCGCTAAGAAAACCCCATTTACTGTGGCCCCTCAGTTCCAAGGCACAACCCTTACAATGTCAGGGAGTATTGGGATCCTCGGTGTGGACATTTCCAGTGACGTCCAATTCCGTAGTCACCTTGAAGCGAAGGCCAAGCTGGCATCCAAAAAGCTCGGTGTGCTTAATAGAGCGAGGCGATACTTCACTCCGGGGCAGAGACTGCTCCTATACAAGTCGCAAGTCAGACCCCACATGGAGTACTGTTGTCACCTTTGGGCGGGAGCACCTGGATACCAGCTTGGGCCCTTTGACTCGGTGCAAAGGCGCGCTGTGCGGATCGTCGACGATCCCAAACTCACGAGCGATATTGAACCTTTGAGTCTTAGGAGGGACTTTGCCTCCTTATGCGTGTTCTATCGCTTGTACAATGGGTTGTGCTCTGAAGAACTGTTTGATATGATGCCCACGGCAGCTTTTTATCACCGCACCGCTCGCCGCCGGCAGGGTGTTCATCCCCACACCCTGGAGCCCAATGGGTCGCGCACAGTACGATTTAAGAGGAATTTCCTCCCACGAACGCTGCGGCTGTGGAATGAACTCCCTGCCGAGGTTTTCCCAGTGGGCTACAGTATGAGGTTCTTCAAAAAAGGAGTGTATAGGTTCCTAAAGGGTAGGCAACGCGCATGTAAATCCTCTGGGGTTGCAGGCGTCCATAGGCTACGGTAACTGCTTACCACCAGGCGGGCCGTATGCTTGTTTGCCACCGTCGTGGTATAAAAAAAAAAAAAAACGTTAGGGACTAAAGTTATTTCGGTACAAACCTGGCGTCCTGCCACCCCGGGCCATGGCCCTCTTGGCCCTAGGGTAAATTTCGCCCCTGAGTTATAATTAACTAGTAGTCCACCTCGAACTCGGAACTCGCGATTTCCTTGCAAACGAGAAGACCAATATAACAAGACCCTTCTGATGATTTTTTCGCGCCTTCGAGCTCCACTACCCCATGATTGATCCTGCTCATATACGAACTCTTAAATTATATTTATTTCTGATATAACCCCAACAAATTTCATGAAGATCATAAAAACGTTAGGGACTTAAGTTATTTCGGAACAAACCTGGCGTCCTGCCACCCCGGGCCATGGCCCTCTTGGCCCTAGGGTAAATTACGCCCCTGAATTATAATTAAATATGGTTAGTTAGTAGCTGCAACTCCTGAACTAGTGAATCTTTGGTACCATTGATGCTTGCTTTAACGTAACGGAAGGCACTTTGAGTTCGTTGCGTTACTGGTATAACTAGTTACTTAGCCTCGTTTAAATTACAAATTGCATTGCATCGAGGACATTGAGGTCGCCGGTCAATAGGTTAGAAATTCAACGCTAGATGCAGCCAATTGTCCTTATTAAAGCACGTTTACCCGGAAGGATGACACGAATGGCAATTAGGTAGTTGACCGAGCGAGCACGAAGCGTCTCCTATTGATCTTGGTTAATGCCCGGCGCATGTCATGCTGTTCTCCTCTAGAGGATGCATTTTTCAACTGTATTTCGTAAAATTTTGGGGACAGGGACAGGTTCGATACTTAGATTTTTGGAGATTCCGTCTTTTGAAATCATTACATCACTGGCAGAAATATTAATTTAGATGGGTATTTTGGATGGGTGTTTTCCAGAATTTACCAATGAGTATTTCGGAGCTTAGTAAGTAGGTACAAGCTATGCATTTAACTGTTTGATATGTAACATTTGTTGATTGCTTAATAGACAATTCATAACATAAATGATCAATATCATATTAAAACTAGTAGTCCGCCTCGAACTGAGAACTTGCGATTTACTTGCAAACGAGAGGACCAATGTAACAAGACACTTCTAAAGATTTTTTTTTCGCCTTCTAGCTCCACAACCCCTTGATCGATCCTCCTCATATACGAACTCTCAAATTATATGTATATCTGCTACAATCCCAACAAATTTCATAAAGTTCAGAGAATCGTTACTAAAGTTATCGCGGAACAAACCCTCAAAATCAAAAAGCCACCGAAATGCCGAGACGTCCCAGTAGCCGAAGTAATTGTAAGAACTTCACTTCGCTTACGCTCCGCTCGTTCGATAAAACAAT
Organism: Pammene aurita; assembly: GCA_947086415.1. Taxonomy (NCBI): domain Eukaryota; kingdom Metazoa; phylum Arthropoda; class Insecta; order Lepidoptera; family Tortricidae; genus Pammene; species Pammene aurita. The sequence continues at coordinate 15,713,015 of OX352313.1, forward strand.
AGCGCATCATAGATAGCCAACTCAGTGTAAATTCACGTCTGGGATTAATCTAACGGTATTTAAGGTTCATAAACATATATCGAGTATTTTAAATGTTACACATAGTTTAAATTTTAAATGAATGGGTTTCAGAACCGTTTTAGCCGCCAGTTCCTTTTTGTTACGATTTTTTTAACATAATAGTAGTTTCGTAAGAGGGCCTAATTACGTACAGTTGTATACACTGCTTTATCTACTCTCATATTATATATCCTAAATGAAGTGTTCGGAAACCATAGAATGACCGCCATTGCACCGCCATGCCATGGCCAATTCGATTGTGCCGGCGGTCGGGCGGGCGCGTGCCGTTGGTCGGGAAGGAGGACAGGATTTACATTATGTTATCAAATTCGATGTTCGGAATTTGAAACTCATAACGTATCAATATATGAGCATGTAAAGTTAAAATTACGTTACTGCCACAGATAAAAAGCTTATCATAGTAAAATCGGTTGTGGTAATGTGATAAAACTTCTGATTCTGATTCTAATGCTAGCCATTGCCTACCGTTTTTGAACAAGTTTTAGAGGACTTACAATGTGAGTGTAGATAAAAGTTTCTTATAATTCGTAACATATTCGTGTTTATGTGATCCTGGTTGTGGTGTATGCGATGTGTGTGGTGCGGCTTAGCATAACATGCGTTGTCGTGCGCGACTTCATACTTCGAGTACTGGAGTATGGAGAGTCGCGCGACAATGTAAGTCATGCTAGCAGGGCTGACTAGACATATGTGACATTATTTTGGCAAAAGTACCAGTTAGCGGCCGACGCTTACGCTTTTTTTGCTTTTTCGTGTTGTTTTGAATTATTCGCAGTGTCACCTTCATTCATAATCATAACTTATAACACAATGGAAGCAGCGGTTGAAACGCATCTGAAATTCACCCGGATACAAAAGTGAAAGAAGGTAATACTTACAATTCATTCGTGATACTAAGATAGTACTCGTAGTGTACGTGCTAAAACTCTCAAGAGTTCGAGAGAAAGTAGAAAATTGGCCGTTAGCGGATTTGCATAAGCACTTTATGTATTGTGCATCCTGTGTGGCCGCGCGGTCAAGCTACTAAATACGTGCATTATGCGGTTAAGGGTACCTACAATAGGTGTATGGTATCCACAGATAACCTCAACCACTAGATAGATCATAAGTACGTAAAGTACGCACCGCACATAGGCGCTCCCGTACTAATTTAGTACGAGAGTGCGACCGGTTATTTTAACGCTTTTAATCATTACTCATGTGAATTAAAATTATCCACAAAAATCAAGTTACAGACATAAAATAAGAAGACGCGGTGCCGTGAAGACCATATCACTATAGGGCGTTATTTTTTTTTTTTTTTTTTATCTATGTATATTATGATTTTTGATATAAAAGTTCATACGCTCAACTATAACTAGCGCCACCCGGAGAGATTTGGTACTATTGTTTACTATTACTGCTTACAGCTGGACACTTTGTCAATCGTTCCCCTATATGAGATACCTCTACTATCCGTGCTTTTAACTCTGAGAGCTAGATTGTGTGGGGTGTGTCGGCTATTACAATTCCTCGGAACTCACGTGTGTACTTACTTTGTTATCGTCAGATTTCTTGTTCTTGGCGAGCGCACCGCACACCAGCAGCGCCACGGCGAGGCACAGGAGGACCTTCATTTTGTTCTGTAACAACACAATAAATAGTTGTTAAAGACCACTTAAATTAAAAAAAAATTAAATATCAAACGTTTTGTGAAGCAATCAAATTTGGATTTTAGTATTATTATTTTATTTTTATTAAACAATACGTAAGTACATTGTATGTCTCTCATGCTGTTTTGATGTCTTCTTATAGAACTACGCATTATTGTGTATCTTTAAGATATAATACTGTATTACTCCCAAGTAACACATCAAAGCAGTATAACGGCCGTCTTACAGCATATCTGTATGCTTTTTGCATTTTCAGTTCGTTTTATAGTAGCATTATAAACGTTTATAGTGCTGATATAGGTCTTAAATGGGCACGAATTACCCAGCTTGAGATCCTATACAGGTCATTTAATAGCATTACAGGCGCAATATGTCTGCGCTATTAGCATTATCGTTGTCATGGAAAGTGCCAATCGCATTAAAGAATCATTAGTACGCTCTATTAAGTTGCCAACTGCATTAAAGAAGCATTAATACGGCCAAAAAACTTGCTAATCGCAGTAAAGAAGCATAAGTACTCTCGATTAACTTGCCAATCGCAATTCAAAAGCATTATACTAGCATAAGAGTGTAGTAAAATAAACCTTACGTCAATGCAAAAACGTCTCTAACACCGACGGAACAAATGTTATAAGTTTTTGACCCTTACGTTATTATATCCTTCAAATATTACTGCGCAATGTAGTTTACTGTAAATGTGTATATAAGTTTCATTGAAAATTTTCACGCGCCTTTGATTTATTGTGGTTTTGCTATAAAATATTATAAAAAGATATGCGTCAAATAAACAAAACAATTGTGTAATCCTCGTATAGAACGAGTTTTGCATTATTAACATAATAGTGTTGGTTGAGCAGTCTTAAATTAAGTAATTTCATTATTATATAGGTATTTTCCTTGTATAAATAGGTCCGCATGATTTTATTTTTAGGTTATAAATTATTTACAAAATGGCGTTGGTCTATATAGACGGAGAGCTAGCCACGTCGGATATGACACAATAATGAGAGCAACCAAACCCCTCTAGTCAGTTTGGTATACTATGCTTATTTTTAGATCTGGACATCTGGCAGCTTTAAAGTGGTGGAGGTCAAAGAATGCAAACCATTTCAAGAAAATAAATCCTAGAGATCTGGGTTTGATGCAATATTATGAGAAACTATACAAATACTATACAATATTAAGAGAAATTATACAAAAGTTTATGTTGGGAGAAAGTAGTGCCAAACGATGTATAATAAAATATAGTTCATAGTTTGTCGCCTACTGTTTTTGTTTCCGTAATAATCATACATCGGGGTTTTCGGTGCGGGAACGATTTGAGAAAGAGTAGAGATAAACAGGTAGGTTGAGAGTTAGTCTGAGAAAATATCATATTATGCCTAATGAATAACTACCTCTCTGTGAATAGCTTACACACTATGATACGAGCTTTTTTTCTTAGAGGCATGTTTGTATTGACTATTATATACTTAGTATTTTAAAAGTGCAATTGCATATCCGAAATTTATTAACTAGATCTACCTAAGATAAAGACACGGTATAATAAGTGTCAAATATTAATCTTGACGTCCGATATTTATGAACTATTTGATTAACTGAGAGGTTGACAATGATCAGTCATTACATGAATTAATAAAAAAATACTTGAAAAAATACATAATAGTCGGCTATTACATATAAATTGTATATACGTATGATTTTTTCGATCAATTATTCATTAGGTAGAAACGTGCTAGAGTACATTCTGTTTTTTAAGTTAATGCCTACTCTTTGGCTAATGTCAAACATTCCCGCACCGAAAACCCCGATGTATGGTAATAATACACAATATTTTTTGGTCTAACGTTTTTTTTTTATCGATTTTTGACCAGTTTTGAGTCGATATTCCAACATATTCACTATAGATAGAATTATAAGGCAAACGACTATCGGTTTTTGAATCTTTTATCTCCATTCTGTAGAGCCGGATCTTGAAATAAATGAGCCGTTATTTTTTTATGATATTTTGTAAAATATGGTCTAAAAAAACACTTTTATCGATATTCGAATGGTGTAAAGAATCTTACAGATACGTAATCTACATATTAGGGTTCCTCTTTGATGTCTCTAAAAACTGTAGAGAGATTTTAATTTTTAACTAATTAAAACAAAATGTATGACCATAAAACCACTTTTTTAGCCTAAACCGGTTCGACTTTGATGTCAAATATCTCGAAGACAATGAATATTGAAGTAAATATAGGATACTATATTGTTTAAAGCCGTTACTGATAATATGATAAGCTATATAAATCATTAGAAAACTAAGGGAATCAAATCTAAGGTCGTTGGCGCCAGGGAGTCCCTTAAAATATAGGCCCTGTCCTTTATAACTGAGACAACTTCGGCAATTTTTACCTAGTTTGGTATTACTATTTTCCAATTAAAACATTTTGCTAGTCTGTCACTGTGACCTCCACCCATTAAAAGCTGCCAGATGCCAGGATCTAGCAACAAGAATAGTATAGCAATCTAACCAGACGGGTTTTGTTGCTCTCATTATTGTGTTATATCTGACGTGGCTAGCTCTTAGTCCAATAGCAGCTCAGTGACCCTTAAAAAATGCCTTATTTATGCCTACAGCATTACACGTGAATAATTATGCTATTAAACAACATTAAGCATTTATTTATGCTATTGTAGAACCTAAGGCACTAAAACCGCTAAAAGCTGTATAGGGGCTGTTCATAAATTACGTCATCAATTTTTGATGATTTTTACCCCCCCCCCCTAAAATCATCCAACCCTCCCCCTGCCAAATAAAGTGACGTCATTAAAAAAAATGCGTTTTAAGCTTAATTTTAAAATAAAAAACTATTTAGTAGATAATATTTTATAGCATTAAAAGTTTATAGAAACACGACGTTCCTTCCTTTTTTTACACATTGATGATGTGATCTTCGGAATGACCGCCCCCCTCCTACGTCATGCTACCATCATCCGATGTCCAGACCCCCCCCATTTGAAATGACGTAATTTATGAACAGCCCCTTATAGTGAATTACTTGGCTTTATAATGGTTTATATTATTGCTATTATACTGCATTAGGAACGTTTTACCTACTTATAAATGCTTTTGTACACCCTAAGGCATTAAAAATAGCTGAAAGCTGTATAGCGAATTTACGTGGCATTATAATGGCTAATATTCATGCTCTTAAACAGCATTAAGCATTTATTTATGCTATTGTAGAACCTAAGGCACTAAACCAAACCGAAGCGTTAGTGTAGCAAACCAAAACGCAACTGTACACCATTCAGCTGTACAGTTGCATGTTGTTCGCTGCACTAAAACTAATGGCTAAACAAAAGCATTTACATATGCCATTATACAACCGTTACACAGCGTAAAGCATCATAAAATTCTATTGTAGAACCTAAAGCCAGGGACCGGAACCGGTAACCATTAAAGGGGTATTAGATTGGGTATTTGATAGAGTTGTTTTTAAAAACCCTATCAATTCGGTAAGCGTATCGTTTGACTTACCCGAACGAAAGGCTAACCATGTCAATACAGTTAATTCGGGTAAGTGGTTACAACCCAGCATATGGTTTCCCTATCAGATAGGGTTTTTCAAATGCGATTAAGCTATTTTAAACTCTGTGACCAATACATTTGGCTTATTTATTATTCGAGCACCCTACGAGCTAAGCGCTGCCGGTATGGCGGCACGAGCGAGCCTACAGACAAACAAGAATCTTTTGTGTTGTTTTCGTACTTACGCCTTTGATCTAGACGCTATTATTGCTTGTTAGTGCGCTAAAAGATCGTTGTGTGGTGCCGGTGTTTTTGTTCTTGCCATTCGAGCGTGACGGCTCGTGTCGATTGAATCTTAGACCCAGGCTTATAGGAACCAAAATCAAATGCATAATGTGAAGTGTTAAAATATATAATTTTGTGTTATTCTAGTTATAGGTAGTACTTTGTTTCGATGGCTCCAGCAAAATGTGACGCCGTTCACCGATACTTCTAGTATAATGAAACGATCAATATCAGTCATTGTTGGACACTCAAGAATAAAATGATTTTTTGAAAAAAATATCGTAAGAATAAACTTATGTTGATTGTATTCCCGTTAAAATGATTCAAAATAATTTCGTTGGGACTAATTCATATGCGAGAAAATGTAATAAAAATAATTGATTCTTAACAGAATTATTTAATCATGCTTTTTATTTTAAATAATGTTCCGCGTATAAGAATGTATTCTGGGTTTTTCGGTGTAATAAAACATCGTGTGGAAACTGGACCTAATCCCAATAAGGCGTAGTTTCCCTTATGCCCAGCAAAAATTATATTTGTTTTAAAATCCACGGTAGGCAGATATACTCTTTTCACTTCTCATGCTCGTAAAGTTCGACTTTAAATCGTGCGTGAACGATATAAAATCGCATTTTAAGCTCTAGGGCATAAAGTAAAATTTTCTTCTAAGACCAAGAATGTGGCTCAACAGCCAAACAGAGTCAAAATATATTGCACAATTTAATTGAACAGTAAAATTTCGTAGAATACTGAAACTTGTTCTTTTATTATATTCTTGTACTCAGATAGAATAAGCTTTCTGGCCCAGACAAAACCTATTGGATGGGATTTTTTTTTTCGTATAGATCAAAGTGTCAGGAATTGATACCAATAAAATTTATGAGTGAATATTGGGCGCTAAGGTGCCAAAAAAATGGTAAAAATGGTAAAAACCAGTTTTTCGCTTCTAAAGGAAAAACTACGGCTCCGACAAAAACTAGTGAAATGTAACAAATGTCCGCAATAAAAAAACAAAGAGAATGAGCCCCAGTAGAGCAAAATCTGTTTAGAGAATCGTCCGCAATTTGCAAAAAAACACGTTTTTTTGCAAATATTGTAAATTCAATAACTCGCGTTCCGAAAGTTCTGGAGAGCTGAAATTTGAATATGATGTCAGGTTTGTGGTCCTCTAACTACAGTTAATTGTTCAAATTAAAATGTTGTAAACTTTTTGCAAACCGTCGACTTTTGCAAAAAGTGACCTTTTTTTAAATCGATTGGGAGGGTATTTTAATTTTAGAAAAACGTTATAATTTCGGTTTCTATGCATTGAGGAGTTGAACTACAAATTTCCAAATCTACAGATCATTTGACAAGGAATAAACTTGTTTAAATAATCTATGAAGATCAGACACTTTTTGCGCGCGCGGCGGCGGCGCACTATGGCCCAAACGCCCGATCTAGCTGGACAAAATTATTTTACACTCATAGACTAAAATTGACTATTTTTATTATTATTTTGGTATAATTAATGTGAAAAAAAAATCAACCAGTGTAAGTTGACCTTTATATAAGAATAATAACTAGGGCAGAACAGGTCATCTAAAATTGGTTTAATAATTTTAAGAGAAATGAAGCATTATTACAAATGGCACATAAAAAAATTAATAATTAACTTAAACTATATTTAAGTATTTTAATTCTGTTATTCTTATATTTTAGGTGCCATTTGCATACCATATTTGTTTTCATTGTAATATTTTTGTTACAACTTGAAATTGTTTTACGATTACCGATAAATAATTTCCTCGCAAATGAAGTGAAAATTAGAGTGTAACCCTCGTCCATAAAACCCATTTTACACTCGACGTTTAAACGCCTCGCGTAAAATCGTACGTTTTATGCACTTGTTGTACAATCTACTATTATAATATAATAAAAATAAAAATGAAATAAAAATGAAAATAAAACGAAACGAAAACGAAACGAAAACGAAACGAAACGAAAACGAAACGAAAACGAAACGAAAACGAAACGAAAACGAAACGAAACGAAAACGAAACGAAAACGAAACGAAAACGAAACGAAAACGAAACGAAAACGAAACGAAAACGAAACGAAAACGAAACGAAAACGAAACGAAAACGAAACGAAAACGAAACGAAAACGAAACGAAAACGAAACGAAAACGAAACGAAAACGAAACGAAAACGAAACGAAAACGAAACGAAAACGAAACGAAAACGAAACGAAAACGAAACGAAAACGAAACGAAAACGAAACGAAAACGAAACGAAAACGAAGCGAAAACTAAACGAAAACGAAACGAAAACGAAACGAAAACGAAACGAAAACGAAACGAAAACGAAACGAAAACGAAACGAAAACGAAACGAAAACGAAACGAAAACGAAACGAAAACGAAACGAAAACGAAACGAAAACGAAACGAAAACGAAACGAAAACGAAACGAAAACGAAACGAAAACGAAAAAAAAACGAAACGAAATGAAAATAAAATAAAAATAAAAATGGAAAAAAATGAAAAAAAAAAAAACAAAAAAAATGAACAAAAATATTATACACTGAATTTTTTTAAATATAAAATGAAAAAAAAAATTATATATACACGGTGAATCTGAGTATCCCGACAGATTTTTAACCATAAATTCCTGATAATTGACTGATAAATAACTGACTGAGACTAAAATGTCGTATAAACTTTTCTGGAATTAGCCTAGTTTCAGAGTTCTTCTTCTTTGTCGTTACACTCTTTACAGAGTGGTCGTCGCCAAAATGTACTAATTTATTTTAATTGACAGTTTTACCAATAACATTTATGTTTTTATGTTCAAAAGCATTTTAAAAATCCGAAAAACGAAAAAAAAATTTTTTTTGGCGAAATCGACCTAAATTCATAAAACATTTATTACTCCTTATGACCTCAGGAATTTATGGTTGGTAATAATATTTATAATGTGAATGACCATGTGAGCTTAAAAAATCGTATACCCCATAATTAGCTGAAAACGACTACCAATCCCTACGCCAATTCATGGGATTAGGTTGCCAAGCGGACGACAGGCTCAACTGAGCCGTGGCAAAAGCCGGGACAAACTCTAGGAGGATGAATATTGGTTTGTGTCAAATCGATTTGAATATGAATAAAAATTGTGTTTTTATTCAAAATAATTATTGCCCATCTCATCAGTACGTGCGAACTATGCAAAAATAAACTGAAGGTAAGACACATTTCTTTAACGGAAATTCTTTAATTTAAAGTTGTGTACGTGAGTAGAGGACTGGACTGTGAGTGTGACTTTTCCAGAATGAATAAACGACAGCAAATCTTATATTTACTCAATTTGTTCCGTCGCCACCTCTCCTGTTCCATTTCAAATGAGAAAGATAGAACCGCCTGCCTGCGTGGAAAAGAGACAGGAAAAGGGTAGCCCTATGATAGGGTAAGCGGTAAATATTAAAGCTATCTTTACCCCATTCGACTCGGAAACCACATTGAAAAGGGTTAAGCCTATTCAAAATGATTTCCATATCGATAGGGTAACCCAATGATAGGGTAACCCTATCATTAGGGTAAGACTTTAATAGGGTTACCCTATCGAAACGATTAATCAAATGAAGGGGTTTTCCGGTCCCTGCCTAAAGCACTAAAACAGCTGAAAGCTGTATACCAGATTTACGTGGCATTATAATGGCTAATATTCATGCTCATAAACAGCATTAAGCATTTATTTATGCTATTGTAGAACCTAAGGCACTAAACCACACCGAAGCATTAGTGTAGCAAACCAAAACGCAACTGTACAGCATTCAGCTGTACAGTTGCATTTTGGTTCGCTGCACTAAAACTAAAGGCTTTAAAAAAGCATTTATACATGCCATTATACAACCGTTATACAGCTTAAAGCATTATATAAAGCTATTGTAGAACCTAAAGCACTTAAGTGCTTTTAAACAGTCGAAAGCTGTACAGTTGCGTTGTGGTTTGCTGCACTAAAGCTAAAGGCTTTACAAAAGCATTTAGATATGCCATTATACAACCGTTATACAGCTCAAAGCATCATATAATGCAACAAGTTGCTCGGTGAACGTATATAAGAGTTTATAAGGTCCTTAAGTTCGAAATAAGTTAACTATTCATATGTTATAATGCTTCCTGTGTTACTTGGGCTGTTTTGAAAAAATAAGTCCCGCCGAGTTTCTTGCCGGTCATAATACTTCTCGGGTCAGAGGTGTAGGGTTAGAACCGGTTGTAGTTTTTTTTCTCTGACGTTCATGAGTGCATTGTAATGTGCCTAAATTGAAGAATAAATATCTTTATCTTTTAATAGGTATCTACTTGGGCTGACATGACAATGTCTACACAATAGGCATGACGAATTTTTTCCATGTATCGTATCATATCGATTCGTTTTGTTGTGAGGATATAATGCCCATATAGGGCCAATAGCGTTAAAGCGACCGTGACGACGCAGTTGCACCGTACGCCCTCTTTAAAGTATAGAAAAAAAACCGGCCAAGTGAGAGTCGGACTCGCGCACCGAGGGTTCCGTACAAACCTGTAGGTATATAGGGGTAGTAACTTAAAAATTATTAAAAATATTTTTATTATATGATGTAACTAAAAATTTACGGTTTTCGCAATTTTTCCTGTATCTGTGCTATAAGACGTTGCTTCATACCAAATTTCAAGATTCTGAGTTCACGGGAGGTACCCTGTAGTACCCTGTAGGTTTTGATTTCCTTGCGAGTTTCGAAAATTTCCGGAAATTTGCGGCATAAACGGCTGCTCTGACAGTAGGTTCTAAACAGCGTCACCTAGACCTCGTCAGAGCATCTGCCAAACTTGTTAGGTACAGTCGCCATCAGATATATCGGAGCGGCCAAGGTGGTCACAAATATTTGAACAATGCCTCTACTCGTATTGTCAAGGCGATAAAGTGCATGTTCAGATATTTTTGGGTGCCCTGGCTGCTCCGATATATTTGATGGCGACTGTACACGCGAGCATGTTAGGTACACGCGAGCATACCTACACCTCATTGATAATGCTCTTCTTGCTCGATCGATGTCTTTGTCGTCCCTTAGGTTATCGGTTAGTATATGTCCGAGATATTTAAAGGAATATTCTTCTTTTGAAAGGAAGTGTGTGCGCCAAACAAATGTGTATGGAACGGAGATCTGCTGCATTAGTGACGCGATAGATGGCACCGGCTTGAGACCGGTAACGATTTGAAAACGAAAATCTCTAATAATGAATTGCGTTTGATAAGATCGTTTGAAGTCTTGTTATTGCAAAACAATACTTTTGGTACGCATTTATTATTATTTAAATAATGCCCGAAAACTCAATTCTTGCAGAACTTGTTTAATAAATAAAAATAAAAAAAGTTTGTTAATTTCGAACAGAGTCCATATAGTATTAATAATTATGAGGACGTTGATTCGTGCAAACTTGTCGCTTGATTTTCATTTTATTTTTTATGACCTCCAATATGTTTTATATTACTTGATCTGGAAGATCCGAATGTAAGTTAAATAATTTTGAACAAAAAATACCGACTTCACTTAGCCTCCACCTTTCCAAAAGCAAATGCTCGAGCGTCTGTAAAAAATACTCAAATCACTATAGGTGTTCCTATAATAAGTAGTTGAAGAGTTCTCTTAACTTCTCCAGGTTCCCATCATCAGATCCTGACCAGATGGCAATGGGACCAAATGTGATTTCAAACAAAAAATAATTGAGAACCTCCTCCTTCGGAATCTTGAAGTCATTTGAAAACATAACTATTTATGCAAATTCTCATCCTGTAAAACACTGATTTGAACTTTCACGGTTTTTACACATATCTATTTGTACTAACGGGACATAATCGCGTATCACTAAGACGCAGTAAATATTCTTTCTTCAGACCACGGGGACAATGTCGTCCTCGAAACGGCGAAGGTAATTTTAAAATTATATACGCGAATAATATTTTGTATTTTTGAAAAAAATAATATTTTTTTTATTACTTTCACTAGCACTATGCAGAAAATAAAATTCGCTAACTTACGTCTTCATTAAGATTCGTTTCACACGCAAATTCATGTCAGGTCAGACATGTACACCTCCCGCTACAGAACGGTAGGTACAGTCTCCAACAATAAGACCTAACCAGACAACTGAACGAAGGAAAAATCACAATCATCGCTTAACGTAAAATTTTTCGAATTTTTATTTATCTTATCGTTTCAGAATTGTACAGGGTTAAAACATGTGGTCTTTTTTTTCTGACATGCCTTATTGAAAAAAAAAAAATTTTTTTACACAATAATGGTTTACGTCACGCAGCGGAAAATATCACTTAGACGTAAAATTGTGTACGCACCTCGGGTAGTAAAGGCCTCAGATCGCTTTGTTGCTGCCTGGGTACGTAATAATTGTATATGAGTAATGTACATTTCATAATCACGGTAAATTCGATTGAAATTTTTCGACAAAATCATGTATTTAATGCGAATACCTTTGGATTCAACATTAGCCTATTTTCCTTATCAATAAATGCCATTAAATGATTCAAGATTAAAGATATTTATTCATGACGTACGCTATCATGACATACATATCATATTCATGACAAACAAATCAAAGACGCATTGATCATTGGTCCATCACGAAATGGACCCTGCTCAGCAAAATGCTAGCTAGTCTGTAAGCTAGCGCTGGTCTTCCGTAGGGCCCACTTGGTGATGCCACGACAGATAACACAAACTGAAGACAAAAAATAGAAAATAATGTTATATTTAACACAAATAATTAAAAACAAGGAACGTAGATGACGAATGAAAATACTACACAGGTACAGAAAAATACAAAATAAAAATTAAATGCATTCTAAGATAAGGTAGTTGACTGTACCGAAAGTATAGAGGCAATAAAATCAGTACATTTGTGATAAAAACGAACAATGTACAATGGTCGTGGGAACTCTCTCATCGGATTTAACATCTTAAATGCCATTATTACTTCGTTTATTATGTTTTTCTCACATACTTAGGTTTCTTATGTTTTACTGAAATATGTCGTTCTGAATGCTTGGGTTATGATACAATTTTAGGTAAAAATAGCATACAATAGGGCAGATGCCCCGGTTGTGGGCGTTGTGCCGGTTTTGGCCATTTTCAACTTTATTAAAGTATAATAGTAGTTTATGTAACTATTACGTAATAAGGGTCCTTAAAACATGAGTGTGGTTTCATAATAAGATCACACGAGTGTTTTAAGGCCTAATTACGTACAGTTGCATACACTGCTTTATCTACACTCATATTATTAATCCAAAATGCCGTATTCGGAAACCATAGAATGGCCGCCATTGCACCGCCATGGCCAACTCGATTGTGCCGGCGGTCGGGGAGGCGCGTGTCGGGCTGTCGGCGGATGCGCGGGAGGGTGCAGGTGTACATTATGTTATCAAAACTCATAGCACATCAATAATTGAGCATGAAAAGTTAAAATTACGTTACTGCCACGGATAAAAAGCTTATCATAGTAAAATCGGTCGTGGTAATGCTAGCCATTGCCTAATACCGTTTTCGAATACGTTTTAGAGAACTTACAATATGAGTGTAGATAAATAAATTTACAAGTCTATGGTTTATAGTAGATTTTTTCTACTCGTCGACTGTAATGCTTGAATTGAGATTGTGTAAACCGAATTACTAGCGCATACTTTTCGATAGAGCTTTTATGGTCGCATATTGTAGCATTGCCAACGATGTTACAAAGGATTTTCATAAAAAATTGTAACACTGTTGCCCGAGTCCGCCCGCCCACGCTGCCGTCACCTCCTGCTTTAGGCAGTATCACTACCGACTAAGTTAGGAGGCCGCTAATATGGGCCATCGCTTGAAATAAACGTTTTTTAAGTACCCAGGATTTTACATAACCCTTACTTACGTTTAAAAACGAAACAAAACAGTGAAATCGAGGACAGGTATCGTCCATCCATGCGATACTTTCACAACCACTGCAGCCTAAATTACTCCATATAACGTTAACCTTTAAGGTCTAAATTGCTTGGGCATATGCAGTAGAGGTCGGATGACCTCTAAACTGTGCGACGTGTTTCTAATTTAATTGCACTAAGTTTAATATCTACGTACAACCATAGGTATAGGTACTGGACCTGACAATGTGTATGTATACTATACAAAATGTGATGTTTTCAAGTAAAAGGTACCTTATTGTCGGTTGTAGATGATCTTAAAATAAAAATAATAAACACTAGAAACTTAAACTACAAGTAGAAAATATCTCCTACATCGCTGCCAATGGGTAGTGTGCCCAGAAGGCTGGCCGCATTGCCACGTTGTAGATAAGGTTTATTTCTAAATGATTTCATGACATCGCCAATCAATCGCCAATCAACAATTAAGTACCTTTTATTTAAAAATGTCACAAATACTTCAAAATAGCTTTCCCTGCAGGCAAACGTAATACCGCCATTTATCCCGTCACTAACGCAAAGGATCTCTTTTCATACATCTTGTTTGACGATTTAAATTAACATACAATACTTCCGTTCGATAGTAACAGAGGTACTCGATAATCCGGCACGCTCAGTAATCCGGCCGTTAGCGACTCAGGTTGCATTTGTTCGTGTAATTTATCTCTCGCTCGGCTTTCATTTCCCCATACAAATCCAATAATCCGGCAGTTCCAACAATTGGGGGAAAAAAATCAGGTGTTGGATTGGATTACCGAGCGCCTACTGTAGAACATGAATTTGGAGGAACGTGACTGTAGACACCACAGACTACACAGACAACTCATAATTAAGCTTTTACAAGGAGCACGAGGTCACCACACTTAAGATCAATTTTATTCGTAAATTTCTACGATTCGAACAGCACATCTCAATAGTATTCTACACCATTTTGTAGTATAACAATCCAGGTTCACCCCTATAACTTGATTTTTGTGAATATTTTTAATTCACATGAGTAATGATCAAAAACGTTAACTCAACTGAAATAAGCGGCCGTGCTCTCATACTATATTAGTACGGGAGCGCCTATGTGTGGTGACCTCGAGTTGTACTTATGATCTACCTAGCGGTTGAGGTTATCTGTGGTAGACACCTATCCCGTACACTCCTGTTTATTCGTCTTGCGTCTGACCTAGTCTGCCGCGGAGGGCAAAAACCAGATAAAACTAAATTCACCAATTTGCTGCAGGATCCTTATTGAGGGCGACGGCACGACGAGGAAACGTCTTATCAATTTAAACTGCGGCTTTTGACCTGCCGATCCAAGTCAATGACAGGTTAGAATCTGACCACGCTAACTTTGCACTTTGCAGCTGTAATTACCTTCTAGATTTAGAATTACGTGCGTCGCTTGAAGCTTTCACAAGGCGGCTGCCGTGGTTTTCCCAAGAAGCTACAGTACGAGGTCCTTCGAAAAAAGAGGAGGTTCTTAAAGGGTCGGCAACGCGCATGGGAATCCTCTGTAACGTTCACGGTAACTGGCTGGCCGTATGCTTGTATGCCACGGTGCTACCGTCGTGGTATTAAATAAAATGTACGTGAGTGTCGTGGAACACTCTGTTGGAACGAAGTTGTTATTTAATTCTATTTAATTTTTGACTTTCGTGTAATTTTGGTCATTATTGACTTTTTCGACTTTTAACTTTTTTTGACTTTGACTTTTTTTACTTTTTTGACTTTTCACTTTGTCCCTTCTCACTTTTCACTTCAATTTATTCTATTCTATTTAATTTCTTTTCACATGTTTCTCAATCGTATGGCTTGTTGTCGCGTTTTCGTGACGGCAACGTTACTTTTTTCCGTGAAACGTCCGATAAGGAACTTCGTTCCAAAACATTATTTGTGAAAAGCTAGCCTTATTTATCTACCTATTACGTAACACAAACGAGCACAAACAAAAGGATATATTTCAATGATATTCAAATCAGTGCTTGTCAAATTTAAATGGCGTAAACCCTTTCAAATTAGTGTTGCCCGGCGACTGACCGGTGTTGCCCAATATTTCCTGATTTTTGTGACATTGATATCTATGAACCAACAATGCCTATGACTATGTGGAATTTGTATGGTTCATGAGTACAGATAACATTATGTATAAATCATTATGTGCACGGGTATGGTCCAAGGTGATCGAGATTTTATTGTTTTGCAATTTGTATGTCATGTAGATTATGTACAAATTATGCAAGTTTATGAATGTAAAAACCTCTCAGATTTGGGTCAAATTGCGAATTGAGGATTTTTTGTATTGAACCTGCTTTTATATAGGGTAATATTACGTATATCAAAAAATACTGACTTGCGCAGTAACGAATGCAGATCAAAGCAATGTTTTGGTGCGAATTGTAGTTAATAAAAGAATAATTTATTTCAAATGCTGAAATTTTACAAATAATTATAAAAAACACTAATAATAAATCTAAAAATTAAACTAATTATAAATAAAACAATTTAAAAATAATAAATTAAAAATTTAACTCTAAATTTGGCCCTCTCGGCAAGGCGCCCATCACGCACGTGGCATTCCCGCGCTGAATTGCGATAATTGCGAATTTGTATTTTTTTGCTGCACAAGTCAGTTATGGTTACTTTTTTGTTGTTTGGACCTTCGAAGGTCCGCTAAACCGATTAATCCGGCACTAATATTTAGGGGTTCGACTGCCGTAAATTAGGGTGACTTTAGGAAATTTTCACTCTGTATATCTTGAATTGTATTGGTTCACCCCGTATATACAGGATGTAACAAAAATATTGGTGATCCGTTTAAGGGCAATTGGTAACGTTTTTACGACTAAGAAAAAGCAGAAGAAAAATTTTTTGGACGGAGAAAAATTCCTCCCTACAAAATAATTTTTTTTTTTCGGCGTCAATTTTTTTTCTTCTTAGTTTTTCATCATTACAATACGATACCAATTATGCCCATAAAGGATCTCCAGCAATGTTTTTTGTTTTTTTTTTTTTCTAATAAAAGTATGGTACGGTATGTTTCGCCAAACGTTAAAGTTTATCGGCGATGGTAACACTCACTTCCAGTTATTGTACCAGGTTTTTTAATCCTATGACCTAAGTACCTAATCCTTATTTTAAATTAGTAAGTAAGCACAACTGACCCAAGACGGGTATTTATTTAGTTATTTAACTTACACCTTGTATTTGTTATTGTTGCACGTGGTCAGCTAGAAGCCGCAAACGACACGTCACTCGATACATTGAATGATTGGAATCCATCAAGGTTAGCTTGAACAGGGCTTACCTATAGATTTACTCGTATTGGTACGGCGCGAATAGGTATCTACTTAAGTTCTATAGCCTATAGTGCAGCTAGAATGAGTACCTAACATTTTACAACCTATAACTTTTGATTATAAAACTTCCGTGAGACTCTAATATATTTAAAATATTTATAACTTAAAACGGCTAAAAGTATCAAACTCTAATTTCAAATATGTTTTGAGAAATGGGTAAATTTCACAAGCGTTTCAACCGCCGGTTCCATCGTGTTACGAAATTTATACGTTCTACGACGACTAACTAGAGTCGCAGATAAAAAAACTGCAATATGGGCATATCACGGTTTCGTTGTGTCAAACTTGAGAAAAGGTATTTTGATATGGGGAAATTCTGCACTCATTCAACGTACCTTCTTAGCACAAAAGGGATGTATTAGAGCAATTGCCAATATTTGGTTACCAGCATCTTCAAAGAACATTTTCTTAGCCTAAAATTGCTAACAGTATACTCTATATACATCTACGAGGTATGTATCTTTGTTAAAAATTACAATGACATGTTTAAAAAGAAAAGAGATGTAGCAAAATTCAATACACGATATCCAAACAGACTGGTGCTTCCAGATATGAACACCGCAATGAAGAGTAAGCACTGTTATGCCATGTGTGTAAAAATCTTTAGCCACCTACCAGAACAACTAAAAGAACAACCTATCAAAAAATTTAAATACAAATTGTTTACTTGGCTGGTTGAGAGATGCTTTTATAGTACCAATGACCAATGAATACTTTGCCAATACCTGGATTTAAATGATGTTTATGAAATGTAAGTAAGTAGTCCTATATTAGGATAACATATAGCAAGTAAGCCTCTAGATTTTTAAGTAACATTTGCGTGACTTATTTATGTCTAGATATATGATTCTGTATATATTAGTTTAATATCCCTTGTACTGTATCTATCGCAAATAAAGATTTATGATTTTTTTATGACAACAAAGTTGCTCGTAATTCGTAAGATACGTGTTTATATGATAGATAACACACAATTTTCGAATTTTGTGTTTTCAACCGACTTCAAGATTTCGAAGGAGGAGGTTCTCAATTCGTCGGGATCTTTGTTTTGGCCTGTTTTTTTTTTTAAATGTATGTTCACGATGTTCACCGATTATTCGAAGACGGGTGGACCAATTTGGATTTTTTTTTTGTTTGAAAGAGTATACTTCACAGTTGGTCCTACTGTAACCAGGTCAGGATCTGATGATGGGATCCTGGAGAAATCGAGGGAACTCTTCAACTATTATAGGCACACCTATAGTATATATTTGAGTATTTTTTACAGCAGCTCGAGCATTTGCTTTTGTAAAGGTGGAGGCTAAGTGAAGGCGGTCCTTGTTTGTTTAAAATTATTTATAAACTATTAGCAACTTTTATGTGATAAATTCGTAGCACAATAGAACCGGCGGTTGAAACGCTTGTGAAATTTACCCATACTTCTAATTTATATTTATTAAAAACTACTCGATCCTCGCCTCAAAACTTACCGTTCTGACCGCTCCAACAATCCTTAAAAACACTCGTACTATCATAAGACACTATTTATTAATAATTAATAACACTGACATGTATGTCTGTGGCGAGACTTGAATGCTATATGAGGGCATTACTCGCTGTGGGTCAAGTAGCAGTGAACTTACATTATCTTTAATAAAAATAGTAACGCTCAAGTTACTAGAGTTCCGTAGGCAGAGGGGAAAACGGAACATGTTAATTTCAAAGGAAAAAGGGATGCTATAAGTTTGTGGTCTGTCTATCTACCTACACGGTGCCCATGAGCATTGCGAGAGACATTAACAGTGTATTCATGATCATATTTAGAGAAAAAAATGTCCTATAAACTTTTCCGAAATTCGCCATAGTTTCAGAGTAAATACTACTTACAAAAAATAACATTTTTAAATATTATTCAGTGTAAAGTAAAATGCTTTTTTGATGGCGATCACACCAGTATGGGACATAGTCTAGACCTCTCTTATTGGCAGATATCAAAGACCTAAGAAAATAGCATGAACGAGTTTTTACGAGAAAAAAAGTAGCAATTTATTTTATCCGTTACTTTTTTTCAATGATATTTACTTTTTATGTAGAACAGCATTGCAAAAAAGTGAAAAAAAAAAAAAGAAAAATTTTTTTTTTGGCGTTTTTCAACTAAAGTCACATAATGTTATTTCCTTCTTTTGACCTTAGATATGCGTGGTTAAAATCTCTCGCAATGCTCCTTGTAGCTCCTAAATGGATGTACCGATTTGAATGCCGTTGCTCAACTTGACAAGCTTGTGGCAGCGACAGATATTGAGAAATGGTGCTTCTAGAAATCTAGAATAGGTACAAACAGCAACACCCTTAACCGGCCATCGGTAGACCTTATGCTGTAGCAATCATTGATTTATTATGTACTGGATACAGGGGGGGGGACAGGGGCAATTGCCCCCCTGAAACGCAAATCTCGTATACTATGGGGCCCATAGGTGCGGACCGCGAGATTTTTTGTGAAGGAAAGTGTCCCCCCTGAACGAAACCTGGATCCGCGCCTGACTAGATACAGAAAAAATTGTGCGCCATGTTTGGCGGTTGACATGAGTAGTATAGAATTGTAGTGATTTTCGCTACCTACAACTTTTGGGACAAAACATTTCTTAGGGATGTCGTCTGTTAATCAATGCTTGCAATAGGGATTACAAATGGCCGGTTAACAGTGTTGGCGATGGTACTTATAACTATTATTACATTTTTAAGTAGTTACACTTCTGTACCGATTGTTCTATATTATTTTTATTTACAATTGTAAGTTACAGCACCTTAATGTTAAGATTTTTTTTGTTTTTAATATATTTACTAACAATCTATAATATATACATATATGGATAATTGATTCGAAATAAATAATTTAAATTGATTTCTATTAAATACAATGCCGTTTTACAAATATTTCTTATAAGGTGACGTGATTTCGTAGTTATTGAGTGCATTAAAAAGCTATAAGTTTTAATTCGCACTTATAATAACTGCGAATACCTAATCTATTTATAGTTGCGCAGCACGTTACTTCCAACGAATGTTAAGTATGCAATTAATGTCATGTGAGTCGACTGCAGTATTGCAATTACAGTTAATTGGTTGAGTAGGGGAGGACCGGGCAATTCGGGCTGTCGAGCAAGATAGACCTATCAAAATTTAAGTTTCAGAGAATAGTGTTTCAATACAAATATAGTAAGTACTGCTTGTGGTTTTGTATCTTAAACGATTCTTTTTGCACAACTGCAAAAAATGGCTTTACACATTTCGGCAGACAGTAGGTATCTGGCGCAGTTATCTGTTAATATATGGCAGGTGCAGTATGCCTGAACTGATGTGATCTGTCTTTGTTGATCTATCTGACAAAACCTATAGTCGTTATAGTAATTATTTAATACACGCTGACCCGGCGAACTTCGTACCGCCAAGTAAAATTCTCTTTTAATTTCTCCAATATTTTAATAGTTATTCTGTTATTCGAGGCGGAGATAAATCCAAATAATCAAACATTATTCAAATCAGTTTAGACGTTCTTGACTTATAAATGGTGTAACTGACACGACTTTGGTTTATATACAGGGTGATTCATGAGACGTGAGCAGGCTTAACGCTACGGATTCAGTTAAAAATAAGCTATTGTTTGATATCAGTATTAGTGTGATAAGCGCAAAAAATTTTTTTTAAATAAAAATAAAACGTTTGAAATTATTTACGACACGCATGGTCACTCTACAATTAGAATACTCCGTCGAGTACTGATATTCTCTTGTTTTTCTGTGATATGTGTCAAATTGATGTCTGGTTACTTTTGAAACATCGTATTTCACTTAATTTTTTTTTTTAATTTTTCATAATCAAATGGCTGTCATGATTGTCAAAGAGGTTTTATCTTTATTGATTTGTTTATGTGGGGTGACCATGATTACAGAGAATAAAATTTCTACGAAACATAAAGGTTAAAAAAAATTGAAAGGCGTTATTGTTTCATTTAAACATGATGGCGGTCGATTCATTATCGTTAACTAAGTGTGTAGGGTTATTCCTGCTCACGTCTCATGAATCATCCTGTATAGATTATATTATGTTTCTGTGACCCTAGCTAGTGCAAAATTAAGGGGTGTAAGTCAAATAGGCTTATTGAAAGTCCAGTAAAATGTACGGTACTTGTTTCAGACTTGTACCTCTTTTAACTAGAGTCACAGATTTATAACTTGACTATTGATAGTGCGTGCCCTCGTGACAACTGTTATCTATTTAACATATTTAAGTATGTACAAAAATAGTTCTAAGTACTCAATACAGTTTACAAGGAATGAGCAGAGGTGGGTCGTTAGCTCAGATAAGACTGATCTTTGCCCGATATAGTTGTATAGAGGGCATTGAGTAACAGGAGATGACATCCCTAAGAAATTTTTTGTCCCAAAAGTTGTAGTGAAAATCACTACAAGTCTTTACTACTTTTTGATTCAGTCATAGCTGTCAACCGAAAACATGGCGCACAAAATTTGTTCTAGATGTCACATCTAGTGGAACACATAATAAGTCAATGATAGTGGGATATTGCCCCCCATCTTGTTAACAGATTTCCCTTCTAAGCCCTTGGGGCCCATTTCTGGTATTAAACTAATGTGTTAGTGTGTTGTCATGGAAACCCATACGATTTGATAATTCGTAGAGTATTAATAATAATATTGGTCTAATATCTTTCGAGAAATAGGCCCTTGTTCGGGAATTACACCTGAACTGAATTAGGTACTTTAAACGGATTTAACGCACATTATACTACAAATAAACTGTCAAAAAGCATATCGTGCTATGTGGAAAATATACAGGGTGGTCCAAACCTTGACGTCAAAATTTTTTTTTTAGATTCCTCACGTCGTGGGCTATCAGAATATACCCCATGTATGTTAGCCGATTCTTCGTAGTTTTCGAGTTATGATTTTTTAAAATTTTTAAGCAATTCCGGGTGAAGCAATTAATTTATAAAAAAAATTTGATCTTTTTTGATTTTTTCTTTTTGCAGCACAATCCTTAACAAGCGACGCAGTTACAAAAAAAAGTCAGCATCGTCACTTGGCTGCAAGTCGGAAAAAAAGCCAAAAGTGAAAGTTTTGCGTTCAAGTATGTCAAACTTAGATTTTGCGCTTAAATAAAAAAAACACAAGCGATTTCAAGGACTTTTTGTTACTTTTGAAAAAAGTACACTTAATGGTCATAATTTGACAGAGTCACCGGTCAAAAGAACTGAGGTGGAAAGTTCGCAAATAAGTAATTTATTAAAAAAATCCTCTTTTGTTATTCCTAACGTTAAACAAACACAGAAATTACCACGAGAATTCAATGTTGTGACATGTGATTAACCAAGCATCATTTTGATTAACTTATTCATTACCTTAACTTTAACTGGAGCCGCGTCGCGGCGGGTTGTTATCTACAAAGGGTTCATTTTTACCTGCTCCAGTTGACTGTCATCATCAATACCTACTGTTATGTTATGGGGCACTTCCCCACCGCTATGTGTTATCAGTGCAAATACCACAAAGCATGAACGTAAGACAATCTGAGCATGAACGTAAAACTTTTGTCTTTTTTTTTTCAACTCGCAGCCAAGTATGCACCCGAGAATGCAGTTTTTTTTGCAACTGCACCGCTTATGAAGGATTGTGCTACAAAAAGAAAAAATCAAAAAGTTCAATAGTTTTTTTTTATAAATTAATTGCTTCACCCGGAACTTCTTAACAAAAGTTAAAAAATTCATAACTCGAAAACTACGAAAAATCGGCTAACATACATGGGGTATATTCTGATAGCCCACGACGAGAGGTATCTAAAAAAATTTTTTGACGTCAAGGTTTGGACCACCCTGTAGAGGCCTGCCCAACAGTGGGCTGAGTGGGCTAAAGATTAGACTACCTACGCTTTTTCTCTGGCCCTATTTCTTGTGTTCCACCCCGTAATGCTTTAACTTTTGTATCACTACCTATAAATAGTGTAGTTTAAGGATATATGTAGGAATCACCAAAAGTTTTTTGACCTATTTTTGTATTCCCTAATACTATTTGTCATAATGATAATTTGTCCTAATGTAATTACAGTTACCCTAACATCATATCGATGATATTTTTTGCCCTAATATGTTATTAGTGTTATTACCGTTTATCATTTGACCTATTCATTATTTGTCCTGATATTGATTTCTATAATTATAATTTATCCTAATTATTATTTGACCTAAAACCTATATGTCCTAATAATCAATACTTACACCTAATTTTATTTGAACTAATATTATTTTTCCTAATATTTTATACGCTAATATAATATTAAATGTCCTACTGATATATTTTCCTGATTGTGATTCTATCCTATTGATCATTTGCCCTAATGCTTCTATGCCTTATTTACAGCGTGACCAGAAATATATGATCATTGTAAAGTGGGCGCTATTATTCTCATTTATATGGCAACAGTTCAGTATAGTCATAGAGCGTATTATTCTCTATGGTATGGTGACATCTTGATTTGTTTACCTGTCAAGACCTGGGGCACTTTTACACGTCAGAAGTTTCATTTCCCGAGCGTATTATTTACAGCAGTTTATGATATACACTATTCAGAATGTTTCGCTCTTGACTATTAATCATTTTGGAAATTTTTTGAAGAAGGGAGAGTAAAAGCGTTACGCCTACTTTTCTGGCAGAAGTTCGTTTCCGTGGGGGTCATAGTTCAAACCTAACCTAACGTACTTTTCAGCAGAAGTTCGTTTCCGTCGGGGTCGCAGTTTTATTTTAACCTACTTTAATACTTTTCTGGCAGAAGTTCGTATCCGTAGGGGCGCAGTTCTAACCTAACCTAACCTACTTTTTGGGTAAAAGTTTGTTTCCGTAGAGGTGTTGAAGTTCTAACCTAACCCAACCTACTTTTTGGGTAAAAGTTTATTTTGGTGGCGGTCGCAGTTCTAACCTAACCTACTTACTACCTTGATCATTACTACTCTACCTTAATATTGGGTTTCACTGGACCTCGAGTAATTTTATAATGTATACCTTTGGCACAATTACGTTGACCTCAGCGCTCCTACACATCACCTTAATCGCGGGGTCATCTGTAATTGGCCATTTACACCTCTTCCATATCAAAATGACGCATCCTCGTATCAAATACACGACACTTATATAATCTCCAAATTGCCAGTATTCATTCACACTCACAAAACGAAAGAACGAATCTTAGTATTAAAAGCACGGCGCTTACGCCGTTTTTGAACGGGTTCCAGTAATCCAGTGAAGTGACTTCACAATATGAAAGGACGAATGTTAGTATCTAATAAACGGCGTTTACAACTTCTTTTATACTAAGACTAGTGTAGTGGACAGTAAGTGGGCCAATGACCTGCAGTGCACGTCTCAATGTGACTTGCAATCTAGCGAGAAATGATTGGTGTTCTCTAGTATCAAGGCTACTGTGTGTGGACAGTAGAGTTCAGAAGAGAGAGGTTCTTACTTTGCCCTGCTAATAAGCCAAATGGCGCTATCTCATAAAAAAATTAAACGCGAACTTATACTTACCTTAAATTCTATTTGTTGAGATACTCGTAGCATGGGTTTCTTAAAACGATATTTTTTAATAAAGTGAATACTTTCATAAATATTGCTCTGAAAGCCCTTGCCCTTGCCCAGCTTTTGAACCGAAAGTCCAAAAAATACATAAAAAAATATGAAAGTGAGACATAATAAGTAATTTAAATAAAAACTGTTTTTAATAAAATCGGTAAATAAATATCCTTTCTTAGTAAAAGAACGTAAGTGATGCATAATATACCTATGTTAAATTTAAATGTTAAATGTGTGTATAGCAACGGACCTGCTACTACGGAACCCTTTATTGACTGTGGCCCGATATGCCCTTGGCCGGTTTTTTAAAAATTTGTATGGAGATTTGGAGATTGAAAGTCTTTATTTCAAATTTTCTCTGCTGAAGAGCAAACTTGTCGAGCCAACCGTTCCTTTCCTAAGCCTCTAATATAATTTGTAAATATTGTCTGTTTGTTTGTTCCGCTTTCGCAGCTTAACTGTTTCTGATTTATAATACTTAACTAAATAACCTTTGCAAGTTGAAACTTTAAGTTTTAAGTAGAAGTAAAATTTTTTGGACGCGAAAATTTTTCTGTATAGGCCACGTCGTCCTAAACGGCCAAAATGTTTTTATTCGTATGATTTTTTTTTATCTTGTTTTGTCATAAATACTATAATTAGAATACGATACTAATTATGCCCTTAAGCAGATCACTAGCATTTTTGTTACACCTTATATTCAACATACTTGTGGGACTTAACTTTAAGCGAATGATAAGATAATTCTTTACCAAAAAAACATTTAATATTTTAATATGTAATTGAACGAATTGACAAAAATCATAAAAGTACAGACCTGACACAGAATATTGAGTGACAGCTTAGCTGCCAGCGTTTCGCAGGCAGGTTGTAAGCAAGCCAAATAGGTTCGCCACATCAGCCCCCCCCAGACCCTTAGGGTCGATAGCGCCATGGAAACCAAACCCGACGACCAGAACGGGTCTTCCTAGGCTCCGCGGCGGGAGGAGTAGGAAGAACCTTTTTAGGAGTTGCTGTAGCAATAGGATCTCGAGTAGCAGTAGGACTACCCGGTACATCTGATAAAATGAACGCTGGTTTTAATCTGTCAATTGATACAGAAACAGGTTTTCCCGAAATTTCAATGACGAAATATTTGTCATTTCTCTTCAAAACTTTGTAAGGACCGGCATAAGGTGGCTCGAGTGATTTTCGCACGAGATCTTGCCTCACAAATACATGTGAAACTGTAGCCAGATCCTTAAATACAAATATTTTGGAAGTTCCATGGCGCTCTATAGAAGAAGGTTGTATTTTTTTTATATGACGACGCAACCTACCTATAAAATCAGTATAATCAGTAAGTCCGTCAAATGTCAGATTATTAAAGAAATCACCTGGAAGTTTAATGGTTTCCCCGTAAACAAGTTCAGCGGTAGACGCGGACAAATCATCTTTCCAGGCACTGCGTATACCTAGCAGTACGAGTGGAAGGGATTCTGTCCAAGTATAGTTTGCGTGGCACATGATTGCTGCCTTCAGCTGTCGATGAAAACGTTCAACCATTCCATTGGCAGCTGGATGATATGCTGTAGTTTTTAAATGACTAAAACCGGTTAACGCTGAAATCTGACGAAACAGATTGGATTCAAACTGTTTGCCTCTGTCTGTAGTAACTCTGTCAGGGCAACCGAAACGCGCAATCCATGTGGCGATAAATGCTTTAGCCACGCTTTCCGCCGTGATATCTGTGATCGGTACTGCTTCTGGCCAACGAGTAAACCTATCGACGGCGGTAAAACAGTATCTATAACCGTCTGAACTCGGCAAAGGACCAATTAAATCTAAATGGACATGTGAAAACCTCTCTGAAGGAGGCTTAAAGTCGTGAACTGGTGCGTGAACGTGTCGAGATACTTTAGATTTTTGACACGGAATACACGTTCGCGCCCAAATACGGCAATCTTTTCTCACTCCCGGCCAAACATAGCGTTCAGTTACTAATTTAATAGTAGCTCTTGCACTAGGGTGACTGAGCCGATGAAGAGAGTCAAAAACCGTTTTCCTGAACTCTGGTGTAATATAAAGACGTTTAACTGGCCCGGATACGTCACAAAAGAGTTTAGATTTACCGAAAGTTACTAGTTGAAGAATAAGAGATGAACCGGTTTTGATTAAATTTTGAAGTTCTGTATCCGTGGCTTGAGATGCGGCTAAATCTTCCAGGTCTAGTCCATCTTTTATGGCGTCAGTCCTTGAGAGTGCGTCAGCCACCACATTGTCTTCACCAGCGATGTACCGTATGTCAGTGGTAAATTGTGAAATAAAGTCTAAGTATCTAAACTGTCGAGGCGAACATGCGTCATGGGATTTTTTGAAAGCTGATACTATGGGTTTATGGTCCGTCATGATAAAGAAAGGTCTTAATTCTACCATATGACGGAAATATTTGACTGATTCATAAATTGACAGTAATTCTCGGTCGTAGGCGCTATATTTACTTTGTGCTGGTGTTAGCTTCCTAGAGAAGAAACCTAGCGGTTGCCAGTGGCCTTGTACTTTCTGCTGTAATACCGAACCTATGGCGAAATCAGATGCGTCAGAAACTATGGCCAATGGCGCTCTTGGGTCAGGGTGAGCCAATAAAGCAGCGCTAGCGATAGTCTGCTTACAAGCATTGAAGGCTTTCTCTAACTCAGGGGTCCAATTAATGGTGTTATTACTTTTAACAGAAGTCCCACTAAGTAATGCATGCAAAGGGGCCTGCATTTTCGCAGCGTCGGTTATGAAACGCCTGTAAAAATTGATGGCACCAAGAAAGCGTCTGAGGTCCTTGAATGTTTTAGGCAGTGAAAAATCTTGAATTGCTCTAACCTTGTCGCTAATAGGTTTGGAACCTTCAGATGAAACCACATAGCCCAGGAATTCTATTTCTGGTACAGCGAACAAACATTTATTGGGATTCAATAGAATACCGTGTTCGCTGAAACGTTCAAAAATTAAACGCAAATGTTTTTCGTGCTCCACTTCGTTCGCAGACGCAACTAAAACATCGTCAATGTACGAAAAACAGCAATCAAGTCCACGCAAAACCTCGTCCATGAAACGCTGAAATGTCTGCGCTGCGTTGCGCAAGCCAAAGCTCATAAACGGGAACTCAAATAGGCCGAATGGGGTCGTAATAGCCGTTTTAGGAATGTCTTCCGGCGCTACGGGAATCTGGTTATAGGCCTTCACTAAGTCTAACTTACTAAAAATCTTACAATTAAAAAGGTTGTGCGAAAAATCTGCAATATTACGAACCGGGTAACGATCTGGTATAGTACGCGCGTTGAGTGCGCGGTAATCACCGCAAGGACGCCAGCCTTTGTCCTTCTTGGGTACCAGATGTAGCGGAGAGGACCACGCACTTTCAGATCGTCGTGCAATACCTGTACGCTCCATATCTTCAAATTCTTGTCGCGCAATTTTTAAACGATCCGGTGCCAGTCGTCTAGGTCGTGCAAATACAGGCGGGCCTGTAGTTGTTCTGATATAATGCTGAGTGTTATGTTTACATAGGCGTTCCTGCGGGTTACCGATCGGTCGCACTATATCAGGAAACTCCGCCAAAAGTTTATGGTAAGAAGATTCACCCGAAATCACTTTAATTTGTGGGCAAGAAGGACATGGTGCGGCAAAACCTGCTGATGCAAGCGAAGTAGTATTATCTATTAAGCGAGAGTTTCGTATATCTACTAACAAGTTGTAATAAGATAAGAAATCTACTCCTATGATAGGTTTGCTTACATCCGCAACTACGAAACGCCATACAAATGCACGGTGTAAACCAAAATCAAGTGACAAACTTAAATAACCATAAGTAGCAATAACAGTATTATTCGCCGCAAAAAGTTCATAGTCCGTTTGACAACGTTTTTGTCCGCGCAAATAACTCACAGGAAAAACACACAAATCTGACCCAGTGTCAATTAAAAATTGAAGCTTAGATTTAGCATCTGTGACAAACAAACGGATAGACATTGAATGGCAATCACCGCTTTTATCACTATATTTGACAGCCGCATCGTGCGACTTGTCAACTAGTTTTTTGGATAGCTACAAGGTGGGATACACTTATCTGCTCGGTTGCCGAATGTTGAGTGGTACCAGCAGTACCGCCTACCGCTGTCTGCACGTGATCGACTTCTGGACTGGTTACGTTGACTAGTACGGAACCATGCTCTCGATCTAGAGTCGCGGCGTCCAGCTGACTTCGACATAGCATCGAGTCTCGAGGTTAAGGCTTCAATTTTTTGGCTTAGCTCGTCGACAACTGAGGGTTGCATTGAAGATGTTGAAGCTACTGACATTTGGGATGTAGTCATTTGCGGATTTGTTTCGTAAGCCTTATCTGCCATTTGAGCTAGTTTATCTAAAGGTACGTTATCATCTTGCATAGCAATCAGGCTTTGCAGCAGAGACGGTAAACGATTTGACCATACGGTGCGAATAAATTCATCAGGATACTTGGAGCCGGCAAGGTTGCGAAGGTGACGTAAGAACTGACTAGGCTTTCTATCTCCGAGTTCTTCTACCGACATAAGTTGCTTAAGTTTTTCACTCTGCGATGCCGATGTACGGGCAATTAGTTATTTTTTGAGAGTTGCGTACCTGTTATCTACTGGCGGGCTTACGATTATATCCTCGACTTCCGCGGCATATTTTGCTTCTAACACTGATATCACATGGTAATACTTTGTGGAATCCGCAGTAATTCCTGCAACTTCAAATTGGCCTTCTATCTGAGAAAACCATAACGCTGCTTTATCTGGCCAAAACGGTGGTATTTTTACACTGACTCGACAAACTGCCGAATCGCAGCTGCTTGCTATATCTGGCATTCTTAATACTTAGTATAATATTTTGTAGAACTATGTTTACACTGTGTTCAAAATTAACGAGTGTCGCGAGTCACCAGTTGTGGGACTTAACTTTAAGCGAATGATAAGATAATTCTTTACCAAAAAAACATTTAATATTTTAATATGTAATTGAACGAATTGACAAAAATCATAAAAGTACAGACCTGACACAGAATATTGAGTGACAGCTTAGCTGCCAGCGTTTCGCAGGCAGGTTGTAAGCAAGCCAAATAGGCTCGCCACATACTTAAGTAAAAATAAGTCTGCTATGTGTGGAATAATATGTTAGCTGTCTCACCTAGTGTCTTGAAACTAAGTCCATTCATGCCCTACTTTAAAAACTACCATCAGCTCCAAATACTATGAAAATAAAATAAATACCCTACCTTATAATTGGCCCAGCCCAAGTTAAATTAGCACTGTACTGTCCTAGCTTAACTGCAACTCTGTTACTCAAAGGTGTCCGTTATAGCTTGGGCAAAAATTCTTTCTTACCTATGTCTGTCCTTCTGTTCTAATCTACAGGTCAACCAACCCCCGACCGATACCTATGAAACTTTGTAAGCAGGTTACGTTATTTTATGTAATTTTTTTTTTGATAATGTTTAAAATAGTGTAAATTAGCACAAAGGACCTATTGTGAGTTCGCTAAGATATTGTATATTTATCAAAATGGCGGAGCCATACATCTATTCAAAGTTAAACTAAACATTTATTCAGTAAGTAGGCCACAAGGGCACTTTTACACGTCAGATAGTTTATCAAAGTAAAAGAGAAAAAAAAAACTACACCGGTTCTAACCCTACAACTCTGACCCGAGAAGAACAGTTCAGTTTTAGGTTATGCTCGCGAAGTCTACAGTCTACAGCTCACAGAGCCACTAAGTGGTAAGTAAATAATATAATTCCAGACGAAGTGGACTCGTAAGAAAAAGACAGTTATGATTATCTTTGCCGATACTCTGGTCAATTGGACATATAAATCTATCACGAGAAAGCCAATATCGTCAATGTCTAATATATATAATAAAAAAATAATTACAATGTTTCCGTTACAAGCTTTCTACAAATAAAACACGATGCATAATTTTGATTGGGCTGTTGATACGATCTATTGACGGCCAATGTTTGTCTATAAATTATCGTTCCTTTAGAAATGACTTGCCCAAATTTTACAATAAAGTCACCTTCCTACCGGGACAAACGCTAAGAGGATGATGATGAAGAACTAAATAATGGCGTTGGAAGGACTGAAAGAGAATATAACCAATACGTTATGAAGGACCTACCAGTTGGCCGCGAACTTCGTAAATCGTAAAATAAAATAAGAAACCATATCCATACTAATATTATAAATGGGAAAGTGTATGTCTGTGTTTGTTTGTTTGTTTGTCCGTCTTTCACGGCCAAACGGGGCGACGAATTGACGTAATTTTTTTATTGGAGATGGTTGAAGGGATGGAGAGTGACATAGGCTACTTTTTGTCTCTTTCTAACCCCCCACTTCCCTAAAATGGGGGGTAGAAGTTTGTATGGATTGTTACCCTGAATTTAACGCAAGCGAAGCCGCGGGCAAAAGCTAGTATTGTTATATCTCTCTGTCTATGGCTCTGGTATACCTAAGGTAGAATCAATAATTCAGTGGAGTGATTTGACAGAACTTTACATACATTTGACAACCGCTTTGTATGCCGAGAGCTGTCAAATCACTCCACTGAATTATTAATTCTACCTTATGCGAAAGATTATAGTGATGGAAATACTGCAATTAGACGAACGAACGAAGTGGTTTAGCGGTTGTAGGCCTGGGACCAGTCCATCTTGTGGCCTAAACTCTCAAAGCAAGGATGTGTCTATGCAAACCAGACACCGGAAGCAGTTAAAGCCTGACCAGAAATATATGATAATTGTCAAGAGGGCGCTATTATTCTCATTTATATGGCAACAGTTCAGTATAGTCATAGAGCGTATTATTCTTTATGGTATGGTGACATCTTGATTTGTTTACCTGTCAGCTCTGATGTTAATTTGAAATTGTTTCATAGCGAAATAGTTTCATTTCCCGAGCGTATTATTTACAGCATTATTCACATTAATATACACTATTTACAATGTTTCGCTCTTGACTATGGATATTTTTGGGATTTTTTTGTCGTTTATTATTTAATATTCAACACTTAATTATTATTCAAGTAAACCGCGACAATTACACTGACAACAGGTGACAACCTATCACTTGCATATCATCGTGTCATTAAAATTATTGCCAGTGTAAGAAATTAGTTCCAATGAAATTCCGCAACATGGCGCATGATCATATAAAATGCTGCTCAGGCTTTAAATGGGCTTTGGTTCGGGAGTTATCATACCCAAATGATAGTCTTACTAAATTAATGTAGTTAATTCTGTTAGCGGATACCGAAAACAAATCCCGTTAGGTTTTCCTATTAAGTGTTTTTAGAATGCGATCGTATTTTGATCTCTGTCTGGGTATTAAGGCATTTTCAGAAAATAGTGGACCATTAACTTTTTTTAAACCTAACTAATTTTGGGTAATTTTTGCTTCGCAGAATTACGAAGACTATCGATTTCATTAATAAATAAAAAAAACCGGCCAAGTGCGTGTCGCACCACGCATAATGGAGGGTTCCGTACATTTAATGGAATAAAAACCAAACTAATACCAAAAGGTCGTATCTGATGCCTATGGAAGTAGTTTTATGGGTATAACTCAAAAATGGCTGAACCGATAATGTTTAAAACAACTTTCGTGGAAAGTATGTGATAAGGCACATCTTCTCAATTTTTTTCATTTTTTTTTAGTCTTACGGTTCATAAGTAAGGGGGGGGGACACATTTTTTTCTGTCTTTCGATGCTATTATTACTGAAAATATTTACTTAATCACAAAATCTTCTAATAAACCTCAATGATATTTTAAAAGACCTATCGATTGATGTGCAATATTTGTTTTTTTTTGGGACAATTGGGGAAAATGGACAAGACCACAAAAATAAATTATGGAAAATGCAAAAATCTTTTATTTTTCTGAAAACCCCCATTTTATCGAAAAGTTAATCAAATTTCCGGTGCCTAGCCCAAACCAATCCGAAAACCAAAAACATTGACTGCAAAAGGTAGGTAAGTCATAAAAATAAGAAAACCAGCAATAAAAAGTCACGCTCTTAATAATTGTTTTCATGATTGTTATCGGTAACGCGTGCTAAATCCTAACTGCATTAGCGGTACATTAAGTTACCACACAAGTTGAGTTCCCTTGATTTGATGAAACAATACCTAAATCTCATGCTTGAATTGCGTACAATGGCTATACAAATTTTACATTGACGTTTAGCTAGTTAACAGATTTTGAGGCGTATAAGTAGGCATATGAATCTAAATAAGCAGTAACTTTATCTAGGTGGAAAATAAAGTAGGTATAGCGGATTTTGTTTTACTTATTAGGGTTCCGTACCCAAAGGGTAAAAACGGAACCCTATTATATACTAACCCCCTTATTCATAAACGCCCACTAAAGTTAAGAGATCGCTGATAATCGTTTGTCCCTTTCCCTCATATAGGTTGGACGGAAAGGGACAAACGATTATCAGAGGCCTCTTAACTTTAGTAGACGTTTATGAATAAGGGGGTAAGACTCCGCTGTCGGTCTGTCCGTCTGTCACCAGGCTGTATCTCATAAACCGTGATAGTTAGACTGTTGAAATTTTCACAGATGATGTATTTCTGTTGCCGCTATAACAACAAATACTAAAAAATAAAATAAAATAAATATTGAAGGGGGCTCCCATACAACAGACATGATTTTTACCGTTTTTATAGATAATGGTACGGAACCCTTCATGCGCCAGTCCGACTCGTACTTGACCGGTTTATTTAATAATACGAATGAATTTAACTTGCAAAGCAGATCTTCCTGGAAATATATTGACATGAATATAACATATAAAAACGTTAATAAATATAGTTAGTGTAAGATAGATAGATAGATAAAAGATTTATTTGAATTCTGCAACACACAACAGCAAAGTACAACAATAACACAAAGAATCATTTGAAAAAGTAAAAATTAAATGTAACAAAACATGAGATGAAGTAGTACGAATGGTAGTGTGCGTTGCAGCAAAACAAAAGGGTTCACAGCTCAGCTTTACGCTTCACTCTTTCGAGCAAAGCACTGATAATTCTGCTGAAACCCAGGCCACATTAGTTTCAACTGAAACTATATGAAAAGGTAGGTACTCGAAGGCGCAAAATGTATTTACGTTAATACTTGTAGGTAGGTATACAAAGTGGTGTATAATGTGCAATGTGTGATAGTGCGTGTGTTGTGCAATAGTGTAAAATAAGTATCTTGAAATTAGTACAGTGTAATACATATACATAATATTTATCACTCTAGTGTAATTTATCACTCTAGTGTACACAATCGACGATAATATAATAATGACAGATGGGTTATATAAGCTAAAAAAAAGCACTTAAAATAAGTGAATTCAAACAATTGTCGCTAGTCGCGCACCGGCCAGCGTGAGATGCGGACGTGCCAAAGAGACAAACTGTAATTTTCTACCAATGAGAGTGACAAAGATATAATGATTGTCAAAATATATAAACATAACAGAATCGTTGCGAGGTTATGAAATAACTCTGTAAGTATTTTTTCTGCTCATTTGGTTAGATAATAACCCATCCATAGTAAATATCATTGTACACAATACGTATACATGTTAAAATACAATTTTGCAGTCATGAGGATCTCTTCCGGCTAACCTTTCATAACAGGCCGCTCGTTTAATATATAGGGCAGATGCCCCGGTTTTGGCCACTTTCAACTTTAGGTTTAAACTAAATACAAGAGAAAATTACGGCAATACAGATGACACTGTCACCTATCATGTGTCAGTTGTCATTCAGTTGTCAGGAGCCATGTTGTGTTGGGTTACGTGATACTTGCTATTTGTTAACCAAAACAATAAGGTTGGAGGTTCCGTAATCCGCCATTCTTTTAGAAATCCTTTTGTATTTTTTTATTAGTTTATCGTTTAATGTACATGTCAAAAGTGTTGTCTAAGGATATGTTAGGTTACTTTCTTGGCGCGCCTTTTAGAATTTGCTTTATGCCTAGTGGCCAAAACTGGCGCATTTATTTCGTGATTTCGCCAGTTGTGGCCATGTACTATCGGGTTCAGAATTGCATGGCCAATTTATGAATGAATTCATTGATAAATTGACCATGCAATTTTGAACCTGATGGTACATGGCAATAACTGGCTCACATACTAACCTAGTTTTGGCCACCTAGGTATCGGTCCTAAATTCTAATATTTATAAATTAAAGCGTTGTTAACCGCCAATATTAGATGTTTCCATAAAGTGGTATTTAAATCTTACCCTTTTGTGAGATTAAGTAGTTTTAAATTTTCTCTAAAGGATACGACTTTTAGCTTTGTTTAAGTATAATTATTTTACATGTTTTTAAAGTGGGTCATTCCACTCATACAATAGTATGTTATTCAATCAAATACAATCCTACAGAGACGTTGTAACACTTGCAATAGGGTCGGCGGGAAGGGTATCTAACTCTAGTAGTTAGCACCTAGATGTCGCTTACGGCTGCTATAAAGTCGATGTAAAAATAAATGCAAAAAGATGATTGAAGGCATTGAGAATTTCGTCAACTTAGTAACTTGACCCATAGCTTAATTGGTAAAGCGATCGAGCCCCCGTAAGGCGTATCGATGAGAGGTTCAAATCCTGCTGGGTTGATTATTTTTTCAATGTTTGTATTTGATTGAATAACATACTTTTGTTTAAGTAGTTTGGTCGTAGCATAGCTATGGCTAACGACTTGATAGAACTAACATTACTTTTTTCACCGCATGATTAAAAAAAAACTGTAAATAAAGGGTTGGTGTTTTTATCACGTCGATATTATTATTCTATATATGTTATACTATAACTTATTTTGACTAAAGAGTATGCTACCACTACCGCTACCTGATGAGATGAACCTACTTGTCGTACGTGAACTGAGCCCTGCAACCAAGATTCTAACTTCTGTCATGCTTGAAACTTTTACGATAAAGCCCGGTTTATTTAAACTATATAAGTAATTTCTACAATACTACTTATCTACTCGTAGTACCTAGGTATAATTATTTTGAATGCAACAAATACCTCCACTTTTTGAGAACCACTTAAGATTAGATTTGAAAGGACAAGACGTTTGGACAAGACGGAAATGTATAAAAACTCAACAAATAAGACAGATAAACGAAATCCACCTGAACAAGTGATTACAAATGCCTTGAATTTCATATAAGCAACTAACTTTCCACCTACATTTTGCTTCGACAACTAACTTTTGTCAAATTTTCATATGATAACATTCACTTGGATTATTACAATTACATATAACATTTGGAATTCCTTTCATTCCCCGAAAGTTATCAATTGACCACTAAACAATTCATTAAATAACGTTAAGTCCTTTCACTAGAATTTGGTAACTGGGCTATTCTATTTTTCGTTGTACATAAGTTTTGTAAAATGCATATTTTAGAATATTTGGCCGTTACTTTCATTTGCTGTTTTGTGACGGAGAAAGATGCTTATTTAGACTATCAAACCCGATAGCTTAGTTTAATTATAACAACTGTAAATATTCTTAATCATAGTAACTCAGTGGTCTTTGATTGTTTCCTGATTTGTATGAAAAAAAGGCATTCACCACTGCGTTACCATATTTTTACATTAATCAATATTAATATATGAATTTTGATTAACATGTTCCTATTATTTGGTTTAGGTACAATTAAGGAATACAATTTTATACATGAAATTCAATGCCTATCATACTTTTTTCTAGCAATAGATTAATGGTCACGAAAAAGTATAATGAGCCAACTACTTGATATTATTTGCCTATGTAAATAAATACTTATACAAGCACATCTCTCTTTTTTAACTTCCTATAACTAGGTACGTGTTTCATGACTATGTCCGTTTGTTTATTAGATATGAGTCATATGACTCGTAATTAGGATTAGGATTGAAAAAAATAAATCAATAACTTCTTGAAAATATTGCCACGGAAGACCTCATTTGACAGAGCCAAAATATGCGATGACGAGTGAAGCGAGGAGGAGCGTGTTAGGTAAACTGCGAACAAACAGTTTGTCAGGTTATTTGCGTTTTGTATATTATGCTTTGTTTTTTATTACATTAGGAAACGGTTTAGCTGTTTTTGAGTTATCTCCAAAAAAACTACTTTCTACGGAACCCTCCATTATGCGTGGTCCGACACGCACGAGGCCGATTTTTTTTTGTTCAGTTTTAGCAGACTGGAAATTGTACTTTTTAAACTTTCATTCGAAGAAGAAATATTATTGCAAACATTCATATGTTTAAAAGTGGCCAAAACTGGCACAAGAGGTGTGGCCACAACTGGGTAAAAAGTGGCCAAAACTGGCTCCTGGGCCCCTATCTGACATTTCATTAAAGAAAAAAAAAGATCTAATGTCAGAATCTTAACAGCGGAGATTCGTATAAATATAGTAATATATTTTCAATGATTCAGAACATAAAGAGTGTCATAATTCCTTATTGACACAAAATTACGGACGTCTGAACAGTCAAACTCTCCTTAAAGTGGCCAAAACCGGGGCATCTGCCCTACCTAACAAAACCTAAAATATAGATAGGATTCGTTTTTTTTTGCGTTACAAGTTTTAAGTAGGTACCTTTACGTGACTTACGTCCGTATTGTGAAGGTCCTTTTTTGTTTGATAAAATAAGGAAAACCTCAAACATTTTTTAGTTCGCTCGCAGTGCAGTCGCAGTGTGGTTTTCAAAACAATACATTTTACACGAACATTTGATTTTGAGACCGTATATTAAAAAATTAGGACCTACTTACTCCTTACCGAGAAATTAATTAACGTAATTAGGTAAGTAAATAGTCGCTCACGCGAGAATTCGGTTAGATAGAGTTCCGCAAAATAATTATACATAAGTACTTAGATATTTTTTATAGGTACCTACTCTTCTTTATTTTTCATTTATTTATTTATTTCAAGAATAAACTTAAGTGGTAGGTATTCATCTTTTTTCGCCAAATTGAGGACAGTTTGTTGGCGAATAATGCGCTCTAAAATAAAAATAATAATTTTGTGTTATATACTTTGACATTACACAAACTTATTTGAAACTGAGTTAATTTATTAATTTACAATGTTTACTTGTAGGTATCAAAAAATATTTACATAACTAAATGCAAGCAATCTATATCTATTATATACATATATAAAAGTCTGCATATGTACAGCTACCTGCTTTATCCCACGAAAGCCTTGACCTTTGTTATATTATAGGCACATTCAAGAGCACTGAAACCGGGCCATCTTGCATGGACATTTCCATATAAGGTGACCCGGATCTTAGATTTATATGAGATGCGGGTTTATTACAAGTTTAAAATATGACTAACAAATTTGCCAACTTTTATATAAAAATAAGCTACTAGGTTGGTAATGTGTTTGATACGAATTATTTTTTTTTAGAAAACCAGACATTAATATAATAACGTACCGGCTTGCAAGATATTTTGTACCTCCATATGTGGCCAGATAAATACTCTACCTGACAAGATTGTTTCTCTTGTAGTTACCTTCTACTGTTTTTCTGCCTTTTTTTTATCGACAATAAAAAAAAAACCGTATCAAGCGGCTCCACTTCCCCGTATGCTAACTACTTACTTGTATTTAATTTCAATAGTAGTATCTAAATAAAATAAAAGAATAGTTATCTACAGCAAATTAAATTATATACCTATCTTATACCTAATAAATACTTTACTCGAAAAAATATATTGCCGATAGCTACGTTCTATTATTTGCACTAAATAAAATTATTCCGTTTGTAGCCTTTGTAGAGGTGCTTTTTGATCAATCGATCATCTTATCTTATCTTAAATTACTTAATAAACAACATGTTCAAATCAAAAGTGACCCGCAGCAATGAGTACAAATCAATTGCCAAACTTTTTGTCTGACCACTAACCGAACCGGTTGTAACTTATTACTTCAACGGAACAACAAACAAACTTATTAACTGAGAAAAATTCTACATCAAATAAATAGTTATAACACTTACCTAGTTTCACCCTAAAGTCCACAAACACGAAATTAAAAATAAATAATTTGACAGTTTACTTTTTTAATTCTAAAGCGCGCGGCAGCCTCGGATGCCAGACAGCCAACGACTGGCGCGCTTTGCGTTGAAAAAAGTTACGTACTCTTTGGAGTACTTGACTTGGTCGGACTCTGAATGCCTGTGGAGTGCTAATTGACTTTGAAGGTGCTTATTCGTAGGATACTTGTAGAACACGTGTAGATTAGATATATCTACTGGGATTCTAATGTATTACTTACATTTACATATGTTTGTTAACGGTTATTACTTTTTAATCTAGGTATAGTAACTTAACAGTGATTCTTCGTTAGTCTTATATCATATTAGGCAAAGAATGAATTTAGAGTAGGTATATTAGGTACGATGTTTACTATGCTTAGTAGATCGATTTCGATGGGTATTATTCAACAGTTCTGCACATGTGCTCAGAATCCTGTCGTCCTATGTAACATTTTTTCGTTTTAAAACTTAATTTTTCAAAAAAACTAATTATGACATGTATGTTTTGTAGGTACTTCCATACGTCGTTATCGCGGGAGCAAAAACGATTTGACAGTAGTCAAAGATTATGACAAATAAGAAATAACAGAAGTGACAGTAGTTTCAACGCGTTTGTACCTACAAGTTCAAAATTTATCGATGTTTTTTCTAATATCTAAACTTCGTAATCGACTTGATTATAGTACATACTAAAAAGATTAGCCACGCAATCCTAACGACAACTTCTTCAGTCACCTGTTATTCAAAAAAAAATTCATTCATGATCGATTTGTCTGGACTTGTAAATAAAGGATTATTTTAGACACACGAAGAGTATTTTTTTTTCTCAAAAATCAACGTTAGGTACTTGTAATTTTCATAAAAAAATTATATCTGTTAAACGAAATTTCTACACAAAAAGACGCACTTTAACGAACGTCGAAAAGGAGCAAGTCGAGTTTGATTGATCATTTCTAGCAAAAACATTGTGCTAGATATGAAGAACTTCTTAGAGGCTAAGACGTGTAGGCATAATATTCTGTTTATAATAAACGGACATTCTGTTATACATATTCTTCAACACATTTGTATTTGCTCCCGCGATAACGATGTATGGACTTACTTATATTTATATATTTTTGGTAATGATTCAACTTGCTTCTTTTCACGGTAGGTATGTTGGACTTCGCTGTAGATGCCGCGCCAGACTTATTTTATTTTAGCCAATTAAAAACTGATCATCGATTGACCACCACAACTTCTTAGCTATTTGCCTTAAAATATGACGTAAGACATGTTAAATTATAAGGTTGTTACGGACAGCCTAGATCCCTACCTAAATAAATTGTATTCTACCTAGTTAGTAATAAGGTGTCTAGGTAAGGTGATAAATAAGTGGTACACACAGGTCGACTTTATTAAAGTAAAAACTAGATTGATTAATGTCTGTGCAGAAACAAGACTTGTTTGTACCGCTGAAAAGCAGTATGTGTGCCCTCTGTGATGGTACGCGCCCGACTGAGGGCGGGCAGAGGGGGAGCGGCGTATTTGACTGAATGTTGACCCAAGCAGCCGTAATCACCAAACGACGACCGCGGGCCCCGACTGAGGTGGCAAAGCTTGACCGAAGCGAGAGCCGCGAAAACATTTTGATTTTTCCGGAAAATGCCGCAGCCCACATAGGTCATACATACCTCTAGA
Organism: Pammene aurita; assembly: GCA_947086415.1. NCBI lineage: Eukaryota > Metazoa > Arthropoda > Insecta > Lepidoptera > Tortricidae > Pammene > Pammene aurita. Next base: position 15,753,279 of record OX352313.1, read on the forward strand.
GATAGGTTTTCTAGTAAACTATCCAGTAGAAATAGTTTTGTAAGCCTCGGACTTAGGATACCGGAGTTAGAGTAGATAGAAGCTCACTCCCATACAAAATTAACTAATAAGAAAAAGCAACTTTTTAGTTTATTGATATTCTGTAAAGATATTGTCCTAGATAGACAGATCTTGCAAAGACCTTTCTAACAAGGTACAAATCATCGAAATCCGTCCAGTAGTTTTCGAGATATAAGCAAAAATGTAAATAAATACGCAAATATCCTAAGTCGAGTGCAAGAAAGAGATAGCAATGTAAACAAAGGACTTCTCTGTCTAAAACTTCTAGTCTTCGAATGTATGAAAAAGATAGAGATATCCTTGTCTAAAATATCTAGATTTTTCCATAGAGTAAAAGAGATGAAGATAGATCTCTCTTTCAGATTGTTCTAGATATTTCCACCCTCGCTATTTTCGAATCATATAAAAGCCGGCACGCACCGCCGTAGTTCAGTTCAGTTCAGCAAGCAGTTCCAGCAAGAAAAATAAGAAGAAGAAGAGTATCAGTATATCAGTGTGCGTACCGGCTTTCTATGTGCCTAGTGTTAAAGTTTAGTGCCTAGCGTACCTAGGGTTCATATGACAGGGTATATGTACCTGTTTATGGACTAAGCGTTATAAGTAAAGTGTTAGTGTCTCAGTTTGTACCTAGTGCTCTTAGGGTAAACGTGCCAGTACTCGGGCAGGGTATATGTACCTGTTCGTGGACTAAGTAGTTCAAGTAAAGTTAGTGACAGTGCGAAGTAGGGTAAATGTGCCTATCCTCGGACAGGGTATATGTACCTGTTCTAGGATATAAGTTGTAAATAGTGTAAATAGCCATAGTTAGCCAGGTGTACCGAGTGATTGTGTTTTAGTAATAAATAAGAATCCAAGTGCAGTGAGTGTTATTACTGAGAGTCCCGTTCCACAGTGGGAGGAATTGGATCCCGAACCAGCGAATGCTCTGTATCCGCATAAATAAATATTTAGACTGTGCTGTCGCTGATGCAGACTGACGCCAGAGAGTAGCCTGGCGGCCACAGTTCTATGGTCCTTCGAACCGGATCAGGGGATTCAGTGGAACTTGGACTAGTGAAAAGTGGATTCTTATAGTGACTACTGACACTTTGCGTGTGTGTTATTTGTGACATTGTGTTGTGATATAGTGCAATAAAGTGCCAAGATGGTGTCATCAGGAGTGAATACGAGGTCGCAGTCTGGCCGCCGCACCGGAGAGGAAGAAGGCCGACTAGAAGATACTGCGGAAGGCGTATCTGCGAACGTGGCAGGGGCACCCGGTACCGTGCGCACCCCACAGGATGGGGTCACGGGCAAGGCCGGGAAGCCGTGTCAAGAATCTTCTGCGGGGGTACCTGTAAGAGCTGGAGCCATGGTATCGTCTGGGCCCGCGAAGGTTGTCCATAAGGGACCACCACGTTCCCCGTCGACACTGGAGCGGCGAAGGATCGAGCAAGCGATCAAGAAGCAGCTGCGACACAAGGAAAAGGCGGAGCAACGCCGAGTTGAGCGCGAGCACCTGAGTGGGCGCGCGCAGAACCTGTCTCCGGTTTCGGAAAGAGGGAGTAAGGAGGCCCAGTCAGAGGGCCACCCTAAGGCCACGGAGACACAGAAGTTACCGACTCCATCACCAGGCAAGGTACCGACGGTCAAGTCTCATCCGTCGAGGAAATCACACGCATCACACGTAAGCAGCCTCCGATCAGCCAAATTAAGAGAGCTCGAACTCAAGCAAATCAGGAAAGAGGTCGAGCTTAAACGGCGAGAGATCGAGTTGGAACGAGAGCTGCTAAGGAAGGAGTACGAGCTCAAGAGGGACGAGATACTCGAAGAAACGAGCTCTGGAACTGGAACTGGAACTGACTCATCGTCCGTGGGGTCATCGCGCACAATCAGCCCGGCCAGGGAACGACCGGCTGAACCCGATAGTCGAGTGCACGAGTGGCTGCGCACCATTGAAGACACGCCGCGTCATCGAGTGCGCGTAGAGTCGCCGCCCGTACCGTCACGGGTCAGGCGCGCCCAATCGCCGCCGCGTGGGCCGCGTATTGAGGCACGAGCGCCGCCGCCCGTGGAACCGCGTGATCAGCCACCAGGACGACATGAATGGACGCCGTATTCCGAAAACGACAGACTAAGGTCGTCGGTAGAGCCGCTGCCGAGTGATGCAGCGACAGCATTCAACAGGCTCGCCGACCAGCTACGGGACGCCGTCAGGACCACACCGCCGAAGCAATGTTACGAGTTGCCGCCATTCACAGGCAACCCTAACGAATGGCTACTGTTCTTCAACGCCTACACGGAGTCAACCCTACGGTACAACTTCAGTGCGTTCGAGAACATGGCTCGGCTGAGGAACTGTCTACGTGGCGATGCACGGCAGTGTGTGCAGCATCTGTTATCCACATCGACACAGCCAGAGCTAATAATAAGGCTCCTTAAGAAGAATTTCGGGCGCATCGACTTACTGGTGGACAAGGCGCTGGACGAGCTCAAGCGGCTACCGCCGTTGGGACCCAGTGCCATCGACCTCAACGAATTCGCAACGAAGATTGTAAACATTGTAAGTACACTTTGCGAGCTCGACAGCAGGAACTATAGCAACAACCCGTTGTTAGTTCGAGAGATAACAGACAGACTGAGTCCACACCTCAGAAGTCGATGGTGCGCCTACGCAAAGGAGCACATAAAGGGCGGCAAGTGTGAGCTGATGCTGATGGCTGACTTCTTAATGGAAGAGAGCGACGCAGAGTTAGAATTCTCGCACGCTCGCATGCCTGGCACCAATAAAAGGAGGGAAGCGGCGACTAAGGAGGTAGCTAGACCATCACCGAGTCGCGCAGTCCAGGGAAGAGGCGCGCGTAGGACGCAAGCGCAGTACCACGCCGAGCAGACGTACACAACAGGGAACACCGTGGGCATTCGGGAGCCTTGCTTGTGCTGCGGCGGTGAACACAGGACTACGGAATGTAAGCGAGTCCTGGTCATGGACACAGGCGCGAGATGGGACTGGGCCAAAAGCAACCGCATATGCTACAAATGCCTGAACGGTAAACACTCCAAGTTGAAATGTCACGCAAAGGCATGCGGTTCCAACGGATGCACCAGATGGCATCACCGATTACTGCACAGCGAGGGCAGCACGCAGAGAGAAGCGCGTGTACGCCGGCCGCCACCCCGCGCGGCCTCACCTGCCCCGCAACCTGCCGCCCGCGACGGGTCCGGACATCCGCAGGCGGCCAAACCAACAGAGCCGGAGATCACGTCGAACACGACGGTGGAACAAGTGAACAGCACGTCCAGCGTATTTTTGAAGATGGTACCTGTTACCGTAGAGGGTCCAAAAGGGAAGGTGGATACCTACGCTATGCTTGACGATGGCAGCACAGTGAGTCTGATCCAAGCAGACTTGGCCGAAGCCATAGGAGCCACGGGACCCGAGACGCCGCTGCGCCTGGCAGGGGTAAGCAACATGGAAGCTGTGCCAGAAGTAAGCAGACAAGTCAGAGTTCGCGTACAAGGAAAGGGCCTAGAGACCGCGTATAACTTAGTCTTCACCACAGTGAAGAGACTAGGACTACGAACGCAAAGGATGAGCAAGCAGGTTATGGAGATGGAACACTTCAAGGATATCCAGACTGCCTGCTACGACGAGGCCGTACCGCGACTACTTGTGGGGACAGACCAATGGCCAGTGTTGCTACCTCAGGAGGCGAGAATACGGGGACTGGACGAGCCGGCAGCAGTACTGACAGGGTTAGGTTGGGTGGTCTTCGGAGGTAAGCCACGTATAGTCAACCCACCCGAGAAGCACGTGACGCTACACTGCCGCCAAGAGGATGACGAGCACCTGGACTCTATGTTGCGGGAATATTTCAACATAGACTCGCTCGGCATCAAGAATCGGCAAAAGAAGGTAGATCCAGGGATACAGAGGGCCCTGGATATCTTCGAGAAGTCGGTCAAGAAAATCGACGGACCACGCTACGAGGTGGGACAGCTATGGCGGGACGAGGAGCCACGAATGCCGCCGAGCCTGCACACGGCATTGAATCGACTGCATAGCATCGAGCGCAAGATGGACCGTGACCCGGCATTCGCAGCGAGCTACACCGAGCAAGTAAATAACTTGCTTGCTAAGAAGTATGCTGAGCCGCTGGAGGAGCCGCCAGATAGCAACGTAGCCTGGGTTCTACCGCACTTCGCTGTGACCAATCCCAACAAGCCGGGAAAGATAAGATTAGTCTTCGATGCAGCGTGTCGCAGCCAAGGGAAGTGCCTCAACGATTTTCTACTGGAAGGGCCGGACTTACTACAGTCACTGATCGGCAGAGCTCGGATTTTTCACGGCAAAACAAAACACTAGCGTAATTTAGCCAGTGCTTGAAATATTATTTTATCGACACCTATCGAGTCTTATACCTGTCATATACTCTAGATATGACAGGTATTGCCTCAGTACATTTTTTCTTTTTTTATTCGATGGTACACCTATCAGTGTGAATGTCAAAATTTAAAAACTAACAAACGTGCGAAAATTTCGAAAAACAGGAGACTCACTAGAGCTCAAAATCAATATTTTTGACCAGTCTAAGGTGACCTACTGGGGGTTAGAAGGTTGTGCATTAATTACCGGACATCCTGTATAAGTAATAAAATAACTTTTCATTTTAGCTTTGCCATAGTCGAGCAACAAAGAGGTAGGTCTGCATGTACAACTTAGAACGAAGTAACTATACCACCTCATTTAAAATGATAGAAACGACTGCAAATTTCATCTCACATGACATATGACATTCACACTTTAACTGTCATTTCATTACGTATAAAACGTAAATTGCATCTAGGTATTATTTATTTCGCAACGCATTGAATCCGACGTGTTGGATATACGTATAATAACTTAATATTGCAAGGTATCAATTAATACAAAAATGAGTAATGTACAAGATCGGATCAAAACGTGGATTGAAAATCACCCTGAGTTAGTCTATAATGAAGTGACCTCCACTATATACTGCTCTATGTGCGATATGCATCTAAAACTGAAGAAATGCAATATTGAGAATCATGTGAAAAGCAACCGCCACAATTACCGTTCGGGGCAACCAAATAGGAAACATCAATTTTATTTCGATTTAATTATTTTTCTTATTTCATGCAACATACCATGGGCAACAGTCAACAACAATAATTTTCGTCATTTTTTTAACAAGTATTTATGTTGCGACTGCTCTATGACTTTTTTACCGGACGAATCGACCCTGCGAAAAATTTATTTAAATCTCGTGTACAAAAAAACTATACAGGGTATAAGAGAGGTAAACAAAACCAATTATTTGTGGATATCTATAGACGAAACACCAGATTTCATGGGAAAATGTGTGACAAACGTGGTGATTCGGTCTTTGCAAAAAAATTGTTCTAAGCAATTTTATCTTTTGGGGTCGAAGGTTTTAGAGAAGGTAAATGGGGAAACAATAGCAAACCTAATAATAAACCAATTAAATTTTTTGTTTCAAAATTCTTTCAATAATAACGTAAACAATTTGCTTTTACTTTGCACAGATAGTGCCGCATATATGCTTAAAGCCGGTCGTATTTTAAAAGCAACGTTTCCTCGTATGAAACACATTACGTGTTTAGCTCATGGTCTGCACCGGGTTGCCGAAGAAGTGCGAGATAATTTCAAAGGTGTGGATGGGTTGATATCGAATGTCAAAGAGATATTCCTAAAATCTCCAGAGCGTGTACGCCTTTTTAAGGCAAAATATCCGTCCATTCCCCTACCTCCCGAGCCAATTATCACCAGATGGGGAACTTGGATATCTGCTGCGGTATATTACGCTCAATACTATGAGCAAATACGTGATGTCGTCTCCATACTTGCTAATGACTCGGCAGCTATAAGAGCTGCAAAAAAATGTTTTCAAACACGCAAACTACGACCGGAGTTAAATTTCATTCGCGACAACTACGAAGTAATAGCCTCTTCAATAGAACAATTGCAATGTTCGACTTTATCCATTGCGGAATCCTTCCTCATTCTGGATACTGTTCGTTGCTACGTAAACTGGAGTAAACTTTTACCAGTGATACGTAAATTTGAAGCCGTGCTCGAACGAAATCCTGATTACGAAATTTTAAGAGACATATCTGAAAATATTACCCGAACTGATAATAAATTCTATAAATTTGCTCCCTTGACGTCAACTGAAGTTGAACGTACATTTAGTGTACATAAATGGATTTATAGTGATAAACGCAACTGTTTACTCCCAGAGAATGTTGAAAAGATAATGATCATCTACTCCTATCACTATTACCCAAATAAAATGTCTTGTGCTGCTGTGTGTACTGACGTAGATTTTGAAGAAGAAATTGCGTCTGTTTCTAATATATAGTAACTTTATACAAATGTTTTTATTAGTTTTATTACATATTAATTTTATTTGGTGACTTTTATTTCTTCTAGTTCTGAATTATCGATATCGATAAAATAATATTTCAAGCACTGGCTAAATTACGCTAGTGTTTTGTTTTGCCGTGAAAAATCCGAGCTCTGCTGATCGGGATACTGTTCCGGTTCCGCGAAGGGAAGTTCGCCGTGGTGGCGGACCTACAGGAGATGTTCCTCCAGATCAAGATGAGGAGTGAGGACCAGCCCTCACAAACTTTCGTCTGGAGAGGAGACCGCCGAACCGGAAACCCGCAGTTCTACAAGATGACGAGCATGCTGTTCGGCGCAGCGAGCTCGCCTTTCCTGGCGCACAGCGTTCGCAACAGGAACGCCCAGGACAACGCCGAAGAATTCCCGGATGCTGTAGAGGACATCGTCCGTAACCACTACATGGACGACTACGTGGCAAGCTATCCGGACGAGGAAGAGCTCGTACATCGTGCCACGCAAGTAACATCGTCACACGCTAAAGGAGGGTTCAAGCTTCGTGGATGGACGTCCAACAGTAAGAAGTTACTGCAAGGTATCCCACAAGAGCTGCACGCAAACGCACCGGCGCAGCTAGGGAAGAAGGAAAACAAGATCCTTGGCATGTATTGGAACCCTGAAACGGACGAGCTCGGGTTTAACACGGCCATGATGAGGGTACCGGCCGAGGTACGAGACATGAAGACTACGCCGACGAAGAGGCAAATGCTATCGGCCGTGATGTCCGTGTACGACCCACTGGGGCTGTTAAGTCACTACACAATAACAGCCAAAGTCCAGTTACAAAACTTGTGGGCCAAGAAACTGGACTGGGACTCACCACTGCCAGAAGAGGACAAGCACGACTTCGAAGAATGGTTACGGGCTTTGGACAGCGTTGCAGCACTTCGAATTCCAAGATGCTACTTGTCAACGGGGGCAGCGGCGAGCAAGGAACTACACGTCTTCGTGGACGCCAGCACCAAGGCGTACGCATGCGTGGCATATTGGAGAGTCGTCCAAGAAGATGGGACGGCCCTGGTCAGCATGGTCGCCGCCAAAAGTAAGGTGGGGCCAACGAGACAACTCAGCGTGCCACGCATGGAGCTTCAGTCAGCGCTCATCGGATCGAGACTGCAGCAGACCATCCGAGAAGAGCACCGTCTGACGCCAGCACGAGTCGTTTTGTGGACTGATAGTGAAACAGTACTCCACTGGATTCGCAACGACGCCAAACGCTACAGCGCCTACGTAGCCAACCGCTTAGGAGAGATAGCGGAGCTAACGAAGCCAAGTCAATGGCGCTGGGTACCTACAAAGGAGAATCCGGCAGACGAAGCTACCCGGCCGGATAACAGAAGACAAGTCACCTTCGACAGCCGATGGTATCAAGGACCAGACTTCCTGAAGAGGCCGGAAAACGAATGGCCAAAGGAGATCGATCCAGGAGGGCGACTACGTGATCATCGTGGATGGGAATTTACCACGCAACGTATGGCCGCGAGGGATCGTCACGAAGGTGTACCAGGGACCAGATGGCGCAGTCCGATCAGCCGACGTCCAGACCAAGGGAGGCGTGTTCCGGAGACCCGTCACGAAGCTGGCTGTCCTACCGTTGCAACAGGAGCAGCCGCAGGAGCGTCAGCGGGGGCAGAACTGTTACGGACAGCCTAGATCCCTACCTAAATAAATTGTATTCTACCTAGTTAGTAATAAGGTGTCTAGGTAAGGTGATAAATAAGTGGTACACACAGGTCGACTTTATTAAAGTAAAAACTAGATTGATTAATGTCTGTGCAGAAACAAGACTTGTTTGTACCGCTGAAAAGCAGTATGTGTGCCCTCTGTGATGGTACGCGCCCGACTGAGGGCGGGCAGAGGGGGAGCGGCGTATTTGACTGAATGTTGACCCAAGCAGCCGTAATTACCAAACGACGACCGCGGGCCCCGACTGAGGTGGCAAAGCTTGACCGAAGCGAGAGCCGCGAAAACATTTTGATTTTTCCGGAAAATGCCGCAGCCCACATAGGTCATACATACCTCTAGAGATAGGTTTTCTAGTAAACTATCCAGTAGAAATAGTTTTGTAAGCCTCGGACTTAGGATACCGGAGTTAGAGTAGATAGAAGCTCACTCCCATACAAAATTAACTAATAAGAAAAAGCAACTTTTTAGTTTATTGATATTCTGTAAAGATATTGTCCTAGATAGACAGATCTTGCAAAGACCTTTCTAACAAGGTACAAATCATCGAAATCCGTCCAGTAGTTTTCGAGATATAAGCAAAAATGTAAATAAATACGCAAATATCCTAAGTCGAGTGCAAGAAAGAGATAGCAATGTAAACAAAGGACTTCTCTGTCTAAAACTTCTAGAGTCTTCGAATGTATGAAAAAGATAGAGATATCCTTGTCTAAAATATCTAGATTTTTCCATAGCGTAAAAGAGATGAAGATAGATCTCTCTTTCAGATTGTTCTAGATATTTCCACCCTCGCTATTTTCGAATCATATAAAAGCCGGCACGCACCGCCGTAGTTCAGTTCAGTTCAGCAAGCAGTTCCAGCAAGAAAAATAAGAAGAAGAAGAGTATCAGTATATCAGTGTGCGTACCGGCTTTCTATGTGCCTAGTGTTAAAGTTTAGTGCCTAGCGTACCTAGGGTTCATATGACAGGGTATATGTACCTGTTTATGGACTAAGCGTTATAAGTAAAGTGTTAGTGTCTCAGTTTGTACCTAGTGCTCTTAGGGTAAACGTGCCAGTACTCGGGCAGGGTATATGTACCTGTTCGTGGACTAAGTAGTTCAAGTAAAGTTAGTGACAGTGCGAAGTAGGGTAAATGTGCCTATCCTCGGACAGGGTATATGTACCTGTTCTAGGATATAAGTTGTAAATAGTGTAAATAGCCATAGTTAGCCAGGTGTACCGAGTGATTGTGTTTTAGTAATAAATAAGAATCCAAGTGCAGTGAGTGTTATTACTGAGAGTCCCGTTCCACAGTGGGAGGAATTGGATCCCGAACCAGCGAATGCTCTGTATCCGCATAAATAAATATTTAGACTGTGCTGTCGCTGATGCAGACTGACGCCAGAGAGTAGCCTGGCGGCCACAAAGGTAAATAGCTCACCCTTGCCGAGCTCTGATACTTAGTGGGAAATTGCGGACACTAAAACTCGCTTAATACAGACCCTGCAACTTAAGGTCCTGCAGGACAGTCCCGCATAATATGCTTACCCGCTTAAGACGCTTTTTTGTCTGTGTCCCTTCCCTCAAAAACGTCTTAAGCGAGTTTTACGATATTGTGTGATATTTGAAGTCAGGGAAGGGATCAGGGGAATATCAGGATCTTTTTTGAGGGCCATTTTGGAACGGAGTGAGTCGACAGCTCAAGTAATTTATCGTGCAGTGTCAATCCAATCTCCAGCTGATTTAATCAGACGTGCCGCGACGGACTACGGTACATCCTGTTTGCTATCTTCGAATCTATCAAGACTTACTGGAGACTAAATAATATAGACGGCTGTCTATATTATTTAGTCTCTGGTAAGTCTTGATAGATTCGAAGAACCAAAAAAAATCTTAGAATGTGGCTCTTTGGCCTCAACATAGACATACTAGCCATAGACCTGTCATGGATTACCATGACAGGTCTATGGCTGGTATGTCTATGTTGAGGATTAAACAATACCAAGATCGAACGGGATGGTCTTATTAGAATTTCAATAGGTACGACAGAGAAGGTGCTATTATCGTTGGTCCTTGTCATAGTCTCACCTTTTTATAGGGTTCCGTAGTCAACTAGGAACCCTTATAGTTTCGCCATGTCTGCCCGTCCGTCCGTCCGTCCGCGGATAATCTCAGTGACCGTTAGCACTAGAAAGCTGAAATTTGGTACTAATATGTATATCAATCACGCCGACAAAGTGGTAAAATAAAAAGTGGAAAAAATGTTTTATTAGGGTACCTACCTCCCCTATACGTAAAGTAGGGAGTGATTTTTTTTTTCATTTCAACCCTAACGTGTGATATATTGTTGGATAGGTATTTAAAAATGAATAGGGGTTTACTAAAATCATTTTTTGATAATGTAAATATTTTCGGAAATAATCGCTCCAGAAGTAAAAAAAAATGTGTCCCCCGCCCCCTAACTTTTGAACCATAAGTTTTAAAAATATGAAAAAAATCTCAAAAGTAGAACTTTATAAAAACTTTCTAGGAAAATTATTTTGAACTTGATAGGTTGAATAGTTTTTGAAAAAAAATTACAAAATAATTTCTGAACTAAGTTTGTTTTAACCGTATAAGCAGGTGTTTATTGTACCTGTAATTTCTACAAAATCACAATGAAATGACGTGCTTTCAAAAACTCTTAAGTGGGGACACTTACTGTGACGGACGGAAAACTGCGGAACCCTACACTGAGCGTGGCCCGACACCCTCTTGGCCGGTTTTTTGCCACGCCACGCCATTACTTATAGCAGTGGAGGGTCACAAAGAGAGTTCGTTCATGAGCATGATCGATCAAGGGGTTATTGAGCTACAAGACTCGAAAACATCATCATTAGGGTCTGGTTATATTGGACACTTGTTTGAGTTCTCAGTTCGAGGCGGAATACTTTCAAAGTCAAATAGGTATAAACATATTTACTTGTATCATGCAGTTTCATTTTTCAATTACTTAGCGTCCATATTATTATTTCATATAAAATTGATTCAATTTAGACGGTCAAATTATGATTATTGATTTCAAATAGAAACTTAAGGTACCTTCTTATACAGGATGGAATCGGGGTCATGTAGTAGCGATCAAGGTGTGATACAGATTTGAAAGATGAAATTAATTACGTCAATCATATTTTTTTTGTCACCAATATTGATGATTATTTTTCAGAGAATTAGGTAGATATTTAATTTCGCGTGAGTATATAATTTTATTGTTGTAGTCAATAATGTTTTTCTTTCCATTAAGGTATTTTCAGTCCATTCATTTTATAGTTCACTATCCACTTATATAGGCAAAATTACCTCTCAACGTCGACAGGCGTAAGAAGCGCGTATTTGTAAAGTGAAACTTCAACACTGTGTGAGTGTATACTGATTTATAACAGATTGCATATTTTATTTCAACATAAATAATACTCGGAATTCAATAAGTCTTATCCATCTTATGCTTTCGTCGCCATTTTGCTTACGTCAGCGGCCCTTTAGTGATTAGTTACAGAGTCAGAAAAAGTGGTTCGGGTTCACTCTGTATTGTGATTTGAGTATAGACATACTAGCCATAGACCTGTCATGGGTAATAAAATACCAAGATTGAACGGGACGGTCTTATTACACTTTCAATAGGTACGACAGAGAAGGTGCTATTATCGTTGCTCCTTGTCATAGACCTTGTTACCCTCCACGCCATTACTTATAGCAGTGGAGGGTCACAAATTTATAACGCGATTTCCTCTAGAATTTCTGTGTTTACTACGAGAAAACCTGATATTTTTCTTAGAAAGCTGTTTCGGCTAAGGAAAGCAATGGTAAATTGTTCTGTTTTGTGCTGTACAAGTGATTTTATCGTCATCTATGTCTATCCCTTACGGTAGTTTAGTTTGTCCGACGGCTTAAGGATAAATGCGCTATACTTTGAGTATGGAGCATTTGTCCTTAAGCCGTCGGACAAACTATACGCGTATGCGGTCTGTAGTTAAATTCTTGCTTTTAGGATTTGAGTAAATAAAAGAAATAACGATTATTTTACATTTTATTAACAATTTTTTCGTCTCCCTTCCCCTGTAGCACCCACATGAGTTCCCCAAGAGTCAGCATCTGCTTTTCGCCTCGAGAATGCAGCTCGAGCTTAGGCGGGGATTCTAAGACCCCTTTGCCGCATACTATCACAAGCGGGTAGCCCATTCTGTGAACATATAGATAGATCACATTCATCATCATCATCATCATCATATCAGCCGAAAGACGTCCACTGCTGGACATAGGCCTCCCCCAAAGAGTGCCACAATGACCGGTCCTGCGCCACCCCCATCCAGCGGACTCCCGCGACCTTCACCAGGTCATCAGTCCACCTTGCGGGGGGTCTACCCACGCTGCGCCTTCCGGTTCGTGGTCGCCACTCGAGAACCTTTCCGCCCCAACGGCCATCGGTTCTACGAGCAATGTGCCCCGCCCACTGCCACTTTAGTTTAGCGATTCGGAGGGCTATATCGGTTACTTTGGTTCTGCTGCGGATGGCCTCATTTCTGATGCGATCACGCAGAGAGACTCCAAACATAGCCCTCTCCATTGCCCTTTGGGTGACTTTGAGCTTTCTTATGAGGCCCATTGTAAGCGACCACGTTTCAGTACCATATGTCATCACTGGCAACACACACTGGTCAAAGACTTTCGTCTTGAGACACTGCGGATCAAATTAATAAATGTCAATGACAAAATGAACTAGAGATGCGCAAAACGCTTCACTGAATTGAAAAGATTGATTCATATCTTTCGCTCGCGGAGATACATATGTAACACTCGTTTCGCTCAGTGGATCTGTTCGCATATTCGCATCAATCGCATCGTGTCACTCGTTTGACTCGGCCGGATCATTCGAATCATGAGTGAGAAAGAGCGAGCAAGTAACACTGTAAACACTGAGATAGATGAGTTACTGAGCGAGTTAAATCTTCAGTGAGTTGAAGAGTGAGTGAGTTGAATCAAAATACGAGTATATAGTTCATTTAAGAGTCCGGTAACGATTTGATAACGAAAATCGCTAATTATGAAATTACGCACATGAATGGCATTTGATAAGATAGTTTGAAGTCTTCTTATCGCAAAGAAAAATCTTTGGGTCTATATAAATTAACTAGCCTTTTCCCGCGGCTTCGCCCGCGTACTATAAGTACTCAAAAAGGATACGATACCCATGTTGATTTTTAGACTTTGTGACCACATTTGCCCCTTTTAGGGGTTGAATTTTCAAAAAACCTGAAACACGTGTTTACCCATTTATCGTTAGGAATACTTCTGTGAAGTTTCGAATAAAATAATCTAACAAATCTTGATTCGCCATACAAACTTTGGACCCCCATTTTACCCCTTTAGGGGGTGAATTTTGAAAAATCCTTTCTTAGTGCACCCCTAGGCCTTATAAGGAACCTACGTGCCAAATTTGGAATCTCTAGAACTGACAGTCAGTCAGTCAGTCAGTCAGTTTCTTCTTTTATATATAAATTAATATTGAATACTCTAAAAATGGATTCTTATAGAGCTTGTTTAATGAGGACGTTGATCCGTGCAATCTTGTCGCTTGATTATTAGTTATTATTTTTTATGGCCAATAATAATATGTTTTATATTATCTGATTAAAGTACAGTTTTTTTTTTGTTTTTATTTTTGTGAAATGCTTTAAGAGGTATTAAAAATATCACCTAAACTTCGGCAATTTTTCTTAAAATTGCTCTAGCTAAAAATACTCTCCCTTAAAAAATATATAAATATGAAAATGAAAAAACTGTTTCACTTATTCCTCAGACGACTAATTTTCCAACGTATTTATTAGTGTCCGACCGAAGTTTCGGTTTCGGTTTCGGCCAATTTCGGCCAATAAAGTGATTTCGGCCGAAGTTTCCCGAAACCTTCGGCCGGGCCGAAATTACTTCGCGGCCTCTCGCATCGGGAGCGCTCGGCTTAATTCGGGCGCGCTCGGCCGGGTAGGTATAGGTAATGCATCGGCGGCCGGCCCAGCTGGGACCAGCGACAGTAGTACCTATGCATGCAGTTTGTGACGTTTGTTTGTGAACCACGTGGCGCGCGACAAAATATGGTGAGTGTTGTTTATTTATTAAATTATTATTTACTTTTAGGAATCTGTTACTGCATTTTATGCTGTGATTAATGAACAATACGTTTGATATTAGGATTGTGAATTTAGTTTAGACGTGATAAGAATACGAGGGTTGCTACTTATATATCCGGAAACAAAAAAACAAACAAACGTACACGGCTGAAAATGGTTTTATTGTTTTTCAAAGTATTCCCCTTGATGATCTATGCACTTTTGCATTCGCGTGAACCAATTTTTAAAGCACTTGCCACTCCGCCTGAGGTACCTCCATAACGTGTTGTTTGAATGCGTCGACAGCATCTTCAGCGGTCGAAAATCGTTGACCGCGTAATTTATTCTTTATATTTGGAAATAAATAAAAATCGTTGGGTGCCAAGTCAGGGCTGTACGGCGGATGACCCGTTAATTCCACATTTTGACCCTCCAAAAATAGAGTTGTTTCGCGTGACGTATGACAGCTGGCATTGTCATGATGAAGAATGATTCTTCGTCGCTGGTTAGTTTTACGAATTTATTCAAATACTTCCGGTAAGCAAATGGTCGTGTACCACTCTGAATTAACCGTTCTACGGTTTTCTAGTGGCACTGTAGCTACATGGCCATTAATACCGAAGAAGCAGGCCACCATTTGTTTCAATGTACTTTTTGCACGAGTAACTTTCGTAGGGTTCGGCTCATTTTGAAACACCCATACCGTTGATTGTTGCTTCGTTTCGGGATCGTATGCATAGATCCAGGATTCGTCACCTGTATAGATGTTATAAACGGCTTTTGAGTCACCACGGTTATATTTTTTTAACATTTTATTGCACCATTCGACGCGAGCATCTTTTTGCTCTTTTGTTAAGTTGTGGGGTATCCAACGCGAACAAATTTTTTTTACAGCCAAATAATTATGTAATATGCTATTAATGCTGGTCATAGAAATACCCAGAGTCGCCTCTATCTCGCAGTACGTAACATGTCGGTCGTCCATTATAAGTTTTCGCACAGCCTCGATATTTTGTTGTACAACGACCGATTTCGGGCGACCTGCCTTAACTTCGTCCGTAAGCATACTACGTCCACGATTGAACTCACTAAACCAGTGATACACAGTAGTTTTAGATGGGGCTTCATCACCAAAAGTTGAAGTTAGTTGATCTATGCACTGTTGTTGCGTTAAACCACGCCGAAAATCATAATAAATCATAGCACGAATATTTTCACGAGTGAGTTCCATTCTTGCTGCGAGATGACATTTAAAACCCGTCAAAAACAAAACACGAGCGTTAATAAGAAAGAAAAAATATACCGGCCAGTACTTAAAAAAGTTCAAATTTTACCATGGAAGTCAAATATGCTATTTAAGAAGATTGTAATCCCGGTTTCCGGATATATAAATAGCAGCCTATGTAGGTTGTTGTTGTACAAATTAAAATACTCTAAGTACAAGAACTCATTAATGTGTAAAATTTGATTTTCATATTGTTTTGTTTGTAAAAGTTGATTACTGTTTAAGTAGCATCACTGCAGTGATATATGTTGCAATATTAAACTTTGTTAAACGAGCTATTAGGTTTAGATTAAAGATCTCTGATTAAAGTGATAATGCTATAATTTATGTAAAAGTTGATTTATGTTTAAGCTGTGATTTATCTTGCAATTGACTTTGTCCAGGTATTATATTAATTAGGTAACATTGTTTAAAAGTTTAAAGATTTGATTTTATTTGGTTTAAAATTTCATAATTTACCTCTAGTTATATCTATTTTCATTAAATATAAACGTTTTTTATTTTGTTTAACAAAAAAGTAACTGTTCTCATATAAGAAAACCTTGCAATAACCTTTTCCTTACGATTTGTACAGTAATTTTGAATATTTTAATACGTCTTCAAAAATTTCGGTTTCGGTTTCGGCCGAAATCAGAAAAAAACCGAATATTCGGTTTCGGCTAAAAATCGTGTTTCGGTCGGACACTATGTAAAATACATAAATACGTATTTTACGTACCAGTACAACTTAGCGATCCACTTATACAATTTAAAAAGAAACGTACTTTCTAAATATGTATACAAACTGATAGAAGATTCATTAGTTACTGCAGAATAGTATCAAAAAGTTGAGCGAAATCGAAAACAAAGTTTACCGGACTCTTAAATCACTCACTCGTGAACGACCCATGTCCTAACCCGCCCCGGCTTCGCACGGGATAAAAAATGGTTATTGTGGATTATCCCTAAGAGATAGACATATACCAACGCGGACTTTTTATAGTGTAGTACATTATTTTGATCTATCTCGTAGGGTTCAACCAGCGTTTGTAATGTAAGCGCAAAAAATGTGTTTATTTACGATATCACATTAGAAACCTCTAAAATTGTCAGTGTTTCTCTGCTATATTATGCATGTATTATACATATAAACCTTTCCCTTGAATCACGCTATTTATTAAAAAACCTGCATCTAAATCCGTTGCGTAGTTTTTAAGATCTAAGCATTGTTTTATGCTATGTAGTGATAAGGGCCGGTTGCATCAAACTGTCTGTTAACGTCAACGTCATCGTTTAAAAAATCTTGTATTAAATGTTTGACAGTTTTCTATGGGATGACAGCTGCGTCGCCATATTTATGCCGCCGCATTATCGCCGTTATGCGACCCACTTTAGGACTGTCAAAGAAAGTACCGCCCGAGTCGTTCTGGCGGTACTAAATATTGTGCGGCCATTTTTTGGGCTAATTGTGTATCCCTAGTATTATTTGATCGGTGGGATTGACGGTCCGTCATGCTACTAATTCACCATTATGTAAAAAATAACGAGATAAACTTATATAGATGTCATATACAAAGGAAAAAGTGACCTAGGCCTCCGGTGCCCAGGGCTGGGATCGAACCAGCGTCAGACGCCCTAACCACTAGACTACCCGGGTCACAGCGGTACCAGTCTGATTTTCCCATGTATATCTATGATATATAATAATAACAGATAGGTTATGTACGCTCCAAAAGTGAAGCACTTAAAATTAGTGAATTCAAACAATTGTCGCTAATCGCGCAAGCGAGATACGGACGCTCCAATGAGCTCGCGTCACCCGCATTACAAAGAGACAACCTATAATTTTCTAACAATGAGAGTGACAAAGATGTAATGATTGTCAAAATAGATAAACATAACAGAATCGTTGCTAGGTAATCAAATAACTTTGGAAGTATTTTTTGGGCTCATTTTGTTAGAGTATTGGTCTTTCTACTACTAACTACTAAGGCGCATTTGGCCAATCACCCAAGGTAGGACATTATGAGTTCTTACCTCCAATCGGAACTAATAACTAAGTTATAAACAAATCAAAATATTTAATAAAATAATTTGATATGTTCTCCAGTTGAAAAAACGGGATACACAATCAGCCCAAAAAAACGGCCAAACGCGTGTCGGACCACGCATAATGGAGGGTTCCGTACCTTCAATGGTATCAACCAACCCGAATACAGCAATGTTAAAATCGGCCAATCAGGAAACGCAATTCATTTCTCAAAACATGAGGTGTTTTTTGTTCATAATCATTCAAAAGAGATTAAAATCTTTTGGAAGCGCTTTGAAGCGCAAATTATACCGTCGTCTGTTAACAACTGATTCTGAAGGTTAAGCCCAGATTTACATTTGTAAGTAGGGACGAAGCTATAGGTCAGAATGAGAAACGAATATTGCTCTCTCATTCTAGCAAATAGCTTTGTCCCTACTTATGTAAGCAAAACTTACAAGTGTAAATCCAGCCTAAAGGCGTAGGCGTGCACTTTGTTTATTTAGATAGTAATATAGTTTTCAACAAAAAATAACCGACTTCATTTAGCCTCCATATTTCCAAGAGCAAATGCTCGAGCTGCTGTAAAAAATACTCAAATCACTAAATATAGATGTGCCTATAATAGATGAAGAGTTCCCTCGATTTCTCCAGGATCCCATCATCAGATCCTGACCTGATTACAATGGGACCAAATGTGAGGTATAGTCTTTCAAACAACAAAAGCTGAAGAAAGAAATCGGTCCAGCCGTCTTCGAATAATCGATGAACATTCATTTAAAAAAATGTAAAAACAAAGATCCCGACGAACCTCCTTCGAAATCTTGAAGTGGGTTGAAAATAAACTCACTTGTCAGCCATAAGTATACGTTTGCCGACAGTCAGCTGGTGTCGGTCGTCCAACACAACGTCGTCGCGGAGGCCCGGTAAGGACGATAGCTTTTCGAAGAGCCCCAGCATATGCTCTGAGTTGTACATAGACCACTCTTTTGAGCCTTCCTAAAAGAAAAAAAAAATATTGAACTAAGTATTTTTAGATTTTTTCTACGATTTTATTACAAGCTTCTGATCCCTACTTTGTCAGCATATACATCTATTATCGTAGTGGAAAATTCGCATAAATAAATATACTATTCTGACTTTCCCCAGCACGGCTAGCACGTCTTGCAAGAGCGACTAAAGCCGCGAGTAGGGAAAACCTTCTCGCGCCTGTCAAAAATCTCGCTTTCCGGTAGCATAACATGCATCCGCGGCTGCAACTGACGCGAAGAGAACGTAAAGTTGTGCTAAGGATTTTAGTGCAAAGTCGCAAGTCACTGTCATTTTATGACAGTGGCATTTGATCGCGAGTCTGTCGCTCCTTTCACGCGCAAGTTGTGCTGCCAACTAGCGACAACGCATGAAGTCGCGCAGATCTGTCTCTTGTCGCGCCAGTCGCGCGTAAGACGTGCTAGCCGTGCAGGACTTAAATTATCTCGATACCCAATTCCTATAATATTAATAGGAGTATATCAAAAATAATCTTGGGTTGGAAAAGTTATAAATTCCCCAATCATAGACTGGAAAAGAGTGAACATAACATGTTTCTGTAAAGGTACGGACAGACGTGCTCATTACTAGCACGAAAGCATGCTTTTATTGAGCAAGTGCTCATTATTAAGTAGCAAGTGTGTCACCACATTGCTAGTAATGAGCATGCTTATTTACAGCATGCTTAAAAATCAACCGACGTTTGATTTTCGAGCATGCTACCTGAGGCGCGAGTGGAAGGGGGCGTGCTCCGAGCGCGTCTAAACAGGTTTGAGCATGCTTTGAGCATGCTTATTTATGAGTATGCTTAAAAGAAGCATGCTTATTGCTGGCAAATGTGCTTAAGCAAGCTTATGAGCATGCTTTTTTTTTAGCACGTCTGTCCGTACATTAAGTACGTTACAGTAAAGGTCTACAATATCGAAGCGATCTGTTGGACAAAGATATCTGCACACGACTATAATCCCTAAATTCCCTTAAGAGGGTGAAAACAAGGGAGGAGTACACTATTTATCGAACGAGCGAAGTGAGTTCTTACAAACAACTTCTGGCTAGTGGGACGTCTCAGCATTTCGATGGCTTTTTGATTTTGAGAGTTTGTTCCGCGATAACTTTAGTAACGCTTTTCTGATCTTCATGAAATTTGTTGGGGTTATAGTAGAGATACATATAATTTGAGAGTTCGTATATGAGTAGGATCGACCAAGGGGTCATGGAGCTAGAAGGCGCGAAAAAATCATCACATGTGCCTTGTTACATTGGTCATCTCGTTTGCAAGGAATTCGCGAGTTCTGAGTTCGAGGCGGACTACTAGTTTATCGAACGAGCGAAGTGAGTTCTTACAAACAACTTCGGCTACTGGGACGTCTCGGCATTTCGACGGCTTTTTGATTTTAAGAGTTTGTTCCGCGATAACTTTAGTAACGTTTTTCTGATCTTTATGAAATTTGTTGGGGTTGTAGCAGAGATAGAGAGTTCGTATATGAGCAGGATCGATCAAGGGGTTATGGAGCTAGAAAGCGAAAAAAATCTCCAGAGGGGTCTTGTTATATTGGTCATCTCTTTTGTAAGTAAATCGCGAGTTCTCAGTTCGATGCGGACTACTAGTTTTAATATTGTTTTTGGGTTGTAAAGATACTCAATCGACCAGCCATGATCTATAGTGTTAACCCTTTGATTAGAGCTAACTATAAACGTGACACTGAGCGGTACAGACTCTGTATGGAGACAGAGGAGACGCCCTTGCACATCCTCGCAGATTGCCCTTCCCTAATGCGCACTCGTAACTTAATTCTGGGTAGGCACATACTACGCCCGGAGGAGTTAGTCTCTCGAGATCAAAAGGATCCTGAAACTGTTTGAAGTTGCAGGGTTAGACCGAGAGTTGTAGTAGGTGGCGATCACAATAGATCAGTGATGGTCGCAGTGATACATAGGCTTGGGAGCCTTACATAGCCCCTGACAAGAAGAAGAAGAAGAGCTATCAAGTGTGCTTGTCCTTTGACGAGCTTCCACCATGCGTTTGCTTTCGTTTTTTCTAGGTATTTCGCAGAGAAGAGAATATGCCTCCCGTTTGGTGATTCCGCAAAACGGTGCATATTATGGAGGTGTGATAATTTAGCCCAGTAAAGATACGATTGCGTCAAACATTAATTTATAACAGCCAGATTTTTTTTTCATACTTATGGGATACTTAAAGATAACATGCAAAAATCCTACAAAATTTTCACCCGGAAGTAGTTAAAAAGGTATAAAAAATTTGCGTATTTATATTTACAATAATATCTATTCTTTTTATTTGTAAATATAACGATATTTTAGTTCTTCTTTCTGTTGAAAGCGAAAAACAAGAAACCGTGTCCATGTAAAACCACATAATTTACAAAATGTACGGCGCGGGCGATATACATCCTAATTCGCTAGAAACAAATAGTAATAAGTGGTTGTTATTTCTTACACATTAAAAATAACTTAGAAACAATATATTCAATAAAATCCTACAAGGAAAACACTTGTAATATGTGTGTACGTATTTGTGGCGGTTAGCGAATAGCGATATTTTGTAGGATTTCATTGCGTAAGTAATACTAGTATCATGATATATCCGTTACACTAAAAATATTAGGTATTATTAATTATTTCCAATTCGCCATACTAGCCGCCCGTAAAATGACTACTAATTGTAATCTACCCGAAGCACTAATTCTACTCAGACAAAGACGCGGATATGAGTTAGTTAATAATATACCTTAGGGCCTATAAGTATGGCTCGAAATGGAGCGACGGGTTCCGGCCACCGCAGGGCAGTGTCTGTTGATAATGCTTCTAAACTTGCTGCTAGTAACCTGAAAAAGGTTAGTATATCAAAATGACATCAAGAGCATAGATTTTTCATACAAGTATCCTGTCATTTTCTTCGTGGAAATATCGTCGTGTAACAACCAAAACTCACTAACTACTAGCATAGCCATAATGAACCGTATTAGTAACAAAACAAGGTAGATTTTCGTTTAATGTATTTTTTTTGCAATTAGTGACTTTTGGTACCTGACGATATGAATGAGGATTAAATCGTGGAAATAATAAAAATAAAATTATTTGGGGACAAGAGATGGCGGGACCGTGGGGCGTTTTTTTTTTGACGCAGGAATTATTGAGTCGGGCGAGTTTTTCGCCCGTAGACTCTTTCAGGACTTTGGCGACATGTCACCGTGAGGTGACCGTGCCGGTTTAATTACAACTAACTTATGACTACTTACAACTACTTAGTTTCTAATGGGGGCTGTTTTTCTATTTTTATTACTTTTTGGTGAAGATTTTGTGGGTTTAAAAAAAAAATTCTTTGTATGATTTTTTAATTGGTAATTTTTTTCTAATTTATATATATAAATATTTTTTTTGCCACCGTGGTCTTTTTAGAGAAATAGGCCAGCGTTTGCGGGAGAGAGGTGGGGATCCTCGCTCTGGGTCGTACTTGGTCCAACAGGTCAATGTACAATGCTGCAGGCATTATGGGGACCTTTGAGCCGGGTACGATGCAGGGGGGATTTATTTAGGTTAAGCCCTGTTACACTTTACTTTTTTTAGTGTCCTAACTAGCATCCTAATTAGGATCCTAACTTTTTTCAATAGTAAAGTTACTTGCTAAATGCGGTTAAACTTGACTAAATTTAGGAAGCTAACTAGGACGAGTGTAACAGGGCTTTTAGTGTAGGTTATATCCATACTAATATTATAAATGGGAAAGTGTATGTATGTGTTTGTTTGTTTGTTTGTCCGTCTTTCACGGCAAAACGGGGCGACGAATTGACGTGATTTTTTAAGTGGAGATAGTTGAAGGGATGGAGAGTGACATAGGCTACTTTTTGTCTCTTTCTAACCCCCCACTTCCCTAAAATGGAGGGTGGAAGTAAGTAAGTAAGGATTGTTGTATTGTAATTTTAGTATGTTTTTAAATGATTTGTAAGTTTCGATATTTTAGGGTTTTTTTTATTGTTTAGCGTATGATTGTTTTAAAGATTGGTTAATGTTATGGTGTAATAAATGTTTTTTTTTTAATTTATTTAGAACACAAACAGTCACATACACAAATAGATTAGAAGTACAATGTACTTAACATAATAAAATAATTATAACAGACCTGGAGGTTCATAAATATACATAAAAGTTAACATACTATGCTTAAGTAGATATTTCTTTTTACAATATATATTTTACGTCACACCTGGCCTACCTAACCTAAAATTGTGTACTCACCACGGGCAATAAAAAAGAAAGCCCTCTATCGCATATTTACAACCAGGGTTACAAATACCTGCGATTTCGGGCTTTCTGTCTTTTACAGTCCTTGGTAAGTAATGTACTATTATGTTTATACATATAACAAGAAACAAAAAGATATGAAATCATGAGCCATACCTACCTTAATTCTATGTACCCACCAGTTGTTTTATAATATAACGAAGAAAACAAGGAAATTATAGAAACTGACTATTGACACTATGACTATGACTTTTGACATACGTAGTATGGGACACGACAAGACGTTGAGTAGGGTGACCAAATTTTATGCAAAAATGTATTACTCACTTAACATCTAAAAAAAAATTAATATAGGTGATAAAAATAATTACTACAATCATTAAGTTCCTCTTCGAGTTCTGTATCATGCCTTGTTCTCATGTTCCCCGACCCCGAAATCACCCTGTATACAGACTTTTTGCAAATGGCGACGCGTCCATAGAACTCTATTCGCTTTGCCTAATTTATAAGCACTTTTATAACTACTCACAAAGAAAAGAGACAAATTAGGTCCGGCTATTCTAGGAGTGTTTCTGACGCGAGTACCATCGCCCACAATGTTAACTGCCCATCGGTGGACCTTATGTCTTTTGTAATAAGGTCCACCGATGTACAGTTAAGAGTTTCCCCCCATCTATCGACGCGGATTGGGCAAAATCCGGTGGAAAAAAGCTTTATGTCCACGCAATAAGAGCGAAAAAGACGTCGACGCGTCGGCAGGCGTCGGCCGAGCCGATCCGAGCCGAACCGTGCCTTGTTAGCTCTTACTGCGTGGACATAAGCTTTTTTCCACCGGGTTTTGCCGAATCAGCGTCGATAGATGGGGGGAAACCCTAAGAGTGATGCTGTTTGTACTTACCTCGTTATTCCAAGTCCATAGCAAGACATGACTATATGCTGCGGCGGCCCACTGGGTGCAATATAGTTTGCGCCAAGTGCTTCGCTGTATCGAGTGCCTAGGATGAATGTGTGGCCCACCTGAAAATAAATAATTTTAAACAAAAAGCAACCGACTTTACTTAGCCTCCACCTTTCCAAGAGCAAATGCTCGAGCTGCTGTAAAAAATACTCAAATCACTATAGGTGTGCCTATAATAGTTGAAGAGTTCCCTCGATTTCTCCAGGATCCCATCATCAGACCCTGACATGGTTACAATGGGACCAACTGTGAATGTATACTCTTTCAAACAAAAAAAGAATTTTCCAAATCGGTCCAGCCGTCTTCGAATAATCGGTGAACATACCTACATAAAAAATAATAATAGAAAAACAAAGATCCCGACAAATTTGTCGGGATCTTTGTTTTTAACCTCCTCCTTCGAAATCTTGAAGTCGGTCGAAAAATAGCTAGAATAAAGATCCCGACGAAGTTCCTCCTTCTTTGAAATTTTGAAGTCGGTTGATAAATGTAACCCTTTTTTATTTATTTAAGCCATTTAATTCCTTAATAACATTATACATTTCATTATTAAAATAAAATAAAAAAATGGTAATACATTAATAAAATTAATTTAAATATATATATTATCAAGCTATTTCACATGCAAATTCATTACTGTAATAATTTTATATATTAAGCATAAGATATTTTATTATTAAGGACCTCTTGACGAGTAAAGGCCTCCTCCATTTTACTCCATATTCCCCTATCTTGAGCTATTGTTACCCAGTCGTCGCTAGCAAACTTTTTTATTTCCTCTGTCCATCTTTCCAGTGGGCGGCCTGGCTTTCTCTTACCGGGAGGTCCCGCCCATGTAGTGACTCTCTTTGCCCATTTTTCGTTGTTCATTCGTGCCACGTGGCCAGCCCACTTCCATTTTAGTTTCTGGCAATGTAATAGTGCGTCGATAACTTTAGTCTTTTCCCTTATAACCGTATGACGTTGTTTGTCTCTAAGTTTTAGGTTCAACCTAAAATGTAACCCTTACATTTCATTTATTTATCGCCAGGGCCTCTGCGCTTTGGCTTCGGCTCCGCATTAGCCTTCCAAATGTCCTGAACACCATTGTTCCGTGAATGGAAAATTAATTAGTAAATATTTCATTTCTAAGGTTCCTGGTAGCCCGGGGCGGTAAGTAGTCCGACATTCAATCCGGGTTTAAACCCCGGCTCGTACCACTGAGTTTTTCGGAACTTATGTACGAAATCTCATTTGATATTTACCAGTCGCTTTTCGGTGAAGAAAAACATTGTGAGGAAACCGGATCTAATCCCAACAAGGCCTAGTTTCCCCTCTGGGTTGAAAGGTCAGATGGCAGTCGCTTTCGTAAAAACTAGTGCCTGCGTCAATTCACGGGATTAGGTTGTCAAGCGGACCCCACCCAAGTAACACAGGAAGCATAATAACATCTGAATAGTTAACTTATTTCGAACTTAAGGACCGTATAAACTCTTATATACGTTCACCCAGCAACTTGTCGCATTATATGATGCTTTGAGCTGTATAACGGTTGTATAATGGCATATCTAAATGCTTTTGTAAAGCCTTTAGCTTTAGTGCAGCAAACCACAACGCAACTGTACAGCTTTCAGCTGTTTAAAAGCACTTATGTGCTTTAGGTTCTACAATAGCATTATATAATGCTTTAAGCTGTATAACGGTTGTATAATCGCATATGTAAATGCTTTTGTAAAGCCTTTAGTTTTAGTGCAGCGAATGCTGTACAGTTGCGTTTTGATTTGGTACACTAATGCCTCGGTGTGGTTTAGTGCCTTAGGTTCTACAATAGCATAAATAAATGCTTAATGCTGTTTATGAGCATGAATATTAGCCATTATAATGCCACGTAAATCCGGTATACAGCTTTCAGCTGTTTTTAGTGCTTTAGGTTCTACAATAGCATTATATGATGCTTTACGCTGTATAACGGTTGTATAATGGCATATGTAAATGCTTTTGTTTAGCCATTAGTTTTAGTGTAGCGAACCAAAATGCAACTGTACAGCATTCAGCTGCACAGTTGCGTTTTGGCTTGCTACACTAATGCTTCGGTGTGGTTTAGTGCCTTAGGTTCTACAATAGTATAAATAAATGCTTAATGCTGTTTAAGAGCATGAATATTAGCCATTATAATGCCACGTAAATTCGCTATACAGCTTTCAGCTATTTTTAATGCCTTAGGGTGTACAATAGCATTTATAAGTAGGTAATACATTCCTAATGCTGTATAATAGTAATAATATAAACCATTATAAAGCCAAGTAATTCACTATATACAGATTTTAGCTGTTTTAGTGCCTTAGGGTCTACAATAGCAATTTTAAGTAGTATATAATGCTTAATGTTGTATAATAGCATAATTATTCACGTGTAATGCTGTAGGCATTAATAAGCTTTTTTTAAGGGTTTAGCCACGTCAGATATGACACAATAATGAGAGCAACAAAACCCGTCTGGTTAGATTGCTATACTATTTTTATTGCTAGATCCTGGCATCTGGCAGCTTTTAATGGGTGGAGGTCACAGTGACAGACTAGCAAAATGTTTTAATTGGAAAATAGTAATACCAAACTAGGTAAAAACTGCCGAAGTTGTCTCAGTTATAAAGTATTTTAAGGGGCTCCCTGGCGCCAACGACCTTAGATCTGATTCCCTTAGTTTTCTAATGATTTATATAGCTTATCATATTATCAGTAACGGCTTTAAACAATATAGTATCCTATATTTACTTCAACATTAATTATCTTCGAGATATTTGACATCAAAGTCGAACCGGTTTAGGCTAAAAAAGTGGTTTTATGGTCATACATTTTGTATTAATTAGATAAAAATTAAAATCTCTCTACAGTTTTTAGAGACATCAAAGAGGAACCCTAATATGTAGATTACGTATATTTAAGATTCTTTACACCATTCGAATATCGATAAAAGTGTTTTTTAGACCATATTTTAAAAATATCATAAAAAAAAATAACGGCTCATTTATTTCAAGATCCGGCTCCACAGAATGGAGATAAAAGATTGAAGAACCGATAGTCGTTTGCCTTATAATTCTATCTGTAGTGAATATGTTGGAATATCGACTCAAAACTGGTCAAAAATCGATAAAAAACGTTAGACCAAAAAATATTGTGTATTATTAT
Source organism: Pammene aurita (assembly GCA_947086415.1). Lineage (NCBI taxonomy): Eukaryota > Metazoa > Arthropoda > Insecta > Lepidoptera > Tortricidae > Pammene > Pammene aurita. The sequence continues at coordinate 15,780,279 of OX352313.1, forward strand.
GGAAACAAAAACAGCAGGCGACAAACTATGAACTATATTATACATCGTTTGGCACTACTTTCCCCCAACATAAACTTTTGTATAATTTCTCTTAATATTGTATAGTATTTGTATAGTTTCTCATAATATTGCATCAAACCCAGATCTCTCGGATTTGTTTTCTTGAAATGGTTTGCATTCTTTGACCTCCACCACTTTAAAGCTGCCAGATGTCCAGATCTAGAAATAAGCATAGTATACCAAACTGACTAGAGGGGTTTGGTTGCTCTCATTATTGTGTCATATCTGACGTGGCTAACTCTCCGCCTATATAGACCAACACCATTTTGTAAATAATTTATAACCTAAAAATAAAATCATGCGGACCTATTTATGCAAGGAAAATACCTATATAATAATGAAATAACTTAATTTAAGACTGCTCAACCAACACTATTATGCTAATAATGCAAAACTCGTTCTATACCAGGATTACACAATTGTTTTGTTTATTTGACGCATATCTTTTTATAATATTTTATAGCAAAACCACAATAAATCATAGACGCGTGAAAATTTTCAATGAAACTTATATACACATTTACAGTAAACTACATTGCGCAGTAATATTTGAAGGATATAATAACGTAAAAGAGTCAAAAACTTTTATAAATTTTGTTACGATGCAAACAAATATGACATGTCACTCATTCAGTTTTTTGTACCGTCTTCGTCCATTTTATATTGCGAGACAAAGTAGTTAAATCACAACGTTCATTGTATTGTAACATTTGTTCCGTCGGTATTAGAGACGTTTTTGCATTGACGTAAGGTTTATTTTACTACACTCTTATGCTAGTATAATGCTTTTGTACTGCGATTGGCAACTTAATCGAGAGTACTAATGCTTCTTTACTGCGATTAGCAAGTTTTTTGGCCGTATTAATGCTTCTTTAATGCGGTTGGCAACTTAATAGAGCGTACTAATGCTTCTTTAATGCGATTGGCACTTTCCGTGACAACGATAATGCTAATAGCGCAGACATAATACGCCTGTAATGCTATTATATAACCTATATAGGATCTCAAGCTGGGTAATTTGTGCCCATTTAAGAGCTATATCAGCACTATAAACGTTTATAATGCTACTATAAAACGAACTCAAAATGCTAAAAGCATACAGATATGCTGTAAGATGGCCGTTATACTGCTTTGATGTGTTACTTGGGCAGGCTCAATTGAGCCGTGGAAAAAAGCCAGGACAAACGCTAGGAGGATGATGATTTCATTTCGAACCCTCGTACCAATTAGTTTTTCAGAACTAAAGAAAAATTATTATTTGATATTTATTTTATTTTATTTATCGTATGGCTACACGTCACTGGATATAGATAGGCATTTCTTCCCTGGAGTAGTAGCAGTAGTGGGAAAGCAAATGATAAAGAAAATCCAGTGAGTGCTGCGAGGTACAGATGGGACAGTGCAGCTGCCAAGTTTGCTATTTGATATTTACCAGTCGCTTTTCGGCGAAAAAAAAATCGTTAGGAAAACGGAGCTACTCCCAATAAAACTTGGTTTCCCCACTAGATTAAGTCAGATGGGAGTCACTTTCGTAAGATTAAATTAGACGTAAATTGTACCTAAACTCAGACGCCTATTCTGCATAGAGTTTTCATTGTCAAAATTTGGCACTCGTTATAAAAGTAATATTTTCATATTATTTTATAGCACAACGGTGGCAAACAAACATACGGCCCACCTGCTGATAAGCAGCTACCGCAACCTACGGACGCCTGCAACTCTTGCCGACCCTTCAGAAATCTCTCCTTTTCTGAAGATCCCCATAAAAGTAGTTCGTATGGCTGAAGATCGTGCTGTCTGGAGAGCATACTCTGGCCAACCAACTTGTCGAAGACCATCTGGGCGTCCTAGGTACCACTGGAAAGGCGAGGTGCTGAAGGATCTCACCGCGCTGGGCGCCGTTGACTGGACAGAGACGGCTGTGGATAAGCCTGGCGATCTTTGGTGTCGGACGCCAAGATCTACTTTGGGCCACTGCAGTATGTTAAGTACCTCAATAAGCTGTTGATGGTTTCAGTGTCTCCCCCGCACGCACACTTGTCAACTCCATTCGTGTTTGTTGCGCTACAGAGTGCGCAAAGTGTCACTTTGTCCTCCCCGGCGACGTCCACCAGCCGATAGGCGGTTCAATGTGCCACTCGTGGGACAATATTTTTTTTTTTTTTTTTTTTTTTTATACCACGACGGTGGCAAACAAGCATACGGCCCGCCTGATGGTAAGCAGCTACCGTAACCTATCGACGCCTGCAACTCCAAAGGAGTCACATGCGCGTTGCCGACCCTTTACAAAAAGGAGGATTCACTGTGTTGACGACTAAAGGAACAAGAAGGTCCCTCATCGTCAACACACTGGGTCCTCTTTGAGCTCTTTGGCAACCTTACTCACCAGCAGGAACACAACACTATGAGTAGGGTCTAGTGCTATTTGGCTGTGGTTTTCTGTAAGGTGGAGGTACTTCCCCAGTCGGGCTCTGCTCCAGATTTGAGCGATGACATTCGCTGAACGTGCCCTACCACACTTAGCGAGATGCCATTCGCAGTGCCCATACCTCTCTTTTTGGAGTAGTTTAAGGACATACCCAGGTCCGGACGTAGTTTAAGGACATACATAATATAATTTGATACGAGTACAAGTTGCTTTTCAGCGAAGGAAAATATCATTATGAAATCGGACCCTTTCCCCCACTAGACTGGAATGACTGATGGGACTCACTTTCATAAGAAAAATTGTGCCTAGAGTTAGACTACGCTAACTCTAAGTGGATTTTCAATGGCAAAATATGGAACTGCCATTTTAAAAGTGATATTTTCTTATAAACGTTGACATTTATTCTGACTCTTTCATAAGTCGGTGCAGATTTAGCGTGGTAACACTCTACGCCAATTAATAGGATCAGGATACCGAGTGATAATATAGCATAAGGGCAAGCCTATAATCCTACCTCAATGCTATTGATGGTTTCAGTTTCTCCCCCGCACGCACACATGTCCGCACCTGTTGTATTTGTTTTCCTACAGAGTGCGCAAAGTGACACTTTGTCCTCCCCGGCGGCGGCAGCCAGCTGCCACTCGTGGGACATTGAACCGCCCATCTCTCCGCAAGGTGCTGATACTGAAATACAACGTTTTATAATATATCTTATATATATCTTGGGTAAAATATGATCGGAATCAGTCAATCAGTTTACACGTCCAAAAGAGGTATGGGCACTGCGAATGCATCGCTAAGTGTGGTAAGGCACAGCTCAGCGAATGTCATCTCGCTCAAATCTGGAGCAGAGCCCGACTGGGGAACTACCCTCACCTTACAGACTACCAACAGCCAAATAGCACTAGACCCTACTCATAGTGTTGTGTTCCTGCTGGTGAGTAAGGTTGCCAAAGAGCTCAAAGAGGGCCCAGTGTGTTGACGACGAGGGACCCTCAAGGACGTCAACACAGTGAAGTGAATCCTCCTTTGTATTAGTGCTTTGCGTGTCCAGTATAACAACGCCTTCAGGGGACTGTTGTTGGGGCTGCCCTGGCGCTGCAGCGCATCAGGAATGTTCACCGAGTGGAGCACAGACGGCTTTCAGGCGGCGCTGCGAAAGAGGGTGGCGTCTCTGTGGAAGCGCGTACGGGGCAGCACCAACACTCTCCTGAGGGTGAATGCAAAGTCGATAGCCCGCTTATTGGACTAAGAGCTGGCCACGTCAGATATGACACAATAATAAGAGCAACAAAACCTCTCTGGTTAGATTGCTATACTATCCTTATTGCTAGATCCAGGCATCTGGCAGCTTTTAATGGGTGGAGGCCAGAGTGACAGACTAGCAAAATTTTTGAATTGGAAAATAGTAATACTGCCGAAGTTGTCTCAGGTATAAAGAACAGGGCCTATATTTTAACAATAGAACAAAAAACATTGCGTATTATTTTGGTAACAGAAACAGTAGACGACAAACTATGAATACATTATACATAGTTTTGGACTACTTTCCCTCATCTGAAAGTTTTGGCAATATGTTATTTTAATTATTTACATAATTTCTCATAATACTGCATCAAAACCAGAACTCTAGGTTTTGTATTCTTAAAGTGGTTTGCATTCTTTGACCTCCACCACTTTATAGCTGCCAGATGTCCGGATCTAGACCTAAGCATAGTATACCAAACTAACGAGAGGGGTTTCGTCGCTCTCATTATTGTGTCATATCTGACGTGGCTAGCTCTCCGTCTATATCACTCATTGGATGTCTATGCACGTTCGCACCAATGAGCATTATATACTTTACTAACACATTGTTTTTTTTTGTTACTAAACATAGTACTGTAGATAAAATATGGATAATTGATGTCTGAAATAAATATTTTCATTTCATTTCATTAAAGGATAGGCAACGCGCATATGACACCTTTGGAGTTGCAGGCGTCCATAGGCTACGGTAGCTGCTTACCACGTATGCTTGTTTGTAACAAGTGCAAGATTATAAAACAAGTAAAATATTAAAAAAATTGGTTGTTTGTAAAGTAGGTTTACGATCGAGATGTTTACGTGATAACGTCTAACCGCTCGTGAGGATTCCGCGTGACAAGTTTCACGGAATGACTGGCAGCGCTCGAGATGAGACGGGAGATCGGTCCGTCTCTCTCTCGTTATACCTGCGATCGCGCTCGTGAGGTTTTGGTGTGACACAAGTTTCTGAACATGTCACCCGACTAAAACGATTTTAAAGACGTTATCACGTCAAAAAAGCTCGTCAAAGTTCGGAGGTGGAGGCGCGTGTAGCACGTAAATGTAAGAATATGCACCATAAAATACCTGGGACTGAAATAGGTGTACACAAAATCGCGTTGTCCCAACTCACGTCTTCTGCACATCTCTGCAGCGGAATCGACACCGCGGCACCGCGGTGTACGAATTCGCTCTCTATCCGCTCAGGGGGCTTAGCCAAGATGACAATCGTTTGTAGAAAACGATACGAAACGCTATCGGATCCTCGATAGAGAACTAACATGGAAGAGTGACAAGTGTTACATATTAGTACGATAGATAGATGGATAACGTTTCGATTCGTTTGTAGAACGATTGTCATCTTGGCTACAGGGCCAGGTTTCGCGGCGAAACGTGTAACGCGGTACCGCGTTGTTGATTCCGCTGCGGAGTGCAAAAGGCGTCAGACCAACGCAGTAGCGTCATCTATCGCGTCATTAACGCAGCAGGTCATACATACCTTTATTAAACTGTCAAACAGCCTCGTATATTCCTCTCCTAATCGCTGGCAGACTTCACTGGCTTGCTCCATAGTCCGAGCTTCGTAAGCGTCTAGCATTAAGGCCCGGGCTCCATGATACATAGTAAACATACCTTTATGAACCTGCCATTGTAGTATGTCAAACAGCCTTCTATACTCCTCTCCTACTCGCTGGTACTCTTCATTAGCTTGCTCCTGAGTATGAGCTTCGTAAGCGTCTAGCATTAAGGCCCGGGCTCCATGATACATAGTAAACATACCTTTATGAACCTGCAATTGTTGTGTGTCAAACCGTCTTCTATACTCCTCTTCTGCTCAGGGGCAGGCTAATGAAGTGTACCAGTGAATCACTGGTACACTTCAGTAGCCTGGCATGAGCTCCGTAAGGCATTGGGAAGGCCCGGGCTCCTTGATACATAGTAAACATACCTTTATGAACCTGCAATTGTAGTGCGTCAAACAGCCTTCTATACTCGTCTCCTACTCGCTGGTACACTTCAGTAGCTTGCTCCTGAGTATGAGCTTCGTAAGCGTCTAGCATTAAGGCCCGGGCTCCATGATACATAGTAAACATACCTTTCATCATATCAGCCGAAAGACGTCCACTGCTGGACATAGGCCTCCCCCAAAGAGTGCCACAATGACCGGTCCTGCGCCACCCGCATCCAGCGGACTCCCGCGACCTTCACCAGGTCATCAGTCCACCTTGCGGGGGGTCTACCCACGCTGCGCCTTCCGGTTCGTGGTCGCCACTCGAGAACCTTTCCGCCCCAACGGCCATCGGTTCTACGAGCAATGTGCCCCGCCCACTGCCACTTTAGTTTAGCGATTCGGAGGGCTATATCGGTTACTTTGGTTCTGCTGCGGATGGCCTCATTTCTGATGCGATCACGCAGAGAGACTCCAATCATAGCCCTCTCCATTGCCCTTTGGGTGACTTTGAGCTTTCTTATGAGGCCCATTGTAAGCGACCACGTTTCAGTACCATATGTCATCACTGGCAACACACACTGGTCAAAGACTTTCGTCTTGAGACACTGCGGAATATTGGACAAAAAGATGTGCCGTAGCTTCCCGAACGCTGCCCAACCGAGTCGGATTCGTCGATTGACCTCTTTCTCGAAGTTGGATCTACCTAACTGGACAGTATGTCCTAAGTATATATAATCGTCCACAACTTCGAGTGTAAAGTCTCCGATTGTAACGGGAGTTGGTGCTACATGGGTATTTGACATGATCTTCGTCTTATCCATGTTCATCTTTAGACCAACTCGCTCGGAGGCTTTACTGAGGTCATCGAGCATCGTACTCAAATCCTCCATGGTCTCAGCCAAGACTACTATATCGTCAGCAAACCGAAGGTGAGTGATGTACTCGCCGTTTATGTTGATGCCTAGCCTTCTCCAGTCCAGAGTCTTGAAAACATCCTCCAGTGCAGCGGTAAACAGTTTAGGAGAAATAACATCTCCTTGCCTGACTCCCCGCTGCAACGGAATAGGCTTCGAGTTCTGGTCCTGGAGTCGGACTGACATAGTGGCGTTCTCCAACATACCTTTATGAACCTGCAATTGTTGTGTGTCAAACCGTCTTCTATACTCCTCTCCTGCTCAGGGGCAGGCTAATGAAGTGTACCAGTGATACTCACTGGTACACTTCAGTAGCCTGGCATGAGCTCCGTAAGGCATTGGGAAGGCCCGGGCTCCTTGATACATAGTAAACATACCTTTATGAACCTGCAATTGTAGTGCGTCAAACAGCCTTCTATACTCGTCTCCTACTCGCTGGTACACTTCATTAGCCTGCTCCTGAGTATGAGCTCCGTAAGCGTCTAGCATTAAGGCCCGGGCTCCATGATACATAGTAAACATACCTTTATGAACCTGCAATTGTAGTGTGTCAAATAGCCTTCTATACTCGTCTCCTACTCGCTGGTACACTTCATTAGCCTGCTCCTGAGTATGAGCTCCGTAAGCGTCTAGCATTAAGGCCCGGGCTCCATGATACATAGTAAACATACCTTTATGAACCTGCAATTGTAGTGTGTCAAATAGCCTTCTATACTCGTCTCCTACTCGCTGGTACACTTCATTAGCCTGCTCCTGAGTATGAGCTCCGTAAGCGTCTAGCATTAAGGCCCGGGCTCCATGATACATAGTAAACATACCTTTATGAACCTGCAATTGTAGTGTGTCAAATAGCCTTCTATACTCGTCTCCTACTCGCTGGTACACTTCATTAGCCTGCTCCTGAGTATGAGCTCCGTAAGCGTCTAGCATTAAGGCCCGGGCTCCATGATACATAGTAAACATACCTTTATGAACCTGCAATTGTAGTGTGTCAAATAGCCTTCTATACTCGTCTCCTACTCGCTGGTACACTTCATTAGCCTGCTCCTGAGTATGAGCTCCGTAAGCGTCTAGCATTAAGGCCCGGGCTCCATGATACATAGTAAACATACCTTTATGAACCTGCAATTGTAGTGTGTCAAATAGCCTTCTATACTCGTCTCCTACTCGCTGGTACACTTCATTAGCCTGCTCCTGAGTATGAGCTCCGTAAGCGTCTAGCATTAAGGCCCGGGCTCCATGATACATAGTAAACATACCTTTATGAACCTGCAATTGTAGTGTGTCAAATAGCCTTCTATACTCGTCTCCTACTCGCTGGTACACTTCATTAGCCTGCTCCTGAGTATGAGCTCCGTAAGCGTCTAGCATGCGGAAGGCCCGGGCTCGTAGCACGCCGTGTTTGGGTCGAAGCTCGTCACGATATTTATCGCTGATCTGAAATTATAAATGCAAATGAGGAGTTAAGTACTATTTACTTGAGGTTTAAAGCCCTGGTACGCTTGTCTTAAATCAGCTTCCTAATGGTATAGAAAACCGACCTAGACCCACAGTAAGCTCAATAAGGCTTGTGTTGTGGGTACTAGACGACGACGGGTATATATTAGATAGATAAATACTTAAATACATAGAAAACATCCATAACTCCGGTACAAATATCTATGATAAACACACAAATAGATGCCCTTACCAGGATTCCAACCCGGGACCTCCTGCTTCGTAGGCAGGGTCACTACCGACTGGGCTAGGAAGCTGTTAAGAGTTGTATAAGGTATCAGATGGTAAAATGTATAACGCCAAACTTCAGATAGTAGGTCTTTATTTAATCAAATATCACAACCACAACTTTTCCACAATCACAACTAATTCGCTATTTTATAATCAGTGATCGGAATAGGTAGTGCCATTTCGGGTAAATGACCTTAAACATTGTAAAGAACATGGATAAGACTTGAGATTCTTCGACTCGTATTTTTCACAGAAAATTTTCTTCAAAACGCAAAAGTAAAAAAAAAATGTCATTATAAGTACATCATTCATTTAAAATTACTTTCGTTTAACAGTTACAATGAACAATAATACAATCATAAAATAAAACATGAAACATCAACATCATTATTTTAAATGAACATTATTAAATTATTACTTTCTTTGAAATTATAGTAGCAAACCATATTTTTTATCAATATTTTGTACTGTCAATCTATTTCTTTTGACGTCCGATATCTAACTGAAACCACATTTTTCACACTTACGTTAGGCCCGCGGTTCTTTAAAACATTTCTTAAACCAAACACAAACTTTAAAATTTTCATATCAAATCCCGGGGGTAAAAACTATATCCATACTAAGCTTACGCACCGAAGTCCCGCGAAATGGCACTACCAATTCCGATCACTGTTTATAATACCATCGCACTCAGAGAGTAGTGAACAGCTTGACATTTCAACTGCAAAAGACCCTGATTATCAGTTGTCCGGTTCTTTTATACCTTGCAACATACCGCCACCATGATCGGATGTGACGTCACGATCAGTCGATGTAACGAACCACGTGTTTTCGTATTTTGTAAATCAATATATTGCGCGAAAAAGTGTTTTAGACTAATATTACAAACTAAATATTTCTTACAATTGGTACTAACTTGATATAATAAGAGAGGTAGCTGCTTGTAGGAGAGAGGCCCGACATCTGCTAGCAGGTCTGCTATAGCTTCCTCATGGGTCTGAAACATACAAGCATTATATAATAATAATAATAATTATTATTATTTGTATGTCTTTCCCGACCACGGAACAATTGTGTTCCGGACCTTTGGGAGGCATATGCGGAACCGAAGCCAACGCGCAGAGGCCCTTTCGACAGTTTAATGACAAGTCAGGGGTACACTAAGCGGATGCTGCCCCTACCCGTGTAGGACGCACGCAAAGACAGCACCCGCCATGGTGTAAAGACTATTGAGAGTTGATGGAGTCTAAAATGTACTAAGGCTATTGGGTGAAAAGGATGGACTAACTACTGGGCTATTGGATAAAGAGCCGAACGCCTCCCTAATAAAACGGTATCCAATTTTATTTCCGGCAGACGGTGATTCGCCCGCCGCAAGATGGGCCCCCGTAAAAAGCGACATTATTATTATTATTATATCGTTTTAGACAGGCAGCTCGCGCTGATAAGTCCAAATCAAAGTTCACCAAGCACTTTGTCGAGTCTATTTTTGAACTGATTAACAGTGTTGGAGTTCACAACTTGGAAGGGTAATTTGTTCCAAGTATTTACAATTCGGTTCGCAATAAAGTTTTTGCCGATATTTGTATTATGTATTGTTAGTTTAAAGTCCTCTTGTGCAAATATGTAATTCATTTTATTTACACCCATATCATAAATCCTCTATTCTGCGTTCGGAAACTGTATGTAATTACCACCATTATTGCAACCAGTAATGTAACATCAGTGTATTATCTGTGACAGTGTTGTAAAAATGGATAAAGCACTCCCTTGGGATAATAGTTTGAGCTCAATACGGCTGCGGCACCTTTAGAATAGTTTTTTGTGTTTTGCTCATTTACGTAGTTCAGTGTGTAATATTGATAGCTTATTGTGCGGTGGCCTAACGAACAAGTGTGCAGCTAATGAAAAATTAGTCTCAAAACGCGCGTAACCACCCTTTAGTCGAACAAAAAGTTATTCGGGGTCTCGGCCACCCAAGTGTTTGTAGGGAGGCTTGTTAGCCTCCTTACAATCAGCAAGGCCTCAACCGAACAATGTTGCTACAAGCTATTAAAAATTAAATAAAAAGTTTACACCTCGACATTGGCAGAATTCACCTCGCTAAAACCGGCGAGGAGTAGTAGCCATTAAATAATAAAATAATTTAAAAAAAAAGCACACCCTTTCTGTCAGTTGTTAACCCTTTGAGCGCCAAAGACGTCAAATCACGCGCACGGAAAGTCTTGCCCTCAGCGTTAAGCACGTGATATCACGTTCAAAATATAACCGGTTTGCCTTGCGCACGCGTTGGCATTGAAGGCACCATTTTTCCGTCCGATGCTTGGCGGTCAAAGGGTTAATTGCATCACGATTTCTTATAAACAAATACGTACAGGAGCCAACACAAACTTCTTTCCATGTCTATCCTGCACCCTCAGCAGCTCCTCCGTAATCCGTCCCGTCTTCTCCCACAGCCCCGCAGCAGTCAACGCAGGCAGAGACACCCGCTGACCACCAGCGGCCTCTACATGCCGCTTCACTAGGGCTTCTAGCTTGTCTAAGGCCCGCCGAGCGAGTGGTAGCAGAGCGAAGAAGCCAGGTGATGTGGGACGGATGAGACCACATTCTAGAAGGAGCTGAAATGTTTTTTTTTTAATATATTGCAGAAGACTACACTCAAACACTATGACTACTTTTTTTTATATACCTAGATAGTGGCAAATAAGCATACGGCCCACCTGATGGTAAGCAGCTACGGACGCCTGCAACTCTAGAGGTGTCACATGCGCATTGTCAACCCTTTACAAAAAGGAGGATTCACTGTGTTGACAGCTAAAGGAACAAGAGGGTCCCCTGTCGTCAACACACTGGGTTGTCTTTTAGATCTTTGGCAACCTTACTCACCAGCAGGAACTAGTACAATGTGTTTTAAGGAGTTATTGTAGACAAGCATCAGAGTAGTTAAAGCTTGGGTAGCCAAGCAACAGTGTTTAAAGCTTAGGACAAACTTCTATACTGCCATTCTAGTCAAAAAGGAAACATTTTAGATTTTCATAGTACAAAGTCGCCTTTCAGACCAGCATGGACGCATGGAATGTGGGTAGGCTCTAAGAGACAATAAATTTAAGTGTAACTAGACACAATGCCAAACACACTGGTGTCTTAGTGAAAAAATATGAGACCACAAATGGCAACTAATTTTGACTGAAAACTTCCTAACTTGACCAATGTTCGGATTGAATCTTTCTAAACTAGATGGATACAAATGCTTTTTAGGTGTAAAAAATAAATATACCGATAAAGGTACGTATTTTATTCTAAAATGGACATACAAAACATAACCTCACCTTTTGACTTTTGCAAGTTATCTCCGTATTTTTAATTTTGGCATTCTTTGGTATAGTTAATAATGGTTGAAATAGTTGCGATACAAATCGCATTGTCTAACTTAAGTGTCTTTTCCGGATTTTCCTTGAATTTTATGAAATTTACTAACAGCTGATTGATGATTAGTTTATAGTACAGTTATCCAAGTTGACGTAGTTTGCAGAAACTAGTGAGAGAATCTTTATTTAAAACTATGCTTTAATACAATTATAACAGAGTAGATTTTACTTTATAGTGTCAGTACATAAAAGCTTGTGATTAACGTGATTAGTACCTGCCGACACAATGATTTTGACTGGCAGATTTGACATTTGGTGCGTTTTGTTATTGCTAGAATGGATTATTTTTTCAGGATTTTCTTTTCGGGTCAGTGAGGGCTGCTTCTCGAAAATGGTCTCAGAAGACCATCCCTCGATTTCAAATGAATGAAGATTGGCATTTACCCATTTCGAAAAAAAAAACATACACGTTACGAGAAAATTGTAATTTTTGACAAACTTTTAATGTGATGCCAATCGATCCCATTTTTATCCAAAATCAAAAGCTTATATCCGACCTAAAAAAAAATCCGGCTAAAAAAGCCACAAATCGAGGAAAACTTTTCCCATACAATTTGTATTTTTTTTAAACTATCTCGCCAATACTCTATCGGGATCTGGGTAGCTGCTCACTGACCCAAAAAGAAAATCCTCCCTGTTATATCATTATATACATTTAACCCAGAAGACGGGTTCTGTTTGTGTTTGTTATTTGCGCTAATTGCTAGGATTAATTTCACTTTGTATTCAAGTATTCTCCCGTGATTTCATCTACGTGGAATTATAAAATAGTAATTATATTTTCATCCCCCTTAGGAGTATTTTTAGAAATAAAAACTATTCTTCATCCTTCCCCAGAACTCAAACTATCTCCACACCAAATTTAATTTAATTGATTCAGCGGTTATTGATTGCCCATGCAAACTTCCAACTCCCTTTTCGCCCCCTTAAGGGATGATTTCTGGGATAAAAATTAGCTTTGTTCTTCTTCGGGACTCAATCTTCATACTAAATTTCATCTTAATCGGTTCAGTGGTTTAAGCATGAAGAGGTAACGGACAGAGACAAAAGTGTATTTGCATTTATAACAATAGTATGGGTGTTCACGTAGTATGGGTGCATTCCCTAATGTATGATCCTTGCGATCCTTGCCACATTTATGTCATACATAACTCATAAGAAACATATTTAATGTAGGTTACCTACTTGCCCTACTAAAAATAATTATGTTGGCATTATTTGCTTAAATAACCAACACGACATTTTCTAAACAAAAACCTTTTCTCATTTAAACTTTCATTCATATAAGCTTGCCCTTTTTACTTCAAAAGAAAAGAAAATCAGTGATTTGTAAAAATCGGTGCACTCCATTAAGTTCATTACCGTATTCTTCCAAAGTGCTAATCATCAGATAATGACATTGCTCACGCGTCGAATAGAACCGCTTAAAGAGGGGAGACACCGTTCCACATGCGGCATTTGCGGCAGCATTGTGCTACATCCTATGCGACATAAATATTGCTGAGGAGTGATATCTATTGAAATGTTTAAAATGTATTTTAAGGTATTTTGAAATAACAATTGGCAGCAGAAGTAGCTTAGCCGAGGTGTGCAAAATGAGCTTGACACGACTTTACGGTTAAAAGAACATGCCGCACTAACTTCATGTTTCGCTCGCCGCCGGTAGGGTGTTCATCCTCACACCCTGGAGCCTAATGGGTCGTACAGTGCGCGGTTTAAGAGTAATTTCCTCCCACGAACGCTGCGACTGTGGAATGAACTCCCTGCCGGGGTTTTCCCAGCGGGCTACAGTATGAGGTTCTTCAAAAAACCGGCCAAGAGCGTGTCGGGCCACGCTCACTGTAGGGTTCCGTAGTTTTCCGTCCGTCACAGTAAGTGTCCCCACTTAAGAGTTAATAACACCGCCATGTAGGATATGATATGAGAGTTCCACGTACAGCGACATCTATCGGCAAATTAAGTAAACTATTGCGCGCGAGCATAAAGTATGGAAGATGATTTTTATGGGATAATTCTTTATTGCGTGAACCGATTTTCACCGTTATTACTTTATTTGAAAGCACGTCATTTCATTGTAATTTTGTAGAAATTACAGGTACAATAAACACCTGCTTATACGGTTAAATTACAAACTTAACTCAGAAATTATTTTGTAATTTTTTTTCAAAAACTATTCATCCTATCAAGTTTAAAATAATTTTCCTAGAAAGTTTTTATAAAGTTCTACTTTTGAGATTTTTTTCATATTTTTAAAACTTATGGTTCAAAAGTTAGAGGGGGGGGGGACGCATATTTTTTTACTTCTGGAGCGATTATTTCCGAAAATATTTACATTATCGAAAAATGATTTTAGGAAACCCCTATTCATTTTTAAATACCTATCCAATAATATATCACACGTTAGGGTTGAAATGAAAAAAAAAATCACTCCCCACTTTACGTATAGGGGAGGTACCCTAATAATAAAAAAAATTCCACTTTTTATTTTACCACTTTGTCGGCGTGATTGATATACATATTAGTACCAAATTTCAGCTTTCTAGTGCTAACGGTCACTGAGATTATCCGCGGACGGACGGACGGACGGACGGACGGGCAGACATGGCGAAACTATAAGGGTTCCTAGTTGACTACGGAACCCTAAAAAGGAGTGTATAGGTTCTTAAAGGGTAGGCAACGCGCATGTGAATCCTCTGTGGTTGCAGGCGTCCATAGGACACGGTAGCTGCTTACCATCAGGCGGGCCGTATGCTTGTTTGCCACCGTCGTGGTATTAAAAAAATGTACCACAGTGTGCAGTAGACTCACTTGATAGACCCTGTGGAGTGCAAATCGATATAACTACAGCATGTAACAAAAAAAGTAGTGATCCGTTTAAGGGCATAATTGGCATCGTAATGCGACTAACTTTAAGTTTTTCACGCTACTGTTCGGAAATGTGACAAAAGATGGTCAAAATCTAAGCTGGAAAATAAGCATTTGCTGTAGCACCTGAACCACCACTACAACAATGTTATTGTAGCGATGAAATGTCATTAGTTGGAAAGTAAATTGTCCAGTTATGTCATTCTTCTTCTTCTTCTTCATGTGCCATCTCCGTCCAGGAGGTCGGCGACCATATGTCTATATGTCTCTCTATCTTCAGTCATGCGAATTAGTCTATCTATGCTCTCTACCTCTAACCAGTCTCTTATATTTTTAGTCCATGAAGTGCGCCTTCTACCGCGGCCTCGCTTCCCTTCAATTTTTCCTTCAATTATTAATTTTAATAGATTGTATTTATTGTTTCTGTATATATGACCAAAATATGCTGTTTTTCTTTTCTTAATTGTTAATACTACTTCTAGGTCCTTTTTCATTATTTCCAAAACTCTGATATTAGTTATTTTATCCGTCCATTTAATTTTGAGCATCCTTCGATAAATCCACATTTCAAAAGCCCTTAGTTTTAAGACCAAATTCTTTTTCAGGGTCCAGCTTTCAGAACCGTACATTAGAATTGGGAGGATGTAACACTTAACCATTCGCCACCTCAGTTTAAGATTTATTTTTCTGTTAGTTAGGAGTTTCCTCATTTTCTGAAAGGTGTTTCTGGCTATCTCAATTCTTGTCCGAATTTCCTTTGTGTTATGTATTTGAATATACAGGATGATTCATGAGACGTGAGCAGGCTTAACACTACGGATTCAGTTAATAATAAGCTATTGTTTGATATCAGTATTAGTGTGATAAGAGCAAAAAAAAAATTTTAAGTAAAAATAAAAAGTTTAAAATTAGTTACGACACGCATGGTCACTCTTCAATTAGAATACTCCGTCGCGTACTGATGTTACACATATCACAGAAAAACAAGAGAATATTCTGTCAAATTGATGTCTGGCTACTTTGGAAACATCGTATATCACTTAATTTGACAATTATTTTTCATAATCAAAGTGCTGTCATGATTGTTAAAGAGGTTTTGGTCTTTATGGATTTGTTTATGTAGGGTGACCATGATTACAGGGAACAAAATTTCTACGACACAAAAAGGTAAAAAAAAATTGAAAGGCGTTATTGTTTCATTTAAACATGATGGCGGCCGATTCATTATCGTTAACTAAGTGTGTAGGGTTGTTCCTGCTCACGTCTCATGAATCACCCTGTATATATCCTTATTTGAATTAGTTATGTCATTACATTCATTAAAAACATTAAAAGGTCTTTTTTTGGCACAACTTTATGTTTCAAAAATAAAATAAGGTTGTTTATCGGGCCAACTACCTGTTTTAAAAAAAAGAAACGTCGAAACCATTTATTCACCCTTAAGGCGTTTTAACTTTTTTAGCCGTTTGATATTTTCTATCAAACACGCCTCCAAGTAATGAGTCGGTTTGAAGCAAACAACAGAAAAACGCTTCTTGAAAGTGAAAAAAAAGTAAAAAGGCCGGAATGGAATACTGAATTGGATATTGTTTCACCGAAAAACTAGAAAATTGTATCAACGCGGTGAAAATGACTTCATCTAGTGAAGAAAATGATTTATTTCCTCACAGTAGTCGTGAAAAGCACTATATAATATCTCGGCCGAAAGCGCTATAGGTGGACTCGTATCTTCGAGGGCCTCCCCTGGCGGGTCGGCCCTCGAACTAACTCGATCCACCTACTTTCGAGCGACGATCCAACTACTACTACTTTCAAGCCTCTACAACAATGTACTATTTTTTTCACGCGAAAAATTTTTTTTTGTAAGGGACACGTTATCCCAGGCGGCCGACCTTCCATACAAAACCAATTTTTTTTGCGTAATTTTTCATATTCAGAATACGCTACTAATTATGCCCTTAAACGGATCACCAGCATTGTAGTTACTGCAGTTGACAGTAGCTCTGCCGCATGCAGCACATGTGTCATGTAGCATATTATACAGTAAGGCTCGCTTGATTATAGCCAGTGGGAATCAAATAACCTACTTCTAATTAGCAACTTACTACTTTGTTGCATGCCAGGCAACTCGCGGCGTAGTAGCCCTGTTATGTTTTTTTAATTTTATATTATTGAAAAACAAGTGAAATACAATTCTGCCTTAAATTAAAGTTCCGCCAAACCGCGTGACAGTTTGTATGCATTTCTGTGTACTTACTTCTAATCCAGGGTTTCCCAACAAGTGGGCCGCGCTCCACTTGGGGGGCGAGAGTAACCCCAGGGGGGGCGGGGGGCATCGAGCGGCTCCAGATTTAAACCGCGGCGTAGATGATGCCCAGTTTCGATTCCCCATTTCGGCCCCTACATATGTATATAGGTGTGGGCGTAGTGTTTTAGCACAACCTTGGGTGAGGTGCTTAAGGTAAAAGGTTGGGAGCCCCTGTTCTAATCTGACATAAGACTGTGTCGCATACCACACAACTTGCGGCATAGTAGCACAGTGTAAATTTGGCACGGTTGATTAGAACCAGCGGAGCGCAAATCGCTTAACCCGCGATAAGTGAAATACAGCCCGGAATGATCCTACGTTAGCGTATGGCCTGATTCACAAGTTATGAGCGAATCGCTTATTTCAGCGGGATTACTACTTATGACAGAAGCGGTCATAGGACAACCAAGTTCTTCAAGTTCTAAGTTTACAATCTCGTTTTTAAATTAGACAGGATTTTTTTTAATTTGTTAGGACTATGGGAGTTGCAGTACAAGGAGAGACCTTATATATAGTCTGGCCAGCCAACGAACGCAGTAGCAATGTACAGCTAACAAAAGTATGACAACACTAAGAATCTGTGAAAAAAGCAGCAATGATCATACAATTTTATGTTTCTATTTTAGTTGGTATTTCAACACAACAAATAGCAATTTTTATGAAGGTACAGAAAAATCCAGTCTGTCAGTTCCTGCATGGCCGCAAGTGCCCGGCAGACTGGTTGAAAAGTGACGTAAATTTTGACCAAATTTACGTCACTTTTTAGGGTTCCGTAGTCAACTAGGAACCCTTATAGTTTCGCCATGTCTGCCCGTCCGTCCGTCCGTCCGTCCGTCCGCGGATAATCTCAGTGACCGTTAGCACTAGAAAGCTGAAATTTGGTACTAATATGTATATCAATCACGCCGACAAAGTGGTAAAATAAAAATTTGAAAAAAATGTTTTATTAGGGTACCTCCCCTATTCGTAAAGGGG
The DNA here is from genome assembly GCA_947086415.1 of Pammene aurita. NCBI lineage: Eukaryota > Metazoa > Arthropoda > Insecta > Lepidoptera > Tortricidae > Pammene > Pammene aurita. The sequence goes on from OX352313.1 coordinate 15,798,223, forward strand.
GGGGTAATTTTTTTTTTCATTTTAACCCTAACGTGTGTTATATTGTTGGATAGGTATTTAAAAATGAATAGGGGTTTACTAAAATCATTTTTTGATAATGTAAATATTTTCGGAAATAATCGCTCCAGAAGTAAAAAAAAATGTGTCCCCCCCCCCTCTAACTTTTGAACCATACGTTTTAAAAATATGAAAAAATCTCAAAAGTAAGAACTTTATAAAAACTTTCTAGGAAAATTATTTTGAACTTGATAGGTTGAATAGTTTTTGAAAAATAATTACAAAATAATGTCTGAACTAAGTTTGTAATTTAACCGTATAAGCAGCTGTTTATTGTACCTGTAATTTCTACAAAATCACAATGAAATGACGTGCTTTCAAATAAAGTAAAAACGGTGAAAATCGGTTCACGAAATAAAGAATTATCCCATAAAAATCATCTTCCATACTTTAAGCTCGCGCGCAATAGTTTACTTAATTTGCCGATAGATGTCGCTGTACGTGGAACGCCCATATCATATCCTACATGGCGGTGTTATTTTAACTCTTAAGTGGGAACACTTACTGTGACGGACGGAAAACTACGGAACCCTACACTGAGCGTGGCCCGACACGCTCTTGGCCGGTTTTTTTAAACTATTTTTTTGGAACTCAGCATCACTTTTATGAACATGTGCCATGGAGCGTATATTTGTATCACGTAACGTAGCAGATCACACGGTGGCCGCGCGTAGTAATATGTCATTTGTGCACATTTGTTACACGGTTAATTTGTTTACAGAGGGCTTATCGTGAAACGAGAAAATCGAAAGTTCGACATCGGCCTCTCTATAGCTCTAATATGCAAGAGTGATAGAGAGACCGGTTTCTCCGTAGGCCCTCTGTTTGTGCTAGTGCCGCCTCCTACGCAGAGTTTTGCGTAATATTCCCTATTACACATAGCTTTCAATCTAAGCTTTCAATAGAATCAGCCTAACAGCGGCGGTGCGTCAAATGTATTCACAGGCTACGGTAGCTGCTTACTATTAGGCTGACCGTATGCTTGTTTGCCACCGTCGTGGTATATAAAAACAGCATGTGCAAATAATTTTGAATAAATCGCCCGCTTATGCTGCTGACTGGACATTTTATTAATTTCCGCTCCCTCCCATGCCTTCCGCCGCGTTATCAGTTCACAGGTCATTTGCCCGCGGTAATGGAACTCCGCAAAAACCGGCAACACCCGTGTCGGGTCACCCGTACAAGGGTAGTGTCGAACAAAAGAGACATTTTCATGTTGACGGTTGTAAGTACACAAAATATATATTCTGTCTATTAAATTAGGTACACAGGTACAGTCACGTCTGAAAACATGGATACATTTAATGTGACACAAATATGTGGCCACGACTCTATTACCAAGGCGTTAAGTCTTGGACTTGTCACATTAAATGTTTTACAGACGGGACCGGGCGGCAGGCGGCCGAGGGTAGGTGGCATGTGATAGTGCGGGTGCGTTCGGAAACTCAAATACTGACACTATCAGTAATCAGGGATAATCAGGATAATTACCTAAACCATTACAATGAAGACTGATTGAATACTGAATCAAGAATAAATGCACAGGTACTGTGCTCATGGTTTTATACTGTCACCAGGCGGGTAAATCTAAACGTGAGTTTTAATGACTACCGGCGCATTTCTTACTTTAAAAGTGGGTAAATCGCAACGTCGTTTTTAATGACTACCTACACGGACGACCAAACTAAGACCACTCCCAAGCAAAACAATGCTCGTCGTTTTCCAAACTTGCTACATAGGTACAACAACTTATTACAACAAAATATCATAATTCTATCAGTTGTGATGCTGATAGCGTAGCTCTGCGACAAGCCGTTGCCATCTCGCTCCGAAATGTATATTCTACTAGATGTGACATCTAGAACAAATTTTGTGCGCCATGTTTGGCGGTTGACAGCTGTGACAGAATCAAAGACTGGTATAGACTTGTAGTTGACTTGTAGTGATTGATAAAAATTCTTCTATGTCATCTGTTACTCAATTACCGTACTTACGGGTATTGGATCAAACTTTGTTTAGACTCATTCAACACTTGAGCTGAATTCAGCATTAAGTGCCGAATTTAGAGCAGAATTCAGCTTAAGTGAGGGTTGCGCCTTATAATAACTTACGCACGCTCGAAACTTGCCTCAATCTGTCTAATCTAGCATACCTATATTTTAATACAAAACTAGATAAATCATCATCATGTCAGAAAAACAACGTGTAAAAACAATGGCTTCAAATTTATCCCTTGTCAATTCTATGGTGATGTTGGACACGGACGAGCTGGAAGGAAAACGTACAATAAAAAACCTAACAAATAGTTCATCCTCGGGATGGGATGGCATATCGTCATCGTTTCTAAAACTGGCCGCAGATAGCTTAGCAATGCCTATAACTATTATATGTAATCTTTGCTTGAAAACTGGAATATTTCCAGACGCACTTAAGAGATCTGTGGTTATCCCTATATTAAATATGGAGAGAGAAACTGTATATCAAATTACAGACCTATATCCCTGTTACCTACATTAGCGAAAGTGTTAGAGAAAATTATTAATATTAGACGAAAGACCTACCTTGAATCTAATCATTTACTAAGTACAAATCAACATGGTTTTAGAGAACGCAAGTCTACAGAAGATGCAGTACTACAACTAACTAACTATATTGTTGACAAACTTGATCATAATAAAAAATCTATCGGAATATTCTTAGATATTCAAAAAGCATTCGATACAGTTTCTGTCTCACTGCTCATTAAGAAGATGGAAAATATAGGCATACGAGGCACACCACTGCAACTTCTTAGTAATTATCTTAAAAATAGAAAACAATTAGTAAGAGTTGGTGAACTGTATAGTAATGAAGAAAATATTGAATATGGCGTGCTACAAGGCAGTGTAATAGGCCCAACCCTATTTCTTATCTACATATATAATATAGATGAACTATGTCGACTTAATCTAAGAAATGCTGAAATAATATCATTTGCTGATGATACTGCTATTTTGTATTACGGTGATACTTGGGAGGAAGTAAACAGGATAGCACAAAATGGTTTTAATCAGGTACATGCGTGGCTCTCCCATAATCTTCTTACACTAAATTACACTAAAACGAAATACATTTAGCATTAGAAATAATAAGCAATCACTATGCAAAAACATATCAATCAAAATACATTCTTGCAATGACGATACTGGTTGTGCATGCGAACCTATATCTGAAACCTCATCTATCCGGTACCTGGGAGTTCAAGTAGATAAAAATCTCTCTTGGCGTGAACATATCTCTGGTATTGCTAGCAAAATAAGAAAATTGATATATGTATTCAAAAATCTTAGACACGTGTGCGATAACAAATTATTAAAATATATTTACTATGCCCTATGTCAATCAGTGACTACTTACTGTATTACTGCCTGGGGACTGCATCCAAGACTATTATACTTACTCTCGAAAGAGCCCAACGTTCAGTACTTAAAGTTATGACTTTCAATAAATTTCGGTACCCAACCACTACACTCTACCAAGATACCCTGGAGTGCGATTTTTGAATCTCACCAAGTGACTAATTCTCACCTAACTATAAGGGTTCCGTTTTTGCCATTCTGGCTACGGAACCCTAAAAATGGCAAGCCTGGAGGAGTACATTATGATGACGATGACGGACACGGACAGCGACGAAGACGACGACGTGCCTCACCGTCAACATAATCCAGCTGCGGTAGGCGTCGCAGAGAGAATTCATCACGAGCAAGCATTTGCGATGTCTAATGCGAAATTTAATAGTAGATTGTACACCAAGGGGATAAAGCACTGTTTTATGTCACGGGCGCAATATTGAATCCTGAACGTAACGAAGGACTCCAGATTTTACTCCCGAGCGCAGCGAGGGGGTTATGAGTTTGTCCTGAGTGAGTCCTGAGTGCAGTGAGGGGTTCAAGCGCGCCCGTGACAAAAACAGCTTTATCCCCGAGGAGTATACTCTACTTTTCTCACCTCTTGCGAGACAATAAAATAGCTAAGGCTACTAGAAACGGATTTTTATTAAAGTAAATCAAAAGTAAAAACCGGCCAAGTGCGTGTCGGACCACACATAGCAGGATTCCGTACCTTAAATGGAATAAAGAACCAAACTAATACCAAAAGGTCGTATCTGATGCCTATGGAAAAAGTTTTTTGGAGATAACTCAAAAATGGCTAAACCAATAATGTTAAAAAAAAATTTCCTAGAAAGTATATAATAAGGCGCATCTCCTCAATTTTTTTCATATTTTTTGGACTTACGGTTCAAAAGTTACAGGGGGGGCACAATTTTTCTGACTTTCGAAGCGATTATTTCAGAAAATATTCACTTAATCACAAAATGGTCAAAAAACTTCAGTGTTATTTTTAAAGACCTATCGATTTATGTGTCACATGTTGATATTTAGTCAAAAATATAAAAAATAAAAATTTTGTTACATGTATGGAGCGCCCCCCCCTAAAATTTTTTTTTTCAAATTTAACTACATAACTGAGTAGCGGTATACAAAATACACCTTATGTGTAAATTTTATTCAGATACGTCGTATAGTTTCCGAGTAAAATGGCTGTGACATACGGACGGACAGACATACAGACAGACATGACGAATCCATAAGGGTTCCGTTTTTTGCCATTTGGCTACGGAACCCTAAAAATTGATTCTTGATACATTAGTCCATTTTATTCTAATTTTATCTTCTATTTTTATAGAACCTGCAGTTTTACTCCGTATACTGCAGCGTCTAATGACACTCGCGGCATTTGTTTTAGGTATTTAAAATTGAGGTGGCCAGCACGATTTTCCGAATAAATTCGATTTTCAAATCAGCTCGACGCGGCGGCGCGGGCCCCGGCTGGCGTCGCGGGGCTGTGCACCGTGCGGACTTTACGAAATTAGACTTTAAGCACATAACAATAAGAGCTATGGGAAGTGAATTCACATTATTAACCAGCGGGTTATAATGAGATTTAGTACAACATTATAACCCGACTAAAGCCAAGGGCTATAATGATTTGCTTTCGGTGAGGTTTGCATGATATATAATTTGGCATTGTCGAGCAGGTGGTGTGAAAAAAATATTATCGGCTTACGAAACCATTGGTAAAATTTGTAAAATTGTAAATTTGACATTGTAAAATTTCTGTATGTTGGTAAACAGCGTGACTTTCAAAAATACGGCTTTTGGAAAATGGTGACAAAAAAAGTCATCGGTGATAATTTTAGTCACCGGTGACTTTGATATCACCAGTGAGATTCAAAAATCGCACTCCCTGGTTCTAACCGTAAGACAACTTTTTAGGGTTCCGTAGTCAACTAGGAACCCTTATAGTTTCGCCATGTCTGCCCGTCCGTCCGTCCGTCCGTCCGCGGATAATCTCAGTGACCGTTAGCACTAGAAAGCTGAAATTTGGTACTAATATGTATATCAATCACGCCGACAAAGTGGTAAAATAAAAAGTGGAAATTTTTTTTTTATTAGGGTACCTCCCCTATACGTAAAGTGGGGAGTGATTTTTTTTTTCATTTCAACCCTAACGTGTGATATATTGTTGGATAGGTATTTAAAAATGAATAGGGGTTTACTAAAATCATTTTTCGATAATGTAAATATTTTCGGAAATAATCGCTCCAGAAGTAAAAAAATATGCGTCCCCCCCCCTCTAACTTTTGAACCATAACTTTTAAAAATATGAAAAAAATCTCAAAAGTAGAACTTTATAAAAACTTTCTAGGAAAATTATTTTGAACTTGATAGGATGAATAGTTTTTGAAAAAAAATTACAAAATAATTTCTGAATTAAGTTTGTAATTTAACCGTATAAGCATGTGTTTATTGTACCTGTGATTTCTACAAAATTACAATGAAATGACGTGCTTTCAAATAAAGTAAAAACGGTGAAAATCGGTTCACGCAATAAAGAATTATTCCATAAAAATCATCTCCCATACTTTAAGCTCGCGCGCAATAGTTTACTTAATTTGCCGATAGATGTCGCTGTACGTGGAACTCTCATATCATATCCTACATGGCGGTGTTATTAACTCTTAAGTGGGGACACTTACTGTGACGGACGGAAAACTACGGAACCCTACACTGAGCGTGGCCCGACACGCTCTTGTTATAAAACAGCTTTTAATAAAACAACATAAATCTATTCCAAATTATTCTGCTTTAAGAAGAAGGAATGACATCGTTTATTCTATTCCACACCATAACACAAAATTCGCAAAAAAAAATATAAATGTACTTAGTCCCACCCTATACAATATAAAATAAGTAAAGAAATCCAATTGCGAACACTAAATTCATACTCGTGTAAAAAGTCACTAGAAGGTTATTTACAAAAACTTAATTACGAAAACACTGAACAGTTGCTAAAAATTGTGGAGTAATACACACACATACACGCGCACACACACATACACACACTCCACACACACACACACGCACATAAACTTCATAAATAGCTATAGGTATTATATAATATATGATCATAAATTTAAAAATAATAATCTAAGAATTGTTTGATAGTTTGGTATAAAAAACTTATCTTAAATTTTGCATATACTACTTGTTTATTCCTTAAGCCGGCCGGCCAAGTAGCCGGGCGCAGTCCACGCTTTTTGTTCACCATAGGTAGTTCTTTGTTTACCTTGTCGTTATGTTGTATACCCACTTAGTTTTGTCTTGTTATCTTAGAATATGTTTCAAATAAATACAACTATTAAATATGTACATTCTACAAGAATACGTGTCAAAAGTGTTAAAACTTGTGCTAAGGACGGTGAATCCTGACCCACCGTGATACAGTTCATACTAGTACGGGGGTCAGAAGACACTTACCAACAGAACATGTAAGTAGTCATAAGCAGTTATTTGTACTCAATAAACTGTTTTTTATTATTTATTTTATTTTGGCTTGGGCACCGCTTGACAACCTAATCCCATGAATTGGCGTAGGCACTAGTTTTTACGAAAGCGACTGCCATTTGAACTTCCAACCCAGAGGGAAAACTAGTCCTTAACGGGATTAGGTCCGGTTTCCTTACGATGTTTTCCTTCACCGAAAAGCGACTGGTAAATATCAAAACTAGATGTCTAATTTTAATTATTACTACCTAATCTGCCCAATTCAACTATTATTTTAGAACAAAACTGTATTTCGTCTTATCTAAAATTATGGCGCAAATTGAGCAATGGGATTTTGACAACCACAAAAAAGTATCGGAAACTAGCCAAGGCCAAATCTGTCATATCGATAAGTGCCCCCCCCCCCCCTTGGTATGTACAGTCGCCATCAGATATATCGGAGCAGCCAAGGTGGTCACAAATATCTGAACAACGCCTCTATTCTCAAGGCGATAAAGTGCATGCTTAGATATTTTTGGGTACCTTGGCTGCTCCGATATATTTGACGGCAACTGTACTATGCAGAGTTCTATCTCACAGTGAGACATCATGTTGTCCCTTCTTATAAATGTCGCACTTATTCAACTACATATCAGTATGTCCGTCATCCGATTGAGTTACACACCACTGGTAGTAGCTTCAGCAAAGGTCCGCAGGTCCCGCATATGCGTGCATTCATCAATCAGCTGGAACGATGAATTATCCCGACCAACACCTGGGCCGTCTGGAGAATTAATGCTTCCAACCGTGATTAGTGGGATTTCTCTAATTAATTACCTACGCTGCGTTTAGTTTACAAGATATGCTACGAAAGCATCGTTGGTTCGCAGTGTGCACACTGCCGTAAAATCGGGCACCGACTCAATTTAGGTTTCTGACGGGGCTTTCTGGCGGGGAATTTTATTTTTAAATATAAATATGTTTAAAAATAAAATTAAGTAATAGTAGTAGTAGTGAAACACTTTATTGCAAAAAACAAGTACAGGGCCAATAAAAACTACAGTTATTTAAAAAATAGTTTTATAAAGTGCGAGTATTACTTCCGTACAGCTACCGACTTTAATTGTTTAGCTTTTTACGGTTCAAGCTATTTTCTTTTGTTTAGTACTTATTCTATGATATGTCAAGTGTAAGGTGAACCCTAAATGAAAATTAAAGCCCGTGACCGTAATATTACACATAAATAAATAAGTATTTGGGGACAGTTTTATACAAATCACTATGGGTACTAGGCGACGCTATCGTTATGATACATAGAAAACATTCATTACTCAGGAACAAATATTCACAAATAAATGCCCGAACCAATCGGTAATAATAATAGGTAACTATACTAAGTAATTAAAGGGCGTCACTATGTTTAAGCTTAATTTAGCATACAAGTCAAACAATAAGCACTGTGCTAAACAAAACTATGGATTATACTTATATGGATAATCCACCAACAATTTTCAGCAGATTGCTATTTTTTAAATTGATCTGCTGAATTAGGGTCTCCCCAAACCTATCGACGCGGATTCGGCAAAATTCGGTGGAAAAAAGCTTTATGTCTACGCAATAAGAGCGAAAAAGACGTCGACGCGTCGGCAGGCGTCGGCCGAGCCGAGCCGAGTCGAACCGTGCATTGTTAGCTCTTATTGCGTGGTCATAAAGCTTTTTTCCACCGGATTTTGCCGAATTCGCGTCGATAGGTTTGGGGAGACCCTTAAGCTCAAGCCAGAGTGCGGCCTCCCTTCTTCGGTATAAGTATCACATAAAATAATATCACACAAAAGTTTATATTTCTGTTATTGAACATACAATCCAGGAACCTTGTCTCCTGAAAGTACGGGTACTGTGCGTCAAATCATTTTTCCCAGAACCCTTTACCCTTCCCCTTCTCTTTTGGGAAAAACGATTCTATTTTGAAAAGCTATATCTTAGAAACTATTGGGTCTACAGAGACAATTATATCTTATATTGTGGAAAATTTAGTCTACTTTAAAAATGTCTTAAAAAGGTATTGTCAAAAACTAGTCTTGAAGGGTTATAATCGCCAAAATCTATAAAAAATCTGATTATTATTTTTTTGACAAAGTTGCGTTCGGCGCTCGAGGTTACAAAACTTGGATTTGGGCCAAAATCACAAACAAGTCTGCAAAAAAATCAGATCTACCGAATTTGACGCACACGACGATTGTATAAAGTTACGATCAATAGGTAGCTAGCCAATAGAGACTGCTTCGGTCACTTCGGTGTCCTATTGAAATTAAACATGGTCCGACATTTTTTATTGCTCGATAAACTAGAACACACTCCCTTAACTGTTTTCCGGTATAATTAATGCCAATGTTTCCGGACCCTTTTCCTTTTTACCACAGACTAGACACAACATAACAGGGCTTATCGGGTTTATACGCCATTAAACAGCGCGGATGACGGGGCTCGATGCGCCTAATGTTTCAACACCATCGCAGAATCGCAGCTTCACCACCGAGTGTAGTTGAATAAGCCGAACTAAGGGGTGAACCTCGGAATCAGAGATACGAGCTGGAAACTCGTATATCATTATTATTATTATTTTATTTTTATTTATTTAGGTAAACAAACAGTCACTACAAGAGGGCTTAAGTTAAAAATACTACGTAAATGTGTACAATATGTGTGACCAACACCGTTCACCACTTATTAGTAGTAATTGAAACATTGAAACATTCGGAGCTATGCATGGGGTGTTGTAACCCCAGGAGTCTTAAGGACCATGTTACAATACAATATTCGGTAGTACATAGTGTCAAACAAGAAAAGAATAAGAAAATTACAAATCGAGAAAATAATCTACGCTTAATGATAACAAGTGCAAATACACTTAAACATAACATTGAATTATAGTAGTTTATGCAACAGTTGTATAAGAGGGGTTAAAAAAGGTGAGTGGCGTGGGTAACAATTTGAGCCGTAGGCGAAAATTGTTAAGAAAAACGCCACGAACATTTTTTTACCTACTTATACGACGTTGCATACAATACTTTTTCTACGAATACACTTACTTTTACATAAAATGCGAAATTGAAAACTTCATGGATATCGCATTTATTTTGTCAACATAATCAACAATCATTTTACCTTTTAAAACACTATTTTTCAATAATACTAACATTACTAACACAAATACACACCGTCGTTATTTGATCAATTATTAAAGAGCTACAGAGATTAGTAAAAATACCTAAATTACTTCCAAAGTTTTCAATTCGCCCCAACAAACGAACGGGAAACGTAAAAAACTACGAAGTAGGTCTGTGGTTCTTTAAATATTTTTTTTTTCTAAAAACGCTGCGTTTATTTAGGTTTCTTAGGTTGGCAGTAATTTATTTTATATTAATAGTCGTGTTTGCACGCGATTACGCGATACTATTTTGGCGCTTTTATAGAACAAGTGTTATTTTGGGGAATAGACTAGATAGACTTTTCATCGAGTGTATTATCTATGTTCTTATAAAGGTGTTGAAGAATGTATAAATGACAGATAAAAGTACAGGAGTAGAAAAAGAAAGTAATACATATGTTACAAGTTTTTTGTATATTTGTATACACTTACACTGCAGCCAAATATGTCTACCTGATTAAAACGTGTGTTATAAGTATGGACAAGCCTGCGCAGAGGAACACGCTCACCGACGTTGGTGCGGCAGTGGCCGGTCACAAACAGTCGGTGCGGGCGGCACTCGCACTGTCTACTATAGTTGGGTACTTTGTAGCAAAGCTTATTATTAAGAGCTACGCAATCAAATTGATTGTTGCAGAGGCCTTACAATACCATTGCCTCAAGCAGTGTACGCCTCGAACCTAAGTCGAGGAGGCCATATGTTTTAAGTAATTGCGGGTAGTATAACCAGTTATGATTACATCGATAATGCATTGTGTTTAGAAACTTTTTTTGGACTGATTCTAGAGCATCTGAGTATTTTTTATAATAAGGGTTCCAGACTACAACTACATGTTCTAGTTGAGAACGAACTAAATACTTAAATAATTGTAAGTATGTCTTTGGACGCCGAAATTCCGTACTAGATCTCATTACGAAACTATACATCTGAAACACTTTACTTATTATGGAGTTTATGTGCAGGTCAAGGTGCAACTTTGAGTCAAGTGTGATTCCAAGGTCCCTTATAGAATGAACTGTTACTTCTGTTACTGTTATACTGTTAATTCTGCGTTACATAATTGATAAGAAATAGTTATTGTATTTTTTTTTGTAAAATTAACTTTGCACTTGTCTGTGTTTAGTGCTAGTTTATTTGCAGAGCAATATTCTGAGAAACGGTCTAGATCCTGTTGAAATAGGTTACAATCATTTACGTTACTAATTGTATGATAGATTTTTAAATCATCTGCATATAGTAGGATACTGCAAAAATTAAAACAGTCACTAACGTCATTTATAAATAATGTGAACAATAAGGGACCCAAAACTGAGCCTTGAGGTACCCCAGAACTAATAGTTATAGCGCAAGATTCACTTCCATTTATTGTTACTTTCTGTGTACGATTTGTGATATAGGACTTAAACCAACGCCACACATTTCCTCTTATACCATTGTACGCAATCTTCTCCAATAGCAGTCTGTGATCCACCCTGTCAAAAGCCTTCCGAAAATCAGTATATACACTATCCACCTGCGTGTTACTGTCAAGGCTTTCAAAAAGATAAGATGTATAAACAAGTAGGTTAGTAGTTGTTGAGCGATGTTGGACGAACCCGTATTGGTGAGGAATAATTTGGTTGTGTAGTTTTGGATAAATTAGCTTGTGTACTAATTTTTCGAAGACTTTTGACAGTGTGGACAATATTGATATAGGTCTGTAATTTTCCACCATGTTTTTGGAACCATCTTTGTGCACAGGGACTATATTTGCAATTTTCCATATAGAAGGGAATGTTCCGTCATTCGAACACTTGTTAAATAAAATATAAATTGGAGATGTTATAGTTTTTACTGTATTTTTTTTAAATATGGGGGGTATGCCATTATGGTACTTTATATTTTATTTCATTAAAAACAATACATATGTAACGGTCGCGCTCTACCGTAGAGCGCATGAAAAAATGTATAAACATTTTATGCTCGCAAAAAACACGTTTTTTTAACGTTTGACCTTGAATAACTTCCAGCCCAGACATGAGATTTTCCGAGATTTTTGAGACAACTTTAAGGACACTACAATGAACGTATGCAGAGTGTTTCCTGTAATAAGAGCAATAAATTAAAACGTAGATTCTACTCCTCAAACAATGAAACGTTTGATCTACAATAAAAAAAAAAAAGTTTTTATATTGTCTCGTTTTCATACATACTAAATAGTATTTTCAATGTACGTTAAAATCCGTCTAATTGACATTGCTTGTCCCTCTTGTCACCCAACAGAAATAATCAATTTTGCAATACATTGCGTGTTCGAATAAACTTTAAAGTGAAATAAAAATCAAATTATAAGTTATTTTTCAACGTCGCTGAACTAATATTGTCCAGTTTGAGGAGTAGAATCTACGGTTTAATTTATTGCCCCTATTACAGGAAACACCCGGTATACGAGTTTCCAGCTTATTATCACTCCTCGTAACGCCCTCCTCCGCTTAACGGCCTCCTAGCCTAGTCGGTAGTAACTCTGCCTATGAAGCAGGAGGTCCCGGGTTCGAATCCTGGTCAGGGCATTTATTTGTGTGTTTATCACGGATATTTGTTCCTGAGTTATGGATGTTTTCTATGTATTTAAGTACTTATATGTATATATCTATTACATATATCGTCGTCTAGTACCCACAACACAAGCCTTATTGAGATTTGTGTAAGATTGTCCCATAATAATATTTATTTATTTATTTATTTATTATCACTGATTCTGAGGTTGACTCTAATATGGCCAGGCTATAGCTATATGTTCCGCCTGCTTCCATAGGGTGATTGTGCTAGTTTTCGTCCACATATGTCAGTTTTCCGTCCATACTTATATTCAAATTTATCCCAAAAAAAAATCTTAAAATTTAAAAAAATCTACAAATAAATAAACTATAAATAGAGGATTTGTTGACCTTATCTGGGGGCAGGGCATCATTATATTTATTATAAAAATATAGACATCTAATATTCAGAGGATCACAATGACATGTTAGTAAACTCCTGTCGGGATTGAGTTCTGTGGATGGATTCGGTAGGAGAGCTCACTACAACATTTCGTACCGACTATATACCGCGATGAAATGCACAATGGTTTCCCATAAAAGAGATACTAAGCCCGAATTTGATAGTCTGCCACGGCGGAGCGGAACTTGCCGAAAGTCAAAAAAAGAAGGTCACTTCCGGTACGAAAAAGGGGGCGTTATTTTAGCCGAAACAATAGTTATGGCATCAGTTAGAAATTTACTGGTAAGTAGATACAGAAAAGCGAAATATCAGTATCAAGGCGGTATCAACTCGGTACGGAATTTTGCAGTGGGCTCTTCTACCGATTAGATCTCAATACTTTTTGCAGTAGGAGAACTGCGTTGCGAGACTAGCATTTTTGTACATGTAATGTTTTGATAGGATAAAGTTTTCCCCATATATTTGTAACAGTTTAATCAAGTGGACGGTAAACTGGACGGACGGGGAAGTAGCACCATCACCCTACCTATCTTTCAATGTGTTTCATATTAACAGGCAGAAAGAATCGCTCCGAAGCGACAAATTAATTGTCACGGTGGCACAATGTGGTCCGTTTACGAAAACCTCCTCGAGCGTAAAAGCATTTAATTTTAAATACTTTCAGTTGGAATATAGGCCAAGCAAATAAGATCTATAAAAAGTGTTTTGAGGAATTAATTTCCAGCAGGCTGGAAATCGCTTATGTGGACCTAATTACATGTAATCCGAGTTTGCCCAATCCCACGAGGTGTGCATAACTTTTTAGCGAAATTTTTGTTCTTTATCAGTGTTTTGCTTGTAGCTCGAAAACGATACGTCCGAAGGAAATGTCATGTATATCAATATTAAAGATGGTTAAATTCTGCGTCGATTGAGTAACTTATCTTTTAGTTCAATTCAGCGGTACAGCCGAAATCAAAAGTTATAAACCGGGAAAATATCTCATTTAATTGAAAAACTAATATTTTGACTTCCATGCCAAATATCTTTGAAACAGATGACTCCTATTGAAAAACCTATAGAATAAAAGTTGTAGAGAATATAATTTCGCGTTATATCGACATCTCAATTTTCAAATATAGTGATTTTGAAAGACTAAATTTGGCATGAATTTAATATCAGTTTTTGATAAACTCTTCTGAGTTGCATATTTTCCATAAAATATGATGTGTGACGCCTACATTTAATGCATCGTTACAACTAAAAATATTTCAGTGCAAATTTTCTTCAAAAAAAATCTAATTTTCTTAGCCTAATAGGAAAAGGAAAATCAACAAACATTCAAAAATTAAGAAATAAAAACAAAAGGTCAAAAGTCATGCGCCATCTTGTGTTTGACACTTAGTTATTGCTCGGCGTATTGTTTCGGCGGGAAAAATGACAAGTGTCACCGCCAGTTGCGGGAAATCGTGCGTGAAACGGTTTTTTTTCGACAAATGTAAGGTTAGGAGTCTAGTAGGAGGATAGTTAGAGGAGTCAGTTATTTAGAAAATACATTTTTAGTGGTAAAACCTTCACCAAAAATATCCCTTCTGGATATCAAGCATTATCTAGAAACTTACACGTGTAAGGTTTTAATGATATAATTACATGTTCAATACTTTAATAATAGTATAATATGCCTTTCTTGTCGTATCTCAAGGGAGTTAAACGATTTAGACGTAGCAACTCTATCGGTATAAAACGGGTAACGTTATTAATACATGGTAGTAGGGTAATTGTGCTAGTTTCCCGTCCAGGTCCAGTTTACCGTCCACTTGATTAAACTGCTGCAAATAAATAGGAAAAACTTTTTGAGGTCAACATAGTTTATATTTATAGTTTATTCTTTAGCAGATTTTTTACTTTTAAGCTTTAATTTTGGGAAAAACTTGAAGATAAACATGAAAATAAGTATGGCCGGAAAACTGACAAGAGTGGACGAAAACTAGCACAATCACCCTACTTTTCTTTTAAATTGAACTGTTTGACATATAATTTGGAGGCAGTCTTGACGTTTTAGACTGTCACACTGACTTGTTGCTGTTGTAATTCGCTTTATTCGTAAAATAAACAAAGATTTCCCTAACACGTGAGTTAATTGAAGAGAGAAGACTAGATTTCATACAAGTGTACAAAACTGTCAGGGACAAGTAAGAAAAGATTCTCAGATTCCATACAAAACAAAGTTGCTATCGACGTCATTCTTATATGGCCATAACGCGAAGTCGACATGTCCATAAAAAGAAAGAGAGCCTATGTAGAGCAAAATAATAAAGGTAGGATGTAAGTTAATTAATTTTACTTAAGTACAGTCGCCATGAAATATATCGGAGCAACCAAGGTACTCAAAGATATCTGAACATGCACTTTATCGCCTTGACAATAGAGGCTTTGTTCATATATTTGTGACCACCTTGGCCGCCCCGATATATCTGATGGCAACCTGTACATAACTATAAGAGACAAGTAAGAAAAGACTGTCACATTCCTTACAAGACAAAGTCGCTATTCACGTCATTCTTATATGGCGATGGCGTGAAGTCGACAGGCCCATAAAAAGGAAGAGCCTATGTAGAGCAAAATAAAAATGGTCGAATGTAAGTTAATTAAGGAGTTACCAACATATACGTATTCTAGCGGCTGTATATAAAAAAACTCACTTTTTCAACCGACTTCAAAATTTAGATTGAGGCGTTCTCAATTCGTCGGAATCTTTGTTTTTGTTTTTTTTTTTTTATGTATGTTCATCGATTATTCGAAGACAGCTGGATCGATTTGGAAAATATTTTTTTGTTTAAAAGAGTATACTTCACAGTTGGTCCAATTGTCATTAGGTCAGGATCTGATGATGAGATCCTGGAGAAATCGAGGGAACTCTTCAAATATCATAGGCACACCTATAGTGATTTGAGTATGTTTTACAGTATCCAGCATTTGCTTTTGAAAAGGTGAAGTGAAGAGGCTAAGTGAAGTTGGTTGTTTTTTTATTCAAAATAATTATTTTTACGTCACACCTGGCCATAATGTGAGTTTTATCGCACGCTACGCGAACGGTAAAACTCGCATTATGGCCAGGTGGAGACGTAAAATTGTGTACTCACCACGGGCAGTAAAAAAGAAAGCTCTCTATCGCATATTTACAACCCTTGCCTGCGGCTCGGGTTACAAATACCTGCGATTTCGGGCTTTCTTTTTAGGGTTCCGTAGTCAACTAGGAACCCTTATAGTTTCGCCATGTCTGCCCGTCCGTCCGTCCGTCCGTCCGTCCGCGGATAATTTCAGTGACCATTAGCACTAGAAAGCTGAAATTTGGTACTAATATGTATATCAATCACGCCGACAAAGTGGTAAAATAAAAAGTGGAAAAAAATGTTTTATTAGGGTACCTCCCCTATACGTAAAGTGGGGAGTGATTTTTTTTTCATTTCAACCCTAACGTGTGATATATTGTTGGATAGGTATTTAAAAATGAATAGGGGTTTACTAAAATAATTTTTTGATAATGTAAATATTTTCGGAAATAATCGCTCCAGAAGTAAAAAAAAATGTGTCCTCCCCCCTCTAACTTTTGAACCATAAGTTTTAAAAATATGAAAAAAATCTGAAAAGTAAACCTTTATAAAAACTTTCTAGGAAAATTATTTTGAACTTGATAGGTTGAATAGTTTTTGAAAAAAAAATACAAAATTATTTCTGAATTAAGTTTGTAATTTAACCGTATAAGCAGGTGTGTATTATACCTGTAATTTCTACAAAATTACAATGAAAAAACTTGCTTTCAAATAAAGTAAAAACGGTGAAAATCGGTTCACGCAATAAAGAATTATCCCATAAAAATCATCTTCCATACTTTAAGCTCGCGCGCAATAGTTTTCTTAATTTGCCGATAGATGTCGCTGTACGTAGAACGCTCATATCATATCCTACATGGCGGTGTTATTTTAACTCTTAAGTGGGGACACTTACTGTGACGGACGAAAAACTACGGAACCCTACACTGAGCGTGGCCCGACACGCTCTTGGCCGGTTTTATTTTTACAGTCCTTGGTAAGTAATGTACTATTAACACACACAACCAGACCGGAACCCGCAAGGTTCGTAGACGCTTTCCTTTATAAAGAGGGTAACCGCTGAGATCAGCTACGAGCGTAGCGCGTAGTCAACTGCGGCACGGAAAGGGTTGATAGTGGGCCGTATTCTTACTTTAAAACACATTTATACACGATCCAACTTCAATACAACTCCAATTAATTTAGCTACGCAATACAGCTATCGCCTAAACGTCTTAATAAGAAATGTCAAAATTTGCTTGTTGATATCATTTCATTTATTTATCCAAATCAAGTAGTCGCATCATCCAACCCTTTCTAAATCATTAGCAAACGGGGTCACACCCCAATAACTGCATCAGGGGCCATAGGCTCGTCGAATAAAAGGGTCCGTTTAAAATATTTGCAGTTTGAAAGCTTTGATAGCTGTGCTTTTATTATATAATTTTAAACAAAAAAGAACCGACTTCACTTAGACTCTACCTTTCCAATAGGAAATGCTTGAGCTACTGTAAAAAATATTTAATACACTATAGGTGTGCCTATAATGTTTGAAGAGTTCCCTCGATTTCTCCAGGATCCCATCATCAGATCCTGAGCTGGTTACAATGAAAGCAGCTGTGAAGTATACACTTCAAACAAAAAAATAAATTTCGAAACCGGTCCGGTCCAGCCGTCTTCGAATAATCGGTGAACATAATCGAATAAACAAAAACAATTTTTTTTAGCAAAAACAAAGATCCCGACGAATTGAGAACATTCTCCTTCAAAATCTTGAAGTCGGTTGAAAACTTGAAGAAATGGACTGACAAATAGACAATACCTAGCTGTGTAGGTACCTACCTTGTAGCTAGAGCAGGGCCGTATTCAGAGTAGAAAGTTGAATTGAAGGTACCGCTTTATGCAAGGTGTGACAAAAATGCTGTTGATCCGTTTAAGGCATAATTGGTATAGTATTCTAATTACGAAAGACTAGGAAAAAAAACAACGGGGTGCACTCCGGGAGTGCCGGCAGAAGTGAAAACTTGAATATTAACGTAGTGCATTTTTGATATTTTGGAATGTTTAGGGAATAATTTTGCACGAATTGCTTTAATTATCAGTATAAAATGACTATCATTTATACTGTGGTAAAATAATTCATTTATTGCGCTATCGTACACAAACATGACCATTTATATTACATTAAAATTTAACACTTCAGAACTATTACAATTACTAGATGAAAACCCGGCTTCGCTCGGGTAAAATAAATAGAGCCTACAACGAAACACTGCCAAATTAATGTAATTATTATGTATGCTTTACATAATAATTACAAAAATATGTAATTATTTACACACATTCAATAAACTCATGTAAAAATAATTTAGCATACTTGATACCGGCGTAGCGCGGGCGTATCATTCCGGCTTTCTAAAGTCCTGGAATCTCGGAGTAGGGATATATAGGAAAACTGAGATTATCGGGCTTCTAAAACCTCGAATCCCGGTACCTTCAAACCCGGTCGCCGATATCCCGGGTTTTAAATCTTCGAATCCCTGCCTCCGTAATTCTGGAATCCCAAATCGGGATTCGGGCGTTTCTTATATCCAGACTATAGGAACCTCTTAAATCCCGGTTTTCCGCAATTCAGTTTTCCCAGGCTTTCTATAGCCCCGGAATCCAGTACTTCTAAAGTCCTGGCCTCTCCTGGAACCCTAAAATCCCAATTGCTTGTATTCCCGGAATCCCTGGTTTATAATGTCTTGGAATTTCGGCCTCGCGCAGTTACGATATTACGATGTTTTTATATTTCGGAATCCTGGGCTCCTGGGACCTAAAATTCCTGCAAGCCGCATTTTCAGAATTCCGGCCTCCTAAATTTCCGGAATCCCCGATTTCTCTAAACCTGGATGCACAGCACCCTAAAATCCTGGTTTCTCTATTCCCGGAATTCGGGGTTTAGTAATTCCCGGATTTATAAATTCCTAGGACTCTAAAATATCTGCCGCATTTTCGAAATCCAAGCTTTTAAAAGTCCCGGAATCTTGCATTTCTAAAGTTCCAGGTTCCTAATACCTTATAATTCCGGCGTTCCGCATGATACGAATCCCGGATGTCCCGGAACCCATCCGACTTTTTCGGTATCTAGAATTCCTAAAGTCTCAGAATCCCGCAGTTCCTTATACTGGGACTCCCAGCACAAAATCCGGGTTTCCCACATTCCTCGAAATCCCGTATATAAAGTTCCCGAGTCGGGGATATCAAAACTCCGGACTCCATTGACTCTAAAATCCCGTCGTCCCGCAGTTCCGAAGTACCCCTGCTTTCGAACGACCCGTAATACCGGGCTATCGGCTTATTAAACCCGGATTTCTAAAGTCCCAGATTTCCAGCATCCTTATACATATCTCAGTACTTGGTTTTTAATATCTTATAATCCTGGAATCTAGGACTTAAGAAAACACAGCTTTTGAAAGTCCCTGAATCCCGGATTTCTAAAGTCTCGGACTCCCAGGATCCTAAAATCCCGTGCCGCATTTCCCGAACCCCGGCTTTTTAACGTACCATAATGTCAGCTTTTTCAAGTTCCAGAATCCCGGGGTTCAAAATTTTCGGTTTTCCGCATTCCAGGGTTCCATAAACTGCGAATTCTGAGACTCTAAAGCCTCGGTACGACTCACTCCCGGGCCCCCAGGATTTGTCGCGTTTCCGAAATCCCTGGTTTTAATAAGTATCTTGGAATTTTCGAAGCCACATTTTCGAAAGCACATAGTCCCGGAATCCCAGAGTAACTTATATCCTGAATGCCGAGACACTAATATCATGCAATGTCGGAAGCATTTCCTTAATCCCAGAATTTCTTAATGCTCAGAATCCCGGACTTTCAAAATCCCACAAACTCAGGACCCCTAAAACCCTGTTCTTGTATTCCCGGAATCCCTGGTTTTAAATAATTTGGAATCCCGGCCCGCGCAGTTCAAAAATACTTGTTTTCAAAAGTTCCTATATCCCGGTATTCTTAAGTTCCGGTCTTCCAGGACCCTGAAATTCCAGCGTACCACATTTACAGAATTCCAGCTTTCTAAAATCCCAGAAGCCTGGGGGGCGATTTTTGAGATTCGAGCGCCCGAAAATGACATTTAAAACTCTGAATAAAACGAAGAAATTATGTTTTAAAAATAACAGCGATAATAATTTAAAATTCTAATTATTTATACTATTCATTTCATGCGTAAATAATGGCAACAAACTTTTGTGTGCGATTATATTCGAGGTTAAATTCTTTGAATTCGAGCGCTCGATTGTCAAAAATCGCCCCCCCGGGTGACCCACATTTCCGGAATCATGGATTTTTAAAGTCCGGATAACCCGGGAATCTGAAATCCCGACGTCCCACATTTTCGAAATCCCTGATTTTCAAAGTACCGGAATCAGGGTTTTCAAAGGCCCGGAATTCCGGGGTCCTACCTCGCGCGGGTAATACCTCTATATACTTTTGAAAAAAACGTGGCCCTCCTTTTAGCAGTCGGATGATATATAGGTGATATATACTTCGTTGGGCGCCAATTATGTAACCTATATTTAAAAAAAACCCTATAAGAATGATCCCGTCTGGTTACATAATACTAAGGGGTATAAATAAATGAAAGAAACAGTCTCCACTTGGTAATTATTTATTACTTCTTTCAGTCTGCTAATACACCCCAAAATATACTAACAACTAGCTCAGCTGTTATCCCGAGAGCTATTGGTTCGTTAATGTCTAGTTTTACATAATAGAATAAACCACCATCATTGTTAAATTAAATTAAGTTTATTTGAAGATATTAAATAATATGTATTAGAACCTGGAGTGCGATTTTTGAATCTCACCAAGTGACTAATTCTCACCGATGTGAGTGATTTCCGATAGTAAATCACTCACATCGGTGAGAATTAGTCACTTGGTGAGATTCAAAAATCGCACTCCTGTGCATTAAATATGTCAAACAAAACTGTCCATCAGACCTCATCCTTTATTATGATATTCAAATCATTTTAAAAAGCAATGGTAACGTTAAAAGGATACCTACAGGTCCAAGACTACTGCAAACTTAAGGGCCAACACGTACCTGTCACTGAAGACAAAACATAAATTTCAACTGCATTTCCCCCAGTCTTTTAGGCGAATGACCTGAAAACAATAGAATATAATGATCATCTAGCTTTTGCACAAGAGCTTATGATAATCTTAAACACCATAAGCTGACCCGCAGTAATACTTACGGGAAAATCAGTAGCAACATACACTAAGCATTTGGAACTCGTAGCGAAGACCTTCCAGGCCTCGAATCTCCATTAGAGAAGTTATCCAAAAAAACCTTGTCCCGCTCGGGGACCGATTCTTCCTTTTACAAAGACTTCCCGCAAAGGAAAACCATTTTCTTAACTGGCTTGACAAATCAGCCGAAACAAACAGCAGCGATGTGCAGCACAAGCTTAATAGCTTAAGTAAATCATTAAAGATCCAAAATGTATATATTTTCTAATATATTTGATAGAATCCAGTTTACGTTTTTTCTCTTGTATCCATCTTCTTTTCTTTTTCCCATTTTCTTTTTTTAGTAATTTGAATTTCGAATATTTTCTGCTCCAATCCATTTTTGCCAGTTAGCTTCAAACTAAACATGTAGGTTTTATTACACAATAAAACGGAACGAGATTTTGTATTATATAATAATAATATAATTATTTTATTTTACATACTATCGAAATAAAATGTTCTTTAATAATTACAAATTAATACTATCATAAAATAAAATAATTAATCACATAGTTCCACCGGCTCTTACTAGACGGCGCTACGTGACAATAACAACCACTCAATGTCAGTCACGTGACCCTGACGCGAGTTTAACATTTTTTCCCCATCACAAAAAGTGAACAGCGCCGCTAAAGAAGTTTTCACTTCAAAAATTTTACGCGGAAAAAAATGGTTTTGTATGGATTGTTGACCGGCTGGGACGACAGGCCCCATACAAAAAAAAATTTTTACCCTGTAGGTATACTTTATTGTCATAGTCATGGTATTTCAAAGTAGGGCATTGGGATTTTAAGGTAGGGCTTTGCCCCGTAATGTCCCCCCTTTACTTACCTCGTGTTCAGCTTAGAAAAATAACGGTCGGTTTCGCCGATCTTCTCTCTTTATTTTTTTTAGTCATATCAGGGAACATTTAAATGAGACTACTTTTTTCCATTTTTAGTGATACGCTTGAGCCAACAAGATGCAAAATTGCGAAATTTTAAAATCGTTTTACCAAAAATCGCACTACGACAATTACACGCACGATTTTCCTAATCTGAAAAAAAAAACCGGTCAAGTGCGTGTCCGACCACGCATAATGGAGGGTTCCGTACCTTCAATGGAATAAGAACCAAACTAATCCCAAAAAGGTCGTATCTCATGCCTATGGAAGAAGTTTTTTGGAGATAACTCAAAAATTTCTGAGCCATTTTTTGTAGAAAGTATGTGATAAGGCGCATCTTCTCAATTTTTGTCATATTTTTTGGACTTGGCAAAAGTAACGGGGGGGGGGGGGGCACAGTTTTTCTGACATTCGAAGCGATTTTTTCTTAAAATATTCACTTGATCACAAAATGTTCAAAGAAACGTCGAAGTTGTTTTAAAGACCTATTGATTGATGCACAACATGTTTATATTTGGTAAAAATTTTTTTTTGATATTTAGTTACTTCTATGGAGCGCCCCGTAAAAACTTTTGTTTTCTGCAATTTAACTACATAACTAAATAGCGGCATTCAAAATACACCTTGTGTCTAAAATTTATTGAGATATTTGTCTTATAGTTTCTGAGTAAAATGGCTGTGACATACGGAAAGACGGACATGAGGAAACTATAAGCGTTCCGTTTTTGCCATTTTGGCTACGAAACCCTAAAAACGAAGTAAAGCTATGACCCTGAGCTAGAGTCCGACCACGCTAACTCTTCACTAACAGGTTCACATGTAGGTACAAAGTGTGGAGCCACCATAAATGTAAAATTTGCTTGTTTGAAATGTTTATAACAGTATCCATAGTTAATTGTCATTGCGAATGCGAAGTCAATTGCAGATCCCAAGGAAGATACCTAATCTGGTGAACCAATTTGGCAGTCGAAGGGCGACAAAAAATGTAGAAACTATAAGTCTGTCACACAGTAGAGACATTTTTCAACTGATAAATTGTTTATTAATTTGTGTTTTCTCTGCCCTAAAATTTCGAACTTGTTATAAATTTATGGAAACTAGAAGCCTTTCCAAAGTAAATTTAACTTCGTAAGTACCTAATAAGGTTTTCGACTGAATTCGAAAAGTACTTACCTTACCAGGAAACCGATAATGTCCTTGGTCGTTATCGTTATCAAAATGGACGATTCGATTTGAGTGGTTTTTTTAATGTCCTTAATGTAATTTTTTCGCTTTTCGTGAACAGATTAATGACACTTTTTGCAAAGTTTTTCACGTGCCTACATGTAGGCAAGTGCATATGTTATGTAGGTTTCTACAGCGCTGCAAGTATGACTATTACTTATACTCGTATAGGAATGGTTAATCAATTTATTGACAGAAAACAAGATACATAAGAAAACAATATAAAAATAGTACATTACTTACCTAGGCTGTAAAAAAAAGAAAGCCCGAAATCGCAGGTATTTGGGACCCGAGCCGCAGGGGAGGGTTGTAAATATGCGATAGAGGGCTTTCTTTTTTACTGCCCGTGGTGAGTACACAATTTTACGTCCCCACCTGGCCATAATGCGAGTTTTACCGTAAGCGTAGCGAGCGGTAAAACTCACATTATGGCCAGGTGTGACGTAAAGAATATTAAAAATTAAAGTAAAACTCAACTAAAAACTAAAACTAAATAAAAGTAAAAATATCAAAAAAATTAGGTGCCCGCGGCATGGTGCCAAGGATGCTGGCAGCATTTCCCCGCTGTATTGCAATGCTGATGCGTTGCGCGAGGAAGCTGCCAGCTCGTCACCACTAGTGTCGATATATTTACTATAGGTAGATATAAATACATTTAATTGCTTCATAGCAGATTAGAAGTCATAATTATGACAGAATAATGAGAGCAACAAAATCCGTCCGGTTAGATTGATATACTATCCTTATTGCTAGATTCGGGCATCTGGCAGCTTTTAATGGGTGGAGGTCAATAGACTAGGAAAATGTTTGAATTGGAAAATAGTAATACCAACATAGGTAAAAACTGCCGCAGGTGTCTCAGTTATAAAGGACAGGGCCAATATTTTAACATTAGAACAAAAAACCTTGCGTATTGTTACGGAAACAAAACCAGTAGGCAACAAACTATGAATCACATTATACGTCGTTTGGCACTACTTCCCCCAACAAAACTTTTGGAAATACTTACTTACTCCTCTGGCGCAGTGACCCATAGTGGGTCTTGGCCTCCAACACAATGGCAATGATATAATCTAATTATTTATATAATTTCCCATAATATTTAATCAAACCCCGAACTCTAGGATTTGTTTTCATGAAGTGGTTGGCATTCTTTGACCTCCACCACTTTACAGCTGCCAGATGTCTAGATCTAGAAATAAGCATAGTATCTGACTATTGGGGTTTCGTTGCTCTCATTACTGTGTCATATCTGACGTTGCTAGCTCACCGTCTATAAGTACATATGCGCAGTATTACAGGATTTTATTTCCAAATCCACGCACACGACTTTTGCTTTAAAAAAACCTTAAAAAAGCATTCCTAACGGTACCGTAAAACGTGAGAATATTTCAAATCGCTTGCTCGCATTAAATCGCCATTTTGCGGCAAAAATAAGAGATGTCCTGACCGCATGTGGACAATATGGGTGCGTATTTCCATTTCACACAAGCATATTTAAATACTTATCTATGATTTGAAAAATACTTGAAGGTTTTACAAGGACGATGGCAAATATTCATGCGTTGGTGGCCTGGCGGTATGACGTACCACTGAGTTTTCGGAACTTATGTACGAAATATCATTTGATATTTACCAGTCGCTTTTCGGTGAAGGAAAACATCGCGAAGAAACCGGATCTAAGCCCAACAAGGCCTAGTTTCCCCTGGGTTGAAAGGTCAGATGGCAGTCGTTTTCGTAAAAACTAGTGCCTATGCCAATTCCTGGGTGGTTGCCGAGCGGACCCCAGGCTCAATAGAGCAAAAACCTGGGACAAACGCTAGGAGGAAGAAGAGATGGCAAATATGCATGCGTCCTTGATGGTAGGCGGTCATCGCGGCCTATGGACGCTCGCAACTCCAGTGGTTTCACAAGCGCCTTGCCGTCACTTTGAATGACGAGTCTTTATGAAGATGCATCATAGAGGCCTATGATGAATCATCAGGCGATGTATCTTGACCAGCAGTGAGATACGCACTATCTTACTTTCAAACAATAAAAAATTACTATAAAATATAACGGTTCCACTCACGTCACTTTAGTCACTTCGCGCGACATGTTTCGGACTAAAGTGACGTAAGTGTAACCGTTATATTTTATAGTGTTAGGGCCAGTTGCACCAAATAGTCGTTAACGTCAACGTCATCGTTAAAAAATCGTGTATGAAAAGTTTGACAGTTTTCTATGGGATGACAGCTCCGTCGCCATATTTAACGTTGATTAGTTCGTTAGTTATGCGTGATGCAACCCACCTATAGTATGTCTCACGAAAGTTTAAATTTAACAATAAACAATTATTTGTATAAATACCTACTTCATATTAATATACATATTTTTACCCTGGTCCTCATTATGTTAGTATCTTGTTACTATCAAATTATTAGTAATTAATTTGTGCTCTAGTTTATAACAACTTCAGTTTCAGTGAAAATTATCAATTTTGGTATCATTTGTATTCGTTTTGTTCGCATATAAGTCTTCAGTGATCACTCGTGTGATCTTATTATGAAATTCGCCTGCGGCTCATTTCATAAAACCACACTCATGTTTTAAGGCCTAATTACGTACAGTTGCATACACTGCTTTATCTACACTCATATTATTTATTATAAATGCCGTATTCGTAAACCATAGAATGGCCGCCACAGTACCGCCGTGGCCATCTCGATTGTGTCGGGCGCGGCCTACTCGATTGTGCCGGCGGTAGCGCGGGCGCGTGTCGCCGGCCGCGGGCGCGTGCAGGTGTACATTATGTTATCAAAACTCAGAGCACATCAATAATTGAGCATGAAACGTTAAAATTGCGGTACTGCCACAGATAAGAAACTTATCATAGTGAAATCGTTTGTTGTAATGCTGGTCATTGCCTACGGTTTTTGAACGCATTTTAGAGGACTTACAATATGAGTGTAGATAAAATTTTTAATGTCACAGCTCTCCAAAAAATTAAATTAAGTTAAAGATTAGCCTAAAATATTTGTAAGTAGAAACTGACCGTTACGTCATTCTTGTATTTAATATTAGTTGTATAATACATAAGTGATTTTTATTCTGACGATAACTTTCCCGTGAATCAACGGGCACAAATCCGCGTACATTAAAAATATTAAAACGCGCGAACACTCTCGAAGCAATTAGAGGACATTGTTTAGGCGTAAAACATTGCAGCAACGAAACGCTTTATAGCGGCAAAAGTGTACCGGGAAATAAAAAAAAGTTTGAAATATTTTTTTTATCGCCATATTTAACGCAAACAGCTTTTGGAATGAGATGTTTTAAATTCCATTTTGCTTTGAGCATTAATTAATAAAATAACTGGTTAAGTACGAGTCGGACTTGTGTACCGAGGGTTCCGTCGTACATTAAACAATTTCAGTGTTTTATTTTTATCATTAAGACCACACCATATTTTATTGTTTGTTTATTTTTTAGGGTTTCGTACTTCGAAAGGAAAAAACCGGAACCCTTATAGGATCACTTTGTTGTCCGTCTGTCTGTCTGTCTGTCAAGACCATTTTTCTCAGGAACGCGTGGAGGTATCAAGCTGAAATTTATATCAAATACTCAGGTCTATTGTCCCTTGGAGTTGTGAAAAAATCAAACTTAAAAGCTAACGCAATCAAAAGATACAGTCGTTTATGCTGCAAATTTTAGAGTTTTTCGGCACTTGCAAAACCTACGGGGTACTTCCCGTGAACTCAGAAACTTGAAATTTGGCACGAAGCAACTTCATATAGCATAGACAATGGAAAAATTACAAAAAGTTGAAATTTTTAGTAAAATCATACAAAAAAATATTTTTTTAAATTTTAAACTTACTACCTTTTTCCTCGTAAACGTGGAGGTATTAAATTGAACTTCATGACAAATACTCAGGGCTATAGGACCTTTCAGATGTAGCAAAACCGAACTTTTATGTTATAACAATAAAAATAAATAGCAATTTAAGTCGCATATTTTGAAACTGAGTACTCGCAAGAAACTCAAAACCTAAAGGGTACTACCCGTAAACTCAGAAACTTAAAACTAGGTACGAAGAAACATCATATAGACAAAGGAAAAATTACGAAAAGTAGACATTTTTAGTAAAATCATACAAAAGATTTTCATTACGTTACCAAAATCGATGTGGTTATGAATTTTCATACATTTTTACAACACAGGCACAGAGAATACACTGATGTTACATTACTGGTTGCAATAATGGTCGTAATTACTAATTACATACGGTTTCCGAACGCAGAATAGAGGATTTATGATGTGGGTGTAGATAAAAGAAATTAAATACTTGTTACGTTATTTGGGAGCCCCTTTATGTTTATTTCAATATTATGTTAAGAGCATTAGTGGTGATAGAAATACACATATTGTATTGTTTACTATTGCGGATTTACAGATATTGTCCTATCCCTGTGACATAAAGACAGTGTACCTACGCTTTAGTTACTAGTTATTAGGGTCCCTTTCCATTTGTCATCACCTTTCAGGTACGGAACCCTAAAAATGATGACTTACAAAAATGTTCAATGTAATTGTTCTGCGGTCATTATTGAGCTTTAACTTATTTTCAAAACTATTGTTTTATCGAATAGGTCATGCTTGCATCAAATAGCTAGGTTGTAGGAGTATACGTAGTAGTAAATCGGGGTAACAGCACGCGGTGGGTAAAAGTACGCAGTGCCTATTTCTCTTACTAGTGCTCAAAGAGGACCCAGTGTGTTGACGATGAGGGACCTTCTTGTTCCTTTAGCCATCAACACAGTGAATCCTCCTTTTTGTAAAGGGTCGGCAACGCGCATGTGACTCCTTTGTAGTTGCAGGCGTCCATAGGTTACAGTAGCTGCTTACCATCAGGCGACCCGTATGATTGTTTGCCACTGGTGTAAAAAAAAATTGTGGTGGAATTGGTTCCCCGTTTTAGAGCCACGTGCCACGCACAGCGCAGAGCCATCAGTGAGTGTAGGTCAAAGTAGGTCGCCGAATAAGTAAACAACCAAAATTTTTTTTCATTATATGTCCATGGGAAAAGTGTGTGTAAAGTAGATGGACTTAACCTAGAGAGTCTTTTACGATTATGTACCAACTTCAGTAATTTTAGTAATTATGCAAAAGTAACAATGACGGTCGGTTAATTGACTTCGGCGTAAAGGCCAAGGAAATGTTGGTTAGGGTAAAAGTACGAAATTTACGATGCGTACTTTAACGCCAAATGTCAAAAGTCTTAATTATGCGTGCTCTTGGTCCGAATGACTCTACCACCTAGACCTACTATTTAGCAAAAGTAGGTGGCAAATTTTAGCATCATCGACTATGCTCATATGCTGAAATGGATTTTTATACAATATTATACAACGTCGGGGAGGAGTCCCATCCTCCTCTCCGACCGCCGGTACGATCCACCGGGAGATCGAAGTTACTAAGTTGTAAGGAACTTAATTCTTACCGACTTGCCTATTTTGAGTACTCGTGGAAAAAGTATTGTATACAATAGTGACATAATTAACACTTTCAATGCTAAGAATTCCACTAGGGAGTTCTCTAAAACTTTGTTCAAATGCTACACGACTCCCGAGGGGAGTTCGTACTATACAATTATAGATGACTAAAGGCCATGCTATCCGACTCCTCTAGCGAGTTCTTACGATACTTACGATTTTTCAGGGTTGTCACTATACCTCGTTTTTTAGTATTACAAAAATCGTGCGATAGCCTATATAGCTAATAGCCTAGTAATAATGTTTAGAGTAGGTAGGTATCCGACGTACCTCCCTAATATGTATTTATGTTCACTTTGCAAACTAAAAATGCATGGCGTTGGCAATTTTGTCCTTTGTGACAGCCCTGGGCTCCCTAGAGGAGTCGCCAGCATACGGCATAGAAATAAATGAACTCCCCAGCGGAGTTCTCAGCGTGCGGCGTTGTTTATTCGTTGAGCTCGCGATTGGACTCCACGGGGGAGTCTTATATAGATGTTTGTATTTACGCCAGCGTTCAGCGATGGATTTTGGCCTCGCAATGAAAGTGTTAAGCTTTTTCTACTCGTCGACTATAGTGCTTGAATTGAGAATTTGTAGACCGAACTACTAATAGCCAATGATATTTCCTATGGATGGGTTATACTCTAACAAAATGAGCAGAAAAAATACTTCCAGAGTTATTTCATAACCTAGCAAAGATTCTGTTATGTTTATCTATTTTGACAATCATTACATCTTTGTCACTCTATTGTTAGAAAATTACAGTTTCTCTTTTTCACGCGGGTGACGGGAGCTCATTCGCACGTCCGCATCTCACGCTGGCCGGTGCGCGGCTAGCGACGGTTGTTTGAATTCACTCATATTAAGTGCTTCACTTTTGGAGCGTGCCTAACCCATCTGTCATTATTATATATCATAGCTAATAGCGCATACTTTTCAATGGAGATTTTGTAGTACTGCTCCTCCCCGACCACCGGGAGATCGAAGTTACAAAATTATAGACAGAGCAGGTTGTGTAAGGCAAGGCATTCGTCGAACCTAATTTTTACCGGCTTGCCTATTTTGAGCACTCGAAGAAAAAGTATTGTATACAATAGTGACAATCAAACTTTTCAATCTCGTACCTTACTTATAGGCCAGGCAATAGAGGGTTTGACCTCGCATTAACTCCTCAGTCCAAAAAAACTTTACAGCATGATAAAGTGTCA
Organism: Pammene aurita; assembly: GCA_947086415.1. Lineage (NCBI taxonomy): Eukaryota > Metazoa > Arthropoda > Insecta > Lepidoptera > Tortricidae > Pammene > Pammene aurita. The sequence continues at coordinate 15,828,523 of OX352313.1, forward strand.
GGAGTAGATGGTATATAATTATTTTTCCAAAAAAAACAATTATTCTAGTTGGGTTTTTTTACCTAAACTCTTATTTCGTCTATATTTACGTTTGGAGAAATGCTCAGTCTAATTTTATTTTACCAGAAATATTGACTTGAAGTATGTAATCAATATTTGAAATTTCAAAAAAAAAATCTGTAACATACTATTTTTTTTTATAAAATATATTATTTTTGTGTAACTCACATCGGAAATTAGCTCCGTCACTTTTCTTTACTGAAGTGACATTAAATGTACGTTTTCTACTTAAGGCAAACAATTTCCAAAAATTTCATTATCAAACTTTTTCAGTATAAAAATTAGCTTATTACTCGCAGTAGAATATTGCTCCGTCAATATTTTTTTTTAATTATATTTCCTTTAAGACTTTTCTTTCGACTGTAAAAAAATAAAAAAAAATATCCTGCGTATTAAAAATTTAAATCATGTGACAAATAATTCTATTATTTCACTCGTTAGTGGAATGCGCACGTGCGGCACGCGGGACGCGGGAGCGGGGATGCCTCGCGAGGGGCCATGCGCAGCGTGTGTAAGCACTTTGACTAAACAATGTTGCTCTAACTACTTTCGCTCAAAGCGTGTGACTTCCTATACACTTTTTTAATGATCCTCTTTAATAAACTCAAACAAACAGTTTACATTTATGGTTTTGCACGTTACTAAAATGTATATTAACACTACATGAATACACCCATACTGTTAGCAATTTTATCTTGATTTGATATAATTCACAGTGGTGCTAAACGCCTAGTCACAGAGTAAATAAAAAAGTACGCCAGTTGTAATACATTTCACTTTTGACTACGGCGAAGATAAAAGGAAAGGTTATGATTTTAGCAGTCTATGCTCAATTGAGCCGTGGTAAAAGCCGAGACAAACGCTAGGGGAATTGATGATGAAATGTTGTAATTATAAAAAAAAACCGGCCAAGTGCGAGTTGGACTCGCACCCTGATAGTTCCGTACATCACACAATTTTAACAATCCCTGAACATTGCTGTAACGAATAGAAAAATTGGATTAAGGACAAACATTGACTTTCCCTTGAAATCTGTTGCCTCCAAACAGCGACATAAATCGCGATTAGTTTACCAACTGCGTATAGGGTTGTACTTACAATTTTTGGATTCCGTACCTCAAATGGAAAAGGAACTAGTATGCAGGGCGGGTAGTGAATTAAATATCAATAGCTAGACTTTGTGAGCTATGCTGCCAGAGCAATTTTTTTAACATGCATGCGTGTTGTGTAGATGTGTCATATGGAACAAATAAAATTATCTAGTAAATTTTTTAATTGTGTTTTTCTTTAAGTTAAAAAAAACTAATTTAATAAGTAGGTACCGTATAAGCTCCTAACTATGGTCCAAAACTAGTGTAAGGTCAGATTTACATTTTGTAAGTTTTGCTTACGTAAGTAGGAATGCAGCTATAGATCAGAATGAGAGACGAATATCACTATTTCATTATAGCCAATAGTTTCGTCCCTTCTTATATAAGCAAAGCTTATCAGTGTGAATCCAGCCTAACTACATTATTAGTTTAATTACGCAACAATAAGGCATACAATTTTTTATAAATGGTAGAAAAAACTCAAATTAAACTGAAATACGCAATGAACTTGTAGACCATAGTTGTAGTAGTCCTAATCACTAAAGATCTTGGTGACTTTTTCTTAGTGTCACGCTGGTAGCCTATTTTTATTGAGCTGCATTGATGTTTTTATCAAAGGAAACGAGTCACTAAACATTATTTTCTTAAATATTTGTAGAAATATTATACACCGTATTTTTTTAGGGTTCCGTACCCAAAGGGTAAAAGCAATTTTTTTCCTATTACTAAGACTCCGCTGTCCATCTGTCCGTCTGTCACCAGGCTGTATCACATGAACCGTGATAGTTAGACAGTTGAAATTTTCACAGATGATGTATTTCTGTTGCCGCTATAACAACAAATACTAAAAAAACAGAATAAAAGAAATATTTAAGGGGGCTCCTATACACCATGCTTTTTTTGCCGTTTTTATAGATAATGGTACGCAACCATTCGTGTGCGAGTCCGACTCGCATTTGGCCAGTTTTTTTATTTACGTTAATTTTATCATATGGTACGATGAAGGAAACGAACTGGCAAAGTAAATTTAAAAAAAAAAACGTTTTTTTAACAAACAAAGATGTTAAATCGGTCACTAATGTAACTGTGGTGACGAAAATTTGTTCCTGTTGTCCCATAAAATAATCTCGCATAAAAGTTTTTCACTTGTCAACGATCTTAAATAGAAACTTCTAGGTCTTTCCAGCCGAGACCTTTCCAGCTTAGCCTACATCTGTCTCAACTTATCGCCTCTTTGTATTGCGGGTTGGGGGAGGGGGACGTTCTGACATCCTACTGCCAGTAGATTGCCAGCGGGGACTACTTAAATAAGTGGTTATCCTGTCTTCGGAGTAAGTGTTCGATTCAATCCATACAAATACAAATAATTTATTGTACAGTCACCGGCATAGCTGGGCACCGTTAATCAAATAGTTAACTTCGTTAATCGTTAATCCGCTACAAAAAAAGTTAGCTTCGTTAAACGTTAAAGCGTTACATTTCGGAAGAATTAACGCAAGTTAACGTTAATCGTTAATCCGTTAATACAGGGTGACTGGTAATTCGTCGTATTCCTTCAAGGGGGTTATTCTACAGCTTATTTGGAGTGATTTAAGTCCGGTCAAGCAGGGGTCAAAACTCATTGGTTTTCAAGTTATTCAAGATTTTAGATTTTTTTAATAAATACCCGCTTTTTGACCTGAAACTAGTTTTTTTTTTTAAACTACGTATTTTTCAAATAAATAAAAAGATTTTCCGAATAGCCAATGAATCACTGATTACGTAAAATAATAAAAAAAGTACAAAACATATCAAAATTTTGCAAATAAAAGCATCTGAAGTCAGAAGTTTTTGTTTTTTTTTTTCAAATCTTGTTACATTTTAAGGCATAACTAAAAAAAAAGTAATAACACTTCGCGTACAAATTACAGAATTTATTTCCTCAGTTCATAAGCTTTCTAAAAGGTACAATTTATGACATTTTATGCTCATTTTTGACAATTAATAATAATAATACCAGAGCAGGTACAGGACTTAGCGTACTTGACTTTACTTGTTTGTGTCGTTTTAAACCCGCCGAAGGCATACTTTGTCTCCAGTTACTTATCTTATCTTATTCCTTGAGGTAGTAGGCACTGCAGATTGCCTTTGGTGAAACAAACAAACTGATTAAGGGTCATTAGCTAATGAGCTAATGAAGTTAAATTACTTTAATTAGTTTGTTTGTGTCACTTTAATTCTTACGGCGGGTTTTTCGCCTTCTGTTCCTTATCTTATCTTAATTTTATTGGGTGGCGATGCTTCTCATGGGGTGGGGGTGAGACTAACCAGGTTTAAATAGGTCATGTAGTAATTAATCAGTTAGTTACTTTCAACTTTCTTTCCAATTCGGACGATATTGATAACTAAGTTTTTTCTCAAATGGCTACTTACGAATTTGAAGAATACGCAGATATCATTTATTGTTACGGACTCTGTGATGGTGACGCCGCTGCAGCTAGAAGGGAGTACCAACTTCGTTACCCTAACCGCCGTTTACCTCACGTAAGCGTGTTTGGTTCATCGTACCGTCTTATTCGGGAAACAGGATCAGTTAAACGCCGTCAAGCTAATGCTGGAAGACCTCAACAATACGATCCTGCTGAAGAAGAAGAAATCTTGCACTTTTTTCGGGCAGACGGTACTACTTCGACGAGAATTATGGCTAACCGGCTCGGTATGTCTCAGTAGAAGGTGTGGTTTACCCTGCACTCAGCTCGACAGTATCCGTATCATTACACTCCAGTACACGCTATTGAAGAGGGAGACCCAGCAAGAAGGATGGATTTCTGCAGATTTTTAATTAATGCTGATATCGAAGATCCCGAATTCCTAAAGAAAGTTCTGTGGAATGACGAATCTAATTTCGACCGTGACGGGATAACAAATTACCACAATCTGCACTTTTGGGCTCCCAAAGGTCAAAACCCAAAGAAATCAAACGAAGGAGCTCACCAACAAAGATTTTCTTTGAACGTGTGGATGGGAATCGTGCACGATAATTTAATCGGACCTTTTTTTCTGCCAGCTCGATTAACCGGCATCGCGTATGAAACTTTTTTGAGGGATGAGCTACCGACGCTACTGGAAGATGTGCCGCTTGCGACAAAAATTAACATGATTTATCAGCACGATGGCTGCCCTGCTCACTTTTACCGGGGTGTGCGGCAGTGGATGGATGAAAACTACCCAAGAAGATGGATTGGTCGAGGTGGCCCAACCCCTTGGCCAGCCAAGAGCCCAGATTTAACTCCGTGTAATTTCTACATATGGGGTCACATGAAGGCGTTGGTCTACGACAGACCGATACGTGACGTAGAAGACCTACGGCAAAAAATCCTAGCAGCTGCACAGACGATGAAAGACGGGCTTTCGAGGCGAGTGACGATCACTGAAGTACGAAGAAGGCTTCGTTCTTGCATACGCAGGCAGGGCAAACAGTTCGAGCAAGATTTATAATTTTTCCTTTTTAAGATTATATTTTATTTAATAATGAAACTGTATTTTTCCTATTTTTCTTATTCCCCTACTTAATTACTTACCAAAGTATCACCCCGGGCAACTTAAAGTCTCAGAAGATAAGAAACTGGAGACGAAGTATGCCTTCGGCGAGTTTAAAACGACACAAACAAGTTAAGTCAAGTACGCTAAGTCCTGTACCTGCTCTGGTATTATTATTATTAATTGTAAAAAATGAGCATAAAATGTCATAAATTATACCTTTTTAGAAAGCTTATGAACTGAGGAAATAAATTCTGTAATTTGTACGCGAAGTGTTATTACTTTTTTTTTAGTTATGCCTTAAAATGTAACAAGATTTGAAAAAAAAAACAAAAACTTCTAACTTCAGATGCTTTTATTTGCGAAATTTTGATATGTTCTGTACTTTTTTTATAATTTTACGTAATCAGTGATTCATTGGCAATTCGGAAAATCTTTTTTTTTATTTGAAAAATACGTAGTATAAAAAAAAATACTAGTTTTAGGTCAAAAAGCGGGTATTTATTAAAAAAATCTAAAATCTTGAATAACTTGAAAACTAATGAGTTTTGACCCCTGCTTGACTGGACTTAAATCACTCCAAATAAGCTGTAGAATAACCCCCTTGAAGGAATACGACGAATTACCAGTCACCCTGTATGTGTAAAATTGCATTTTTATATCTTTGCATTAGTGAACTTATAAAACCTGTTGGTTAAGGTTCTAGAAGTTAACAGGATAGGAACAAAACAAGATACTTGCATTTGTCGGGCATAAGGTTAAGGTGCATATTCCCCTACATGAACATTAACATGTTGAAGTTCTCGTCTGAAAGCGAGGCTCGTTTTGGTATTAAAATGTCTTTACCTATGGAAAATCTCTTCGCAGTTTTCTCACTCGCACGCGCCGGCAAAATATATCTAGTTTTGTTTTTTGTCTCGCTGCCACGCGCCGCCCGGCACTTGTCGTTGTCGTTCGTTTCATACTTGTCTGAACTTGTTTTTCGCGCCGCGCCGCGGTGCCGTGCGGTAAATAGTAGGCATTGGATTAACGATTAACGGACTTCTGCATATTAACGGAAGTTAACGTGTCCGTTAACATTTTTAAAAGTTAACTTAAAAGTTAATCCGTTAATCAAAATGTTAACTTCGTTAATTAACGATTAACGGATTAACGAATTAATGCCCAGCTATGGTCACCGGCAATAGTATCTTCCTACACGAAGGCCGCAAAAATATGTGACACGCTCTTATGGCCCCACAAATAAGAGCGTGTCACATATTTTTGCGGCCTTCGTGTAGGAAGATACTATTGCTGGTGGCTGTACCTACGAAAGTGAGTATTATCAATGATGTGACATGTTACACAAAGTACATGACAATAGCCAGTGTTTGGCGTATATATAATAATGTTGATTCTATTGCATGTACTTAATATCATTTATCTATACCAATATCATAAGTCCTCTATTTCGCGTTCGGAAACCGTACCACCATTATTTCAACCAGTAACGTAACATCTCTGACAGTGTGGTATAAACGTATGAAAATTCATTACCAACGGTAACGTTACCAAGATCCGCCCTCTCCCCGAGCGCTGGCACGCACCTGCGCGACCACCGACACAATAGAGTGCAGTAAAACACTTCGTAATTTGCATTAACACGTTTAATTTTGCAGATTAAGTAAATTATTTAAAATTAGCAATTTGGTCCTTCGAGCCGGATAGAATGTAAATTAAATTACAATAATCAGATTATTTAAAATTAGTATTTCACATAAAAATGACGATAACGATATCGATATAAAGATATTTCATACTCAATAATTTCCTAAGTAGATAGAATGTAATTAAATTACAATAATCAGATTATTTAGAATTAGCACTTCACATAAAAATGACGATAACGATATCGATATAAAGATATTTCACATTCAATAATTTCCTTAGTATCGTAGACCCGGATAGGATGTAATTAAATTACAATAATCAGATTATTTAAAATTAGCACTTCATATAAAAATGACGATAACGATATCGATATAAAGATATTTCACATTCAATAATTTCCTTAGTATCGTAGACGTCTACTTTCCGCACGAAAGGAAAATAAAATGAGGGAGTACTAGCAAAACTAGTAAGTACAAATAAAAAAACTCTGCTGGTAATTTGGCTGCGGGGAAAGTAATGGTTTAATGAGGCGAGTGATATGGGTGGTGACAGATGATTTACTGGATGAGAGTAGCCTAAATTCAAGAGCCAGGTCTTTGTACGCCCGTCAAATGAGGCAATTAGAATTTTGGGGATTTAGGGTTAATATAAAGATGCGAATCGCAGATATGTAAGAATGGTAACAACAATATAGAACTAAAGCACGGCAAATAAAATGCGAAGTCCCCAATTAAACTCTAGAGCACTTCACGGAGCGACACGCCGGTTTCACCTGGTGAGCCACGCGAGATGCGGGCTCGAGTCCTCTGAGGCGACTGGCGGACGTATTCCAGGGCGATACGCCGGTTTCACCTGGTGAGCCATGCGTAATGCGGGCTCAAGTCCTTTGGAAGCGGCTGGCGGCTGTATCCCAACCGCGACAGGCGATATCCAATATCTGCGTTGGACAGTATCGCATTTCCGGCCGCAATCACTTGACGCCCCTCCGACGCGGTACACGCACACACTTGGCGTTGGATATCACAAAATACTAATTACAATCACGCCCAAAAAAAATCAAACTCAGATCAAAATAGGAAAAAAGGGATGTCGAAAATGGATTATGACAACTGCACCGCTCGAGGTTCATAATCTATCTGTCTTCTCGACTAAAACAAAAACTATTCCAAACTCCTACCAAATTTGAATTTAAAATTGATGTGAATATCCTCTTTTCTTAGTCGTCAGCTTCTTTCAAAATAAAAAAAAGACACTTGATATGGTGATCATATTTTGATATCGGCGCCACCTATCTATAATAGGCGAACCACGATCTAATCTACCCTGACTCGCGCAACTTGGCCGGTAAATCAAACCAATCGCGCGGATAGTCCCGAGGAGCTGGCGTTCTTTCGGCATGCTACAAGAGTTGGTCATGGTCATCAACACATCATTTAGGATTTATAATATGTGTGTAGATAAAGCAGTGTGTGCAACCGTACGTAATTAGGCCTTAAAACACTCGTGTGATCTTATTATGAAACAGTTACTATTAATGTCTAATAATGTTTAAGTTATATCAACATAGGTGGATGCAAAGAAAATGAATTTAAAAAATCATACAGGTTGTAATAAAAATACTGGTGGTCCGTTTAAGGGCACTATTGATATCGTATTGCGACTAAGAAAAAGTAGGAGAAAAATTTTTTTAGTGCGAAAATGTTTTTTTTTTGATGGGGCATGTCGCTTCGACCGACCAATCCTCTATAATGACTCAATAGAAATTCTTAGGCGGTTGGCTGTTTATCCTGATTACCGATAATTATTTAATCTTGCAAAAATACCCAATACACACTGATCGAAATCTTGAAAAAAAAACGTTACAGAAAAGCCTCTTGTAAACATAAACAAAAAAACATAAAAAATACCATTAATGCCGAAACCAACCCTTAATACAAAACTATTTTTTTCCAGTTTTTCATATTTAAGAAAAACTAAGGAAATATTTTTTTTTCACGGGAAAAAAAATGGTGGTGGATTATACAATATTAATGTATGTCTATTGTCTATTTCACCTGTGATCACTGTAAAAAAAATTCTCTGTGTGTAATATTTAATTGTTTCTTTGTTATAAGTAAACTGAAATATATGTCATATCGTCGGTTGTAATATGAATTAATGTAACCGCCAAAATGACGAAATTGAGTTAAGTATACAGTTCGACTGCAAATTTCCCGCTCTATCGAATGGTGTATATACAATTTTGATATCTTGAAAAAAATGTCGAGTACGTTAACAAAAATTCAGCCATTTTATTCAGTTTCAATTTTTTTTTAATGTATGTCAAGGTTTCAAAAAATCATCGACAGTTATCTTAACGTAAACACAAATTTATAATTCGTTTCTAATGTATTCACCTTACTTTATTAAATATCAATATGTTAGAGTCATTTGCATTACAATGACTCTTACGCTATTCAATTTCTTAAATATATTTCACTTTTGACTGTTACGCTAACGTCAACATGAAATTAATGACTCTTACCTTATCATTTTCTTTCGCATTCCTCACGTTTTGGTGGTTACGCTAAGCTTGTATTACCAATTTCAGTGAATGTTGTAATATGAATGAATGTAACCGCCAAATGACGATTTTTCAGGAGAGGCAAAAAACGAATTGAGCAATCATAAATTATGTTGTAACTTTTTAGTTACTTATCCTATTGCTGCGATGTTTATGCTATTTGTCTCGTATTTGTGAGGTCTATTTGATAATTAGTAACTCACTGAGACCACTGCTATAGTTTAGGAAATGGCAGGCGCTTACGCTATTATTATTTTTTAAATATGGAGTTACGTTAAGAATTTTATGACAGAAATCAAATGTGGTTCTCGTATTTTAAGGTAACTCACAAAAAAAAGTAACAAGGCATAAATAGTAACCGTAAGTCACAAGGTTTACAGAATATGGACTTACGCTACAAGGAGTCGAATATTAAAAATTCACACTTATTTACTTGTGATAAGGTTGAATTAAAAAAAAATGAAACATTTAGCTTGTAAGTATAAGGTTAATTTAAAACAGTTTTTGAGTAAGAAATGTAGTTTAATCAAAACAAAAGCTTACAAGAAATATTTTTCTTAGTCTTCTGACATTTTACAACGCAATATATATTTTTTTAAAGAAAGCATCATTTTTTTTCCTTAAAACAATACACAATTAACAAAACAAAATTATCTGCTCAAATTGTAACAATCTCTTAATCCTATTGAGATCATTTTACCTCTAGAGACGTTTTCAAACCAAAGGTATCAACTAGGGCATGCAATACCGGTATTGCTTGTATGGGGTAATACCGGAATTCCGGGATTGCCCATACAAGCAATACCGATATTGCAGGCCCTAGTATCAACCACATTGTCGGTCGGTGATGTGCTCATGCCATAAATATTCATTCGTAAAATAGCATTATCAACAACCGATAGTGCGGTATTTTTAATCTGAAAACGTTACATAGTTTTTACTTACTGGTAACAATATAAATAACAAACAAAATTACGCTGAAAAATCAAAATTATCTCCAAAATTCTTAATCCTCATGAGATCATCTTACATTTGAGTCATTTGACTACAGTAAAACAAGATACGCCCACTTATTAATTATAAATTAATTATAATTATCTCACGTTTATTTACTGCTTACTATATAAAAGTACTAAGACAATATAAAAAAACCTTAATAATCTGGAGATCAGCTTCCTTTCTCTAAAGTAAAACAAACAATTTGTATATTTTTATCCTATTTCTTACTTTTCTTTATTGCTTTTACTATTTTTTCCTTTTCTTGTTTCTTCTCACCCTTTCCTGTCGTTATTTTTGCTGCAGTCAGAGTGTTTGTTTTTTTTCTGTTTTTTTTTTCTTCTTCTGCTACCGTGCACACACTAACGTGTGTGTTCTATTTTAGTGGTCACAGTAGCCTTCTTTTTTCTTTGGTTTTTGGGTTTAGCTCCATTAACTTCTCTGCTTTGTTCTTCAATGTCACCGTCGTTTGTGTCATTGCTGTGGATAATGTCGTCCAAATAATCAACTTTGTCTTCATAAGGCAGTTGTAGATAAACCTGTACTAACGATTTAGGTATTACCTCTTCGTCACACAATTTTTTAAGGTCCTTGATTTTTTTTGTAGAAATTGGCAGACGGTGTGTGTAAAGTTTTAGTAGAGTATAACTTGTTTGAGTTTCAACCCTGAGACGTAAATTTGGCTGACCTTTTCCCTTTCCTTTCCCTGTCACCTGCATTGTTTCTTGTCGCAACCGTATTTTATAAACGTCTCCATCATCCTTCATTCTGTAGTTCACTTCCATTTCATTAACATCTGGTTTATTGAACGTAACAATCCTAACATCTATTAGTCTTAGCTGCGGATTCGAATTAGTTTTTGAAATAAATACTTGTTTGGCTAAATCTTCCTTTGATGAAATCTGTATGGTCCAACGTATTAACTATGTAGGGGCGAGGCGATTTTCGTGCCGCAAGCATAAAAGTTGGCATAATGGCCAACTTTTATGCTAACTGGGCTCCATACAATAATTTTACGCACCTCTCGTTCTATTACACTATGGATAGAATCTACAGCCATGAAGAATAGAATAGAATCTACGTGTGTCCGGGCAGAAGATAGTTTATTTGCGCAGATTTAACGTTTTTTGTATTTTCCAGAGGTGCGTAAACTTATTGTATGGAGCTTCAAAAACTAATTCGAACCCGCAGCTAAGACTAATAGATGTTAGCATTGTTACGTTCAAGAAACCAGATGTTAATGAAATGGAATTAAAATACAGAATGAAGGATGATGGAGACGTGTATAAAATACGGTTGGGACAAGAAACAACGCAGGTGACAGGGAAAGGAAAGGGAACAAGAAAAGGTCAGTCAAATTTACGTATCAGGGTTGAAATTCAAACAATTTATACGCTACCAAAATTTTACACACACCGTCTGCCAATTTCTACAAAAAAATTCAAGGACCTTAAAAAGTTGTGTGACGAAGAGGTAGTACCTAAATCGTTCGTATAGGATTATTTACAACTGCCTTATGAAGAAAAAAGTTGATTATTTGGACGACAATATCCACAGCAATGACACAAACGATGGTGACATCGAAGTACAAAGCAGAGAAGTTAATGGAGCTAAACCCAAAAACCAAAGAAAAAAAAGGCTACTGTGACTACTAAATTAGAACACACACTAACAGCAGAAGAAGAAAAAAAACAGAAAAAAAACCAAACACTGACTGCAGCAAAAATAACGACAGGAAAGGTTGAGAAGAAACAAAAAAAGGAAAAAATAGTAAAAGCAATAAAGAAAAGTAAGAAATAGGATAAAATAAACAAATCGTTTGTTTTACTTTAGAGAAAGGAAGCTGATCTCCAGATTATTAAGGTTTTTTTTATATTGTCTTAATATTTTTATATAGTAAGCAGTAAATAAACGTGAGATAATTATAATTAATAAGTGGGCGTATCTTGTTTTACTGTAGTCAAATAACTCAAATGTAAGATGATCTCATGAGGATTAAGAATTTTGGAGATAATTTTGAGTTTCCAGCGTAATTTTGTTTGTTATTTATATTGTTACCAGTAAGTAAAAATGATGTAACGTTTTCAGATTAAAAATACCGCACTATCGGTTGTTGATAATGCTATTTTACGAATGAATATTTATGGCATGAGCACCTTATCACCGACCGACAATGTGGTTGATACCTTTAGTTTGAAAACGTCTCTAGAGGTAAAATGACCTCAATAGGATTAAGAGATTGTTACGAATTGAGCAGATAATTTTGTTTTGTTTATTTTGTATTGTTTTAAGGAAAAATGTTGCTTTCTTTAAAAAAATATATATTGCGTTGTAAAATGTCAGAAGACTAAGAAAAATATTTCTAGTAAGCTCTTGTTTTGATTAAACTACATTTCTTACTCAAAAACTGTTTTTTATTAACCTTTTACTTACAAGCTAAATGTTTCATTTTTTTTAATTCAACCTTATCACAAGTAAATAAGTGTGAATTTTCAATATTCGACTCCTTGTAGCGTAAGTCCATATTCTGTAAACCTTGTGACTTACGTCATACATTGTTACTGTTTTTGTGAGTTACCTTAAAATACGAGAACCGCTTTTGATTTTTTTCATAAAATTCTTAACGTAACTCCATATTTAAAATAAAAAAATTAGCGTAAGCACCTGCCATTTCCTAAACTATAGCAGTGTTCTCAGTGAGTTACTAATTATCAAATAGACCTTACAAATACAAGACAAATAGCATAAACATCATTGCAATAGGATAAGTAACTAAAAAGTTACAACATACTTTATGATTACTCATTTCGTTTTTTGCCTCTCCTGAAAAATCGTCATTTGGCGGTTACATTAATTCATATTACAACCGACGATATGATAGAAATCATTTAAAACAACAAAAGAAACAAGAGAGATAGTGCTGCCTGCTGGCCTCGGACACCGGAGGACTTGGTCATTGTTTCTGAAGCATATGACATCTATTTCAGTTTACTTATAACAAAAAAACAATTAAATATTACACACAGAGAAAAACATACAGTTGTCACAGGTGAAATACACAATAGAACAGACAATACCTTAATATTATATAATTACATTTACTAAATGTTCATGACATAAAAGTACATCTTATTTAAGAGTCGTTTATAAATACAACTTATGTTAAATAAATATGTTTAAATTCGGGGAAATCAAGAGTCTACATAAGTCATCTGGCAAATGCGCTGTTTCGCATATACCTTGATATATCCATTATGAAGAAATCTATAGTTGTAGAGCGGGGTGGTGGGGGGCGAAGACAAAGAGTCGCGTGTAGCTGATAAAATTTATTGTTTTAGAGATTTACATGTACTCTGTCGTCTCTCTAGTGCTTACTTGTCGAGTATTACCCAGCTAGGTAGATGAGTACTAAAGCTTGTCCCAGAAAAAAATGTCGTTTATTAGTTAGTATGAAATAATGTAAGCAATAAAAAGTTACCAAATTTTTGACAACAGTTTATTAGAAATGTAGTAAACAAAACGTATTTTTGTTATGTTTTTGTTCTATTGTTTATTCATCCAGAAACTTCGTAATTTTCTTTTGATACCTGCCATCAGGTTTTGTACATCAGTGTCTGTGATTAGTTTTGAAGCTGCATTCCATTTTCGCTTGAAGTTTTCAACTGATGTGGCGTTAGTTTTATGTTTTAAGAGCTTCTGCTTCATACGAGCCCAATATTTTTCTATAGGTCGTAATTCAGGACAGTTAGGAGGATTTTGGTATTTTTCCACAAATTCGACATTATTGGCTTTGTACCATTTTATCACATTTTTAAAATAGTGGCACGTGGCCAGATCAGGCCAAACCAGAACTGGCTTCTTGTGTCGCTTAAAAAACGGCAATAATCGCTTTTCCATGCACTCTTTAAGGTATATATCGCCTTTCATAATTCCTTTAGCAAAGTATGGAGTGCTGCGTTTGCCGCAAGAACAGATCGCTTGCCACACAAGAACCTTCTTCGCAAATTTATCCGTTTTTATGACATTGTACTCGTCATTGATAGTTTTTCTATCGGTCCCCGAATAAAAATGATGTCCCAGCAGTGATTTAAAATCAAGCTTGCAATATGTTTCGTCGTCCATCACAATACAGTATTTTTTTGTCGTTAATTTTGAATACAGTTTTCTTGATCTCGTTTTAGCGTCAGTTTCGTGTTTCGAATTTCTATTAGGCACTTTAGTTTGTTTGAAAGTCTTTATAGAATTATTTTTCTTTACTCGTTGCACAGTGGATTTAGACGTTTTAAACTTTATAGCTAAATCTCTTACAGATGATGTAGTTTTTTTCAGCAAAGCAGCTATGATACTCTTCTCAATATTTTTCTTAACAAACCCGGTCTTCCGACCACTTCCAGGACGCCGTCGAATACCGCCAGTCTCTCTGAATTGTTTTAGGACCCTTTGCACAGTTCTAACAGACGTGTTTAGCTCCATTGCCACTTTTTTCGTGAAAATGCCTTAATATTGGACATATTTGTACAATATTTTCTCATGAAGTTTTTCTTGTGGAGACGAGATCTTTGAAAATGTGACTGTGACAGATTTTTTTCTAATATTAAATAAAGAACCGAGATGCATTTAACATATAACCAGCCAGTTACAACCATTTTCATTGAAACCTGATATACCAACGCTGCGTAAACTAACGACATTTTTTACTGGGACAAGCTTTAGGCCAGTAATTTGTCGTAAGGATATATTACTGGCCTAGAGGGTTAGTGTCACAACACTAAAATGCTGAAACTTGGTTGAGGCATATAGCATGCGTCCCTTTAGACCCTATCACGATTCTCAAATATTCCTCGGCAAGGCGCCGAGGGTCACTTAATCACTGCGCCATCTGTTGGTAGGCGGCTTGACTAGTGTCGAAGCGTAGTTGTATCGGTGCGTGCGGCTGCGCGGTGATGCGGATTGTGTGCATTATGATTATGACACTACAAGCGTGATCTGTCGGCGAGCAGTGGTGATGGTGTTCTATTTAGTAAGGTGCTTCAATTAAATACTAAAATGATTACTTAATAATACGCCATCACAATATTTATAAAAATTATAATGATAGGAGTTAAATACAAATATCAAAATAGAAAATTCTATAATTGAAGTAACTTACTCCACTTTTTTCACTATGATGCAAGCATAGCTGAGTCGTAGTTGTGCATGCTAAACTGGACTCAATAGCTGACGCACGACGACATATTACTGCATGTTCACTCGCTTTAAAAGGCTAGACAAATTTAAAATTTCAAGATTTGACGTATTGTATGTGGATTATTTTTTGGAAATTTTAGTTTTGGCTGTTTAATTGACTACTTAACATGAATAAAAAACAAAACTGGGCTGAGCAATTTTCCATGAAGTATATTAAATATACTGTAATAATAATTTTTCTTTAAGGTTTTTTTTTGGAAATTCGTGAATATTATGCTAAAATAAGATAAACATAACACCCACTGTTACAAACTTGACTGAGAAAGTTTCCAAACAAAATGACGAGTGTAACCAATTATTTTTGAATAAAAGTGACAGTTTTATTTGGAATATTTTTTTGAACTTTTGACAGTATCTGTCAGGAATCAAAATAATTTGTTTAGTGAAAAAAACATACCCTGAGGAAAATTCCAGTACAAACTATTCAGGTTTTTGTACATTTTGGTAAAAATACCAAAACTGACATACTTTTTTTTTGGAAAAATAGTTTTTTTGTGTTTGTTATGACCTATACTACATCCCAGCAAAAGAATTATCGACTGAGGAATTAATGCGAGGTCTCCATACAACGACCCGGTAGATTTCCCACACTATTAGGCCACTCGGCAAGTATCGTGGCCTAAACACGGTACTCGACTGAAAAGCTCTTTATTATATCAGGATTGTATAAAATACTATTTCAATCTCGTACCTTACTTTTTAGGGCTCTTCATTATGTCACGTTTGTATAAAATACTGCACGAAACCGTCTGTTAACGTCAACGTCATCGTTAAAAAAATCTTGTATGAAAAGTTTGACAGTTCTCTATGGGATGACAGCTCCGTCGCCATATTTAACGTTGATCAGTTTGTTAGTTATGCGTGGTGCAACCCACCCTACGGGTTATTCACAATGAAATCAAATTGATAATTATTTCTGAATACGCCTCCTGGGCTGCATCCATTTGTGTAGGTAGGGTTTAGGTACAGTCACGTCTGAAAATATGGATACATTTAATGTGACAAAAATATGAAGCCACGACTCATCATACTAAATGTATCCAAATTTTCCGACGTGACCATTCCGATGTGTCTTCACATGTTTTTAAAGCCTGACCAGAAATATATGATCATGCGCCATGTTGCGGAATTTCATTGGAACTAATTTCTTACACTGGCAATAATTTTAATGACAGAATGATATGCATGAGTGAGTGCATGTGGATAGGCTGTCACTGTCATTGAGACGGTTTACTTGAGTAATATAAAGTGTTGAATATTAAATAATAAACGACAGAAAATTTCCAAAATTATTGAAAGTTAAAAGCCGAACATTGTAGATAGTGTATATAATAAACTGCTGTAAGTAATACGCTCGGGAAATTAAACTTTTTCGCTGTGAAACATTTTCAAATTAACATCGAGCTGACAGGTAAACAAATCAAAGATGTCACCATACCATAGAGAACTGAACTGTTGCCATATAAATGAGAATAATAGCGCCCTCTTGACAATAATCATATATTTCTGATCAGGCTTTACCTACGACGGGAATGCAAACTTTCCATTTCCATATTACTATATTTCTTGTGAAATTTTCCTAGTTTCCGACTCAATTCTAAGAACTCTAGGAACTTCTTGAAAATTAGATAAATAACCGCAAGTAGCACAATGTGTAAGTAGTTGGGCCATTTTGTTTATCTTGTACAGTCACCATTTAATATATCGGAGCGGCCAAGGTACTCAAAAATATCTGAACACATTGAGTAACAGGAGATGACATCCCTAAGAAATTATTTGTCCCAAAAGTTATAGTGAAAATCACCACAAGTCTATACTACTCTTTCTGTCATAGCTGTCAACTGCCAAACATGGCGTACAAAATTTGTTCTAGATGTCACATCTAGTAGAATACATAATTAATAAATAAATCAATGTCTGAACATGCACTTTATCTCCTTGACAATAGAGGCGTTGTTCAGATATTTGTGACCACCTTGGTCGCCCCGATATATTTGACGGCGACTGTATACCGGGTGTTTCCTGTAATAGCGGCAATAAATTAAACCGTAGATTCTACTCCTCAAACTGGACAATATTAGTTCAACGACTTTTAAAAATAACTTGATTTAGTTTATTCGAACACGCAATGTATTGCGAAATTGATTATTTCTGTTGGGTGACAAGAGTGACAAGCAATGTCAATTAGACGGATTTTAACGTACATTGAAAATACTATTTAGTATGTATGAAAAAGAGACAATATAAAAACTTCATTTTTTTTTAAATTGTAGAACAAACCTTTCATTGTTTGAGGGGTAGAATCTACGTTTTAATTTATTGCTCTTATTATAGGAAACATCCTGTATGTCTACAACTTTTTGTTATTTGTTAATTTTATATGCTATCTATTCGAAATCGCGAGCTCCTTCAATACTAATAGGAGAAAAAAGTGTCCCAAGATTTTCATACATTTTTAGATACTACGTTAATGCCATATAGAGTTCATGAAAAATGGTAACGGCATGAAAAAAAAATTGGGACACTATATTGTGAGTGTCAGGATGGCGGGTGTACATCAACAAATGGAGCTGTGGTATACGTCAGGAGTTTGTGCTAGCAATGTGCTAAATGTGCGCCAAAATTCGAGCAATGTGCTCTTTAAACTCCAGAGATATTTAAGAAATGAATGACGCCCGCCATCCTGACGGACGTCAGGTTGGCGGGTGCATTTCCAGTTCTAGCTAATGGCTGCCTACTCAAGGGTGAAAGTACTGCCTAAGGTTAGTGCTCGCAATGTGCTTCCACATGTATAAAGCACAATCAAATTCATAGAGCCGTTAAAGAGTAATATGGGTTTGAATAAATATATATATAAACGCCTGCTTATTTGAAATAGCGACATCACATCTCATTGCAGGCAGTTTAGGCACACACAAAACATGCAGGCGCTTTACACAAAAAAGTTAACGTTAACCCATTTGTTGGATTTAAGATTATTTCATCTAATATTTGTAACATTTTAAGGTATTTACTTGACTCAATCACTAATCATTTTATGAATGTGGGTAAGCGAATAAAACGGGTCGATCAGGCCACCTGCGGCACTTGCTGGAGCCAGGTATAAAAGGGACCGCTCACTGAGGAGCAGTCACTTGTTGTGCTACCAGCGACACGAACAGAGCTAAGTACCTTAATCTGATTGTTTGACTATATTGTGTACATTTTGAAATTATTTGAGTTGCATTTAAAAAATAAACTATGTATATAAAAATATATAAGTGTTTGTTCACAATCAATTGCAATACTTTAATTGTCATTAAAAGTAAATTAAAATGATAAGAGTATATTTACTTTATAACAATAAATACCCTTTAGATTAATGAAATAGCTTTATTATTTATTTCTTGCCTATTTTAATTAAGAAACTATAACTATTTCCTAAAAGAAATATATTTATTTATATTATAAGTATGTACTTATGAATACTAAACGTAATGGCAATTATTCATTTTATTGACAAATTTATTGTGTCTATCTATCGTTACATCTTTTATAGTGATAATTGTGTATTTTAATAATTATAATAAAACTCATGTTTCCAAATCAATTCAGTTTTATAATTTGAAATTGACGTTACATAGAATAACAACCGAAATAATTTATTTATAAATTCGTCCCATATTTAAAGAGAATATTTTATGCACTATAATAATAGTAAATAGCTATATACACATCGACATTAAGTCATTCAAGGCCAGCGAATCTGCGTAAGTATGGGTCATGCTCAAACAGTTCCACAGGGCCAGTAACTCGCATGTGTGTGTATATGTAAGTGCCATATAAGCTAACAAGCATTTGTATAATTGGGATATTTACATTAGGATAAAAAAAAATAGGACATTCTTACACACCAGTTAGATTGAACAACCAACGATACATATAATGATAAAATTATAAATAATATACTATTTATATAATGTACAAATAGGTACTTAAATACGTAAAAAAATGTTATTTTCTTAAAGTTGCAGATATGTGACATTGTCATGGTAAAGGTAATATTGTCGGTATTGAGTTAATGGTACCTCCTTATAGTTCAAAAAATTCTCCTTCATATGCAAAATGAACGAGATCGCTATGTTGAGTATTTTTACGCAGAGTCGCTGGCCTTGAATGGGTTAACGTTAACGATAACTTTTTTGTGTAAAGCGCCTGCATGTTTTGTGTGTCCCTAAACTGCCTGCAATGAGATGTGATGTCGGTATTTCAAATAAGCAGGCGTTTATATATATTTTTATTCAAACCCATATTACTCTTTAACGGCTCTCTGACTTTGATTGTGCTTTATACATGTGGAGCACATTGCGAGCACTAACCTCAGGCAGTACTTTCACCCTTGAGTAGGCAGCCATTAGCTAGAACTGGAAATGCACCCGCCAACCTGACGTCAGGATGGCGGGCGTCATTCATTTCTTAAATATCTCTGGAGTTTAAAGAGCACATTGCTCGAATTTTGGCGCACATTTAGCACATTGCTAGCACTAACTCCTGACGTATACCGCAGCTCCATTTGTTGACCCGCCATCCTGACACTCACACTATATTGTATCAGGTTCAAAAGAACGGGGTGTTAACCGTGGTACCACGGCTTTTGTACCACAGGGGGACCACGGGTAATTATTTTCCCCGTAGACCCACCCCTATTTTCCCAGTAAGGTCTAGAACGCAAAATGACCACTCATAGGTAGGTTAGGTTCGTTAGTTATCTTCTAATGGCCGAAGGCCAAACCGCACAGAAATAGGAGCCCCGCGGCAGCGGGGCTCCGTCGACATCGCTAACGTAAAGATAAACCCATTTTGGTACAGTGGGTCTACGGGGAAAAAAAAACGTGGTCCCCTGTGGTACAAAAGCCGTGGTACCACGGTTAACACCCGAAAAGAACTCGTGACACAGAATAACTAATAGTACTATCGTACAGAAAATTCACTCCTTAACAAAAGTCAGATTTAGGTATAAAATTATACCTATACTATCTCGCCTGCGAGCAAAATTGAAACTTATAACCGCGCACGAACCGTGAATCTTCTTTGCGCGCCGCAGTTTTATGACCGAGCTGTGAGCGTCGGCACGGGGTTGGCACTTGACAAGTTTTTGTACCTATACCTACTGATTTATTATTGTTAGATAAATATGTAGGAATTACAAACGTTGATTATGTAAACACGAAATTTTTTCCCGGAGATAGATTTTTTTATAGAGATTATGTCTGATTCTCACGGAAGTAGGTATGCCACAGCCGTATTCCTTTGAAAATATGTCGGTCAGTTCCTAATATTATTTCTGGGCAACCGATATTCAATAAATTAAGGATGTTTATTTTAACTATTACTAAGTAAGGACTTAGGGACCTTTGAATATCGTCCGGAATTTAAAAATGTTATTTCTGCTTCCTTGTTCTTCCGTTTATTCAGACATCCGTAAATACATATTTTATACGGATTAGATCGAAATAGGTTTCGAAGCCATTGTGTATTTTAAATTTTGCGCGAGCGCCACTAACACGACTATCGTGCGAGCCGAGCGGTAGCCCACTGCTATACGACTCCCCGGGAGGCGCGCCGGCCAAATGTACCTAAACTGCGTAGTGAAACCCCCCTGCTCGTGATTCTGAGTAGAAAACATATTTATCTACACTCATACTGTAAGTACTCTAAAATGCGTTCAAAAACCGTAGACAATGACAAGCATTACAACAAACGATTTAACTATGATAAGTTTCTTATCTGCGGCAGTAACGTAATTTTAACTATGCATGCTCAAATATTGTTAAGCAATGAGTTTCAAATTTGGAACATCGAATTTGATAACATAATGTTACCGCCATGGCCAACTCGATTGGTCCCGCGCGAGCGCCGGCACAATCGAGTAGGCCATGACGGTACAATGGCGGTCATTCTATGGTTTCCGAACACTTAATTTAATATATATAATATGAGTGTAGATAAAGCAGTGTATGCAACTGTACGTAATTAGGCCTTAAAACACTCGTGTGATCTTATTATGAAATTCGCCTGCGGCTCATTTCATAAAACCACACTCATGTTTTACGGACCCTTATTACGTAACAGTTACATAAACTACTATTGTTTGTCCATTCATATCATACTCATCCTCCGCAAGTCTAGTCTCGCCGAACGGGCCATGAAATTTTCCATTTTCCTTTATTTTTAATAAATTCTTATCATCGATCGATAGCAGAAGTCTCTGCACAAAACACACTTGATTAGCGTAATTCAACTATCTTATGCAAAAATTAGTTGGAAAGCGGAATTTGTCTATGATGGCTAAATTTTCGTATGGAGCCCATAGATAAAACTAGCCGGAAGTTGGACTTTTCCATCTATATGACAGCTGAATTCCGCACGAGTGTGTGGTGCGCCTAAGTAGGTACTTAGAGAATTCAACCAAAGGAGCGGCCATGTCAATCATTTTCTATACAAAAAAGTCACAACGTCAAACGTGTTCGTACGTAAAGTACAAATAGCCCAGTCAGATAAATGTGAGTCAATATTACCACTGGTCATATGTTTTCGGCAGAGGGGAACGCCTGTCAATGGCGACTCTGGTTGGTTGAATTCTCAAAGTGGTGCATCTGGATCTAAACGGGGCACCCTCCTGCAACCTGCTGCCGGCGCCTCAAAGAAATAAACCAATGGAGTGGTAATTGTCAGGCGTCCCCCTCTGCCAAAAGTACAAGACCACTGGTCGTAGCGGTTCTATAAAACTAGTTGTCGCGTGTCATACGCCATTCAATGAATGTCAGTCAGCCCGGAACGATCTGAGGTAAAAATGCCGAATTGCTGCGTGTTTTCATGTAAGAAAATATCTGAATTGTCTAGTTTACATAAGGATAACGTTTCTTTTCATTTGTAAGTATAATTACGTCTAAATATCATCAAATAGTGCACGAAATTAGCAAAAAACTAAAAAATATTGTCAATCAAAAAGTGTTGCCACTTAATGGTACTACATCTGCTTTAGGGTAATTTTTAAACTTGACTCTTCATAGTACATTGTACAGTCAAGTGTAAAAATATGGGTGTACTCATATTACTCAAAAATATGTCCCATAATATCTTATTCCATTGTAATAAGTGCGTAGTACCATATTTATGAGACGATTTTTTCGATACGTATTTTTGCACTTGACTGTACCATCGGGTTCATAATTGCATACCCCATTTATCAATGAATTCATTTATAAATTGGGTATGCAATTATGAACACGATTACATCGAGGGAGGTAAGTGAAATATTGCAAACAAGAGTAATCGACTCCAGTGCGGCAGAAAACGTCCGCCATTATGTCATTCATTGTCATTGTTATGACAGGTTAGGCAATACACTTAAAAGATACTGCGTGGGTTAGGCAGAGACCCATTCGGCATACAGACATAATTGTAAAGCATTGCTCTGTTAAAAAAGCAGTCTGTCTGTGTGTGTGTGTTGTTATTAAACTGTTTCTAAACATATTTTAATCGACTTTTAAATCATTAACAAAAATGAAAAGAACGGATTTTATCGCGTGTACTGAGCTTAAATTACATCCCGACGTTTCGAACACTTTACAGCGTTCGTGGTCAACGGGTCGAGCTCAGTACACGCGATAAAATCCGTTTTTAATTGTTTTATTTCATGAATAACTATCGCGGCAACCGAAGACAATATATGTACACCAGTACGGACTGGAAGTTGCAACCAGAATTCGGCGATGTGAAGACCTGGCGAATAAGCTCGCGTGTCGACCCGTTGACCACGAACGCTGTAAAGTGTTCGAAACGTCGGGATGTAATTTAATGTATATGTATGTATATGTGCTAAAAGAGTTACAAACTTGGCAGCTCTACTGTCCTACCTGGACCTCGCAGCACTCACTGGATTTTCTTCATCATCTGCTTTCCGACTACCCTAGGGAAGAAATGCCTATCCATATCCAGTGACATGTAGGCATACGATAAATAAATCTACGATAAAATGTGACATTTTCAAGTCAAAGGTATGTACCTTTGACTTGAAAACGTCACAAATATCGATACTTAAGTATATTATTATCGACGCGTTCCTCGCACTGTGTACGTTTACTTAAAGATGACATTATCTCGTTCACGGACAGGTTGTCTGTGTCTGTGTTTATACTTGTGTGAGTATATTTTATGCTAGTGTTTGATAATTTTATCGTGTGCGTGTGTAGCGACGTCAATGAAAAATGCATTAGTGTTAACAGTATTTGTGTGCGTTTCCTCGTCCCCCGCGCCGAAATTGGCAGACTTTTTCTGATAGAAATTAGTGCGCGTCTCGCATCCGGTTGGTTTAATAATCAAAGGCCGGCGCCCATGATTAGGTATAAACAAACATTGGATCACAATCAGATAGTTCAAATTTCCAACTTGATATCGACTATTACATTTAGATAATGATTTAACATTGGACGTAGTTATGCCAAAAAGTTCCAACTCATAGTAACCTCATTGAGGGTTAGAACGTTTTTGCTTAACTAATAAACTTCCGTCCCATTAATATTGTGACTGTAGTACCTATACCTAATCATGGGAAGTTATGAAAACCATGCCGCTGAGACAAAACTAATTCCTTCATAAGTAAATTTATCTCATGTTTACGCGACCACGATGAGCTGTGATTGGCTGAAATCCGAACGCGACCACGATGAGCTGTGATTGGCTGAAATCCGAAAAGCGATGTGAGCGTACGAAACGGCTTATAATGGATTCATAGTTTTATCTCAGCGGCGCGGCATCTGTTAATTATTTTACTCGTCTATGATGAGTATAACTATCAACGTCAAATCGGTGAATAAAGGACATAGGCTCACTATAAAATATAATGGCTAACTTACGTCACTTTAGTCACTTCGCACGACATGTTTCGGACTAAAGTGACGTGAGTGTAACCGTTATATTTTATAGTGTTAGTATGTCTCACGAAAGTTTAAATTTAAGGACATAGGTTATTGAATAAAATACCTTTATAGAATGTAAACCATTTACTTATTCTATTCGTTTAATAGTTCCAATCGCGCAGCGCCTCCGCTGCGTCAGTCGGGAACTAAAGTCGTAGATAAATATACAAAGCTAAGTTAAACTCTTTGCGTATCTTTTTACAAACTACGACTCCAGTGAATCCTCCTTTTTGTAAAGGGTCGGCAACGCGCATGTGACTCCTGTGGAGTTACAGGCGTCCATAGGTTACGGTAGCTGCTTACCATCAGGCAGGCCGTATGCTTGTTTGCCACCGTCGTAGTATAAAAAAAAAAAAAAAAAACTACGACTAGTACTGTTAGGAGCAACATGGCAGTTTCAAAGCTGAAATTGTAGATGTCATGATAATAACGAAAAGAAAACGTCGAAACAATTTTTTTTCTCGCTTCTTTTTACGCATAGGTACTGTGCGTTCATTTTAATTAAACATGATTATATTACTTTCACGGTTTTGACGCGTTTTAAATTTTTATTAGTTAAAACTGAATCGCGTAGAAAAATCGAATACTTTTGACTTTTTAAGCGTGATATTGCTAAAGAGACTTCGTTATATCGAGACCACATTTCTCCTAGTGTTCCTGTCTCGCTCATATCTTTTCTCCTGACAGTCACTCCAAATTAAGTATTATTTCTTAAATTATCCTTTGTAGGTACTAAAATGAGACTAAAACATAGAACTAATCAAACGAGCGAGCGCAGCGAAGCTCTTACAGACAACTAAGGACACAACCGAACTGAAATCTGTTGGAATTGTAGCAGATATAAATATAATTTGGGAGTTCTTATATGAGCAGGATCGAATAAGGGAGCTAGAAGGCGATCTTTATAAGTCTCGTTATATTGGTCAACTTGTTTGCAAGTAAATCGCGAGTTTTCAGTTCGAGGCGGACTACTAGTCGAACGAGCGAAGTGAGTTCTTACAAACAACTTCTGGCTAGTGGGACGTCTCAGCATTTCGATGACTTTTTGATTTTGAGAGTTTGTTCCGCGATAACTTTAGTAACGCTTTTCTGATCTTTATGAAATTTGTTGGGGTTGTAGCAGAGATACATATAATTTGTGAGTTCGTATATGAGCAGGATCGTTCAAGGGGTTGTGGAGCTAGAAGGCGAAAAAAAATCTTCAGAAGGGTCTTGTTATATTGGTCATCTTGTTTGCAAGTAAATCGCGAGTTTTCAGTTCGAGGCGGACTACTAGTATCTAGTTTCGAAAACTGCCATGTTGCCCATTGACGTAATATACTTGGAATACTGTCAGTTCGAAATCTCGTGCAGATTTATGTAGGTATATGTATTATTTAGACTTGAGTATGCCGTCGCCTAAATTACAGCTCTTGAAACTCTTACAAATGAATATTATACCATTGGAAGAAATGTCTTGTCTACTTTACCGCACGAAGCAGACCGTCTTAATGACGAAAACCTAACAATCTTCCTCAAGCAGATAAAGGCCAAGTTTCATCTATATAGGGCACATTCTTGGTCCTGCTTTGAAGAAAAAGTGCCTCCAATTGTTTGCGTATAAGTGCCGATATTGAACACGATTTTTAAAAGCAGAGGTATTTGTTTTGGATTTGAGAATGGTTAGCACTTGATATTTGAATGAGAAGGCACATTTCGGTTGCCAAGTTTCAAAAGTCACTAACAAACTGCCTCTCCAAAATGACGTTTACTGGCTGATTATATAATTGACAATATTATGCTAAGCACAGAATTCCAAGCATATTAGCACAAGGGTTACTACGTAAAATGAAAAATATTAAGACCTTTAAATATTTTTATTGTTTTTTATTTAAGAACAACTGTTATCAGTAAAATTCACATTTTATTTTTCATTTTCCGTTTTCTGTCTCGTAGATTATTACGTAAGAGTAAAAAAATCTATATATTTGACAGAATTATTACAGCTACGACTAACGATGTAAATATTGAATAATTTCGATTATACTGCTTAGTAGATACACAAATTCGAGGGGCACTTCTTTTCAACTTTCAATCACTAGTCGGCTATGCCAGTGGGTCTACTTCGAATCATGGGAGTTAAGACCTAATTTAAAAATAAAATGATAACATAAAAATAAAAATACATTGACACGCTTATTATGGAACTAATATGACAGATCAAAATAATATACATAGATCCGCTACTTACTGCGAAGCTATATGTTAAGGAGCCTTAAAATGCCATAAAATTATTTTACGCGGTTTAACGAGTGACTGCATTGAAAAAATTTCAAAATGCAAACAAAATTACCTTGACTCCATATGGAAATTAAATTTAGGAGACCAGAGCTACGACCCCTTATATAGCTTTAAAACATATATGGCATTAAAGTATATCGAATCATTAAAATGTTACACAAAGCAAGTACTTCCATGAAACGAAGTGAACACCGCTAGTTTTATCAATCTTTCTGAACTAAAACATTCCAGTACTAAAGAGTCATAGATACCCAATAACTTTTTTAACTACATCAAATCGATAGAGAAAACTATTATTTTTAAATTCCAAAGACAAAATTCAGACAGCCTAGAATCTAAAGTCACCCCTAAATACAGGTTACCTACTTGACAATTAAATACAAATATTATTAATAACAATGTCATTAAATCTAGAATATGTACAAATACGTTAGGATAGAAAAATCAACTAATTGTTTAAGTTATGAAAAAACTATATAAACTATTGGTTGTGTAACGTAAAATAAAAAAAAAACCTAATCTAATCATTAAAAAAAAACTTAATAAATATATAATTTATCACAAATGACTAGTCTAGTACAGAAGTCACAATTTTTAGAAAAGACTTCTCAACTTACTGAAGTAAAAATTTCAGGCAACAAAAGATAATATGTATTCCAATGTGTTTTGTTGCCTAAAATATATTTGTATCGAAAAAGATGTATGAGAATGTTACAATTTCATAGATATCAAGTGCTACGCGAGTTACGCAGGTACTAAAAACTGTGGAACATGATATTGTCACACATCGAGGCACTCCACTGTATCTTGTACTGGGGTTTACACTACTGAACACTTTTCAACTACAGAAAACACTATTTATACACCTTTGGCACCGAAGCACTTTTTCAGACCTTTAAAATTCAACGGTCATAGATAAAATGGCGGAAAAACTGACTAGACTCAATGTGCTCTTGCAAAAATAAATGCCATAGACTAGAAAAGGCGGCAAACTTGACAGATCCAAATAAGTGCTCTTACATAGGTTAATTAATATAAAGAAATCAGTGCATCCCAGGAAATTGGGATATTAAATAAATCATACGAAATGGGTGACTACAATCAGTCTATTATTATCAATTCATAGGAAGACGTGTCAGTGTAACAAGTGGCATAAAATCGATGCATTTACAATACTTAAATTACTTTGTACTACTACAAAACGAAGTACGTTGTACTTGAAATTTTCAATTACTTTTTAACTTCTAAAATACACTACATGTGAAAAATCTTAATTTGATTTATGAAAATCGATCACATCATGTTTAACAGAAAAGAGATACAAAAAATATATTCCAAACTAATCGAGTCTTTGGTCCATGTAACTACTTCTAGAAAGATCTACTTTTCTCGTTTTTCCAATAGAAAACTAACTTAAGGCACAACTCGATTGTGTCTTGTAGGGGGTCTCTCGGCTGATATGTTAATAATGCTAATTTTCTACAGGAGTCTACACTACAGATATTCAAAAAACAAGCAATTCCCAAAGGTAAGTCTCATCACAATTTTTTGTAGGATTTAGGTAAAATTTTATAGACCATTCATCTAAGCTACTTTTAAAGGCCAGCACCCAAAACCATGTATTTAAACTATAATCTACACTATTATACTGGGATGCACTTTGGGTTGGGGACTAAATAACTAAGCAATGAAACAGCATCTGAGAGTGAATGACAATACTGATTTCGCGTCGACAGAATTGAATAAAAATATTGATTAATACTGTGATGTTTATGGCACAGAGAGAATTGTGAAGATGATGTAAACAATGTATAATACATTACACCCAGCAAATTTTTAAATAAGTAATAGGTAGCCCCACTGTTTTGCATTTGCCTTATGGCATCTAAGTAATACATAGTGAGACCGCTAACTCTACACAGATTTTACCTACAAATGACAAAATGCAAAAAGCCATATACCTCGAATTTATATGAAAAAATGCCGTTTATAACTGGGAATGCTTCGCGTTCTTGTCTAGTTGCTTCTATACAATACGTATTCAGTGGTATTGCGAACCTGGCAAAAGTATGCCCTGTAGAGTTTCGCCAGATCGTCTGTAGTTCTATCGCCTATACGTGGCGTGTGGTTGATGTGTCTAAACCAGAAAGGTACATTTAAAACTAAAGCCCTCTAGTATAATCTAAAACTATCCTGACCCCGACTTTACAAAACGCAATCGTAATAATTTAAAAGACAATAAATGGCTACGTGGCTAATTAGGAACTGAAGGAGTTGTATGTATGAACGTACAAAAATCATACGCTTTTTTTGTAAACAGAGTCTCGTGATGAGATTATTTTAGACGGTACGGTCAACCAATTTGATTCCTAAGCCACTGTAGAACCTTGTCGTAATGACAGTTACCCGTGGATACGTATAAACGTAACCTATTCGCTACCAAACTAGCTGTTGTGACAAGGTTCTAGAGTGGCCTAGAAATCAAATTGGTTGACTGTACATCTTATAGCCACGCAGCCAAACATGTCCCATCACCAGTTGTTACGTCAATTCAGTATTGTCTCACCGAGCACGAAGTCTTCGTCTTGAATCCAGGGCTCCCGCTGCCATGCACACCACTGCTACCTCCGCTGCATGCATCTATCTCCTCCTCCACTATATCTACTACCAAAGAAAGTTGTACTAAACTGGCGCCCAACTGGGGCAAGCTCATTCCAAATAACTACTGAAATACTTCAGTTTACTGTTACTATCGAAGGGAAGCGATAAATGAAAATCCAACTGTGTTTGTTACCATTTATTACTAAGAATGTTCTAAGTGGAGATGAACCATATGGCGTTGAGGCGCGCGGCCGGCGCTCTACTGCGGGCGCTAGCTAGGGCCGCTAGAGTAGCCCAGTATCTATTGCCTAGAGTTATCTATGGAGCGAACGCCTTTTTTGAATCTGTGGTCTGCAGAAATATGAGCAAGGAAACCGTTAGTACAGCAACAGGAAGAGTACGTTTATTCAGAATCATAACTTTAGACATCATTTAGCGTATACCACATGATTTTATAAAACTTCGATATTTTTTCTCCTTATACTTTTTAGAAAGTCAAAAAAGGCGTCGCAATAAAGAAAAATACATCAATCTACAGATTTCACACATTACTGTTACAAATCATTCGGTATTTGTAATATTTGCAAAAAAGCTAGGGTACAGCGGTTACTCCCAATACATAGACTCGTCTAAAATGCTAGTTTATTGCATTTTTTTCTGGACTAGAACTTGAATTTCAGTAGCGTAACTAGCACCAAACTATTCATCTGAGTAGAGATTAAAACAAACCTCTTAGTAAAGTTACCATAACAAAATGCCAGGAAATAACCTCTATTAGGTATAGGTACACTATCTTCGTGATACCGACTATTTGTTCTTTCCGAATCGAGAAACAACATGATTCCAGCATAGTTACTTGTCAACGAATTGTCAAGTGTCAGGCGACAATTGTCAATTTGCAATTTCAGTATCTTGAAGTAGTAGGAATCTGTAATTTATAGTTTCTAGACATTTTGAAATGAACGCTAGTTACGCTTATGTAAGGTTTAAAGTCTATGTTAGGGCATTGATTCCATTTTTTATCAACGAACACTACTCTACTACCCCGCCCCACTACTGAATCCTCGAAACACATACAAGAGAAAATCGATTACATATTGCACAATGTATTATCTACAGCAATTCAGTGTACTATGTGATAAAATAAAAAAACAGCCCATTTCTAACATATCTTAGATGAGAAACTATGTTAATTGATAAATACAAGTATATCTACCATAAATAAAAAATGCAAACTCCATTACGACCAAAAATATACATAAAAGGAATGTCAATACAGCCTCTTTATAGATATTGCGATGTTTGGTACCCGCTTGGGACACGACAAATATTACAGATATATTTCGTCCGTAAAAAATGACTTACGTAAAGTCACTACACAATTTTAGACTAGCATCGATACAGAGTAGTATTCAAATCCATTTGAATCATAACATAAAATATATATATTTAATATCATATCTGTGTTATGTCGTGTCCGCAACGCCGCCATTTTGTCGCATTTTGCAAAGAAGATGGCCGCACGCCCATAAGCGGCGCATGCCTAAGAACTAAACAAGTTAATCACAAACTCTCACTTATCAACAAGTGTTCGCACATTTATCACGAATAACTTTTAAATACCAATTACCAACTTGCTACTGAATACACCGATCCTATTATACAAAAATATTTAAATATTTTATATTGTATGCTTGTGTATATTAAATATTCTAACATGGGAGCGCGCGCTGCTGTGCTTTCTGAACAGAGGTGCTTGAATCGACTTACTTATTCTCGTATTTACTATCTCTTTCTGTGCTCGCAACGCGCGCCGGTGAATATAATAATAATGTTATTGCTTTCGGTTAGTCATACTTATCGATATTATAATGTATGTAAAACTTCAAAATCGCTACACTACGTCACTACTCTAGCATTTGCCATACATTAAAACACACAACATAATATTAACCTTTTCTTTAACATACTTTATATTATACCAATCCAAAATTTGTATATTAATCCATGTATATCTTATTAACCTTAGTTTACGCATATATATTAAATGTTGTTTACAGTTGGTCCAGTGGTACCTGGATGCGAAGCACGGGACATCGCTATTAGTGCGCGTCGTGCATGTGTATGGCACGTTCAAATTTCAATGCAAGCTTCAAACTACGATACAGTAGGTACAATACAACTAGGCAAGAAGTATTGAGCAAGATTAGACTGCAAGTTGAGTGTTCGCGCTAATAACATATCTTTTATAATACCATAACAAACTGACTAGAGAGGAATGTATTGTAGGTAAATTGCAATAAAGAATAATCTAGCGTCGTAGTTGGCCGTCCCTTCAGA
Source organism: Pammene aurita (assembly GCA_947086415.1). Lineage (NCBI taxonomy): Eukaryota > Metazoa > Arthropoda > Insecta > Lepidoptera > Tortricidae > Pammene > Pammene aurita. The sequence continues at coordinate 15,859,830 of OX352313.1, forward strand.
TTATTGTCTCCACCTAAGCTACTCGGCGTAACTTGACTGGTTCCTTACCTCGATATAACACGAAATGGCGTCTGTCGAATCAAATTCCTGATACAATGAATTGAACATGAGTCAAAAAGGTCTACGTTATCTTGAGCAAAGAATTGAGTTTTTGGCTAAGTTTTGGCCTATACTTTTGGCAAATAAACTTCTTTCGAGGAAGACTGTAGGCCTCAAGCGAAGCGTCACTACACGGTCTAAACTACGTGACTACGTATCCAATATTTCTTTCAAAGTTAAAGATTCTATTAGATCGTTTCGAACTCCAAGAATATTCGACATAAGTGATGATAACAATCACCATTTAAATACAAAATTACCTCCAACATTATCTCAATGCATCATTGATGTAAAAGCCAAGCGATCGAAAAGGTCAAAAAGAATCTTCCTAAATAAGTTTCATCTTTAAAAGAAATACTTTAATAGCACGTTTCACAACCAACGTGTGGCAAACGCCTTATGAAGAATTGACAGTGAATGAATTGGAAGATACCCGTCGTGTTTACGTATAAATCCATGCCAACCATGCCTTACGCTACTGTTCATAGGGTCCAGCAGAAGTGTTAGTCGCGATATATAAGACGCTTACTAGACTATTATGTATTATACGCATGCCTCCTCTACACCGACTTACCATCTGGCTCCTTGAAGCCCCACCCTCCCATACTTACGCTTAAAAAGGTACAAGTGGCGCCCAACGTGGGGCAAAGATTTCGCAATCCATCGTCATTTTCTACTGAACAAAATACGTGCAAACTATCTATGGATAACAAAAGTGTACATACCATATCCCAGCACAAAATATCTACCCCACGCTTAGCAGCTAGCGAAATAAAACACACTTTATTGTTCTAATATTATCCATGTAATGACACATTGGGTACTCTAAGTGCTCCTTTACATACAGTTATGTACGGGCAAAAATCTAAGTCCGCTAAATACAAAATAACTACTGCTAGCCTACCGCCGCCGGCCGCTTGACAAACAAAACAAACGAATGCAAACGCGACGACCGACGGCACATACCATTTACCAGTGTAACTTACAAGTGTTTAGAAAAAATATAAATAATTTGTTAAGACTTTCGAAACATCACCACTGCTTGGAGTGGTGTTATTTCAAAAAGGAGATATATATTAAGAAAATATTAAGTACACAGTTCAAAACTAAGGCCACCGCTTCTAAGTTTTGGCAAGACAGCAAGCGGTCAAGGGTTACTAAGAGTGTAGGACATCACAATAATATCAACCATCTAATACTGAGAATTTCAGGAAAAGTAATACTAATATACAAAAGGTGTCACTGGGTGAGAACATAGCCGTTTCGTCGTGACCAACACGTTACATTCAAACGCGTATAATCTACACACGCAGTTGTGCCAACATTATAAAATTGTCCAAACGTTTGTGTTCAGCAATTCAAAGGATAGCAAAACGTGTAGGTCAAAAGGAAACGACGCGTCATTAATCTCAGGAAATTCTAGCCTAATTATACTAAGAATACTGCTAAATAATAAGGATAGGTATGTGTATACATGTGATAATAGCATTCGGTGAGTCTGATATGTGAAGAAATCTACAGGTCTGGATGTAAATAAAATAAATACAATCTCTATATGTAAATATAACATCTAAATCAACTTTTAACAAGCTCTTATCTTTAATCCAATTAATCTAATTTAAGAAAAGCCTTTTTGGCCATGTTGCTTTAGTTCTGTGTATATAAATCATAGATAACCCAATAAAAGCTTGTATTGAAAAGTCAAATAAATAAATAGTTCACAAATCAGACCACCGAGCCGGCAGCAAGATACAGCCGTCTACGCTACGACATGCATTCTGCTATCTCTCGACAAACTTGAATATATCGTCATGAAGTAAGTCTCAATATAGTACCATATCCGATCTAGACATTATAACTGGATAAGACTCATCGACACGAAAGAGCTATGAAGCTAAATTCGAAATTTAAGATTCTCATAACCATGGTATTATATTAATCTTTAGTTATGCGCTTACTGCATGATAATAATGAAAGACTTTCCATAGCTATAGTAAATACAGCTTAGTGAGCGATCAATACGTTTTAACTCGGCTAATCACTCAAAGGCGTGGCTAGACGATTGTCATTGGTTTTTGATCATAATTTAACAGCACTTGTGTTTAATATCTATCTAATTTAAATATTTTAATTAAATTTACTACAGTATAAATGTTGCCTACCACTCAAAGTACTTCACAAGCTCCCTTCTCTATTGCTATGGAAACGTCATAAGTTTGTCGAGAATCGTATCGATAAATTATATAAAACAGTTCGAGCGAAGTGTAGTGGTTTAGTAGGAATGTGCAAGCTCAATGTCACATTATAAAATCGATAAATTTATTATAAAGGATTCTTGTTTTACTAATTTCAAAATTAAAATTTTACTGACAACTCACCGTATATTTATGGGCCAATAATCAATGGTGATGATTTAGTTTAAGTCACACAATAAAATATGATTATTAATTAATAAAATACCATTACATAGCTATTAAATTTAGGCCAATTACTAAGTTAAACCACTACTCTTCGATGGGACCATCGTATAAATTTACCACAACGTCGCCCGAGTTTGCCTGGTGAAATAAACTTTAAGTACCCCTCAATTCGAGACCACGCCCCGCCTAACCCTAGGAATTGCACAAACACAACCATCATCGTCTTTTATTCGAATAATACTATATTAATCACAGTAATGCAATTTTTACTTCCGTATTGCTTTTGTTTCTAAATTTAATCTAAGTACGTGAATTAAGTACGCTGTTGGAATAAATAATTTTGGCAGATTTCTGAATGGGTCCTGCCCAAATAAAGCTATGTTTTAAATCAAAGTGGTAATAATACGAATACTTTTATAGCTACAATATTTATAGTAACCTTTTTTAAATATATTCGCATTCATCATTACAACCCATCCCCAAAACCTTTAATACTTCTATAGTTGCCACGTACAATAACTTACATTTATAATTTTACTAATACCGAAGTTTACCAATATTATTACCACATTCGATCAGCTGCCTGTTAAAAAATTGGCGCCCAAACGTGGGGCCAAAGCCAGGCAAAGACGGGCGACCATGACAATTCTACAGGCTTAATTCTAAGCTTATTGTCACGACAGGGTGTTAGTTGCATATCTTGAACTAATACTATACGTATTTATTTAATTTAAACATACTAAGCCTATGCCATATCAGCGTTAGGCATGTGATGTTCGCTGATACAACACAGGTTGACTACATAGGTATATAGCTACGTAAATAAGTGATACATATAATATATGTAATGAGATTGCTTTCCATACAGTTAGATATGTACGAGAGTATTGTGAGCTGATGATCGTCGGTGCCAAATGACGGAGGATGTTTCAACTGAGCGCTAGTCAGTCCCAACGGTAATACAAAATTTTCAAATATGTCTCTCAAATAATGTCTTTCAAATAATTGTAATCGATCCAGAAATGCAGACAAATTGCCAAAGGTGACAAATGTCAAGTTTATAATGAAATATATATCAGAGAGAATATCGTTACGTAATAAATTAGAATCAGAGGGGTTTTTGAAATCTCCTCTTAACAAGATTTGTCACAATTTAAACTAAGTCATGGTAAGTTTTGAGCAATAACAGTAGTTGTTTGTTGAAAACGCAGACGTTTATAATAAAACATCTCTTATTATGATGGCTAGTCAAGCTCTATTGCGAGTTGGGCCCATTATATCGAGTGGGAATTCAGGAAAAAGGAAAGAATATTATTTTCGACGTCTTCTGTTGCTTCAGTAAATAAGGTAGCGCTCAGTTGTTCGGATAATGACGTGGCAGAGTTTGGCACAATTTTGTATTCTGCGAGAATGGCACGAAAATATAATACTGATACGTGTGATGTATAGACAATCAATTTACAAAATGGCGTTCCGTCACCGGGCGACCGACGCTGCCTAAAGAGATATACAGAGCTGCATGAGATTCATTATACATTCGTCAAGTATAAATAGTCATATTGCCAACGACCGTGCACTACACTACAAATCCAACACAAATTAGTCCGCAAACTAAAATATCTGAGATCCTCTTACTTAACTTTAAAAAAAAAACGAAATGCGTATTCTTTGATATAGTTCCCGCATCGGGCCAAGTATTGCTTGTCGAGTAAAGACTTAACCTAAGTATATGAGCCGTAAACCTTAATTACTTTAAAGAATACTGATCCGTGGCCGCTCCGGCAAGACAAGATACGACGTACTAAAAACGTAGGAACTATCGTATAAGAAATAAAATACCTAACCTCTGTAGGCGGGTGGGGTTTTCAATTCGTTAGATGCGTTACCGTTTAGATGTACATGGGGAGGCCGTACATGGCGCCCCAGTCGACGCTCTGGAAGGACGACATGTCGACGCCGGCGAGGGAGTAGGCGGCGCCGAACTGCGGCATGGTGGGCGGCGGGGCGGGCTGCGGGGGCGCCACCAGCGCCGTCGCCGCCGTGGCTCCCGTCGGCAGCGCGTACGGCGCGTAGCGGTACGCGTGCGCCGCGCCCACGGTGGGCACCGCGCCGACGCCGCCCGCGGCGTACACCAAGCCCCGTCCGGGGCGGAGCACGAGCCTCTTGCCGATCGCTAGCGGAGCGGCCGCTACAGCTTCCTTGGGCTGGGCGCGCTTACACTCCACCTTCTTATTCTTTATCGTGTGGAAGTGTATGTCGCAGACGCGCTCGACCGCTTCCTCGGAATGGAAAGTTACGAACCCGAATCCGCGGTGGCGCTTCGTCTGTTGGTCCATGAGCATGACGGCGTCTTCCACGTGTCCGAACTGTGCGAAGTAGGCGCGGACCTCGTCGGCGGAGGTGTCCTGGCCGACGCCGCCGACGAAGATCTTCTTGGTCTTGGCGGGGCGGGGGGCGGACTTGGGGGTGGCGTGCTTGGGGTCGATGCGCTTGCCGTCGAGCGTATGCACGGGCACGGCGAGCACCTTGTCGACGGAGGCCGCCTCCTGGAACGTGATGAAGCCGAAGCCGCGCGAACGCTGCGCGCGGCGGGGCTCAGTTGCCTTGCTTGCTAATATATAATGCGTCCAGAACTGGCAAATGCGCCGCATACATCAGGCAAACTATTTGCGAAAGACGCGCTAGCGGCGCATTTGCCAGATGTGGACGCACCTTAAAGGGTTCTGTTCGAACGTAGCGATCGTTATTTAGTGCTAATGAGGACTATATTCGAAAGCTCGGATCGAGCTATCTAAATTAATAGTATCTAATAATTAGCGTAAAATGAAAGGCAGTATTAGCTACGATTTCAAACTGTGTTATTGCAATCTTAAAGCCATAATTTATAGAAAAAAAAACTATAACTACTGGAAACCACTGTCAAGATGTAACGAAACACATTACATTACAATTAAGACAGATTAGAAAACCACAATTTACTTAAACATTATTAGTATCTAAGTCAAATTTCCAATCGCCATGTACGAATCAAACACCACAGTTTATATTAGCACAACTCACAAACAAAATTAACGTTAACCAAATCTAACCAACTAAAATCGTTTTATCAAATACCTTCTTGATTGCACTATAATACTTGAAACTATAGGAAAAGGAAATACTCAAATAGGTTAGTTTCCAAAGTAGCCTATACTAAGTTGTATGACTAAAAACCGGATGTAAACTATTCTTACTAATACTAGGGTTAAAACAAGCTACTCTCACAAATCAAGAAGATATTTTTAGTTTTATAACAAATATTTTTTTTAATTTTAGCGAATATTATTTTTTATTTTCAAATGTAGTCAACACTGAATCTGTCAAATAGTCAATTCAGACTGACAGTACAGATCAAAGATAGTAAAAGTGTCCAGAAATTAACAAAAACATGACAACATATTAATATTTCTTGAGTAAAATATTGTCATATTAGTAGACAACATCTGACATCAGCTTTCATAGACCCAAGACGAATTTTATTTAGCCGTTAAGTAAAAATTAAACGTAGGCAACTACCAAAAAACGCTTCTTGTGTCAGAAAGTATTTTTCCTCCTAAAAAGCAAAATTAAAATATTTGATTCCTAATAAGCTTCGGAAGGTCGCGGGTCACTTCTGGATGAAGTTGGCACAAGACCGGGACAAGTGGCGTACACGAAGAGAGGCCTATACTCAGCAATGGGCGATGATGAAGCTTACCAAATTTTACTTAGCGACACATTACAAAAAAAAGTTTTGGAATCGAATATTTTGATTTTATAGTAACTTCTTAAAAAATACCATAAATTATATACGTTTGTATCAGACTATTTACTTCAAATGTCTATTCCACCCTTCTATGATACGTAGACCGTTACGGGGCAATTCTGTCATGCGATATACGTGACCGACTAACGAATGGTCAAAAATCTATCTAGCTAACCGCATTCACAATATTATTGACAATATTTTTAAATTAATATACCCTTTTAAAATAAATAACAGAAAGTGAGTTAAAAAGAAACGTAGAGGTACCTATATAATTAAAGAAACCTAGTCAAAGATAGATACTTTATTCTCAGATAAAATAAAGCTTGATACGCGCTTGATACGCGCTCCATACGCGTTTGTATACGTAATTTAATTTCCAATTTCTCGTCGTGCCGTGCCGTCAGCAAACCAATAAATCGAAAGCAAAGCTTTCACACGCTGTCGAAGTAGGCAATAAATTACATATTATCAAAGGTAATTTCAATATGTAGCGCAATCTCTATTCAATAAACTTAATCTTCTAATAATTCAATCAATTTAATCAAACTTTATTTATTCTATTTGATTATAAGTTCGTAACTAATTTAGTTTCTCTTCTATAGTAAACTATTTTCAACCAAAGACTATGTACCTAATATATAAATAAGAATATGTAGGACATACATACAGATCTAGTTGTACTATGAGGGTGCCCTATTAAAAACTACAAGAACTTTCAAAGTAAGATGACAAATGTAATATTGTCAATAATACGGTTAAAATACGGTTAGACTTTTCAAAATTAGTACTCCCTGGTCTATTCGAGCAATTATTACCAAAATCTACCATTTTAGAGCATGGCAAGTGTTACCTCTGTGAAGAACCTACTAAAAGTTACTTTTCTACCAAAATAATTGTGTAGACTATATCTGACGTGATAATCTGTTTCTAAACTAATTAATGGTTTTAATAGTTTCAGTTTAGATCGGAAATCAAGTCAGTGTTGCCATGTAAAACGTAAATATTTAAATGCCACAGTGTAACATTAACTGTGAATGCCACAAAATAATCATATAGTGAATTATTATTTCAAAACCAACTGAACTAAAACAACAAACAGCTGAGGAAACGTAACAGTTTAACATTTCAGGTACTTTACACGCTGCGACTTTTACCAACGCGCACAAGCGTGCGTTTGATCAAGGGTGTCCATCTCCACGAAGTGACAGCTACGGGCTTGGAACATATCGGATACGTTTTCGGGGTTGTCAAAATCCCCTTCGTTTATTTGCGGCATGACCACAGATAAGATAAAGTATTTAAGCAGTTTATAGTAGTAGTTTCGCACTAAAATAATAATTAGATTGTGCAAATAAGGTAATAAATCGGACATTTATCTAGTTTTGTATTACAATTACTGATAGATTAGGTAGATTGAGGCACATTGGGGCAGGTCCAACAATAATACTAATTGCGTACTTGTCAATCCTACAACGTCGAAAGGTAAGGAGACGTCATGTGTCACCGTTCATCTGTCAAACGCGGATTTTGTAGGGAAGACGACCTTCTGTATGAAATACTATTATATTATTCTGTGGTTTGATGCCTAATCCCCTTCTTGGCCCAACGTAGGCCAATCAAAGGGACGCAGCTATACAGTTGAACGAGATCGTAATATCGCTTGCTCCCTCTAATGCAAAGCGGCATCCCTTAGGTTGGCCTACGTAGGCCCAATATGGATAAGGCTTGATAGCTGCCACATTGCCTCGCGTTTTATAATGCTACAATTTATGATTTCGCTCTTTACCACTCATTTGAATAACGATATTTGTTAGAAGATGTATGGGCTGCTAGTGCCACATACACCAGTTAATATAGAATGTTCTTTGCATGATTTAATGATAACTCACTAATATAGTCAAAAATAAACACTTTATTAAACGGTAGAAATTAACTATAAAGCGCGATATTATGAATGATACTGGGAATAAAGACACGTGTGATGGGTGCTAATATGAACGTGTACTGACTCATATTTTATTGCTTTACGCGATTGTTAGTGATTTTACTCAGGTTACAATGTGCGGTATGTAGACCGTACAGACGGAGAGGCAAACACTAGGACCCGGACCCAGCTATGTCCTTAAAATACGTCCGGACACGGGTATGTCCTTAAACTACGTCCAAAAGAGAGGTATGGGTACTTCGAATGTCATCTCGATATGTGTGGTAGGGCACAGCACAGCGAATGTCATCTCGTTATGTGTGGTAGGGCACAGCACAGCGAATGTCATCTCGCAAAAATCTGGAGCAGAGCCCGACTGGGGAAGTACCTCCACCTTACAGAAAACCACAGCCAAATAGCACTAGACCCTACTCACAGTGTTGTGTTTCTGCTGGTAAGTAAAGTTACCAGAGAGCTCAAAGAGAGAGAAAGAGAAGAGAGAGTGTGTTGACGACGAGGGACCATCTTGTTCCTTTAGCCGTCAACACGGTGAATCCTCCTTTTTGTAAAGGGTCGGCAACGCGCATGTGACACCTCTAGAGTTGCAGGGCCATAGGCTACGGTAGCTGCTTACCATCAGGCGGGCCGTATGTTTGTTTGTCACCATCGTGGTATTAAAAAAAAAGAAACAGCTAAAACATTAGTATTATAAAACTATATTGATACTGCATTGAGACTAAATCTCGTTAACGTTGTATCGTTGCAAAGAAATGGCAGTGTGTAAAGGCCCTTGAAAATAAAATAAAAAACTACTAAAACTACCATTTTTATCCATGGCAACACCAACAGTAGAAAAGGGGGGGATCTACCAGAGTTCTGAAGAGTCATAGTCAAGATAGAGACAGCGACGAGGTTAGTCTATGGATCAAGTCTAGAATTAGTGACTCTAGCATGCCAGTCTATTTGTATTAGTGTACCTAGACCACAGCCCAGCTAGAGCGCGTACCATAAACAATTTGTCTGTCTGTCTGTCATGTATGGATAACGTAAATATCTGAGTTGTAGCAGATTTAATATTAGATAAATGAACAATAAAATAATTTAGGTAAGCTTATGAGCTAACCTACTAAATAAAATGATAAACAAACGGGAAAATAATGAAGATTAGTTATCTGCGTCTTTTGTTCGGATACTGCAAGAGCAATAGAGAGGAATAATCAATAATTCAATATGTAGGTTTTTAAAAGTACCTAAGGCAAAGTTGTCCAATTAATTTGAATGTTCAAGCTTGGTATTCACCATTTTATTAGAAATATCGACTTAAAAGTTAAAACACAGTACATAGTACAAAATTGCATGGTCGATTATGACCGGATTCATTAATAATGTGTGCAATTGGGGTAATTAATTTGGGTTCCTTAAGTTTTTTTAAGTGGCTGATATTATATATTTTATCAATAGCCGATTTAATTCCAAGCCTAATACTGTAATTAGTTTTTTTACCGTTTTTAAGGGTTCCCAAGACTATATCATCACACTTTGATATTTCCAAAAATATATATATATATACACGGTGCCCGTGAGCATTGCGAGAGATTTTAACCACGCATTTCTGAGGTCAAAATAATGAAAAAACATTATATAACTTTTGTTGTAAAACGCCAAAAAAAAATTTTTTTGATTTTACTTTTTTTTCACTTTTTTGGAATGCTGTTCTACATAAAAAGTAAATGTCATTAGAAAAAAGTACCGGAAAAAGTAAATTGCAACATTTTTTCTCGGAAAAACTAGTCCATGCAAAATCTTTCTTAGGTCTTTGATATCAGTTAATAAGAGATGTCTAGACTATGCCCCATACTGGTGAGATCACCATCAAAAAAGCATTTTACACTAAGAAATAATTCAAAATGCAATTTTTTGTAAGTAGTATTTCCTCTGAAACTATGGCGAATTTCGGAAAAGTTTATATGACATTTTTTTCTCTAAATATGATCATGAATACACTGTTAAAGTCTCTCGCAATGCACCGTGGGCCCATATAACTAAACAGATTTTAACAGTGTATTCCTGATCATATTTAGATACTAAAATGTCCTATAAACTTTTCTGGAATACGCCTAGTTTCAGAGTTAATACCAATTTTAAAAAAATACACTTTTTATTATAACTCATCACAAAACGCCTTTCTAATGGCGTTGTTGCCACTATTTGACATAGTTCACACGTCCTTATTGACAGATATCAAAGTGACAAGGAAAACTTTGCAGAAAGTAAATTTTTACAAAAAAAATGTACCAATTTGTTTTAGGCGATAATTTTATTAATAACATTTGTTTTTCATGGGCAATAAACATTCAAAAAATTGAGAAAAAAACTAAAAAAAAATATATTTTTTTTGCCAAATTGACCTAAAGTCACATAAGGCCTGAATCGTAACGGATTTGAAAAATTCAAAATGCTGGCACATAGCTCTAAAGTCAAATATCCTTCTTTTGTTTTTAATATTGACATTACTAATGTCACCAAATTATGTAAACATTCTTTTTCATTGCGGAGAAGCTAAGAAACCCATAAAAACATGAATCAACGTGAACGCCGTGAACAGATTGTCGCCAAATGGATGGAAAATACACAGCGACCGAATCACTTCATCGCAAAACAGTTAAAAATCCCAAGAAATACCGTTGACACGGTTCTAAACCGATACTTTGAGACCTTGTCTACCGCTCAAAAGTCTCGAATCGTAGAACATGGTGGTGCTCGTGATCCAAGGCTAGACAGGAAAATAATTAAGACGATTTGCAACAACCGAAGTATGTCCGAACGGGATATAGCTAAAAAAAACTCTACAAGTCAGTCAATGGTGAGACGTGCCAAGGAACGGGCTGCTATGAAGACAAAAAAGAAGCGGAAAGTGCCGAAAACAACAGAAAAGCAAAGGCTCACAATCAAAACCAGGTCTCGAAAGCTGTACGATTTTCTGGGTACATGCAATTTTCACTTGATTTTGGATGATGAAACCTATGTGAAAGCGGACTTTTCAACACTTCCTGGCAATCAGTTTTATACGATAGCTGATGGGGAAATTCTTCCAGACTCGGAAACTACCATAGGAATGGAGAAGTTTGGCTCCAAGTATCTGGTTTGGCAAGCAATTTGCCCATGCGGCGATCGCAGCAGTGCATATGTTACGACTGGCACAATCAATAAAGATATTTACATCAATGAATGCTTGAAGAAACGCTTAATACCATTCATTCAAAAACACGATTCTTCGGCCTTATTTTGGCCAGATCTCGCTACAGCCCACTATGCAACGGATACCCTAAACTTTCTCAAGCGAAATGATGTCCACATCGTGCCTAAAGCACTGAATCCGCCAAATGTTCCACAGTGCCGCCCTATCGAAAGGTATTGGGCTCTGGTCAAAGGAATCTTACGTAAGACAGGTAAGACTGCCAGCAATCAGCAAGACTTCCTGAGAAAGTGGAACACAGCGAGCAGGAAAGTGACTAAAGACACTGTCGCACGGCTGATGGAGGGCATTCGACAAAAATTGCGGCAGGAGTGGGAGAAAAAGTAGAATTTTAATAATAGTTACAAGATGATAATTTTATAATGTTTTTTTAATATAATATCATTAATTTTTGTCAATTAAACCACTAAGCTGACAGATATAGATTTTTTAATTTTTCAAATCCGTTACGAATCGGGCCTTAATATTTTTTCTTTCTTTTGGTCTTACAAATTCGTGGTTAAGATCTGTCGGGTTATTCCAGCCCACGGTGTATATTTGGATGTTGTTTTTTTTTCATTATTATCCAGTTGAATATTTATTTAATATAATAAACTTAAATACGAATATTACTATTTATAAAACAAAAGTACTAAAATTAAGTCCAACAATCCAACAGTTGAATTGAAATTGTATCGAACACGATAAGTATACGAAATCATTATTAATTAATAATTAAGTTCGTTACAAGACTAACAAATATAAGACTAATAAATATTAGTCGAATTGCTTATGGTACCGCACTTACTAGTACCTACTTGGTAACTACCTAACCTAAAAACCAATCGACTCCAAACTCTATTCACTGACCCAAAGAGTTGAAAATCCGTCTTCGCCTGCCTACAACGTCTGTCTCGCAACAAAATATGTTAATTTATGTTTTCATATCATTTTCTTAACATTATATAAAAATAAGCTTAATACTAAGCACAGTCAGAATGAAAACGGGCCACCACGTGTAACAAATTCTAAACAAAGTGTAGAGTCACCATCAGATACAGGGTGTTTTACAATAAATAGTCATACTGCGCGAGGTGATTTAGTAGGTCCACAACTTTTACTATGGGACCAACTCTGAAATCACAAAGGAGGGCAAAAATTTTTTTGGGATTTCGGAGTTCGTCCGATAGAAAAAAAAAATCAGTATAACTTACCTAATCACCTCTCACAATACGGCTAGTAATTAAAAAAATCTCTGGATATCGGAGCTGCCAAGGTGGTCACAAATATCGGAACAACGCCTCTATGTAAAGGCGATAAAGTGCAAGTTGGCCTTGGCCGCTCCGAAATATTTGATGGCGAAAGTACATCAATTTCTATACGAAGTGTACTGTTTTCATTGTCCTTGACTACCAAAGACCATGTAATACCTGGACTGCGTTTATACTTACACCATACATTATTTTAGCCTGTGATATTCGAACCAAATTACTTGGAAAAAAGTTGATTTTCCTTCAGTTTCGATTTTTAAGGAAACAAAGAAAATGCACTTTATAGGGCTTACGAATGGTACAAATTCCACTGCAATAAAGTGTACATGCTATTGCACTTTAGGCGGCACGAGGCTATACAAAATTCAGGCAAACTCCCTAGTGCGATTTCTATCGCACTACTAACGCCACGATGCGTTTTTTCGGCGAAATGACGCTGTCAAAATCACTCAATGTGCGTTCGATAGATGGCGCTGCAGCAACCGAGAACAGAGTTTTTTCGAGATACGCAATTTTGTTCAGTCTATGTATTATATGGTCCTAGTTTAATACAATTATATTTATATTTACAGTTACCACTATCATTGTAATGTGTTCTTTATAGTTTGTGAAACTTAAAACTTTTAAAATTCAATTTCTTAAAACAATGATTGTGAATATCTAGATATAATTAAAAACGTTCATTCACATAAAGAGGTTTTAGGACTAACATTCCTTCCATAAGTGTAACCCACTGTCGACACCTTAAGACAATCAATGGTTGGCACACGACAATGCCGAAGGCCGGTGAAAACTTTTTGTAGAGGGCGCTGTTCTAGATTCCATACAATAAGAGAAAGAGACAGAAGATGAATGGTCCTTAACTAGTATGCAGTCAAAAAGCTTTTCTTAGGCAAAAACCTTCCCTATGGCGGTAATCTACAGCATTTTAATTTAAGTGTATTTCTGAAATCGGTGGATTTCAATTTCGGAGCAATTCGAGACAAAACATTGAGTCATTTTCGCGAAAATAAATAAAAACTACTTCGCGCCGTACAAATTTAGCTTTTCTAAGGACCAATGTTGGAGATGTCACTTTGACAGTTGCCTTCGCCATTGGCGCTAGTCTAGTTTACCCGATGGGCACGCGTTTATTATGCGTTAAGTTATTCCGTATTTCTTCTGAATCTTAACTATATTCTTACTATATTGCTACCATCTCAGAAATAAGCTATAAACATATGTTTCGTGACGACCACCATGTTTTTAAGCCAGGCAAAGTTAAGCATCGTAGGCAATGTTGCAGGAGTTAACGGTACCCTAAATGTTGCTCCTATAAACTGTTATTATACAAAATTTCATAAAATTCTGTGCAGAAGTTTTTGCATAGTTCGCGAACAAACAGATTTCTCCTTACGCGTTTGTTTTAGTTACAACAGAGACCATAAATAATATAGACAGCCACAGTCTAAGAACTTTTTGAGACCCAAGTCTGAAGCGCCATCTGGAGGAGAGCAACCCAAAGATACAAAAATAGTAGGGGGAAATGACATTGCGCAGCAGCGTCATCTCGTAACGAGTAGCGTACCGTAGTAACGCTAGATGGCGTTGCAGCGCAATGTCATATCCCCTTACTATTTTTGTATCTTTGGCCTCAAAAAGTTCTTAAGACTGTGACTGTCTTTATTATTTATAGTCTCTGATTACAGTAAAACCTGCCAAGTGTCTATATCTTAAACTTTTAATGATCACCACAAACGCTTAAGCGCTATTAAACAACTAGAAAGCTAGGTCGCAACTTGGATACAAGTTAAAAGCTCTAGACAATAGATCTTTAAGAGTATTAAACAGTCAATGAAGTCCCGGTTGACATAACTCACTAAAGTAAACCTTATTTGCAACGAAATAAAGTCTTACCCCGTATTTATAAAACTTATGTACTAAGAGCTGGCCACGTCAGATATGACACAATAATGAGAGCAACGAAACCCGTCTAGTTAAGATTGCAATACTATCCTTATTGCTAGATCCGGGCATCTGGCAGCTTTTAATGATGGGTGGAAGTCAGAGTAACAGACTAGCAAATTTTTCGTTTGGAAAAACTTAGTACCAAAATAGGTAAAAACTGCGAAAGTTGTTTTATTTATAGAGGACGGGGTCTCTATTTTATTTTAACATTAGAACAAAAAACATTGCGTATTATTACGGAAACAGAAACAGTAGGCGGCAAACTATGAATTACCTAATATGTCGTTTTTGACTACTTTCCCCCATCAGACAGTTTTGGCAATGCTATAATCTAATTATTTATATAATTTCTCATAATTTTGTTTCTTTCTAACAAGCGCAAATATCAAAATGAGGAACAGCACAAACGATTATCAAGACCCTTTTCGATTTGTGAATATGAATACGTTTTTAAATACGAAACTCTGCCAGTCTCTTATATCTTTACGCCTAAACAGCGGAACAGATTTCGATGAAATCATGTATAGAGATATAGTCCCGACCGAGGAAGGACATAGTTTAGTTTTCTCACGAAAATCATCCTTAATAATTTTAAACAAAAAAGAACTGACTTCACTTAGCCTTCACCTATCCAAAAGCAAATGCTCGAGCTGTTGTAAAAAATACTCAAATCACCATAGGTGTGCCTATAATAGTTGAAGAGTTCCCTCGATTGCACTAGGATCCCATCATTAGATCCTGACCTGGTTACAATGGGACTAACTGTGAATACTCTTTCAAACAAAAGAATTTTCCAAATCGGTCCAGCTGTCTTTGAATAATCGGCGAACATGCATAGAAAAACAAGATCGCGACGTATTGAGAACCTCCTCCTTCGAAATCTTGAAGTCGGTTGAAAAGGGCGAAAGGGGGGTAAGAATTTACAATGTATGTATGATAATTGATGTACAGGCAGGATGAGGGTTTCGGGAATCGATTATTCCACCAGGTAGCAGCACTATGGCGAGAGGTCTAGGTGTCATAATCCACCAACCATGTTTAATGCATTTTTTATTGGTGGACTTTGACAGCTGCGGTCGCGACAGTGCCGCCATCTGGTGAAAGAATTAATTCCAGAAACCTAACGACTAATGACGCGCAGGCGCGAAAAGCAACAATGGATAGTAAACTCTAGATGGGCCTAGTACCGCTAGCTTGAACAATCGTCAATTTCTTGTACAGTCGCCATCAGATATATCGGAGCGGCCAAGGTGGTCACAAATATCTGAACAACGCCTCTATTTTCAAGGCGATAGAGTGCATGTTCAGTTATTTTTGAGTACCTTGGCCGCTCCGATATATTTGATGCCGACTGTACTTCATTACTATGTCAAAGTAGGTAACGTATGGACGTGGCTAGTTGAATGCCTATGTCCATTGAGTTAGGATATACACGGTGCTCGTGAGCATTGCGAGAGATTTTAACCACAAATTCCTGAGGTCACAAGGAGTAATAAATATTATATGAAATTAGGTCAATTCCGTCCAAAATATTTTTTTTTCTTTTCGCAGTTTTTTCGATTTTTTAAATGCTTTTGAACATAAAAACATAAATTTTATTGGTAAAACGTGCGATAAAAATTAATTAGTACATTTTTTTCGTAAAAAATAGTTTACGTAAAGTATTCCTTGGCACTTTGATATCTGTCAATAAGAATGTCTAGAATAGACTCCATAAAGGGTGAAATCGCCATCAAAATAGCGTTTTGCACTGAGTTACAATAAAAAAAATTATTTTATTTAATTGGTAGTAACTCTGAAACTACGCGAATTCCAGAAAAGTTTATACGACATTTTAGTCTCCAATTATGATCAGGAATACACTGTTAAAATCTCTCGCAATGCTCACAAGCACCGTGTATAGTAGAGGTACAGTTTCAAACAAGATTTACCGACTATGGCTCGTGAAAATTTGTAACCGGCCAGTGTTATACTGAAATAAGACTGTCAGAGAAACTGCTGCACGAGTCGATCTTACGGCACTATTGTGGGGCCATTTTTTTGAGCTGATTATGTATCTCGTTCCTTATTACATATCGGTGCCTATGTCAAAACAAAACGGCCAAGAGCATGTCGGGCTATGAACATTGTAAAGTTACAGATATTTTATGGTAAGTTTGAACTTGACAAATGGTTATTATCCATTAGATATTCTACGTTAATGCATACATAATACAGTCAATATTCAAAACTTGACACAAATGTTGTGATGCTTATAATGTTGACTTAATGCGTACGGCAACAAGGTAGAAATTTAAAAGTATAGAAATTATCTGTAAATCGCTAACTTTGAAATACTTGTGCAATCAACGCTTAAAAATATGTATACAATTTTGAAACTTATTTCAATGGAGTAAAGTGAAAATGTGTATACATATTTTTCGAGTTGACTGTACGTAGAAGCAATTGCAAACATTTTCAACCGACTTCAAGATTTCGAAGGAGGAGGTTATCAATTCGTCGGGATCTTTGTTTTTGCTTGCTTTTTTTAATGTATGTTCACCGATTATTCGAAGACGGCTGGACCGATTTGGAAATTATTTTTTTTATTTGTAAGAGTATACTTTACAGTTGGTCCCATTGTAACCAGGTCTGGATCTGATGATGGGATCCTGGAGAAATCGAGGGAACTCTTCAACTATTATAGGCACGTCTATAGTGATTTGAGTATCTTTTACAGTAGCTCGAGCATTTTCTTATGGAAAGGTGGAGGCTAAGTGAAGTCGTTTCTTTGTTGTTTAAAATTATTTATTTTAATTTCGGATAAATGCAATATTGAAAATATAAAAGCCGAAGCTCGTTCGATGCTTTGTTACAGTTAGCCTAGTCACAGGTTTTACGGCTGTTGTAATGTATTAAATTATATCTCAGGTGTCAACACTTACGTACTTTTTAAATGAATATATCTTCTTTATGTGAATGACGTCAAGAATTGCATGAAGCACAATAAAGTTCCTATACTTAACATTACAATTATCTTAACATTTGAGTACTTAATTAAAAAAATAGATAAATATATAAGTTCGAGTAAATAACAATTCATTCTAGATGCATAATGCAGCACGGCTTTAGCTTGCAGCGCACACTTGCGTACACCGGTTGTAGTGAATGGAATAATATGTAAGCTGTCACATTGCGTAGCGTGCCCTATGGTTAGGCCTTGGTCTTACGGTTGACGCTGGACGCAGGACGCATCCACCGTCAATTCATACCGAAATGTTGACAATGTTGCACCTTACCCCTTTGTAGGCAATGATATTTACTATGCGTGAGTTATACTCTAACAAAATGAGCACAAAAAATACTTCCAGCGAAATTTCATAACCTCGCAATGATTCTGGTATGTTTATCTATTTTGACATCATTCCATCTTTGTCACTCTCATGGTTAGAAAATTACAGTTGGTCTCTTTCTCAGGTTCACGGTCACCCGACTGGAGCTCATTGGCACGTCAGCATCTCTCGCTTACCGATGTGCGACTAGCGACAATTGTTTGAATTCACTCATTCTAAGTGCTTCACTTTTGGAACGTGCATAACCCATCTGTCATTGTAATACATCATAGTTTGTAGGTAATAACGTGCAAGTTTTAACATATAATTGACGGCGACTACATTTAGGCTTCAACCTCAAACCGCAGCCTTAGGCTTCGTTCACACGGCATTGTCCTGCACGTTTTTTTGCAGTATACGTCTTAACGGATAAATAGTGGCACATACTTTGTGCATAGAACCATTCACACGGCGTTTGTACTGCAAAAAAACGTACATTCTTTATACGTTTAAACGGATACTCACCGGACTTGTCAAGCAAATCGAATAAACTTTAACGTATTCGGTTTGCAGTGGCGCGTAGTATAGTTGTGTTTCATTCACATATAGTTCTGTTTCATTCATGCGTTTTTAAACGCATGAAAATCTACCGTGTGAATACCCAACAGTTTGTACGTTTAAAATCGAATACGTGAAAAAACGTGCAGGACGTTGCCGTGTGAACCTACTCTTACGCTTCAGCCACGCCCCGAGCGTTATCGTTTCACGCTGTCCCAATGCCATACAAAACAAAAGTATAGCGGTCGCCGGGGACGTCGTGTTTCCGTGGCCCTTTACAGCCGTGCTGCATATGCAACTAACGTAGTCTGACTATAACGTGGTCTCTAGGCGACGCCGTAGCTCAGACTGGATCCCTTCTAGCACTTGTATGGAATCTGTGCAGTTTGCACTACATTGTGAGCTAGGAGACAGTCTGAGTAGGCCCCCAGAGGTCTCGCAATTTAGAAAGAGGCGAATAGAGTCACACACACAAATAAAAACATAATGCCGGACCGGAACGGCGTCGTTTCTAAGGAATTTGAATATATATAAGATTTTGTGACCACATTTCATATTTGAATGGCAGCGACAAATTACCACCTGAATATAAATTATATCTACTAATGTACAAGGTTCAATTTTCATTGACTCTAGTGAGACATGCTTCGACGCCAGCCGTTTCATGTATACACGACGTGTGTCCGTGGCCTCTCTCTAGATGGCGATACCTATTTCACTTAATTCTCCCATATTTACACTACCCATAAATGGTCCTTTCTACCAATGACCATACAATACCTGGAGAACAATGTCTATACAAAATCGCGTTCTATAATTCAGCTAACGGCAAACCTAGCTATCAATCGCGTCACTAAGGCCGAACGCGACCGGCGGCGCGATGACCGGTGCGGCGAAGGCCACCGCTGTTGACCTAATCGTGTTCATTGAAGTCTATACATTTTGATCGAGTCGCGCGGCCCGGACGGCCGCTGGCGCCTCCTTGCACCGAGCGGCACGATCAAAATATGTGACGCTTTCAATAATTGTCGGTGGTTATAGAACTTATTTTTAAAAACATTTTTTGTGTCAGTAAGCCTTATTAGGCGTATCCACACCTGACGCGTATCCACACCTACGCGTATCCACACCTGACGCGTATCCACACCTGACGCACCGCCTCACGAGGAAATTGCCACGCGAGGCAGCTCGGCTAGTGTGGACATGCCACGCTCGAGGCATTGCAGCCGCGCGTGCGTTTGCCTCGGCCGAGGCACGTATACACCTGACGCACCGACTCGCGAGGCGATGCGTCAGGTGTGTACACGCCTATTGACAACCGATAATAATGTACCTTTGACTTGAAAACGTCATATATACATTTGAAAGATTCTGATTTGGACAAAAGCGATTGCCTCCGATACAAATTTTTTTTAGGTGATTTGACTCCGTCAAAATATCTCAACTTCCTTGTTATATGCGCTGTCTAATACCGAAAAGGGAGGCATAGCCAGAATTCTAGAGAAACGCGAATATGTATACACACTGTCCGGCATTACATGATCCTACTACCCATGCATCTCACCTGCGTGACCGGGTCCTTCATGATCAGCACATCAGTGACTGCCCCGAACATGGCGAAGTATTCCCTGAGCTTCTCCGAGCTGGTCTGCCAGCTCAGGCCTCCGACGAAGAGTTTGCTCGGGGAGGGGGAAGTAGTGCCGGCGGTTGGGGGCGCAGGCACGGGCGACGAGCGTCCTGATGATGGAGAGTTTTCTGGAAGATGGAAAAAGGATTAGAAAAAAAATATCTTTTTTGTCGCAGCTAGTTATCGAGCTTGGGGTATGCTACGCAACCTAATACCAAGAACTGGTGTAGGCACTAGTTTTTACGAAAGCGATGTCTGACCTGCTAAACAAGAGAGGATCTAGCTAGACATTGTTGGGATTAGGTAAAAGTATAGACATACTAATGGTTGTTTAAACTTATCATAGACATTGGGTGTACATTTCTCTGATTTTCTATTTTACTAATAATTGAGATATTTTTATTTTATATCATGACGGTGGCAAACTAGCATACGGCCCGCCTGATGGTAAGTAAGCAGCTACCCATGGACACCTGCAACTCCAGAGGTGTCATGCGCGTTGCCGACCCTTTACAAAAAGGAGGATTCACTGTGTTGACGGCTAAAGGAACAAGAGGGAGAGGGAGGGAGGGTCATATCTTTATTGTCAAATGTTAGTGCTTAATATGTGAAACTCATCGTAAATTGGATGGGTCCTTACAAGGTTCACAGCGCTATCTACACATCCACGCTTCCCCATGCTTTGATTTCATCACAAAACTTGCACAAAAATCCACCTACCCCCACCTTACAGAAAACCACAGCCAGATAGCACTAGACCCTACTCATAGTGTTGTGTTCCTGTCAGTGAGTAAGATTGCCAAAATGCTCAAAGAGGGTGCAGTATGTTGATAACGAAGGACCCTTTTGTTCCTTTAGTTGTCGACACAATAAATCCCTATTTTTGTAAAAGGTCGGCAACATGCATGTGACACCTCTGGAGTTGCAGGTGTCCACAGGCTACTGTAGCAGCTTACCATCAGGCGGGCCAAGCTTGTTTGCCACCATCATGGTATAAAGTGTTAAAAATTAAGAGACTTCTGCATTTAAATTAGCCCATATGAAAATATAAAAACTTGTTCTAAAACCTCCAAATAAAAAGAAATATTTTTAGACTTAAAAAATTAAGTTCAGCATGTTTGGTGTGTGTGAAACTATGAGGAAACCGGACCTAATCCCAATAAGCCCAACTTAAAGGTTTGAAAGGTCAGATAGCAGCTTCTTTCGTATAAACTAGTGCCTATGCCAATTCACGAGATTAGGTTGCCAATTGGACTCCTGGCCTCAATATGAGCCATGGCAAAAAGCCTGGATAAACACTAGAAGAATGATGATAACGCTTGGTATGTGTAAAGTAAAAGAAAACCTAAAAAACAAGGCTTAAATAGCACTTATATTCCTAAAATAGGTCACCATTATACTGCTCCATTTATAATTCAACAATGTTATTTAGTTACAAAGGTAAGTTCCATGGAGCGCTGTCACTACAAAGTTATAACTGAGTTTGTAAAGTTTGTAATAGATAGAGTAGTGAGTACGGTAATTTGTAAACTTTGTAATTGACTATGTTTGTGATGGTAAATAATTAATGTTGGAAGCTATAGTGTTTTCTTTGAAAAGGGTAACATTAACATTATTAAATTTAAGATTTTGGTATTTGTTTATAATATTCTAGATAATATATATATTGGCGGAGGCAGACCCAGTGTCTCTCACTACTGGTAAAAATGAAAAATGTTTGCAGGCTTAAAAAGAGCTCATAAAAACACAGGTTGGGGTGTAGAAAAGGGTATGCAGGACTTATAAAATTTGTGATAGATGTTGTCTCATTATGACACCTATTATTGATGATGTTATTGTAGAGAATAAGTTAAAATAAGCATGTTTTATAGGAATAACTTTTCTCTAAAATCAAAAGTACCCTTTGGTACACATTGTCCTGAAAACGTATTTCTTGCGGCCATTCACCCCTGTTGTTACGACGCTTATCTATACAGGTTTAAAATTTAGTCTATTTAGCAGCCTTTTACTAGCAAATAATCTTACTAGGTGATGAGCATAGCTAAATTGAAAGCTAAGTTACCACATACAAAGGCTCAAAACTTTATAAAACTTACTGTAAGAGCGTGCTTACAAAATAAACATATATCTTTAAAGATTTCTGTGCAGAAAGTAATCGAATCTAAGTTTTAACTGTTTGTAATGTAAATAAACACTTACTTATCTGTTGTACAGCAATTTGCTGTTGTTGATGCTGTTGGTGGGCCGCCGCAGCGGCCGTGGCGGCGGCATGAGCGGCCGCCTGCGCGCTTAAGACATGGGCGGTCAGCTCGCCGCCGACCAAGCCGCCGTCCAACACCTCCACGCCTCCGAGCGCCCCGCTGGAATACAGTCCCATCATTGTCACTTCACAATCAACAAGAAAATACACAATTGAACAATAATGCCGCGAAGCAGAACGAATTTGTGACGCGAAAGTTTGATGACAAAACACGGTCGGCATTTGTTTATGCTTTATTACCGGCCAGTTACGATTTGATGGAAAGTAGTAGGTAAGTATTGAAAATTACATTACATCGAGTATATTGTAAGCATTTTCGCGATCAGAGCATTTAAAGCACTTTAATTCACTATTCAATTAGAATAATTATTTTGTTGTGAAAAGTTTTTGATCGTATATAAACAAAATAAGATTGAAACTTGTTTATGGTCTATTGTTTTGTTTTTCTTCGAAATGAAATGTCAACTGTCAACCCAAAACGGATGTAGTACGTAAATTATTTTTAATTCAAAAGTGCTTTTAGGGAGGGCACGCACGAGCAACTTAGTCGCAAGGCGATTTATTTGTCTCTTTCGACAAATTAATCGCCTCCTCGCCGTGATGCGCGCACGAGAGCGACAGCAACACGACTTTTTTTTTACGCAGTCATCAACGTGGATTTTGAAGAGAAGGTTGTGGTCGTTGCACTCGTATTAAAATACCGAAGAAAACGTAAAAAAAAAAACAAGATTGGGTGCATCCATTATGGAGCAATCGGCTGACTCTCGGAAAATTTCAGACTATGTTTATGAAATTGAGAGCAGGGGGTGAGATGGCATCGCCATTGCCATATCTGATCAGCCTAAATAACGGATATATTTACTATCTACATATAATAGAAGGATCTGAGTTATAGAGGCAATAAATTTAAAGAAATTCATTCTGCGAACTCCATAGCAAAAGACGGAAATAATAAACTTAAATAAGGATCGTTTTATATTTATGACGGTCTTTAATGTGAACTAGACGGCAAAGTTTTAAAACAATGACAGGGATATCGTGTAACCATGGGGTTTGCTTTACAATACAGAAATTACTCCGTTTCTTCAAAAAATGCATTACTTCGTATTGAATGCGTGCGCGTATCCGTACACGTACGTACAAGCTCTCGCCGCGGCGGTCGAGTGGCAACTGGCCGACCGGCGACTTACACACTAGCATTAAAACCAATAGGGAAGGATACAGTTGCGTCGCGGGATTGTCGCCGAACCCGCGCACAAAAAAATCTCCCGGAAGTCGCGTCGCTACGTGTGCGCACTTCCATACTAACCCACAGACTTGATGTGAGAGACAAAATAGTCGCGGAGACAAAAGTTGCTCGTGCGCGCCCGCTCTTATAGTGGTAGTTTAGCGTTCAGAAAGTTCGATTTCTCGCACTAGTGCTTTTTATTTTTCCAGCCAATCACAGCTCGGATCAGGATCATGAAGGGAGAGTGATTTTCCACATAGATATCGGAGTCCAACCCGAGTTGTTGGTTCCCAACAAAATCCAGGACCTCTGTTTTGGTTTGGTACCCGAATTTAATTAACAAATAATTGCATAGATCTTAGATACAGTAAACGTATTTTGAAATAATTGTTATTTGTATTATATCAGGATATATTATGCATTTTCCGCAAAATTATAAACAAAAATAATGTTACTAATTTATCTCCGAGCGTAATTTGGACACAACGCGCATGCCTGCTTTCCGTTGTTCCGTATAACCGGTATTAAACATAGCAATTTGTAGGGCCCAATCTGTTGTGTACCCTGCCTCTCCCTTCTCTCCTTCAGCACACTAAGGGCCCTGATTCTTATTACACCTCCCAACCTGACAGGTTGGGCCCTACAAATTGCCATGTCTAATACCCGCTTCTGCTAGCGGTCCGGTCCAAGCAAAAAAAATAACATCGCGGTGTTTGTATTTTTTTTTACATCAATTCAATTAAAAATAAAGAATAATAAGGTTTAAGAAAGTAAAATATCCTTGTTAGGGTTCCGTAGTCAACTAGGAACCCTTATAGTTTCGCCATGTCTGCCCGTCCGTCCGTCCGTACGCGGATAATCTCAGTGACCGTTAGCACTAGAAAGCTGAAATTTAGTATTAATATGTATATCAAGCACGCCGACAAAGTGATAAAATAAAAAGTGGAAAAAAAATGTTTTATTAGGGTATACGTAGAGTGGGGACTGATTTTTTTTTTTCATTTCAACCCTTACGTGTAATATATTGTTGGATAGATATTTAAAAATTAATAGGGGTTTACTAAAATCATTTTTTGATAATGTAAATATTTTCGGAAATATTCGCTCCAGAAGCTAAAAAAAATGTGTCCCCCCTCTAACTTTTGAACCATAAGTTTTAAAAATATGGAAAAAACCTCAAAAGTAGAACTTTATAAAAACTTTCTAGAAAAATTATTTTGAACTTGATAGGTTGAATAGTTTTTGAAAAAAAAATTACAAAATAATTTCTGAACTAAGTTTGTAATTTAACCGTATAAGCAGGTATTTATTGTACCTGTAATTTCTACAAAAACACAATGAAATGACGTGCTTTTAAATAAAGTAAAAACGGTGAAAATCGATTCACGCAATAAAGAATTATCCCATAAAAATCATCTTCCATACTGTAAGCTCGCGCGCAATAGTTTACTTAATTTGCCGATAGATGTCGCTGTACGTGGAACGCTCATATCATATCCTACATGGCGGTGTTATTTTAACTCTTAAGTGGGGATACTTACTGTGACGGATGGAAAACTACGGAACCCTACACGCTCTTGGCCGGTTTTTTTTATTATGTTATTTGAGATATGATTCATATACGATATTATTTATAATTTGAATATATTTTTTCTTCTTTCATCTTACATACGTTTTACTAGTACAAATGTTTAAATTTAAAAAAAGTGAAATATTATGTTATAATGATTTTAATAGAAATAATCACTGCTTTTACAAGTAAACCAAGGTTTTGAACTTTAAACAATTGAGACCGAATTTTTAACAATGGAGACCGCTATTTTATGATATTTAAATTTTAAACAGTAATGTCAATTATTTGATCCAAGATTTGGCTGATCGAGGGAATTTTTTTCTGAAGTTATGGTGTTATTGAGTTACGATGCATGGCTTTGAGTAAATATTATAAATATAACAACTTGTGAGAAGCTCGATCAATCATGCGATCTCAATTCAGTTTTGGATTCAACAAGCGATCAGTTGTTCTGATTTATTTCTGTTCAGTATCGCAATTTTTAAATTTGTTTATTTTTATCGCTAGGTGTATTTAATGCGTAAAATCTTCACTTTGGTTACCTTCGGGAAATTCGTGACTGTAGGTAATTTTAAAGTAACCTCAAAATTTCCCAATAATTATACTTTTTTAAATTTTTTCGCAATTGTATTTAAAAACGTCGTTCGATACACGGGCGAATAATGAGGGACGAATCGAGGAATAATGACATCCTTTCCGTCGTAGTATCGAAATGTACTAATTTGGCAAATCTTGTTTCCTTGGTTCAATTACTTTTTCAATCTTCAGTATTGCCTCGAGGCTTTGTTATCGCAGAAACCCAAATATTCATACAAAGCGGGGAATTTAGGACGCTAGGCAAAATATAATATAAGTTAAACAAGAATTTCTTTTAATCCGCTTTAGTCATGTTGGCAAATTGAATAATTGGAAAACTTTTGCACAGTTTCTAGCCTTTACCAGAAAACCAATTACGTGGCTAAGAATGATTTGATTCTAAATGCTTGTTTATAATTATAATTGTCGTACTTTTGTTGTCCCTATCCGAATCGACATTATAAATAAAGTTAAACATGGAAATTTAATACGGAGGCGTTTAGGTTCACTGTTAAACTCTGAATTGAGTTTTATAAAGTTCTAATTTACAATGGCGCTGTTTTTAGGGTTCCGTAGTCAACTAGGAACCCTTATAGTTTCGCCATGTCTGCCCGTCCGTCCGTCCGTCCGTCCGTCCGCGGATAATCTCAGTGACCGTTAGCACTAGAAAGCTGAAATTTGGTACTAATATGTATATCAATCACGCCGACAAAGTGGTAAAATAAAAAGTGGATTTTTTTTATTTATTAGGGTACCTCCCCTATACGTAAAGTGGGGAGTGATTTTTTTTTTCATTTCAACCCTAACGTGTGATATATTGTTGGATAGGTATTTAAAAATGAATAGGGGTTTGCTAAAATCATTTTTCGATAATGTAAATATTTTCGGAAATAATCGCTCCAGAAGTAAAAAAATATGCGTCCCCCCCCCTCTAACTTTTGAACCATAAGTTTTAAAAATATGAAAAAAATCTCAAAAGTAGAACTTTATAAAAACTTTCTAGGAAAATTATTTTGAACTTGATAGGATGAATAGTTTTTGAAAAAAAATTACAAAATAATTTCTGAACTAAGTTTGTAATTTAACCGTATAAGC
Source organism: Pammene aurita (assembly GCA_947086415.1). NCBI lineage: Eukaryota > Metazoa > Arthropoda > Insecta > Lepidoptera > Tortricidae > Pammene > Pammene aurita. The sequence goes on from OX352313.1 coordinate 15,886,741, forward strand.
AGGTGTTTATTGTACCTGTAATTTCTACAAAATTACAATGAAATGACGTGCTTTCAAATAAAGTAAAAACGGTGAAAATCGGTTCACGCAATAAAGAATTATTCCATAAAAATCATCTTCCATACTTTAAGCTCGCGCGCAATAGTTTACTTAATTTGCCGATAGATGTCGCTGTACGTGGAACTCTCATATCATATCCTACATGGCGGTGTTATTAACTCTTAAGTGGGGACGCTTACTGTGACGGACGGAAAACTACGGAACCCTACACTGAGCGTGGCCCGACACGCTCTTGGCCGGTTTTTAACAAATAAGGTTGTTACACAGGAAGTGAAACAGCGTAAGTAATTTTAACTTGTAGCTAAAGCAGCCGCGATAAATAAAACGCGACTTGAATGCAGTATACATAGCAATCGAACGGTAGAACACTATTTTCAATTATAGAAGTAGAATTAAATAAGTAGGTATTCAAAAAAGTAAATTTTTACAGTAAAGCACGAAATATATATCTGAAATAAGTAGTTAACATTTGAAGTAACGAAATGCGATCACACCTACAAAATGCAGTTGCGTTAAAAAAACTGCATTCTTACATTGATGCCAACGTAATTGAAAGCTCTCCAGCTTTTATTTTATTGAAAATGAACCTCGCTATAGCCAGCTGCTCGCAAAAATTGCTCTCTAGTTGCACATTTTATAAAAGGAGGTTACTAGGCTTCATCTCTCTTTCTATCTTACTAGTTTACCAATTGATCTAAATCCCTTTCCCTCTCGCATGAAGGTTTTTGTTTCTATTCAACAAATGGGTTTTCCTCTCGCTTTCTCTTTTCCGCACAGAGGGTGGTACTCTCGGGTTGATTTCGGCTTCTGATGTCAGCGCGCAGTTGTCGCCAAATATTGACTCTAATTTAATAAAACTCAAGCGTTATTCGTAATCTTATCGAATTAAGAAATCCGCAACTAATCCGTATTCTCTTACAAAATTTTAAATAATTTTATAATAATAATAATATAGCCATTTATTTCCAACAGACATAAAATTACAAATTCATTATAATATAATATTACATTTAAATATAGTTATTTTTACTGATAAATTTTTATTCTTATTTAGTTATCCTAATGATCTATTGGACTGTCCATTTCTGGACATAGGCCTCCTCCATCTTTCGCCATTGGTGGCGGTCTTTTGCGGTGCGGGTCCAGGTGACTCCGGCCACAGCCTGGATGTCGTCGCGCCAGCGGCATCGCGGGTGGCCGGGCGGGCGTAAACCGTCTCGTGGGTACCAATGCAGTACATTTTCGGACCATCGTCCGTCTTTTGTTCTAGCCGTGTGCCCAGCCCATCGCCACTTTAATCGGCATGCCATTTCAGCAGCGTCGATTATTTTGGTTTTTTCTCGAATTACGGTATTCCTCACTCTGTCGGTTAGTCTAATTCCTAACATACTTCCTTCGGCTTTTCTTTGAAATATTTTTATTTTGGTAATTATTTCTTTGGTTATTGGCCAGGTTTGACAACCGTATAAAAGAGTAGGCGTTACGACTGAGTCCATTACCTTTTTCTTTAATAAATAATCTTAGACTAAAATTAATTCAAACTCATTAAAAGTTATAGCTAAGGATTTGCATGATAAATGTTACATTATACATACAAGTCTCAGTTGGTCAGATTATTTGCTAAGCTGTTTGATGGATATCCAGGAACTTTTTCTTTAGAAAATTTCCTTGTGCCATAAATCAGCTCGGACGTCATCAATTTATCTTTTCACTCGCCTTAGGTATTTGCAGACCCTAAGAAAGGTTCCTTTCCGTTTCTTAAGAAAGGTTTTGTGTATTTTAGTGCCTTTGAATGCTGGTATATAGCATCTCCTTGTACCATAGGTACTAAGTTGCCTATTTTTTAAAGAGAGTTAAGTAAATGCAATTACTTGTTTTAGTTATCAGAGATTATATAGGTTTAGAATCAGTTAAGGCTTATTATTTATATACCTCTAGCTTTTTAATACATCTCGTACGAAAATATTACGTAATCTTTAGACAAGCACACTAATTAGCCGGGATGAAAAACCCTATTTTCTGCAACAGCCTCAGACGTTTGACCTCACGGGCCCGGCCAACTGCCTCTGAACTCCGACACAAGCGTATAATTTATCACGTTTGGGCTAATCTTACTGGATTAAAACAAAACTGGGATACTACATACTAGGATTTTTGTGGATCATAAAAAGGTTTTTCTGTACAATACTAAAGTTTACCAATCAGTATTTTATTTGACATTTTTGTTATAATAATGTTTTAGTTTTCTTTCAATTCACAAGGTCGACACTTAGTCTTTTTACTTTAACATTAATTGTGAGCTATCTTTATTTTTATAGCATAGTAAAAGAAAACCTAGGCGAACTTCAATATGCGAAACTGTTGCAAAAAAGAGTGTGTATAATGTGTGTTAGGGAGAAAGAGAGGGAGAGAGAGAGAGAGAGAGAGATAATAAGACAGACAGAGAGAGAGAGAGAGAGAGAGTTAAGATGTGGCTGGTGGCCGAGCTGATAAAGTCTTAGTAGAATTAGTTGATTGAAATGCAACAGTTCAGTTAAAAATAGTCAAGTCATCCTGACTATCTAGGGCTCAGCCAATGTCAATGTCTCCGGGCCTTATAGACGGCAGAGTTCAATGACCCGGCAGTTGCGCTCTCGGGCTTTGCAACTAGATAAGTTAGAAAATAAAGAAAATCTCATACGTGCCTAGGTATGCCCTTTTGTATTAACACGAGACAAAAAAATATTAACATGTTAGGTATATAAATATAACTATTGATAATTTTATAAAATTGGCAAGTTTAATGGCTAATTTCATTAAATGGAGAGATTATGGAGAATAATTAATTAATATGTGATATTTGTACAGCTAATAATATAAAGTAAAATATAAAATACAGTCAAATTTTATGATTTTAATATTTTACTTTATAATGAGCTATTAATACTGTTTGCTGATTTTAGGAAGCAGAAGTTTCTTACTGCATTCACAATTATTAGCCAGTAACAAGTTGAAGGAAGTGAAAAGTTTTATTATTGCGGTCAAAGATATTTGTCTGAAATGTTAGGATTAAATCTAAAAGATGTAGCGAAACGAAGGGCAGACACCCCTAAGTCAGTGACCTGTTAAAAAGTGCTTCGGAATTGTAGTTGTAAATATAAACAACGTAGTATAAATATCCCTTTTGCAATGAATTAACCTTTTTTAAAAGCAAAATCGATAGTTGATTGAGGGTGTCCATTGAGGGGTGTTGGAGGACGCATGCGCGGGTGCGGGGCGCGGCGCGGCGCGACGCCGTCGCCACACGCTCTCCGACGCCCGACGACGTCGCGTCCTCACGCGCGTCTTTGCCATATTGTCCTGTCACAGCAGTAAGTAGAGCCTACTGCTGCGCCGGGACAAGCATGCAAAGACGACGCACTAACAACGGCTGCAGACCCGCAACAAAACGGAATAGTTGAAAGATTACACCGATCAACTTCTGGATTTTGAATTCACTGCCCTTATTACAATATTGTGTGTGTCCACAGGCATTTCTGTTCACAGGTTGGAGCTTTGTTGATTTAAATGGGAGCGGTGGCCGAGCCCAAAATCGATGGCTTACAGTGTTAGTGTAGTGTCAGTGACATTGGTGAGAGTGGAAAACCTCAAACTAAGTCTAGTGCTTTTATAAAGCTGATGTAACAGTGATTAATCATCAAATTTATATAAAGTTGAAGCTAACAGATGTCAACGTGGGTTACAGTAGAAACTGTTTGAAGCCGTATGTGAGCTTTATCTCGAAGCGTTAATCATTGTGACTTAAGCCCAGCTGTGTTTCATAAAGGTCAATAAGACTAGGAGAGCATAGGGACTGAGATTAAGCTATGGGAGGGTGCACGTATTGAGCGACCCAGCGCGCATGCGTGCCGCCATCTTTGGCTGCATCCGACTCGGCCATTTTCTCGGAGGGTGGTGAATAAAGTTCTATGAAATCACCCCTAGCTCTGCGTTCAGGGAAAAAGAAAACCTATTCCGTTGGATATAAGCTTGAAAATGAAACACATCACTGGGAGGGAGAAATAGAGTAATTTAGAAGGTATACGTAATTACCGTTTATGATTATGCTTTCAAATGGATCTTTTTTCGTATAGCGGAAATAGGAACAGCAAAATGAAACTTCGTCTAAATATATATATATGTTTACTTAGTATGGAAATCAGTAGACCTATCAAACATATGTATGTCGGTGTAACTACGTACGAAGCAGCTTCATATGTATATGTGGTGTGGTATGATGTCTTACTATGTACACCTACATATACATAGTACGACTATGTAATACCATTATATGTATCTAATAAATATATATTAAATGAAAGAGGGTCACGAGCTCCGTAATAAAATATTCTGCGGGGATTGGATTAATATTAAATTAGTGATAACCTATTTTGGGATTTATTGCTAACACTATTTAGTAATGATAGCGCTACACCTACGCCAAAGGCAGTGTTTTTCAGTTTGCAGGGAAATTCTTGCGCAGATCGAGACGACAATATTCTGGATGAGTTTTGATTGGATGTAAACAAGTTTGTATGTAGAAAATTTGAAAATCTGGACAAAAAATATTTGGGTACCCTTATTTTACACCGTACGTCTTTTCGGATGACAAAAACGCGATTGTCGTTAAAACTGGCACCCAACGTGGTTTAATAAAGAAGTGCCACATATCTATATACCTGGAAGTAACGAGTAAATACCAAAAAAGATGTTCTCTCATTTTTCCAACCAAAAATGTTAAAATACTTCATAGAGAGAAAGTATTCATTTAAAAGTTATCGAACGGTAAGGACTTGAATTACAAGATAGAAACCACATAAGAAGCAGAACAAAAGTAGCAGATATTCTTATCCACATATACTTGCAAAAATGAAGGTGGGCAGGACACACTGTAGTGTAAGATGTAAGACTGAAAAGTGGAGTCAAAGAATTCTCATATGGCACCCAATAGACGGGTTAAGATCGAAAGGCTCCCAACCAAAACGATGGGAAGATGAAATCATATCTACAGTAGGACCACTCTGGTCAAGGGTGGCAAGGGATAGGAGAATACTGGAAGGAGCTGGAGGAGGCCTTTGCCAATAGACACACTGAACTAAGAGACTTCATCTATCTATATATATAAAAGAAGAAACTGACTGACTGACTGACTGACTGACTGACTGACTGACTGACATATCAACGCACAGCCCAAACCGCTGGTTCTAGAGATTCCAAATTTGGCACGTAGGTTCCTTATAGGGTCTAGAGGTGCACTAAGAAAGGATTTTTCAAAATTCACCCCCTAAGGGGATGAAATAGGAGTTCAAAGTTTGTATAGCGAAACAAGATTAGTTAGACTATTTTATTCGAAACTTCACAGGGGTATTTCTAACGATAAATGAGTTAACACGTGTTTCAGCTTTTTTGAAAATTCAACCCCTAAAAGGTCAAAGTCGTACAAAGTCTGAAAATCAACATAGGTATTGTTTCTATGGTTTATCGGGTCGTTGATTACGAAAACAATAACGATTTAAAAATCCAACGTGGCGGACGGGAAATACCATCTCTCCTGTTGGGGTGCGATGGGGTTGAAATGTCAAAATATCAATATGGGTGTCGTTTTAGTGTTTTTTGTGACGTTAATTATGAAAATGGCATCGATTTGGAAATTTAATATTATATACATGAGAATTCTTGAAAGTATTTGTGCCTAATTGCAATCTAATCTAAATATAAAAGAAGAAACTGACTGACTGACTGACATATCATGACTGACAAATGGAGATAGTTTGAGTTCTAGGGAAGGATACTCGTATATAATATTTGTTATCCCAGATTTCATTCCTTAAGCGGATAAAAAGGAGGGTGGATTACTAATTCCACGCAGACGAAGTGCAGTCTACTCTGCATTAATCATAATCTCTTCTGGTGTAACAATTCAACAATTATTGCAATAATTTCTTTAAAAAATAAGGGAACCACGGTGGTTCAACCACCTTCACCAAAATGTGGTATACCGAAACCTCCAGAATGTAACAAATACTTTTCTGTAAACCGCATCTGAATCGGTTCAGCCAAACGCGAGAAAATAGCGAACAAACATACATACCTACATACAAACATACGGGTCAAACTAAGAACCTCCTTTTTTTGTACTTTTAGTACGCGGGCGAAGCCGCGGGAAAAAGCTAGTTTAACATAAAAAAAAAATTATTCATGTTCAGAATAAAGGGCTATATAAATAAACTAGCTTTTTCCCGCGGCTTCGCCCGCGTACTAAAAGTACTAAAAAAGGAGGTTCTCAGTTAGACTCGTATGTTTGTATGTAGGAATGTATGTTTGTCCGCGATCATCTTGCGTTTCGCTGAACTGATTTCGAAGCGGTTTTCGGAAAAGTATTCGTTACATTCTGGAGGTTTCGGTATACCACGTTTTGAAGACGGCGGTTCCCTCATTTTTTATTTTAAAGAAATTATTGCAATAATTGTTTAATTGTTACACCATCAACGACTCACTACTGAGAGATTATGATTAATACAGATTTCTACTCTTGAATAGAAGCTTTTCCCCGCGACTTCATTTGCGTGGAATTAGTAATCCACCCTCCTTTTTACCCGCTTAAGGAATTACTTCTGGGATAACAACTATTATATATCCTTCCCCAGAACGCAAAATATCTCCATACCAAATCATCTAAATAGGTTCAACGGTTATTAATTTCCCATACAAACTTTCAACCCCCGTTTCACCCCCTAGAGGGTTGATTTTCGAGATAAAAACTATCTATTGTTTACCGCGACTCAATCTATATAATATGTACCAAGTTTCATTTCAGTCGTCTGTTCAGCGGTTAATAATTCGCCATACAAACTACCAACATGTTTTCTACCCCTCTAAGATTGATTTTCGGCTTAAAAAATATTCTATATTGTTTCCTGGGACTCAAACTATATCCACACCAAACTATATCACCCCCTAGAGGGTTGATTTTCGAGATAAAAACTATCTATTGTTTACCGCGACTCAATCTATATAATATGTACCAAGTTTCATTTCAGTCGTCTGTTCAGCGGTTAATAATTCGTCATACAAACTACCAACATGTTTTCTACCCCTCTAAGATTGATTTTCGGCTTAAAAAATATTCTATATTGTTTCCTGGGACTCAAACTATATCCACAACAAAATTATCTAAATCGGTTCGCGGTAAAAAAATCTCCATACAAACCTCCAACCCCCATTTCACCCCCTTAAAGATTGATTTTCGAGATAAAAACTGTCCCATGTCGTTTCCCGGTACACAAACTATCTCTATACCAAGTTTCATCTAAATTGGTTCAACGTTTAAAAATTCCCCATACAAACTATCAACCCCCATTTCACCCCCTTAAGTGTTGATTTCGTAATCAGCGACCCGATAAACCATAGAAACAATACCCATGTTGATATTTAAATTTTGTCACCACATTTCCCCCTTATGGGTTGAATTCTCAAAAAAGCTGAAACACTTGTGTTCTCATTTATCGTTAGGAATACTCCTGTAAAGTTTCGAATAAAATAGTTGAACTAATCTCGTTTCCCATACAAACTTTGAACCCCATTTCCCCCCTTAGGAGCTAAATTTTTAAAAATTATTTCTAAGTGCACCCCTATGCGTTATAAGGAGCCTACGTACCACATTTGGAATCTCTAGAACCAGCGGTTTGGGCTGTGCGTTGATATGTCAGTCAGTTTCTTCTTTTATATATTTAGAAGAAGATTGCAATTTGGCACTAATACTTTCAAGAATTTTCATGTCCACAATATTAAATTTCAAAATCGATGCCATTTTCTTAATTAACGTCCCAAAAAATCACAAAAACGACACCCATATGGATATTTAGACATTTCAACGCCATTGTACCCTAACAGGGGGAGATGGTATTTCACGTCCGCCACGTCGGATTTTAAAATCGTTGTTGTTTTCGTAATCAACGACCCGATAAACCATAGAAACAATACCCATGTTGATTTTCAGACTTTTTGACCACATTTCCCCCTTTTAGGGGTTGAATTCTCAAAAAACCTGCAACACGTATTTACTCATTTATTGTTAGGAATACTTCTGTGAAGTTTCGAATAAAATAGACTAACTAATCTTGTTTCCCCATACAAACTTTGGACCCCCATTTCTCTCTATTTGGAATCTCTAGAACCAGCGGTTTGGACTGTGCGTTGATAGATCACTATGTCAGTCAGTCAGTCACCTTTGAGTTATATATATATATAGATAAAATAAAAAAGGACTTGAAACGTAGAAAACAATCGCTAAATATTATCTATCTAAGAAAAAATATACATTAAGAAAAAAATATCGCATTGCATGTAACATGTGCATTATGGATGGTTACGAGCATCTGGTATAAGTGGAGCGGCGTGACGTGACATACATCCATGTGTAAGTTAGAGCTATTTTGACATACTTTCTGAAGCGCTGTATGCTGCTGCAAAATTTAAGTCAAGAAGATACTTAGTACGACGTGCGATAGATGAGACAAGTCTTAAATTGTCATGAAACTGCACGTAGTACAATAAATTGCTACGCCATCTGGGAAAACTTAGTATTTGTACCTACAACATATTAATTTCCACCATCACATGAATTTATTAATTGTGCTTTATAAAAAAAATTGAGTCTGATTTTTTATGCATAAGTTTAAGATGTTTTACGTAAACTGGCAAATAGATTTATGGTTTGCCTGTGGACAAGAGGCATTAATAACTTATAAATAAAAATAAATATTTGGTGACAATTTTACACAATTCAACCTAGTCCCAAACTAAGCAAAGCTTATACTATGGGTACTAGTCGAGGATATACATAATTATATAGATAAATATATACTTAGATACATAGAAAACACCCATACTCAGCAACAAATATTCGTGATAAACACACAAATAAACGCCCTAACTAGAATTTGAACCCGAGGCAGGGTCACTACCGATTGGGCTAGGAGGCCGGTAAATACGTGTAAATATATCTGTATTTTTTGTGAAACCCTATCCTGAGTAACCTTAGTGCCTTGACCGACTATTTAGGTCGTTTTCCCATTCCGGAAAGCAATTTAACTCCCACGAACACAAATGAGAAAAGCAACTGTACCGAGGACTTCGTTAATCAGAGTTATTTATTAAAGAAACTTTAATTAGGTACTTGTCTATTTATATTATGGCAAGGAAGAGGCAAATGAAACGAATGCTGAATGAATGTACTAGTTAAAATCTCTGTAAGCAACGATGGATATACTATACATAACTGCTTCGACCTCTTCTTTAAATGCGATAACTCGAGTAAAAATGTGTTTTTTTTTACACGGATTAGAGTATACACTAAAATTACTCCTGAGAAATAATAATTACTAATCTTGTGCTATTTAATATCAATGTTTTATATATATAGTTTCAGTTTCAGTACGGATCAAAAACATAAAATCGATCATTTCTAGGAAACCATTAATTCTCGCTAAACAAAAATGTCTTCCTCATTTATATGTCTAAAAAGTAACTCCTACAAAAATATCCTAAAAAAATAAATATTAGCAGGTAAAAGGAAAAACAAACTGCTTATTGATATAAATGCTTTTCCTGCCGATTCAAAATGCTTCGCATGTAAATAATTTCATGAAACACTGAAGACTGGCACAGTTCTTTGACATTGTCCCATTTCCTTAAACAAACTCTCTTTGTTCACAGAGGGAACACATGTCAAAGACATACAATACTGACGCGAGCATTCATACTTAACAAACCAACTTATACCTACAACAGTAGGGATGTGAGGGTTGAAGCCTCGAGTCTTGGGAATAAAGTCTTAACATTAATACCCCAAGCCTTTATGCAAGCAAATTTTTGTGTGCACAGCTTGGCACCAGTAGCGGCACGTCAAAAATTTTCTTTGGAAAGCCGGAGGTAATTTGGCTTTCCTTTAGTAAATAAACCTTAGTAAAAGTACTTGACTGGGTACAAAATGGATCTCCGCCACTAGTTGACATATTTAGGCAGTGCGTGACGTGCATGAGACTATCGAATTATTATCGACATTAACGTCAACGATAGCTAGGCCATATGCGTTTTAGCTACGGTCTTCATTCTGTAGGTTGATTCATAGCTGGCGCGAGATTTGTATCGAACTGTAAACATTTTCATAGGCATTCGGCGCAAGCTTTTATGAATTTACCTGTACATTTTAGTCTTAAAGACTTCAATCCTAAGTCCCTAGGAACAATTGCAACTATTGTAAGTCCAAAGCCCAAGCGCCAAGTCCAAGTCCAAGAGCTTACCCAAATACACAGCACTAGCTCCTAATGAAGCCACAGTGACAACACAAACGCAAATTGTATGAAACAGCGTTGATTCCAAATTTTATCACATGCATACATGTTGCAACAAAGCCACTGTACGGCTGCCGCATGAACGCGTGACAAACTTATCTATGCCGTCGCAAACTGGATTTTAAAGGAAAAATGCTACGTGGTGTGGTCGGTGAAAGATATTTCCACCGATACAGAAAACTTGGCTGTTGCACAAAGCATTTACAAGTCGAGTGCAAAGGCGTTTGAGCTTGTAGCTTCAAAAGGACGTTTTTGGCACTTTGTGACTGTGTCAAAGTAGACTAGGTTATTACTGAATCGTGGAAGTGCTTAGCCTAGTACTCCTATTATTTCGTTGCAGAATTTATTTCAAGGAAATCCAGACACATCATCATGTATTTCTGCCATTTCTTAACTTGCTCGTAACATATAAACTAAACGTTAACGTCAATTTGACTTCTCTTGGGCTACTCTTTTTTTTACTTCAGTTTTGAAAATGTCTTGCCACACCTGATGAGGGAAGAACTACGATGCTTCTATTTATGTGGTTTTAAACTATTTTGTGTTTAAATTATAGCGATGAATCTTGAAGCAAATCAAATTATTTTGTTCAATATTTTTTGATTTGCAATTTTTTAAAGTAGGTACACTACTATATATAAACGGAAAATAGATGTCATATACTTCAGTAAAAACCTGGCCTCGGACACCGGAGGGTTTGGTCACTTTTTCTGAAGTATATGACATCTATTTTCAGTTAAATTAAAGCGATTTTAAATTGAGAAAAAGTTCGCTCTGGTACCTTTAGCGAACATCCTCCAATGGATAGTCATCAGCAAAAAACCGCTATCCACTATCTAAATCAACCACGACTACCACGAGCCTCCCTCATCTTAAAAAAGTTGGCTCCATCAATCTATTTGGCAAATAATGTTATCCGATCCGCTTCTCAGCAAGAATTATAAAACTAGTCAAGCGTAAGCTGATAGGGCCTGGGTTCAGTATTGACGCACTATTATACTGATTTCCAGAATAAAGTTAGAAACCTACAAACATACATCTTACAGTGAGTGATAATCAGTATGATAGCTGTCAGTTCGATACATTACCTAGTGCTAGTAATTGGTTCCAACTGTCTTTTGTTTAAAAACAAGTTATTTGTTGCAAACGTATTTGTCTTAGGCGTAAGTGTTTGATAGTCAACCCATGTAATAGTCATAAAATTTGATTTTCCGGCAACTTTCTATTTTTAAATTCTTAATTCACCACCTACATCAGTTTTTACTGCTTATATTAAAGATCTTTTAAATACATAAAAAAAACTGACTGACTGACAGACTGACTCACATATCAACGCACAACCCAAAGCGCTGGTTTTAGAGATTCTTTAATTTGGCACGTAGGTTCCTTATAAGTGCACTTTTTTAAAATTCACCCCCTAAGGGGGTAAAATGGGGGTCCAAAGTTTATATGGGTTAACAAGATTAGTTAGACTATTTTACTCGAAGCTTCACAGGACTATTCCTAACGATAAATGAGTAAACAAGTGATATTTATTTTATTTTATTAAGCACTTATTTCAACCACTTCGATAGGAAAAATACGTTTCTGATAGTTATTAATATTTTCATATCTATTTAGAAGCTATTGAAAAAACTAACATATATAAAAGGATTAGATTTTCCATAAAATAATATAAATTTGTCATTTTATTCTGGCTCCAGTCACCAGAACGGGACCCTAAAAAGTCAAGTAAGTGAACATTGCCACGTCATCCCAAAAGGACTTGTCACTATCAGAATCAACCCACGTTTTGCGGCTTCAGAACAACCTGTTATCCCATTTACAACCGTAAAACTATTGTACTAAGAACGCAATGGTTCAGGGATGCTTGCAAATAATCCTTAATGAAGTCTGGATGCAAAAAAATGTTTGACAAGGCTCAGGGACAAACTATTGAAAGTAATGAAGGAAATGGAATGAAGTGGTTCTAAATGATTCTAGTTTAGTGTAAGAGGGTTCTTTACTTTAAGATAAGACTTTATGTGATGGTTTTTATAGAGAATGGCCGAGTTTTTACGATTTGTGTTGTTGGTTATCATGGTAAAACGTAAAAACGTAATCCATAAAAACAAAATTGACACAATTTCTCAAAAGGTGTTTTTTTTTCTAGTGCGGAAAATACGATTTTTCACTAGTGATACGATCACTAGAGATTTTTATTTTTCCAGCTTTCAAATTGAATTTATTTGAGTGTTTCTGGTGGAAAATTGTGCCATTGTGATTTATTTTTGGATTATATTTAACTTCGATAATATGTAAATAATGCGTCATGTTTTCAATTTCGGGAACTTAATGCAAAAATTCGTAACTGTAGATACCTTAGGTCACTACGAAAGTTTTGAGATACAAAAAAACTACTAAAGCTGAATAAATATTTTTTATTACAGTTTCTCAAAATACTCTCCGTTAGCTTCTAAGCAACAGTTCATCCGCCTAAACCATGATTTGTAGCATTCCCGGTACTCTTCTTTAGGAAGGTCTTCTACGGCCTGCAAGTAGGCATTCCGAGCATCCTCAGGACTATTGAATCGCGTGTCACGAAGTCCGAGGTTGATTTTCGGGAAGAGAAAGAAATCGCAAGGAGCTAAATCGGGGCTATATGGAGGATGACACAACTCTTCGATATCCGTACGCTTCAAAAAGTCTTTGGTGAGAATGACCTTGTGTGGCGACGCATTGTCATGATGCAGAAATAGCCCCCTCAAACCAGATTTAGGTCGTTTTTAAGTCAAATTTTTAAACTCAGCCGGTAAGCGGACTTCAGTATACTACTGAGCATTCACAGTCTTTTGGTCATCCAAAGAAATTTTAGCTACATGACCACTTGCGGAAAAAAATGTGGCCACCATTTTTTTCCGACACTTCGCCCGCGTTTCATCTTTGTTGGAGGTTCATCGTCAGGAAACACCCAAACTGTCGATTGCCGCTTAGTTGGTGGATCGTATTGGTAAAACCAACTCTCATCTCCAGTAATAATATTAAAGATGGTCAGTCCCTCACCCTGGTTAAATTTTTTGAGCATATATTTGCACCAGGTGACGCGAGCTCCTTTTTGTTCTTCATTCAATGCGTGAGGCACCCATCGTGAACATAGTTTCCTGACACCAAGCCAGTTGTGTAAAATATCATTAATGGCCGGCGATGAAATCTTCAGAACCTCTTCTATTTGTTTATAAGTCACTTTTGGATCTCCCTTTATAATTGTTTTTACAGCTAAGATGTTATCTTCTGTAACTATAGTAGCTTGACGACCACTTCTTTCATCGCCATTCAAGGAGAAGTCTCCACGTTTGAATTGGGTAAACCATCTGAAAACTGTTGCACGCGACGGTGCACAGTCCCCAAATGCTGAAACTAAACGCTCTCTGCACTCACTTTCATTCAACCCAAACTTATAGTCGTACAAAATCATCGCACGGAAATGTTCTCGCGAAAAATCCATGGTTGACGAAAAATTACCGCGGAATTGAATTAAAAAATAACCGTATTTTTTAAATTTGGAAATTATTCATCAAATGGTTGTCTATGTTTGAATGCTGAACAAATAATCTTTAAAAAAAAGTATAAACCAGTGCCGTTCCTTTTTTAAATTTGAAGTATCTCAAAACTTTCCTAGTGCCCCACGTATAGATAGTTTATACCAACTAAAGAAACCTCAAAATAATCAATATTATAATCTCACAACAGTATTATAAAACGTGGTTCAACGCACATGCGGAAACGTTATTCAGTAATTTTGACATGTTTCCCTCCCTTGTATGGAAATGTTTTTTTTTTAAATAACCGTATTACTTATACAAAAAACTACTTTGTAAACTACTATAAGCCGAGCAGTTTTACGAATGTATCTATTAATTAAGAAGTTTTAATTAGCTTATGATTGTAAAGTATCGTCGTGACATTTTCTCACTGCACCCATAGCCTAATTATAAAGGTCATTTAAATTTTTGACAGCTCGTCCGAAAAGACCTCACCTACGTCACATAATGATGCCATTCGTTGACATCTCCAATTCAGTCAGGGAGTTTTATTAATACACTATTCATGTTCAAAAATGTTAGCGTGCCGTTACTAAGTTTATTTTGTGTTTTTTAATTATTTTATACCTAAAATAAGCTTCATATAATTTTAGGTAATTTAATATAATACTTTTAGTTGGCAATTCATTTACGGCATGTAATTTAATGAGGACTTTTTTTAACCTTGTGGCAATACAACTATTTGGCGAGTATTACACTGACAGACGGCCATATTGTATTATCTCTGTTTCTTTTAAACTTATCACGCCGTTTCATTTTTGTCTGAGATTCCCAAATATTTGATAGATATATAATGAATATATATAATAATTAATAGTTGCTCGTAATAAATATTGGTGTAGTGTAACTGCGTGTAAAACTTCATACCAACGCACTGAATGTGGAATTACGCTAAAATATTTTATAAGTTACGTTGTAATTGTAATGGAATTACATTGTAATCTTTAGTAACATATTTATGAGTTTAATTTCTTTTTTCAATGGACTAAGCCGTTTAGTAGAAATCAATAGGCAAATTTAACAGTATAACGGCATGTCGATAGCTTTGTATAACGGGGAAACTATAAATAAGTAATAGGAATAAATCAAACGTTGGTAATATTGTACTTACATAGAATAATGATAATTATTTTTTTTGGATTGACCCATTAATGAAGAATATCTCATAGGCGCACCGCACCACACATTAGAGCGGAATTTAGCTATTCATAGACAAAAGCGGAAATTTGTCTATGGTAGGCTGAATTTTTGTATGGAGGCCTTTGACAAATTTCCACTACCATAGCTAAATTCCGCTCTAATGTGTGGTGCCCCTTAAAAACTATAACAGTTTATGGCCGGCCATGAATTCCGCCATAGGGACACCATAAGTAGATAATATTCAATACTGTGCGGAAAATTGTCTATGGTTTGTGGAAATTGTGGTTTGTGGAAACCGCGGATCTTCCGCATCATTTTCAAAATCCGCATCCGCCTCCGCATCAAATCGATACGGAGCTCATGCGGATGCAGATGTGGAAGAACAAGTCGGTACAGGAACGTCTCTGCGACGGCGCACGTGCTAGGTAAAGTAACGTAGGTAATTTCACCATTACCCAATCGGAATATTGTTACATTTTCGTGATTCGTCGATCGAGCTTTATGTCCTTGACGGATAGCGACAAGAAATGACGAGTTTGTTTTGTTTTGATTTTAGTGTTGAAATGCTATTGTAGGGCGAAGGGCTTTGTATGATGTGAGTAGTACAAAACTTTAATATTTGTTTTTTTTTGTGTACTTATCTTACATCCGCATCCGTATTCCAGGGATGTGAGCCTTTTAATATCCGCATCCGCGGATGTCAAAAAATCAGTATCCGTAATATCCCTGATACAGAGCTCCTTCTTTGACGTTACGAATCATGTTGTCCCTTCTTAACGCATGACAAGTTCTCTTTATCACTTAGGGAAACGTATCGGATACTAAATGTCAAACTCAATTTTTTTGACAGAGATGCACCCTTGCACACCCTTGGTATGGTGTCGTTTAGTTATACCAAATGATTTGTTTTTTAATGGCACGGCATTTAAGTTGCATTCTTATTATAATGTCTAGTATAATTACTAATAATAGAGGTAATCCTCTATTAAATAATTTTCCCTATTTTAAAAGTTTGAGAACCGCATCGTTCCCTGATGACGTCAGTGTGGTCACTGACGTCACGAGGTGTCAAAAAATTAACTGACCTGTATAATTAGGCTATGACTGCACCCATTTTTGTTTGTCCCTATGGTTGACTGGTAAAGAATACCTAAAGGCATTAAGCCCGCCTTTTCTACTTTTTATGTGCAATAAAGTTAGAATAAATAAGTAAATAAATAGTTGCTAATTTAAACCATCCGTTGCTTTAGTACACGTCGACATATTCACGGCAGAAACTAATTAAATACGCTTACAATATTAATACTAGTGTGAATATTCATATATAATGTACCTACTAATATATACAATGCTATGTAATCATGAACGCATTTAACGTGTAATGTAAAACGCTTTCCACAAATTCCAGATAATGTAATTGAATCGTTGTACTAATTTACTGTCGTTTCTCAATTAATTAACGTTAAATTAATCGTTAAATGTACTTTGATAGTGAGAGCCGGCATTTCATGCTTTAAACATTAATGCATGTAATTTCTGATATAATAATTAAATGAGGAAATAAGATTCCGCGTATCAATCATTGCTTTATTATGTATTCTACTAGATGTGACATTTAGAACAAATTTTGAGCGCCATGTTTGGCGGTTGACAGCTATGACAGAATCAAATAGTAGTATAGACTTGTAGTAATTTTCACTATAACTTTTGGGACAAAACCTTTTTTAGGGATGTCATCTCCTGTTAGTCAATGGTATCAATCAATACTGACTGGCTCAGCAAAAAAATATAAATGCACATCAAAAGATCGTTTAAACTGTGCTTGACGGCTTACAACGCAATAAAAATTGTAACTGACATTAGATAAGACTTGCATGCTTAGTCAATTTTGATAGAAGTAAGTAAAAATAAGATAATGCATTAATTTAGTTTAGTTTAGTTTAGTGAAAACACAACTGTTAACCAAGAGCGATTCAACTGTCATCAAACTGTTTTACTGTTTGGCAGTGCAACTGATATGTAACACCTATGGAGTGTGTCCTTATGAAATAAACGATTAAGAGGCTGACAACACAATACCCGATGACCTTCAAATTGACTTTACTCAAACAGTTTTTAGCTATAACTACTTGTTTAGAGAAACTAAAAAAAATATATGTTTTTGTTCGTTATATTTGGAAGAACTTCATTAATTACGATACACGATTGGACGAAAACAGCTCGATAGAAAATAATTCCAAAGTTACATCTTAAAATTTGCTTTAAACAGTCGTATGTCTTTAGTTTCTTGATTTATACGTCTGTAACTAAGGACAAAATTCGAACGCACTAATACTAAAAACTTCGTTGTTCTCAATGAATGCGTATTTTTTTTAATTCATAATTTTGCAAAATTTGCAATGAGCTCCTATACTAATCGTAACACAGTGTTTCTCTTTCACTCGCGCTGAAAAAGATAGAGAGGGAATTTAGCTGTTGTCAGTCCCTTAATAATAATTATTAAAACGTTTTATTTAAGTACCTAGTTGTAAAGATTTTTTATGCGAGTGCTTGTTAATGTTGCTGATTTAGACGTTTACACTGCCACGCGCTAGGATAGTATAAAAACTAGGCACTTTACGTTATTACGATAAAATGCGGCAAAACAAAGCAATCAATACATCTAGACCAAAGCTATAACTCAAGCAGCCACACCCGTCAAAATCAGAGACAAGAGACATTATCTATAGAGTTTTTGTCATAAACCCCTATTCAGCCACAACCCTGCATTTTATGGTCGCCCACGACTCCGGCAGCTAAACTTATAAATCATATATTCACCCCTGTCCTTTGCCTGCGTTTGATATTCGGATTAATGGTCGAGAATACATCTAGAATTTGCGCAAACACTTTACTTGGGATTATAAAAAATAAGTGTCGTTGAACTTTCCGCACGATTAATCGCGGTTGGCAACCGTTTACGTAAAAATTACGTTCTAGTTCTGTCACGGTTCAAAATGGCGTTTTTTGTTGTCTATGGATTTTATATTCAATTCAGTGACTTTCGAATTATATTATACTATATTATAATTAAAATAAAAGTCACGTGAATGCATATTAAATATATTTTCTTTTAACTATGACTAAAATTATGAAGTTAGTCGTAAAATTGATGGTTAACTAATAAAGGGTCTTTCAAATTACGGAAACGTTCTTGACCCCGCGGCCATGTGAATTTTTCTGGCTATTTAATGAAATCAAACTTAGATTCGGCACAAATGTCTTTCGATGTTCGATAATATTCAACGATTGATTTCTCCCCAAAATATAAAATACAGTATCTACGCTTTTAATTTTTCTTTCTTCGACATAAAATAAAGTTATTACGGTTATTTACGATTCCTCTAATGTCTTTTGCAAAAACGACTTTTCTGCAAGGTCCATAAAAGCCAGTAGTTTATTATGGTTCCACCATAATATTTTGCCGGGTTCCAAATACCTACGTTATTTTCATTATTTACCTACCGTCACAGTGTCAAGTTAAGGATAATAAAATTCCAAATTAGCTGGATGAAATACCTGAAACAAGACAAAAATATTAATTAAAAGTGTGTGGCGGTAGTAGTGGCTACCACCATAAATTATCATCAACATTACGCCTCTAATTTATATGTAATCTACAAAATTTAATCGCGCACCAGCGTCATCTAGTCGCATCAAAACATAAACTACTTGACGTTCGTCTAAGTTCGCGTAAGTTCAGTGGAACTCCGATAGATGTCGCGCAGAACAATGCCCTGAGAACTTGTTGAATATGAAATTCCTATATTGATTTTCGCGTCGCCTCACGCCGTGGGTTCGGCTTTTCATAGGCGTCAACTTGTTCTTTTGGGAGAAGTAACATACGATATTGCGAATATTTTGCTAGTTTATGAATGAGGAAAATAGGACTCCAATTTGACTGAGAGTCCCGAATAGCTATTTTACTACTCGTACAAGCGAATGAGTGAGATTGAAAAATTATAGTATTACGTTACGTCAATTTATAGTAAACTTTATGATTTCTATGCGGTTTCTACTTATGTATGTTAAAATTCGTCGGAATCGCGCACCGAGGGTATCTACATCTACTACCCCTTTCCTCATAAACGCGTAGAGGTATTAAATTGAAATTCATATAAAATACTCAGGGTATTTGATATGAATTTCAATTTAATACCTCTACGCGTTTATGAGGAAAGGGGTAGTAGCTTTAAAATTATTAAAAATATTTTTAATATATGATGTAACTAAAAATTTACGGTTTTCACAATTTTTCCTTTATCTGTGCTATAAGACGTTGCTTCGTACCAAATTTCAAGATTCTGAGTTCACGGGAAGTACCCTGTAGGTTTTGATTCCCTTGCGAGTTTCGAAAATTTGCGGAAATTTGCGGCATAAACGGCTGTATCTTTTGATTGAGTTGTCTTAGAAGTTTATTTTTTTCACAGGTCCAAGGGACAGTAGACCTGAGTATTTGATATGAATTTCAGCTTGATATCTCCACGCTTTCCTGAGAAAAAGGGTCTTGACAGACGGACGGACAGACGGACGGACAGACGGACGGACAGACGGACGGACGGACAACAAAGTGATCCTATAAGGGTAAAGTTTTTTCCTTTCGAGGTACGGAACCCTAAAAAGGTCTCGGGTCAAACCCCGGCTCGTACCACTGAGTTTTTCGGAACTTATGTGCGAAATATCATTTAATATTTACCAGTCGCTTTACGGTGAAGGAAAACATCGCGAGGAAACCGGATCTAATCCCAACAAGGCCTAGTTTCCCCTCTGGGTTGGAAGGTCAGATGGCAGTCGCTAACGTAAAATTTTCTCACGATGTTTTCCACTGAAAAGCGACTGGTTAATATCAAATGATATTTCCTAGCATAAATTCTGAAAAACTCAGTGATACATATACGAGCCGGGATTTCAGTCCGAGACCTACATATTGTATGGAAACATAACATACCTAATAATCTCAGCCCGTAAATGAGTGTCCAGGTTATTAAAAGGGTGTTGGACAAACCTTAAATATCGGGGTAAACATCCGTATCCTTGTTTACACAGCTTTATTGTGGCATTAGGTTGTTCCGGGACTGAGTAAATAGCTACCTATAGGTAGCTGTATAAAGGTAATTCTGTAGTCTATAGATGTATGAACTTATGATGCTGATGCTGCGCCGTTGCGACATTTTTTTTTCACGTTTCTGCGCGACATGCACACGTATACAACTATTTTGTTTTGTGTTTACAACTAAACGCTGAGCGATGCATGGCTCAAGCCCGAGAAGTGTGTGCGTGAATGTGTTTGTTTATGTGTGTGAATGTCTGTACCGTATTTATTTTATACATCCACCCGTGCCATACGCTGCTGGTGTATATACTGGGCATTGGTAAAGACCCCTTCACATTTACCTAGTGCGTTCATCGCGCCTTGTCCCCAGATTTTTTTCGGTTTTTGACACGACAAAGAGCGAAAATGCTACGTCATCACGTCATTCGTGGCGATAGCGTGCGATTTACTCACCAAATATGGAAGGGGCTTTATTCACAAGGATATTTTGTGTACATGACACAAGGATAGTAAGCCTAACTAATGATTCTCAGTGACATAAGCTTTGTCATGTCGCACTATCTCAAGTGAGGATTATATCATGTTTACACACGACTTCCGGAGCTCCAAGATGGAATAGGAACGAGATTATTTTAGAATCTTGAAGCAAATCAAATTATTTTGTTGGATATTTTTTTAATTTGCAATTTTTAAGTAGTTACACTACTGTAGGTATATAAATTGTAAACTAAAACAGATGTCATATACTTCAGAAAATAAAAAGTGACCAAGTCCTCCGGTGTCCGAGGCCAAATTTGAACTGGCGTCTTAAGCTTTCGCGGCTGACGCCCTGACCTGACCACTAGACGAAGCGATCCGCGGCCCGTAACTGCGGGGTCGTTCGCTTAGCACTCTTAGTGCTTGAGGATGGAGACCTAAACTCTCCGAAACATGTCGCGAGTAGTGACTCAACACAAGTGAGTACAGCTGTATGAAGTCATAATAGTGTTAGGTAATATGTCTCACGAAAGTTTAAATTCAATATAAGCACCTTATAAGGTTATAAGACAACAGTTTTAAAACCTTAAATGACAGCAATAATGGTAAAATTTCTACCTCGTTGCCGGTACCTAGTTAGGTTTTATTTGATTGACAGTGAAAATCAACGCAGAATTCAGCGAATTTAAAAGCTTTTCTCTACTTATATAGGCGTAACGTAACACACACTAGAGCGTAATCTCGGAATTCGGTGCTGAAAAACAGCTGGAAGTCGGAAATTTGTCTATGGTAGCTGAATTATTATGGAGTCCATAGACAAAATTCAGTTGGAAGTTGGATGGGTTATACTTTAACATAATGAGCAGTTCCGAATTTATTTCAAAAACTAGCAATGATTCTGTAATGTCACCGATCAAATGTCTATCTATATAAACAACCATTACATCCTTGTTACTCTCGTTGTTAGTTTACAGTTTGTCTCTTTCTCACGCGACGCGACGCGGGTGACGTGAGCTCATTGGCACGTTCACATCTCTGGCTTGCTGGTGCGCGTCTAGAGACAATTGTTTGAATTCATTCATTTCAAGTGCTTCACTTCTGGAGCGTGTATAGCCCATCTGTTATTATTATATATCATAATCTTCCGGCTGATTTTTGTCTAAGATAGCTGAATTTCGAGCTGAATTCAGCACAAGTGTGTTTGGCGCCTTAAAGTTCATTAAATAAAATACATTCCCGAAGAGATGAATCCGACACGTCGGTTTCATGTCGCGTCAAATGTAATAAAATATGGCGCGGATTTCATTGCTTTTCCCGATTTTATAAGGATGCTAATATGCGCCTTCGTGTGCGTAAATATAAATTATACTTTTTACTGTGCCGTTTCTATACTTTTTGTGCTCAAATAAATGAATACATAGGCCGGATTACCTATTCGTTTAAAGTCAGCAAGGAAGGACCATAAAATACCAGAACTGATTCTATAAATCGCGTTCCATAAAACCCAATTCTATACGTCTATTTTTGGTGTCAGTTCTAGTATTACGAGTATATGATCTTTCAGAGTTTGTTTTAACCGTAAAATACAGACTTAGACTGAATTAATATTTTTTTATTTAAAGCATGGACAAATTAGGTTCCCAGATCAATCTGAGCAGGTTAACAATAGTTATGTTTTCCTCAGTTTCTTTGCAACATTTTTAACTTTGGGTAAAATATTGTAAACAGTGATTGATATATCTTCTTACCTTAATTTACATTTCCGAATATACCATAACTATCGGTCAAACATAGTCGCCATCATGCGGAATAATAAAGCATTAAACCACATTAAACCAATATGGCGCCAAGTTTGCTCATGCATTGCAACCTTTACTTATTTAAATATTTCCTCCATAAGACCCATATGACCTTTCCTTAACTCATGGTAAAGATAAGTTGAATTTTTAACCTTATTTCGTTAACCGTAAGGTTTAAGATAAAGTATCAAGGAAGCATGATACATAATTCCATAAAATCGTTGTAGTTATTAGTTGCTGTTACTACGTGAGAATATAGATTTTTGCTAGTATCCATTTAAAGTAATTTATATGCAAAATTGTCGAAAACACTTCACGTAAATTGCCGCCTTTCAATTTGCGGCTGAAAGCAATTTGCTCCTGCCTGTGCCCAGATCGTTTACGTCGATTTAAGAAAAAAACGCTTAGACGTTTTCTGTCTTTTAAACTCAAACTTGTATCTTGTTTATAAAGTGCAGAGTATACCGTGTGTGGCCTGTAAACACGAGCAAAAAATTAAATCGTAGATTCTACTCCTCAAACTAGACAACGTTTGTTCAGCGACTTTAAAAAATAACTTGTGGTTTGATTTTTAATAGACTTTAAAGTTTATTCGAATACGCAATGTATTGCGAAATTGATTATGTCTGTCAGACTGACAAGCAATGTCAATTGGACGGATTTTAACGTACATTGATAATGCTATTTAGTTTGTATGAAAATGAGACAATCTAAAGACTCCATATTTTTTAAAAGTTGTTGAACAAAAGTTTTATAGTTTGAGGAGTAGAATCTACGTTTAAATTTTTTGCTCGGTTTACAGGCCACATACTGTATACAGTGTGTAAATAGAAAATTAAAAAAAAAGTTTTGTGTGAGAATCTCAAATATATTTTATGTATAATTTTAACGTATAGCGTTTTGAAGTTATTTAAAAAAAGGTGTAAATTGACAATCCCCCTTCCTTATCTCGGAAACTGCTGGACCAATATTTTGAAAAAAAAAATTATATGAAATAACAACAGTCTGCAGTCAAGCGTGAGCCGCACTTAAGAAAAATAAATCGGGGCGCGAGTCGCACTCGGCCACCCTGTAACTTAACATAAAATCATCGGCCGTTTTTGGCCGAGAACCGAGACCGAGATCTCGGTCGGACCTTAAAAATCATGCTGAAAGCCTATTTTATCTAATAATAAAAAATATATTGAAGATCGGTTGACGTAATAAATAAATATCCTTGAAATACCATCTTTCGTATTATGGTTAGGTAGCAAAAATTTGTGACACATTAAACATGCCCGATTTTATTTCTTAAAATTACGACCAAAAGAAATTCGGTTACAAAATAATTCGGCCCGTAATGTAAATGCAACACACTCAAGTTAAACACTCTTTAAAACTGACAGTAACTTACTTTATCTACACTCACACTGTAAGTCCTCTAAAACGTGTTAAAAAAACGGTAGGCAATGGCTAGCATTACCACAACCGATTTTACTATGATAAGCTTTTTATCTGTGGCAGTAACGTATTTTTAACTTTACATGCTCATATATTGATACGTTATGAGTTTAAAATTCCGAACATCGAATTTGATAACATAATGTAAATCCTGTGCTCCTTCTTGACCAACGGCACGCGCCCGCGCGACCGCCGGCACAATCGAGTTGGCCATGGCGGTGCAATGGCGGTCATTCTATGGTTTCCGAACACTTAATTTAATATATATAATATGAGTGTAGATAAAGCAGTACGCAACTGTACGTAATTATTACGTAACAGTTACATAATTTCGTCACGTCAATCATGTTTGAACTTGCTGCTCGGTAAATTTTCAAGAAGTAATTAAGGGGTCACAAATTCACAATTAAGTGTAACTAAGAAAAAGCCCTTTAAATTAATGATTACACTATTCAATCGTATATTCTTGTTAGAGAAGTTAACATCTCACAAATTATCATAATAATAATTATTATTATCATAATAATCATTTATTTGCACATAAAAAGGGGTTTACATAAAAGGTGTCATCTTTTCCTAATTTAAAATTTCAACGGCCTATTTTACGCCTGCAGATCAATATTTTTCCGCTCCGAAATCCGTGCCGAGTTTAGCGTGCTCGGACTCTAACATCTCGTCCCTGCCGTTATCATACCATAATCACAACACAATAGCCCAGACACTTTATGGACGCGCGTGTCAAGTGCCCGACAGCTAACTGCAAATGGAACCATAGACTAAACATTGGCCATGGCTATAGAGTAAACTTGCAGACAGCTGCAGCTAATATGGTGTTCCGTGTTTAGGTATCCCCGAATGTGATATAGTGATATGCTATAATAATGAGGTAAAATATGTCATAGGTCACAGAGAACTTCCTATAGAGTAATAATCTTGCTAATTTTGTTCGCGAACGAAGTCACCAAAACATCCGGAAGACATGCGGGGCGGGTGGGTAATATCGGCGCTGCGATTGGTCGTTTCAAGAACCGCGCGCTGTCGGGTGAAAGCGTAGTGATGGGAAATGTTCAATACATGTAACCGGTACCGGAATGAATTGTACCGTAATTTATTGTAGATAAATTATGATACTTGCTGTTTACTAAATCGGTAACAATATGAAATATGTACTTATCTATGTACCTAAGAACTGGCCAAAACTGAAAGACTGGCTCCTAAGCCCCTTTTTGACATTTCATTAAAGAAAAAATATATGTAATGCCATAATCTTAACAGTGAAGATTCATATAAATGTAGTAATATATTTTAAATCTCCTCAAAGTGGCTAAAACCTGCCCTATAATGCTTCGCATATTGTACAGTCGACGTCAAAGATATTTTTAGAAATAGAAATAAAAAATTTTTACACTTTTGTACCTTATTACAAAGGAGCAAGTTGCAAAACTGTAAACATATATTTGACGTGGACTATCAAATCAAATTTACCAAGTTGGAGGTGTTTTAGTGATAAATAAACTAACACGATTGTACTTTTTAAATTTATTTTTAGTCAAAATATTCCGAGCGTTAAAAAAATACTATAATATATAGGTAGGTACAAGGACCTACTCAGCCGTTCTTTAGTGTACAATTACTTAATTACATATTATAATGTATAATACCAGTAATGGTAAACATACTCAGTACTTGTCTATATAACTACTAACTACCAACTACATAAAACTACAGATACTACAGATTAACTACTCAAAGTAAAATAAAAAAACCGGCCAAGAGCGTGTCGGGCCACGCTCAGTGTAGGGTTCCGTAGTTTTCCGTCCGTCACAGTAAGTGTCCCCACTTAAGAGTTAATAACACCGCCATGTAGGATATGATATGAGAGTTCCACGTACAGCGACATCTATCGGCAAATTAAGTAAACTATTGCGCGCGAGCTTAAAGTATGGAAGATGATTTTTATGGAATAATTCTTTATTGCGTGAACCGATTTTCACCGTTTTGACTTTATTTGAAAGCACGTCATTTCATTGTAATTTTGTAGAAATTACAGGTACAATAAACACCTGCTTATACGGTTAAATTACAAACTTAGTTCAGAAATTATTTTGTAATTTTTTTTCAAAAACTATTCATCTTATCAAGTTCAAAATAATTTTCCTAGAAAGTTTTTATAAAGTTCTACTTTTGAGATTTTTTTCATATTTTTAAAACTTATGGTTCAAAAGTTAGAGGGGGGGGGACGCATATTTTTTTACTTCTGGAGCGATTATTTCCGAAAATATTTACATTATCGAAAAATGATTTTCGTAAACCCCTATTCATTTTTAAATACCTATCCAACAATATATCACACGTTAGGGTTGAAATGAAAAAAAAATCACTCCCCACTTTACGTATAGGGGAGGTACCCTAATAAAAATAAAAATTTCACTTTTTATTTTACCACTTTGTCGGCGTGATTGATATACATATTAGTACCAAATTTCAGCTTTCTAGTGCTAACGGTAACTGAGATTATCCGCGGACGGACGGACGGACGGACGGGCAGACATGGCGAAACTATAAGGGTTCCTAGTTGACTACGGAACCCTAATAAAAAAGGTAATATAGCGCGATATCTGTTTTCTAAAATATTTCTTAAATTCGGTACGCACGAAAGCACGTGGTATCGGTAAATCCGGTATTTAAATAAGTTATCAAACGCGCATCACTAGTTCTACACGTGCTCCGCCAGAAAGGAATAGCACATTGTATGTTCAATTTGAAGAAAGGGGACAGACTAACTAACTACTTCTAACCGTCCAGACTTCAATGAACTCCGTTGGCCAGAAAGAAATTATCAAACAAACGATGATTTCGTCTTACTTGTGGAATGTTATGCCATTTTTATTTAAACTTGAAGTTTGGAATTGTTTTCACACCACCTTACACAACAATATCACATGATTTCAATAATTTTCCTCACGTATTCAATTTGTTTCTCGCATAAACGCACGATACGAGCAGGAGTGCGATTTTTGAATCTCACCAAGTGACTAATTCTCACCGATGTGAGTGATTTCCGAAAGTAAATCACTCACATCGGTGAGAATTAGTCACTTGGTGAGATTCAAATATCGCACTCCAGTACCTCTACCACGAGTCATGCAAATAAGCCCAATTCGAGATTCGTTCACGAATTCGTAAATTATTTGTATGGAGAATTTGTGCAGAGCCTCTAGCGGTCACTTATAGAACTAAAAATTACTGCCATACCATAAGTTAAATTATCGTTTATGCAATTCGCTCACGACAGTTCGATTGCTTGTTTCGTGTCGTAGATTTCAATACTGTAGAAAGTGACGTGACGTGACAAACGTCACATCCTTCACACCAACCGAAACAGATTGTAGGTAAGCCAAAAAGGTTTTACTTCCTAAGTACATTTTATCTGAAGGTTTAGAAATAGTTTAGAACTGTAGACAATTATATCAGCAGTGAACAATAATAAGCATAGACACCGTACTAGCTCTGAAAAATTACCATACTTTTTGTGGGTGTTTAATATGCTTGCTAGGCCGTAAACCAGGAATAATTTCCGTTGGTCATCGTGTCCCAAGCGGTAAATTTTAAGTGGTTAAGGGCGGTAAATAATCAAGCTTCGTGATGGTCAGCTGCCGTTCCTTGAGTGGGTTGAGGAACAGCAGCCATTTTCTCATATAAAATATATATAAAATAAAATGACCATCACGTCCCAGTTTAAACAGGAAATTTACTCGTATATGCTATTACAAATAAAATAAAAATCATCAGACGGCTGTATAGCACTGAAAAAACCGTAAACTAGTTACATGAATATATGGTATTTAGGGTATCAGCAGACGGTTTTTCTACCTCAAATCAGCCGGCTGACGATTTTCCTGATAATAAGAGCATCAAAACAGCTGACCTACGCGAGTCATCATTATACTTCGTCCTTAACCACTTTGTTTCTGGCTTACGGTTCATGCCAGCGGAGCCGGGAAATACAAGCTATGACAGTCTGAGACGGCCATGGAAATAAATATCGAAGATTCATCTTGGATAATAGACAAAATACCTCCTAATTATATGCCAGTTTTTTGTGGAAACACGTTTACATTTAATTTTTTCCACGAAAAGTCTATAAATATTTTGCCCTAAAAAGATTACCAGAGGAAAGTTAAACTATATTTCTATCACGATAAAAAATATCATTACTATAGTGGTACGTTTAAATTTAGTATGAATTTTTAAAAATGACCTATAAATCACACTTCACAGGACACTTTCTGTAAAAATCGTATTTTTGGGTTCTTAATAATAATAAGTATGGTTCAAAAGTATTTTTCAACCGACTTCAAGATTTCGAAGGAGGAGGTTATCAATTCGTCGGGATCTTTGTTTTTGCATTTTTTTTTATGTATGTTCACCGATTATTCGAAGATGGCTGGACCGATTTGGAAAATTCTTTTTTTGTTTGAAAGCGTATACTTCACAGTTGGTCCCATTGTAACCATGTCAGGCATGTTAGGGCGTAGCAGGAAATTATGGGCAATGCTTCTTGCCAACCGCTTTTAGTGGTGAATCTTGTACAGGATTTTCTGCAAATCTCTCGCCAGTGGCTCCAAGGAACTGTTGTACACGCAGTGGCCACGCCCTGGTAAACCACGTCGGCACGTGGGCTAAACCTGGCTGAGGGGGATCAGTGATCACATCACGGTCTTTAACGGGTACCTCCCGCTATGTGTATTAAGTCTGGCTTGGTCGGAAAGGCGAGACGCAGCTGATAAGCAAATGTTTTCGGCGGACCGAGCAAGTCAGCGAAGCCTTGCCGAAGGCTAAGGGCGACGTTAGAGGTCATTAGTTAACGTCGGTCAGAGGCTGCATCCGGACCCCTTTCTGGTCGTAATGGTCTTCCGTTCCACCGGGTACGGAGGGGCGAGGAAGAGTGAGTGCTCCTGCGTCTGCGCGCACACTTGAGGACTATAATATATCCTGCGCAATTGACTGGTACTGGTGAACGGACTCCGAGTTATTTAAAGTCCTGTGGCGATGGGTAGAGGCAGAGAGGTTCAGTTGTGGTGCCAACTGGACTTTGGCTAATGCCTGCACACAGGCGGCTCAGAGAGAGTGGTCGCTTCTGTTTTGCACTGGGTTAACAAAACAGGCTCGGCAGCACTCTGGGTGCCGAAGCAGCCCTATTTAGGGAGGCACTGCTTCCCCCGCTCAGCCGGGGAAGGGGCTAGAAAAGGTGTCCCAAACAAATGCTTAACCCAACCCCTGACAGAGGCAGCAACCGCGGTTGCTTCTGCACTGTTATAATCGCGGTCGAAAGATTATACATAAAAAGCAAAACACCTACAGAACTAGGAATATGATATTCGGCGCATGGAATGTACGCACGCTCCTTGACCGTGAGGGCAACATTTGCCCCGAGCGTAAGACTGCCATTGTTGCTCGTGAGCTCGGACGTTATGATGTGGATATCGCTGCGCTCAGTGAGACACACTTGGCTGACGAGGGTGAGCTAGTTGAGCACGGTGGTGGCTACACTTTCTTTTGGAAGGGTACTCCAGCTTCTGAGCCCCGGCGTTCAGGCGTCGGATTCGCAATCAAAAACACTATTGCTATCAAGCTACAGGAATACCCTGTACATATCTCGGACCGTGTTACTTCCTTGCGCCTTGGACTTGACAATAACAACTATTTGACTATTATTAGCGCGTATGCACCAACGTTGGACCGGGAGGACGACGTGAAGGACAAGTTCTATGAAGAAATCACTAGCCTCCTCTCTAAGATTCGTCATAGAGAGCAGATACTTATGTTAGGCGACTTTAATGCGAGAGTCGGGCGTGACTTCGAGGCTTGGCCAAGTGTCTTGGGTAGGCATGGTGTTGGTAACATGAACAGTAATGGCCAGTTATTGTTATCTCTCTGTGCCCAATTTCAGCTGGCTATTACTAATACCATGTTTAGGCTTCCGGCCAAATACAAGACCACCTGGATGCATCCCAGGTCTAAACATTGGCACTTGATTGATTACGCTATCATCAGGCAACAACACCTCTCTCAAGTGCGTATAACTCGCGTTATGAGAGGCGCCCACTGCTGGAGTGATCATAGACTTCTAGTGGTTAAGATTCGCCTGCGTCTTCAGCTTCCTAGTAGGAAAGAATTAGTTAAGTCAAACCGCCTGGACGTAAGGAAGCTAGAACGCCTACCAATACGGAAGACTTTCATTCAAGCGGTGAATGACAAAATTCAAGAATCAGATGTCGAGACTGGTGATCCTCTGGCCCATTGGCAAGCGCTTTCGGCATATCTCGTCGATGTTGCCTCAAAGACGATTGGTAGTAAGCGTAACAGGCGCGAGGACTGGTTTGACGACAATGACGAGGCCTTGACCGATGCAGTTAGGAACCACCGTCAGATTCTCCACGTAAATCGAAACGCACAAACCATCAAACGCAGTAGTGCGGAGCTGCGAAGAATGGTTCGCGAAGTCAAAGATAAGTGGTGGAAAGATAAGGCCGCACACATTCAATGGCTCTCAGATACAAAACAGCTGTCTGAGTTTTATGATGAGATACGTAAGCTTGTTGGTTCGGGCATTCGCAGCAATGTTCCACTAAAAACGGAAGACGGTTCGAAGCTGCTGACCAGCAAGCATGACGTTTTGAAGCGGTGGGGAGAGCATTTCAAGATCCTGCTTAATGTCGATCGTGCTGCAGACATGCAGTACATAGATGCATTAGCGCCGCTCCCTGTCGTCCCTACGCTTGATGAGCCATTGACCTTAAAAGAGGTTGTAACAGCTATAAATCAGCAGAAAAATAAGAAGGCTGTGGGGATTGATAACGTTCCTGGTGAACTACTCAAGTATGGAGGAGAAGAGCTGCATAAAACTGTATGGAGATTGTTTGGGCAGATGTGGGAGCAGGAACGAGTTCCTAGTGAATTTCGGATATCCCGCATAAGTTCTTTATACAAGAACAAAGGTGATCGATCGGAATGCAACTCCTACAGGGGCATCTCTCTTCTAGCTTCTCCAGGTAAAGTCTTTGCTCGCGTGTTATTAAACCGTCTTTTACCTTTATCAGAGAACTTATTGCCAGAGACTCAGTTTGGCTTCCGGCCTGACCGAGGCACCTGCGAAGCTATCTTCTCTATCCGACAACTTCAGGAGAAGAGCAGAGAACAAGGTCAACCACTGTTTCTATGCTTTGTTGATCTGGAGAAAGCTTTTGACAGCGTGCCTCGCGAAGCCTTGTGGAAGGTGCTAGCGAAACAGGGGTGCACGGCTAAGTTTGTCAGGCTCGTTAGACTTCTGCACGACGACATGCAGTGCTGTGTTAGCGTAAAGGGCGAACAATCTGAATACTTTAGTGTCAGTTGTGGCGTCAAACAAGGGTGCGTTTTGGCACCAACTCTTTTCGCTCTTTACTTTGCGGTTGTCGTCAGAGATGCCTTACAAACGTTAGGGGACGGCATCCATATTCGTTTTCGCGCCGATGGCAGTATTTTTAATCTAGCTAGGCTGAAGGCACGCACGAAAATTTCTGTGGCCACTATCACGGAGATCATGTATGCAGACGACCTGTGCTTTGTGGCGGATTCCCCGGATAGTCTGCAAATGCTTATGACGAGCCTCAATGAGTCCTGTCAGCGCTTTGGCCTTAAAATTAGTGTCAAGAAAACGGAAATCATGGGGTTGGAGACACTAGCGCCCGTTGACATCAGACTCGGCGACGACTCTCTTAAGCAAGTAGACAGGTTCAAGTATCTGGGGAGCACGATATCGTCCAAGTGCCACCTTGACGACGAAATTAATTGCAGAATCGGAGCGGCTGCCGCTGCCTTCGGCAAACTTCGCGTCAAGGTGTTCCGTTCACATGACATTAAGCTCCAGACCAAGGTCTCTGTGTATATGGCAATAGTCTTGCCCAATCTCCTGTATGCCTCTGAAACATGGTGCCTCTACCGAAAGCACTTTCGCATATTGGATAGGTTTCACCTGAAATGCCTGCGCGACATTATGAACATAGCTTGGTCGGATCGTGTAAGAAACACAGAGGTTCTACGCCGTGCTAATGTCAGCGGCATTGAAGCCTATCTAATGCGGCGACAGTTACGATGGTGTGGTCATGTCTCCCGAATGTCCAATGGCAGAGTGGCTAAGCGCATCTTCTACTCGGAGCTGCAAAGTGGTAAGCGGAAACAGGGCGGCCAACTTTTGCGCTACAAAGATGTGCTGAAGCGCCACATGCGGAGATGTGACATTGAGCCATTGCAATGGGAGACTTTGGCGCAAAACCGGCCAAAGTGGAGGCATACAGTGAGCAAAAAAGTGCAAGCCTTCGAAGATCAGAGACAAGTAGAACTCGACGCAAAGCGTGACGAGTTGAAGGCCCGACCACCTGCGGCCATAAACTATCATTTCGTCGGAGGGGTGTTGACCTGCAGTAAATGTGGCCGTACATTTACTGCTAAAATAGGCTACGTCAGTCACCTGAGAGCCCACGAACGTCGCTCTCACTAGCCAGCGCGAACCAGTCGCCATGGTCGAAATCGGCCTGGATAGGATAGGATGAACCATGTCAGGATCTCATGATGGGATCCTGGAGAAATCGAGGGAACTCTTCAACTATTATAGGCACACCTATGGTGATTTGAGTATTTTTTACAGCAGATCGAGCATTTGGTGTTGGAAAGGTGGATGCTTAGTGAAGTCGGTTCTTTTTTGTTTAAAATTATTTGTATTACTAATACTTCAAACTATCTTATAGATAGCATTTTATGCGGCTTTTTTCATTAATATAGTTTTTCGACCTTTTAGGGAATAAGGAGCCTTAAACGCGCGTGACTTTAAACGCATAAAATGTTATCAACCGACTTCAAGATTTCGAAGGAGGAGGTTCTCAATTCGTCAGGATCTTTATTTTTACTATTTTTTCATAATCATCACCAGAGCTCGGATTTTTCACGGCAAAACAAAACACTAGCGTAATTTAGCCAGTGCTTGAAATATTATTTTATCGACACCTATCGAGTCTTACTAGAGTATATGACAGGTATTGCCTCAGTACATTTTTTCATTTTTTATTCGATGGTACACCTATCAGTTTGAATGTCAAAATTTAAAAACTAACAAACGTGCGAAAATTTCGAAAAACAGGAGACTTACTAGAGCTCAAAATCAATATTTTTGACCAGTCTAAGGTGACCTACTGGGGGTTAGAAGGTTGTGCATTAATTACCGGACATCCTGTATAAGTAATAAAATAACTTTTCATTTTAGCTTTGCCATAGTCGAGCAACAAAGAGGTAGGTCTGCATGTACAACTTAGAACGAAGTAACTATACCACCTCATTTAAAATGATAGAAACGACTGCAAATTTCATCTCACATGACATATGACATTCACACTTTAACTGTCATTTCATTACGTATAAAACGTAAATTGCATCTAGGTATTATTTATTTCGCAACGCATTGAATCCGACGTGTTGGATATACGTATAATAACTTAATATTGCAAGGTATCAATTAATACAAAAATGAGTAATGTACAAGATCGGATCAAAACGTGGATTGAAAATCACCCTGAGTTAGTCTATAATGAAGTGACCTCCACTATATACTGCTCTATGTGCGATATGCATCTAAAACTGAAGAAATGCAATATTGAGAATCATGTGAAAAGCAACCGCCACAATTACCGTTCGGGGCAACCAAATAGGAAACATCAATTTTATTTCGATTTAATTATTTTTCTTATTTCATGCAACATACCATGGGCAACAGTCAACAACAATAATTTTCGTCATTTTTTTAACAAGTATTTATGTTGCGACTGCTCTATGACTTCTTTACCGGACGAATCGACCCTGCGAAAAATTTATTTAAATCTCGTGTACAAAAAAACTATACAGGGTATAAGAGAGGTAAACAAAACCAATTATTTGTGGATATCTATAGACGAAACACCAGATTTCATGGGAAAATGTGTTACAAACGTGGTGATTCGGTCTTTGCAAAAAAATTGTTCTAAGCAATTTTATCTTTTGGGGTCGAAGGTTTTAGAGAAGGTAAATGGGGAAACAATAGCAAACCTAATAATAAACCAATTAAAATTTTTGTTTCAAAATTCTTTCAATGATAACGTAAACAATTTGCTTTTACTTTGCACAGATAGTGCCGCATATATGCTTAAAGCCGGTCGTATTTTAAAAGCAACGTTTCCTCGTATGAAACACATTACGTGTTTAGCTCATGGTCTGCACCGGGTTGCCGAAGAAGTGCGAGATAATTTCAAAGGTGTGGATGGGTTGATATCGAATGTCAAAAAGATATTCCTAAAATCTCCAGAGCGTGTACGCCTTTTTAAGGCAAAATATCCGTCCATTCCCCTACCTCCCAAGCCAATTATCACCAGATGGGGAACTTGGATATCTGCTGCGGTATATTACGCTCAATACTATGAGCAAATACGTGATGTCGTCTCCATACTTGCTAATGACTCGGCAGCTATAAGAGCTGCAAAAAAATGTTTTCAAACACGCAAACTACGACCGGAGTTAAATTTCATTCGCGACAACTACGAAGTAATAGCCTCTTCAATAGAACAATTGCAATGTTCGACTTTATCCATTGCGGAATCCTTCCTCATTCTGGATACTGTTCGTTGCTACGTAAACTGGAGTAAACTTTTACCAGTGATACGTAAATTTGAAGCCGTGCTCGAACGAAATCCTGATTACGAAATTTTAAGAGACATATCTGAAAATATTACCCGAACTGATAATGAATTCTATAAATTTGCTCCCTTGACGTCAACTGAAGTTGAACGTACATTTAGTGTACATAAATGGATTTATAGTGATAAACGCAACTGTTTACTCCCAGAGAATGTTGAAAAGATAATGATCATCTACTCCTATCACTATTACCCAAATAAAATGTCTTGTGCTGCTGTGTGTACTGACGTAGATTTTGAAGAAGAAATTGCGTCTGTTTCTAATATATAGTAACTTTATACAAATGTTTTTATTAGTTTTATTACATATTAATTTTATTTGGTGACTTTTATTTCTTCTAGTTCTGAATTATCGATATCGATAAAATTATATTTCAAGCACTGGCTAAATTACGCTAGTGTTTTGTTTTGCCGTGAAAAATCCGAGCTCTGATCATCACCGATTGCAACTTTTTTTTAAACAGGGAAATTACGTTTTTCGTCATACATATTCAAAGCTAGGAAAAGGGGTGAAAACTGTCAGTACTTCATCCATCCATCCATATATTTATTTCGTCGTAGGATATAGGATTACATAAGAAAACCAAATTGATGAAATGTCAAATGTACAAATAACACTACTAGTTTAAAACGTCCTAGAACTACGACCATATGTAGTGTTAGGCGATTCTTAATTTATTTGGTTATTTTGTCAACATGACAGTTCGACTTTTAGAGATCATAGTGGATCATAGGTTTATTTCTTATTATTTAGGTCTATTGTATAATCACAAAAGGATAAGTACCCTTTCAGGATGTTGTTGATTCTCTAAAACACATCCCACCTCCGTCGACGCCGTCACGTTGGCGAAGTCCTTTATTTACCAGCAAACAAGCCGGAGCGGCGCCCGACATCCGAAATCACTACAAGACTATTAAATATAGTTGTCGTTCGTCTAACTATTGTTGGTGTCGAGGCAATCGATCCCTGAAGCAAGGGGCACATGGGCAGCCTCACGACCTAACAAACGCACAAGGGAAGCTAACGATGCTGCAGCAAGCCGCCGGTTTTCATACATAACACAACGCAGGATTGCGGCTTTGCCGCTTCTTGCATAATTATGGTTTTATTTATAAGTTACATGTACGAGTAATTGTTAGTAGTACTTATGAGTTTCTAGTATGTGACAATGTTACTTTAAAAGGATATTTCGCAATAAATAAATCTTTAATATAATTATGTACATTATTATTTCAAAGTGCCCTGTATAAATCTGGATGTTTTTTAAGTTAGCACTATTTTATAGAACTTGGATGCAAAGATTCGTAGACTCCGGCTTGTAACGCAGTTGTTACTTCTGAATATAAAATAATACACCTTCCTGGGATAAATAGTTTGCCTTGCCAGTGATAAGTTATCGGCTACAGCCATGTGTAGCAAACAATCATAAATGAATGATGCACAAAAACCTGTAAAAGATGTTTCAATATTAATTGTTATTTTTCACAGTTTCATTGTAATTATTATGATTGAAAATTAAAGTGGTTATAACACTTACAACTATCATATCAAATTTCAACTACTTACCATTCATTTTAGGTTAGAGTTGGTATTTTTGTGTCGAATTAAAAACAGATTAATTGAATATACATAAATCTCACAAACATTCAGCAGTTCTTGGGCCTAGATTTCTTTTTTAAAATTATTCTTATTGAAGTGTTGATGTGGATCTTTCTATTTCTCATATCGGCTTGAAATTTACCATTTCGTTTTCCAGTTCCAGTCATCATACTATGCAGTCTTATTAACAAATTATGCTTAATATAAGGCTTTGTCGATATTATTTCGTCAACTAATAATATATAAATATAACACAATAAATACGAATGGTTTTCACTTTCACCATGTTTTGACATCTCACCTTATAATTTGATAGTGAAAGAGTTTTCTACAGTCGATACGGTATTTTTCGGTGACGTATGTCAAGTTAGTGTCTTATGGTAGCGTTTTAATAAAACCTATCGATAACAATCTGTACTGACTACATCCGTCTCGTTCTACCTATGAGACGGATGTATGTCAGCATAGAGATTTCGAATTTCTTGCTGTCGATACCGAAGGAAAACGATTCGAAGCCCGATTATTCGTTAACGCCTATAGAAAAATATTCAGAATTTTCTATAGGCGTTAACGAATAATCGGGCTTCGAATCGTTTTCCTTCACTTTCGACAGCAACACATACAAACGATCTATGCTGACATTTCATGTCGGATTACGTTTAGTGCGCTGCATACATCCGTCTCATAGGTAGAACGAGACGGATGTATGCGGCACGTCGAATGTGATCTGCCATGTTAACGCACTGAAGGTCAGTACAGTTTGTTATCGATAGGTTTTATTAAAACGTTACCATAAGACACTAATTTGACTTACGTCACCCAAAAACACCGTATCGACAGTAGAAAACTCTTTCACTATCAAATTATAAGGTGAGATGTCAAAAACATGGTGAATGCGACAAAGCCTTATATTAAGCATAATTTGTTAATAAGACTGCATAGTATGATAACTGGATATAGAATTAAGACTGAGTCCTGAGTGCAGTGAGGGGTTCAAGCGCGCCCGTGACAAAAACAGCTTTATCCCCGAG
Source organism: Pammene aurita (assembly GCA_947086415.1). Classification (NCBI taxonomy): domain Eukaryota; kingdom Metazoa; phylum Arthropoda; class Insecta; order Lepidoptera; family Tortricidae; genus Pammene; species Pammene aurita. The sequence continues at coordinate 15,924,094 of OX352313.1, forward strand.
GAGTATACTCTACTTTTCTCACCTCTTGCGAGACAATAAAATAGCTAAGGCTACTAGAAACGGATTTTTATTAAAGTAAATCAAAAGTAAAAACCGGCCAAGTGCGTGTCGGACCACACATAGCAGGATTCCGTACCTTCAATGGAATAAGAACCAAACTAATACCAAAAGGTCGTGTCTGATCCCTATGGAAAAAGTTTTTTGGAGAAAACTCAAAAATGGCTAAACCAATAATAATATTGTCTTCGGTTGCCGCGATAGTTATTCATGAAATAAAACAATTAAAAACGGATTTTATCGCGTGTATTGAGTTTGTGTGTTTCGAGATTAAAAAATATCCAAATTTCAACAGAGAGGATGGTTTTTCGGTACCACCAGCTTGGGATCCAGTTATTCATTTGGTTAAGGAGCAAGCTAGACATAGGACTGTGAGACCATAATGGTGGACAGTGTGGACACTAATAATAATTTAATACTAATTTGAAAAAATTAAAAATAAAAATGAAAATAATAATTAATAATAATAAAATAATTTGTTTAATGATTTGTTTTGTAATAAAAAATAATTTGTTTTTATAAAGGCCCCTCCGGCATGTGCAAACACTAAATTTGTTTAATATTTAATATGTGGGTAGGTTTGCATATTGAGATAGTTTTTGAACGGAGGTAATTGTACATTTTTCCTCAGTCGACCCGTTGACCACGAACGCTGTAAAGTGTTTGAAACGTCGGGATGTAATTTAAACTCAATACACGCGATAAAATCCGTTTTTAATTGTTTTATTTCATAAACCAATAATGTTCAACAAAATTTTTCCTAGAAAGTATATGATAAGGCGCATCTCCTCAATTTTTTTCATATTTTTTGGACTTACGGTTCAAAAGTTACAGGGGGGGGGGGCACAATTTTTCTGACTTTCGAAGCGATTATTTCAGAAAATATTCACTTAATCACAAAATGGTCAAAATGGTCAAAAAACCTCAGTGTTATTTTTAAAGACCTATCGATTATGTGTCACATGTTGATATTTAGTCAAAAATATAAAAAATAAAAATTTTGTTACATGTATGGAGCGCCCCCCCTAAAAATTTTTTTTTTCAAATTTAACTACATAACTGAGTAGCGGCATACAAAATACACCTTATGTGTAAATTTTATTCAGATACGTCGTATAGTTTCCGAGTAAAATGGCTGTGACATACGGACGGACAGACATACAGACAGACATGACGAATCAATAAGGGTTCCGTTTTTTGCCATTTGGCTACGGAACCCTAAAAATTGATTCTTGATACATTAGCCCATTTTATTCTAATTTTATCTTCTATTTTTATAGAACTTGCAGTTTTACTCCGTATACTGCAGCGTCTTATGACACTCGCGGCATTTGTTTTAGGTATTTAAAATTGAGGTGGCCAGCACGATTTTCCGAATAAATTCGATTTTCATATCAGCTCGACGCGGCGGCGCGGGGCCGCGGGCCCCGGCTGGCGTCGCGGGGCTGTGCACCGTGCGGACTTTACGAAATTAGACTTTAAGCACATAACAATAAGAGCTATGGGAAGTGAATTCACATTATTAACCAGCGGGTTATAATGAGATTTAGTACAACATTATAACCCGGCTAAAGCCAAGGGCTATAATGATTTGCTTTCGGTGAGGTTTGCATGATATATAATTTGGCATTGTCGAGCAGGTGGTGTGAAAAGTAACATTGTCACAAACTAGAAACTTAGAGGTACTACTAACAATTACTCGCACGTGTAACTTATAAATAGAAATAAAACCATCATTATGCAAGAAGCGGCAAAGCCGCAATCCTGCGTTGTGTTATGTATGAAAACCGGCGGCTTGCTGGAGCATCTTTAGCTTCCCTTGTGCGTTTGTTAGGTCGTGAGGCTCCGTGCCCCTTGCTCCACGGATCGATTGCCTCGACACCAACAATAGTTAGACGAACGACAACTATATTTAATAGTCTTGTAGTGATTTCGGATGTCGGGCGCCGCTCCGGCTTGTTCGCTGGTAAATAAATTAAAGGACTTGGCCAACGTGTCGGCGTCGACGCAGGTGGGATGTGTAACAATAGCGCACTGCCTATACTTGAGAGAATCAACAACATCTTGAAAGGGTACTTATCCTTTTGTAATTATACAATAGACCTAAATAATAAGAAATAAACCTATGATCCACTATGATCACTTAAAGTCGAACTGTCATGTTGACAAAATAACCAAATAAATTTAAGAATCACCTAACACTACATATGGTCGTAGTTCTAGGACGTTTTAAACTAGTAGTGTTATTTGTACATTTGACATTTCATCAATTTGGTTTTCTAAGGTAATCCTATATCCTACGACGAAATAAATATATGGATGGATGGATGAATACTGACAGTTTTCACTCCTTTTCCTAGCTTTGAATATGTATGACGAAAAACGTAATTTCCCTGTTTAAAAAAAGTTGCAATCGGTGAAAATTATGAAAAAATAGTAAAAATAAAGATCCTGACGAATTGAGAACCTCCTCCTTCGAAATCTTGAAGTTGGTTGATAACATTTTATGCGTTAAAAGTCACGCGCGTTTAAATCAGGTAAAAAAAGGCTTACTGTCATAGCTTGTATTTTCCGGCTCCAGCTGGCATGAACTGTAAGCCAGAAACAAATTTCATGACCAATCGCAAGGCGTCCCAGGCGATTATAATTTTTGATGTGGTTAAGGACGAAGTATAATGATGACTCGCGTAGGTCAGCTGTCGCTCCGTTGGTGGGTTGCGGAACGTCAGTATTTGATGCTCTTATTATCAGGAAAATCGTCAGCCGGCTGATTTGAGGTAGAAAAACCGTCTGCTGATACCCTAAATACCATATATTCATGTGACTAGTTTACGGTTTTTTCAGTGCTATACAGCCGGCTGATGATTTTTATTTTATTTGTAATAGCATATAAATTATCACCTGTTTCAACTGGGAGGCGATGGTCATTTTATTTTATATATATTTTATGTAAGAAAATGGCTGCTGTATCTCAACCCACTCAAGGAACGGCAGCTGACCATCACGAAGCTTGATTATTTACCGCCCTTAACCACTTAAAATTTACCGCTTGGGACACGATGACCAACGGAAATTATTCCTGGTTTACGGCCTAGCAAGCATATTAAAAACCCACAAAAAGTATGGTAATTTTTCAGAGCTAGTACGGTTTCTATGCTTATTATTGTTCACTGCTCATATAATTGTCTACAGTTCAAAACCTTCAGATAAAATGTACTTAGGAAGTAAAAACTTTTTGGCTTACCTACAATCTGTTTCGGTTGGTGTGAAGGATGTGACGTTTGTCACGTCACGTCACTTTTTAAAGTATTGAAATCTACACAAACGAAACAAGCAATCGAACTTTCGTGAGCGAATTGCATAAACGATAATTTAACTTATGGTATGGCAGTAATTTTTAGTTCTACAAGTGACCGCTAGAGGCTCTGCACAAATTCTCCATACAAATAGTTTACGAATTCGTGAACGAATCTCGAATTGGGCTTATTTGCATGACTCGTGGTAGAGGTACGGTCTAAAACTTGGACGCAACTGAACGACTCGGCGGGCGGCCGTGCAATTTGTTAGTCGTTTTACTTCAACGTGCGGTGACCTTATAAGGCTTATCTAGTGGTTACCTTATCTGTGTTACAGGTACACCTAACCACTCACTTGCTTTATTTAACAGATATTTTGAAAATTGATGGTTATCGATTTTCAAAATATCAGGAAGTGATCAGTTTTAAGATTTGGTTACGACCCAACTAGAACCTATATATATATAACAAAGAGATAGTTTTACCTACCCTTATTAAAAATATACGCGTGTTATTGTGTTTATCTACACTCATACTGTAAGTACTCTAAAATGCGTTCAAAAACCGTAGACAATGACAAGCATTACAACAAACGATTTAACTATGATAAGTTTCTTATCTGCGGCAGTAACGTAATTTTAACTTTGCATGCTCAAATATTGTTAAGCAATGAGTTTCAAATTTGGAACATCGAATTTGATAACATAATGTTACCGCCATGGCCAACTCGATTGGTCCCGCGCGAGCGCCGGCACAATCGAGTTGGCCATGACGGTACAATGGCGGTCATTCTATGGTTTCCGAACACTTAATTTAATATATATAATATGAGTGTAGATAAAGCAGTGTATGCAACTGTACGTAATTAGGCCTTAAAACACTCGTGTGATCTTATTATGAAAGTCGCCTGCGGCTCATTTCATAAAACCACACTCATGTTTTAAGGACCCTTATTACGTAACAGTTACATAAACTACTATTTTCGTGTCGCAGTGGTGCGATAGCTTTTTTATAAACCTTACACAGGTATGGCTACCGTCGTCTTATTTTACCTAAAGAAAGATATGTAGTCTTTAAAATATCCGGGGTAGGATCGATAGGAAGTTCATCAGATGCCGGATGCCAATTTCACATCTTGGTTGTATTGTAAGTAGCTGGAATAGGGAACGTTATACAAAAGTAAGTATTCTTATTGGATACGGACTTATCTCAGTTGACTGAAAATTATTCGAGCATTGATTTCGTTTGTCCCAATATTTTGTATAAAGTAAATTGTACGTTAGTAGGTACTTATACGTTCCGTAAAATGGTGCTACGTTACTCCTTATTGGGTAATAATAATGATGATTCAACTTCTTAAAAATCTCATTGACTTGTATGTTGAAGAACTATAAATTCGATAAAAAAAACAACTATGAGGCAATGTTTTCCAAGTTAAAGCTTATATTTTACATCTAAACTGTTTGTAACAAAACTTTTGTTATAATATAATTGAAGGTTCGTTTGAAACTTGAAACATGAAAACAAATTAGTGAATTAAAAAGATGAAGTAAATGTTGGAGGAAAGTGACACAATTAACGGTATTATTATTTATTCTTCAAGGAGGGAAAACATTGTAAGATTTATAAGCCTTTGCGAAACGGTAACGCCATTTAATTGCATTAATTCGTGCGACGCGGTTGACTGACGACAGTTTTACTAAACTGTTGCAAGAAAATGGCGTCATCTGACAACGCTTCCTCTGTTTTGTAATATAGTCAGATCACGCTAACTCTTTATTCGTAAACAAATACACATAAAAAGAAAAAAGGCCATGAGCATGTCGGGCCATGCTCAACGTAGGATTCCGTAGTTACGTTATGTGATACTTTGCGACAATTACGTTATTTTACTATGCGGCACTTACGGCCTTTTTACTAAGTGTTTTGAGTTGCAACACAAAAACGACTTGACCGATTTTATTCAATATAGTTTTCGTTGAAAGTACTTATTAGGCCTGACTTTTATAAATTTTTCCAAATATTTTTGACTCACGGTTCAAAAGTTACAGGGGTCCAAGCGTTACGCACTTTTTTAACTTTCAGAGCTATTATTTACGAAACTAATATATTCATCTAAAAATAGTTTTAGAAGACCCTTATTATTCTTAAAATACCTATCTAACGACACCCCACACTATTAGGATTTGGGCGAAAAAAAAACTCGCCCCCTCTTCATATAATATTTTTTCAATTTTTATTTTACAACTTTGTCGCCATGACTAATACACATACTCACACCAAATTTCAGTTCTCTAGTACTAAGGGTCACTGAGCTAGACACAACAAACAACAGACGGACGAACGGACGGACAGACGGACATAGCGAAACTATAAGGGTTCCTAGTTAACTACGGAACCCTGAAAAGGAAAGAACCACGAGAAAGTGCCACGAAATGGCCTCATCTCAGCATGATGCTGGCGGTTGTCAGCGCTGATCTTCTGATGAGACCATCAGGTGTTATTGACATTGCAAGTTACATTCTGTGGACAACTAGCATATACTCGTAGGTAAGTCTAAATGATTATGATTTTTTTTACATATGTTGCCGTTGCAAAGCACATGCATTGGAATTTGAATGCTCCAAAATTCTTAAATACCAACTACTGCAACAAGCGGCTATACCATTAAATCCAGAGGTGCCACATGCGCGTGTCCAACCATTTAGAAATCTACACTCCTTTTTTGAAGGATTCATTATGTGGTCCTCTGAAAAAAATCAGCCAAACAGCCAAAGATTGGAAGAAAGATAGTGATTCAAAGTCTTCTTTCATGGACTTACGTCGTTGTGCATCTTACGGGCAGGACACCCTGCAGCCAAGCTTGATGAATTTTGACGTGTCAGCTTAATTTCGTCGTGAAATTTCACAGATTAAAATGTTACCGAAAATACCTAGACATTTGCCCACAATCTCATCATTCTCACCTGATATTACCTAAGTGACGATGAGATGAGATCATGTAAAATGTGTATAAAAATGTGTACGCACGGTCATTCTTGATTTGAAAGCGTCCAAGTTATAAGTTCGCTGACGAAGGTGTGAGAAAAGTGTTTTCCCACTCCTTAGCTGTTCAGACATAGCTGTATACATACATATTTGCACAACAGTTTTGGTTAAATAAAGGCTTGAACAAAAATCGAAAATAAAATTTATTTTCCATTTCCATAACCTAGTTTGTTTCTACGCACTCTCAAAGCAAAGAACTCTTCAAGGATAGAAATCATACTTCCATTATGGTAACATCTCCGCTTCTTCGACATAGAGGAATAAATAAACAGAGCAACATATTCAGCCTGTAAGGTTTTACAAATTATACTTGTTATCCATACTAAGTTTGCTTCTATAGACTAGCAAAAACAAAAAAGTAATTCTTGGAAAATTGTACAAAGTTCTACAACAAAATTCCTGAAGACATCTGTCAACTCACTGATGCAAGATTTAAGGTCATTATAAAAGGAGCACTAATTGCTAGGGCATATTATAAAATTAACGACTATATCATAGATAAAGACATATGGAAAATATTTAGTGTAAGTGACAAAGCTACCCAAAGTTGAACATTTATTTTACTTAAGTGTTTTAGTGGATAATTTGATATATTACCTATGTGTATTTGAAATTAATTGTTATTGTCATCGTTATTATTATTTTCTGTACAATTGTAATTGTTGACGTTCATGGGTGCATTATATTAATGCCTAAATTGAAAAATTTGCAAAGAAAGTAAGAAAGAAATACTATAGGTAATATTATAGTTAAATGGGAAAGTGTATGTGTGTGTTTGTTTGTTTGTTTGTCCGTTTTTCACGGCAAAACGGGGCGACGAATTGACGTGATTTTTTAAGTGGAGATAGTTGAAGGGATGGAGAGTGACATAGGCTACTTTTATCTCTTTCTAACCCCCCACTTCCCTAAAATGGGGGGTGGAAGTTTGTATGGTTTGTTACCCCGAATTTAACGCGAGCGAAGCTGCGGGCAAAAGCTAGTACATAATAAAGGCATAATCAGTATTTCGACTGGGGGAAACCGCACAAGTCTTATTGAGCTTATTGTTGGACTATGAGTCAGTGCAACTTAGACATAACTTCCGCGTTGTCCCCATGGCGCGGAAGTATCCATAACGGATTTTCCTCCCGTAAAAAAGGTCAATCTGGTAAAGTTGTACCATACTATTTATATATGTAATAGATTTTTTTAGATACGTATAATATTCATTTCAGGTGGGACTGGATTCTTTAGATTTGTCCGGTCTGTTTTTTTTCTTTGGTCTGAAATCCAGACCCCGCGAAGGGTACAGGCGGCTGGATTAGTTTAGCCTGTATTTTGCTTTATACCCTAGACAAAATTTGATATCAAAGCGAGTTTTATGAGAGGTGGAGGTTGAATTAATGAAATAACAAATGATACTAATGAACTAGGTGCCGTTGAACTTTTTAACCAGTTCGTCAGGGCTGTTAACCGCACTTAATATGAAATTGTCCCTGTGTGAATTTAGTTGTCTATGTTATCGGTACTTTTTCCGCATTTTACGTCGCGTCTCAGCCTCATTTGCCCCGCTGGGATACTTTGTGAACAAGAAAAACATAATTTAAGTAAAATACAAATTGAAAGGACTGAATTTACATCTAATTTAAGCTTTTGTATGTACTAACTGCCCAGTTTTACTTTACTGGAGTTTGGGGGCTTTAAAAATGATACATTTTGCACAAGAGTATGCTACAACGTGTATTTTTGATATAATAATATACGTTGAGGGTTGTTAGCATAGGCCCTAAATAAAGTACTTTCATGTGTTTTATTAAAATTTTACGTCATTTTTTCCTTTTAAAATATTTTAGCACGCAATGTATCGCACACAAATGATGTGTCAAATCAGTGTATACGCAATACATTGCTGCTCGGAGTAATTTTAGAAAATAATTCTCTCTGAATTAACAGTAAACTAAATATTTATTTTGATATCGATTTATAGCTTCAAAACCTGCGTCTGGTTTCTACTTGCGGTTATATCAAAGAATACACGCGGCATATTTACTCAGGACGAGTATTTTATAGAATTATTAAGATTAAATATTTTTATTGTCACACATAAGCTTACAGTACAGGGTGCGTAAGCAAAGTGTCAATCGTTAACGCTCCGTAGCGAATGAAACGCAACTGTCGCTGTCGCACTAATATGGAAGAGTAATAGAGAGAGGTGACTACGATACGCTACGGAGCGTTAACAATTGGCACGTTGGCTACGCACCCATATAAGAACCAAATCGATTAAGTGGTAATTATTTATAGGTAATTATTGCCTAAATAACAAATATACATATAGCATTAATAAAGGAACTTGGTGAATCATGAATGACATCTACATTGGGATGACGTACAGCCGAATTCGTTCAAGAGTGAAAGTGGCACGTACGCGGGGTCGAGGGGTCTACGGCGAAGAGTCTCCGCTAATATCGGGGGGTCAGAGTCCCAACCTGGCTCGCACCGCCCGTCGTCAGAGCTGGTACGAGCAGTCCTATTTGTTCAAGGACCGTAGAGTTATTTTATTTCGCAGTAAACCATTATAGAGGATTCTAGCTAGGCGGGCTGTGTGTAGCAAATTTCCGCTACAAAGCGGAAAAACGCTGGAAACAGCTAGGAGCGTAGCGCATAGCGAACTGTGGTAAATAATTTGTTGAGAATTGCTACATTACGTTCGCTGCTCGCTATGCTCGTAGCATTCGTAGTCGATCCAAGCATTTTCCCGCTATGTAGGAGGAAAGCCTTTACAAACAGAGATCCCGCTTAGCATGTTCTTGGCAGTGAATGTGTTAAGATTTGTTAAGGAACTAGATTTGTCTGGAATTAGTGATTTCTCATACAAACTTCCACCCCTTTTTTACATGATTTCCCGGATAAAAACTGTCCTTTCCCGGGACTCTATATCCGTACCGAATTTCATTTAGTATAGTATGGAACTCCTTAATTTTCAAACTCAATTCACCTCAAGGTTCTTATGAAGTTTATGTGAAAAACTTACTGGCTTCGTCACGATATATCATGAATATTATTATGAATTCTCCTCTTTTAAAATAAGGGTTTATAATCAACTTTATAATGCTCACTCAAAACTTGTAACCTACGAATAATTTATATTTATTTTTCTTCTGCCGATATTAAAATAATTGGAAGTGCAATAATAAGTTTAATTTGGTTTTCCGTTGCATTCCCGAAAAGATTGCACGATAGCTACGAAACAATGAAATCAATCTACAGGAAAGTTACTAACTGTAGGCCTTTTACAAATATTTGTTTAGCTTTCAGGTACAAATACACAGATTAGAACCATTTGTATATGTCCCTTTTACCGAAATTTCGACTTTATTGCCCAACTCATGGGATGAAAACAACAATTTCTCATGCCCACTCCCGTCACACACATGCCTAATATTAATGCCCCTGCGTCGGGCACTCGGGGTAATGGGGCATTTACCCGGGCAAAGCTGACCCCACACGTGTTAAGGCAATGATGCGTTCATTGACGAAATAGGTAAATTTTAGGGTCATTTACGGTCTTCGTTTTACTTTCCCGATTCGCAATAACCACAAAAATTAACGCAGCAGCGATGCAAGGACAGATGTGCCCGCTGAATCTGTCTGGCAGATATACACGGCGGACAGATCCGGGCACTTCCGCCTATTTGTTTCCTAAGCTAATGGATAAGGATTTTAAGGCCGATTTCGTTAACGACGTGTTTCTTCACGAAAGGCAGGTAAAAATCAATTGCACGAGTCGGTTTTGACCCAGTGGCTTCCGGAGTTCCGGTTCAGTGCTGTGTAATAATGCCTAAATAGTGCTTTATTCACCAATGGCTATTTAGTGTAGGTAATGGGGTATTTGGCCGCTAAAGTTGACTCCAGATATGGCTTAATGTAAAATTTGTAAGTGACGATTCGAAAATGCTTGTTGCTAGGCCGATTTGATTAAATGTGAGTTTTATTTTTACTTATTTGGAACATATCTTTTGTATTTTACTAATCGCAACCAAGGAAACCTGGACTAAAGTTTAAAAAACACGAAACTGCAACTGGCAGTTCGTCTTTGGAATAGTCTCCCTTTGGATATTCGGCAAGCTCAGCCTAAATTCTCATTCAAGCGCAAGTTCGTAAGCATCTCACAGAAACGTCTCCTAACTAAGAATTGTATTTATTTATGTAAAGCCTGGCTAGAAATATATGATCATTGTCAAGAGGGCGCTATTATTCTCATTTATATGGCAACAGTTCAGTATAGACGAAAGAACATTATTTTCTAAGGTATAATGTCATCGATTTGTTTACCTGTCAGCTCTGATATTAATTTGTAAATGTTTCGTAGCGAAATTGTTGCATTTCCCGAGCGTTTTTTTTCCAGCAGTTTATTACATAGGTACATTATTTACAATGTTTTGCTCTTGACTATGAATAGTTTTGAGAATTTCTTGACATTATTATTGACATAATATTCAACACTTTACTTTTATTGAAGTAAACCGCCACAAATGCCACAATGACACTGAAAACAGAGACAACCCATCATTTAAGTTATTGCCAGTGCAAGAAATATTATTGCAATGAAATTCCGCAACATGGCGCATGATCATATATTTCTGGTCAGTCTTAAGAATAAATTTATATTTAGTTATACGTAATGTAACTTCGGATTTTAGTTTTCTGTTTGCTACTCGTTCCCCGCACTATTGTTTTTATCTGTTTGGCCTGATGGTTGACTGGTAGATAATGCCCAATTATTGTGCAATAAAGTATAAATAAATAAATAAGTAAACTGGTCAAAGTGCTCATTCCAGGTATGCGCCAGTAAACTGTAAATTCTAATTAAAATCTCTCCGAGCAAGTTATTTGACCTATTATTGTCCTGCAGACCCAAGTGGAAATGGGTCACGGTTTCCGCCACAACTCGTCGCTAGATTATATGGGACAGTTCGAAACTTGTAATAGTTTAGCCTATTTCATTGCATGTTGTCAGGGACTATAGTATAATGCAGAAACCACTGCAGCATATAAGGTTATATTTAAAATTTCTAAGTGCTCTGTATGTAAAGCCTGACCAGAAATATATGATCATTATCAAGAGGGCGCTATTATTCTCATTTATATGGCAACAGTTCAGTATAGTCAAAAAGTACGTTTATTCTTTATGGTATAATGTCATCTTGATTTGTTTACCTGTCAGCTCTGATGTTAATTTGTAAATGTGTCGTAGCGACATTGTTTCATTTCCCGACCGTTATATTTCCAGCAGTTTATTACATACATTATTTACAATGTTTTGCTCTTGACTATGAATAGTTTGGGCATTTCTTCTCCCACCCATCATTTAAATTATTGCCAGTGCAAGAAATTAGTTCCAATGAAATTTCGCAACATGGCGCATGATCATATACCTATTTCTGGTCAGGCTTTACTTTTACCCGTTCTCCTGTCCCTTTACTTGTCCAGTACACTCTATGAACTGTTCATAATAAACAGAGATTATTGGTAGGGTTTTTTCCATGACCTTGGGGTAATATTTGACCAGGCAGCGTCTCACCTTCCATGAACATATGCGAACGCTTACCGCTGGATGTTTTCAAAAATTTGGCTTTGTATTCCGCAACGGCAAGGACTTCCATGACATTGGGGCCATAAAGATGGTCTTCAACGTATTGGTAAGGAGCAAGCTAGAGGCCTCGTCAATCATTTGGAACCCATACGAGTCCACATACGCATTACTTCTAGAGAAAGTCCAAATAGCCTTCTTAAGGTACAAGAAAGGATTTGGGTATTACCCATTTCTGTACCCAACAAAATTCCTGCTTGGATGTCTCGAATTAAACTCTCTGGAAGTAAGACGTAACAACAATTTGCTGACTACCGTTTGTCGCATATTGCCTGGTGATTCGGACTGCCCTGAACCTGTATGTCGAATCTGCAGGCTGTACGTCCCGGATGTTCCTATAGTCACCTAGTTTCATAACCCCTTGCCTTGATTGATCCTGTTCATATAAAAACAAATCAAAAATAACATAAAAAGCATTTATTGATTCTTTACGAGTTACAATTAGAATTTAATTTTTTTTATGAAGTAGAATTTATTAAATTTACCCCTTTTCGGGTGAAGGCCTCTTCCGGTTTTAGCCAGTTTTTTCTGTCTTTGGCTATCTGTTGCCAATTCTTGCCAGCTGTATCCACTATTTCATCGGTCCACCTTTCTTTAGGCTTCCCTTTCCTAGTCCTGCTCATATATGAACTCTTAAATTAAACAAAGTTGTCTGTAAGAATACTTAAAAACATCGGCTCGCTGCGTTCAAACTCTCGACTGGGTGGCAAACTAGTGCCTGCGCCAATTATAAACACGATATAATATGCACAAAAACACTTATTATGCTCTTGTAAATATATATATATATATATATATATGATTATTTTTTCTATTTTCTATACAATGTTATCTTTTTAACGACTTGCGCTGCACTGGTCGTTTTACATTAGTGTAGGTTGAAAGGTTCTGACGGAAGATTAGCGCTGCGGGCTCCACCAGTCCGTGGCAAGCATGCTGAGTCAGCGCCAATTCTATACCACAACACATGACCCTTGACCAAGTTAGCTATGTAAATACAGTACGTAGCTATAAATAGTTCATCTAAGTTTAATGTAATTTTATTTGATCTGTTTTGATTGTTTATTTTTCGCTATGCATGTAAGTTGTGGTTGAATAATAACATTTTATCTATCTATCACATTCACGGGATTAGATTACCAAGCGGATCCAGGTTCAATTGAGCCGGGACAAACGCGGAAAAAGAAGGATGATATACTACGAGACTTATTTTCTTTCCGCACAAGCTTGTGAAAATACATCTTAAGACATGTAGGCGGGAAAATGTCAGAGTAGAATAAAGGAAAAAGCATCTCAGCCCGGCCGGAACCTTGAAAAAAGGTCAGCGTCCAATTTCTGTAGTCTATGGCAGTAGCCACAGATTATTTACGAAGCGAGGAGCGGATTGAGTCAATAATTCACGCGTGATCGAATAACACTGTGATGTTGGCTAACCTTATTTGATTTAGGTATGCTCACTAGACTTCGCTCGCGGAAAATTCTTTTATCTACTCTTCGACTTGGGGAAAGCAACTGTCAAAGTGACATCTTCAACATTGGTCCTTAAAAAGCTATATTTCAAATCACTACAAGTCTATACTACTCTTTGATTCTGCCGCCAAACAAAGCGCACAAAATCTGTTCTAGATGTCACATCTAGCAGAATACATAATAAATCAATGTTATTTTCGCGAAATTAACTCAATGTTTTGCCCCGAAATAGAAATCCACTGGTTTCCGAAATATGTACCTACTCTAAAATTAAAATGCTGTGGATTAACGCCATAGGGAAGGTCTTTGCCTAAGATAAGCTTTTTGACTGTATACTAGTGTATGGTAGTATGTGTGAGTTTTCGTACGTAGTTAAGGACCATTCATCTACTGTATCTTTATTTCATTGTATGGAATCTGGATCAGCGCCCTCTACAATACATTTTCACCGAACTTCCCCACAAGCGCAAGCTTTTCTCTATAGAGCTTCCGATATACTCGTTATGACTTTTTCTTAAAGAAAAAGCGCATCAAGCAAGCTTCTTGGCCTAAAAACTTTACTAAAATGCATTAGTTATGTTATGATTGTATAAAATATATAATAGTAAAGTTTTGATATTAGGTTATAGAGTATGTCCGGAAAGAGAAGTGTCGTAGAATGTATGCGCTCCCGTATAAACTACGACACTTCTCTTTCAAAGTGTAGTTTTAAAATTTTAAGGACGAATGTTTATTGTCTATTTCATGTTACCGTTTTACTTTCTTTAAACTTTAAACGTGGCGCTGCAATCAAATACGAAAAACACATCATTCAGTATATTAAATTAAAACGTACTTGTTTATGGTTTCAAAAAAAAGATAATGCGGAAGGCAACTGTCAATTCGTCAGTCTATGGCATATGTCCCATCGTACGTAGTGCCATCTAGAATTCATTTCATAATTATTTTACATGTTTTTAAAGTGGGGCATTCAATAAATTTGTAGTTTTACATTGCTTGATGCATAGAGCTAAGTACCGACTAAAATCTCATTCTTGGCATTGTCGACCAAAAATCAGCGCAAGATATGGCGTTTTAAACCTAATTTAAATTGTTTTGTTTTGTTTTGTTGTTTTTACATGGTTGCCCTGAAAACCAGCGCCATGACAAATGTCATGGCAAATGCTGAGCGGTACCCATTTTGGTGTATTATAATTTGTGTTATTTAATTGTGTATTATTACTTATGTAAAAAATGCCAAATAAATTTTTCTTTATCTTTATCTTTATTCCACTCATACAATAGTATGTTATTCAATCAAATACAAACATTGAAAAATTGAAAAAATAATCAACCCAGCAAGACTTGAACTTGCATCGATACGCCTTACCGGGGCTCGATCGCTTTACCAATTAAGCTATGGGTCAAGTTATAAGTTGACGAAATTCTCAATGCCTTCAATCATCTTTAGAATTCATTTAACCAGCTGTCAAATTCCATATAAAATAAGGACCATCGTAGGCAGCGCCATCTATGATGACTTTTCACTGGCCTTCCCCATTGGAACCTATTGTAATGTATGGATTTTTAACTTCATTCGAATCATGAAATGCTTAAATTTAAAAGTTTATAGTTAATGCATATATTGTGTGTGAGATGCAAGAATATAGACCCAAATACATAGACATAAACAAAAAGGAAGATGAGTGACGTTCATAGTAAACAAAACTTAAATGTGGTCCAGCACCTACACACGTGTAAAATGCTACACACCGCTATAATGTATGTGCATCATAGGCAAAAGAGATAACCCTATATAGGTAACACGGATATGCAAGGGAGACCTCCATATTTTGCGCATTGCACAAAGTGTGACTGAGAGACTCTGCCACACGACTAATTCAATATAGGTTCCGGAACCTATATTTGATGGCACACAATCGAGCGCCTGGTACCATATCTCCCTTTTTGTATAATTCAATGCCCAAATAGCTAATATTAAGTATAGAGTTTGCAGAAGAGCAGGGTCGTGTTTCATATGGAAACTCATATATTCTACTTAACGAAATATTTCCCAAAACCGTTAAAGAAAGCTATGTGAACAATGAGCCATTTCCCAGTACGGTTAATCTTGCTTACATAGGACGTCAAATATGATGGAATCACCGATAGATGGCTCTGCAGACCACAAGAGTAATAACATTCAGCATTCCAATTCAATAGACCATAGATACATTATTTAGTATGCGCTGTGAAATCAGTGTTGTCAACTTTATCATGAAAACAACATAAAGCCTAACCAGAAATATATGATCATTGTCATTTATAAGGCAACAGTTCAGTATAGTCAAAAAGTATAGTATTCTCTACGGTATAGTGTCATCTTGATTTGTTTACCTATCACTCCTATCAGCTCTGATGTTAATGTGGAAATATTTCGTAGCGAAATAGCTTACTTTCCCGAGCGTTTTATTTCCAGCAGTTTATTACATAAATTATTTACAATGTTTCGCTCTAGACTATGACTACTTTTGGGTATTTTTGTCATTTATTAATTAATATTCAACACTTTACTATTATTCAAGTGACGACCTATCATATTGTCTTCGGTTGCCGCGATAGTTATTCATGAAATAAAACAATTAAAAACGGATTTTATCGCGTGTATTGAGTTTAAATTACATCCCGACGTTTCAAACACTTTACAGCGTTCGTGGTCAACGGGTCGACTGAGGAAAAATGTACAATTACCTCCGTTCAAAAACTATCTCGTTTGAACGGAGGTAATTGTACATTTTTCCTCAGTCGACCCGTTGACCACGAACGCTGTAAAGTGTTTGAAACGTCGGGATGTAATTTAAACTCAATACACGCGATAAAATCCGTTTTTAATTGTTTTATTTCATGACGACCTATCATTAAAATAATTGCCAGAGTAAGAAAATAGTTCCAACAAAATTCTGCAACGTGGCGCATGATCATATATTGCTTTTAAATGTCATAAATGTCATAATATATAACATAATATTATTATAAATACTAGATTTTGCCCGCGGCTTCGCTCGCGTTAAATTCGGGGTAACAAACCATACAAACTTCTACCCCCCATTTTAGGGAAGTGGGGGGTTAGAAAGAGGCAAAAAGTAGCCTATGTCACTCTCCATCCCTTCAACTATCTCCACTTAAAAAATAACGTCAATTCGTCGCCCCGTTTTGCCGTGAAAGACGGACAAACAAACAAACAAACAAACAAACAAACACACACATACACTTTCCCATTTATAATATTACTATGGATAGTATGGATTGATGTTTTTCTTTTATAAACAGTCTACAACTGATGTCTGTCAGTTTCTAGGTACCTAATTTGTGTGTTTAAACAATCATTTGTGCGCGACTTTGCCCTCGTAGGCTTTATTGATATCTACTACTTACACAGTTCCAAATTGGGATCACTGGCATATTGAAATTGAAATGAGGTCGGCATACCTGCAAAGAGATAAAATATGTATATTAATAAAGCTTAATAATGAGAACCAGTTCTTTGGAAACATCGCAACTGGTAGTTCATATAAATTTATTATGGGTCTAGGTGTATGCTTGGAGTTCTAACTTAATAACATTCACACAACAATAGGATAAGTTACTGAAACTTCTGCAAATAAAACAAAATAATGCCTCATTGTGTTTCTCGTACTGCCCGTTATCCATAAAGTTGTACCGTTTTGTTAACATTAGGTTCTATTAGTTTCGGTAGGTATTCAGTGACTTTGTATTACCATTGCTATTCTACAGTAAATAATTCAGCAGCCATTCAGCCCATTAATCGTTTTCCTTATGGATGGTACAAGAAGGATATAAATCTCTATGTTACAAAAGTGTCCGTCAAAAGGCGATAAACTGATGGCGCCACAATGATATTAAATTTGATTAAATTAATTTTGAAATTAAAAAACATTTAATCCAAAATAATTATTTGCGGAGATGAAGACACTGAATATTAGTTTTATTTAGAAAGTCATATAAGTATTAAATATCGGTAATTCATTTCAAACGCTGAACTATACCTAGCGCCACCCGGAGATATTTGGAACTATTGTTTAGTGCTTACCGCTGGACACTTTTTCGACCGTTTTCCTATAAGAGAGTTCCATCCTTCCTATACCATCCATAGTTTTCCTAGTGGTTAACATAACATGACTCGTTTCCATGGCAACCTAATCCCTACGCCCCTTATTCATAAACGTGTCACAGGCTTCAACTAGTTCATTTATTTTAACGGCCTCCTAGCCTAGTAGCTCACCAAACGAAGACGCTTAACTGCCTGATAGGGGAAGTAATTCGTGTATAGCTGAATTTTGGTGTAGTTGTAGGCAAAGGTATCTTACACAACATACTAAAAGTACCGGTGGATGGGGGCGCCGCTAGCGGGGAGAGGGGGGTGTAAAGGTCCCTTATTTTGGTTTTTCGTAAATAACTCGGTAACGGTAGCTCATACGAAAAAATGTTCTATTGCTTAATTCATCCACATCTAATTTTCTATAAAAAAGATTCTTTACAATTTTTTGCTAGGATCAATGTTTAATGAGATATCGAGGAAATACGATAAACACTTTTTTAAACTTTCGGAGCTAATATTTACGAAAGTATTAGTTTTATCCAAAAATTGTTTCAGAATACCCTTATTGTTTTAAAAAGACCTATCTAACGATACCCCACACATTAGGGTTGGAGTAAAAATAATATTTACCCCCCCACTCCATGTGTACGGGAGGTACCCGAAAAAATAATATTTTTTCACATTTTGTTTTAAAACTTTGCCGGCGTGAATAAAGTACATACTCACACGATTTTTTTATTTTCTAGTACTAACCATCACTGAGCAGGCTGCTCACCCTGCTACCTCACTTCCTACCCTTATAGTTTCGCCAAGTCCGTCTGACCCCATCTGTCCGTCTAGACGTCTAGTACTAAACATCACTGAGCAAAGCCGTGGACGGACAGACGGGGACAGACGGACATGCCGAAACTCCAAGGGTAGGACCCCTCCTCACCCTGCTCAGTGATGGCTAGTACTAGAGAAATTAAATTTCGTATAAGTATGTGTTTTAATTACGCAGACAAAGTTTTAAAACAAAATGTGAAAAAATATTATTCTTTCGGGTACCTCACGTACACATGAAGTGGGGGGTAAATATTTTTTTTACTCCAACCCTAATGTGTGGGGTATCATTAGATAGGTCTTTTAAAAAAAATAAGGGTATTCTGAAACCACTTTTGGATAAAACTAATACTTTCGTAAATATTAGCTCCGAAAGTTTAGAAAAGTGTTTATCGTATTTCCTCGATATCTCATTAAACATTGATCCTAGCAAAAAATTGCAGAGAATCTTTTTTATAGAAAATTAGATGCGGATGAATTGAGCAATATAACATTTTTTCGTATGAGCTACCGTTACCGAGTTATTTACGAAAAACCAAAATTAGGGACCTTTACAACCCCCCCTTTCCGCTAGCGGCACCCCCATCCACCGGTACTTTTAGTATGTTGTGTAAGATACCTGTGCCTACAACTACACCAAAATTTGGCTATACACGAATTATTTCCTCTTAGTTTTCCTTTATTGGGTGGGCTATAGTCGGTAGTGACCTACGAAGCAGGAGGTTCCGGGTTCGAATCCTGGTCAGGGCATTTATATGTGTGTTAGTCACAGATATTTGTTCCTGAGTTATGGATGTTTTCTATGTATTTAAGTATTTATATGTATATATCTATTATATATATCGTCGCCTAGTACCCACAACACAAGCCTTATTGAGCTTACCGTGGGACTAGGTTGATTTGTGTAAGATTGTTTTATTTATGTTTTGTCCTTATCTGTCACTTTGACAGTTGTGTTTGTTGGAAAGAGACAAAATATAAATCAACTAATTGAGGCCTGAGAGACGTTTATGAATAAGGGGGTAAGAATCGAGACTTAAGTAAACATTTTATTTTAGTAAGTAATCTGACAGCTCCTGGCATACAAAACAGTTTACATATCATCAAGTACTTACATAAAGTCCTGTCAAATCACTCCATAATTTTTTTTAATGTTTTTTTTATTTCCAATAAAAGTATGGTACAATTTGCAAAAATATCAGTTTCGTCAAACAATAAACTTTATCGGCGATGGTAACACTCACTTCCAGTTTTTGTATCAGGTTTTCTTATCCTATGACCTATGACCTTAGTACCTTATCCTTTTTAGGGTTCCGTAGTCAACTAGGAACCCTTATAGTTTCGCCATGTCTGCCCGTCCGTCCGTCCGCGGATAATCTCAGTGACCATTAGCACTAGAAAGCTGAAATTTGGTACTAATATGTATATCAATTACGCCGACAAAGTGGTAAAATAAAAAGTGGAAAAAAATGTTTTATTAGGGTACCTCCCCTATACGTAAAGTGGGGAGTGATTTTTTTTTTCATTTCAACCCTAACGTGTGATATATTGTAGGATAGGTATTTAGAAATGAATAGGGGTTTACTAAAATCATTTTTGATAATGTAAATATTTTCGGAAATAATCGCTCCAGAAGTAAAAAAAAATGTGTCCCCCCCCTCTAACTTTTGAACTATAAGTTTTAAAAATATGAAAAAAATCTGAAAAGTATAAAAACTTTCTAGGAAAATTATTTTGAACTTGATAGGTTGAATAGTTTTTGAAAAAAAAAATACAAAATTATTTCTGAACTAAGTTTGTAATTTAACCGTATAAGCAGGTGTGTATTGTACCTGTAATTTCTACAAAATTACAATGAAAAGACTTGCTTTCAAATAAAGTAAAAACGGTGAAAATCGGTTCACGCAATAAAGAATTATTCCATAAAAATCATATTCCATACTTTAAGCTCGCGCGCAATAGTTTACTTAATTTGCCGATAGATGTCGCTGTACGTAGAACGCCCATATCATATCCTACATGGCGGTGTTATTTTAACTCTTAAGTGGGGACACTTACTGTGACGGACGAAAAACTACGGAACCCTACACTGAGCGTGGCCCAACACGCTCTTGGCCGGTTTTTTTTAAATTAGTAAGTAAGCACAACTGACCCAATATGGATAATTCTGTAAGTATTTATTTCGTTATTTAACTTATATATTTAATAATAAGTATTTATTTAATCTTGAGTTCAAGTGTTTAATAGCAACTTTTTGAGTTTGGTTAAGAATTCTATCTTAGTTTTTGGGAGATAGCAACCTGACCTTCCAACCCAGACGAAAAACTAAGCCCAACTATTTTGTGATTAGATTCTCACGACGTTGTTTCACCGAATAGTGATTATTAAATATCAAATAACAACTCATTCGGAGAATCTCAGCGGTAGGAGCTGGGGTTTGCACCGTGTGTACCGTCGCCATTCAACCTAAATTTTAGCAACCTTTATACAGAAATGTCGTCTTTGGTAGGTTCAATGGGTCGTCTTTGGTATACTTAGGATAAGGCCACGGGCACGTAGTAGACAGATTAGACACTTTATTATTCTTATGGAGGCCTAAACTCTCGCGAGGCCCCGGGCGACAGCCCTAAGGGCCTACCGCGAACGTCTAAAACCTTTTCAATGCTAAATCCGAAATTTCGTAATCTCCCTCTGTACCGCTCTTATATATTTTTTAAGAGAGGGATGCAAATAGACGAACAAACTAAGTGGTTCGCGGTTATAGGCCAGTTCGCCACCCCTATTAATCACTGCTTTCTTAAAGATAACCTACCTCGTAGTCCATATATGCCAGGTAATACAGAAAACGCGAGCGTGAGCGCCTTTATGTTTCCAATTGAACAGTTACAAAATGTATCTTCCATTTGTACTATATTAATACTCCGTATCGACATTTTCTATAAACTTCCGAGCAAATTGGCAAACGCGCATACGGCCGTCGCCGAAATCCTAAATTATGTTCATTCCGCCAAACATGCAATGCGACAACACAACACAAAGAAATAAAGACTCTATTCTTTAAGTTTAAAGTTGAAATTCCAACGTTATGTTTTGATCAAAATTTTTTATGCTACTTGTAAAATGGTAATGTTG
This sequence comes from Pammene aurita, assembly GCA_947086415.1. Classification (NCBI taxonomy): domain Eukaryota; kingdom Metazoa; phylum Arthropoda; class Insecta; order Lepidoptera; family Tortricidae; genus Pammene; species Pammene aurita. The sequence continues at coordinate 15,945,650 of OX352313.1, forward strand.
GAGTTAGACACGAAAAACTACCATTTACAAGGCTTCTTTCTTATAACTGTTTGGGGACAGGTTTTTCGGTAAATAATAAACATTGGGAAGTAGAATCGTTTCCGGTATCTCTTTTACGGTAAAGGTTGGTTGTTAAATCCGTTCCACTATATACGAGATATTCGTTTACGTATTTTTTATGGTTCAGGACAAAAAGTATACAAAAAGGGAGAACGCATCTCTTATACCTTATTGAAGAAGAATTTATGCACCCGTGCCGTTTCTGGACGGTGTTTTTTTTTTAAAAGCGTACTTAGATGATTGACTAACAGGAGTTGACATCCCTAAGAAATTCTTTGTCCCAAAAGTTGTAGTGAAAATCACTACAAGTCTATACTACTCTTTCATTCTGTCATAGCTGTCAACCGCGAAACATGGTGCACAAAATTTGTTCTAGATGTCACATCTAGTTAATACATAATAAAACAATAACTTAGGTATATTAATTTCGCGTGAAAGGAATCATAAAACGATTTCAAAAGAATCATCTGGAGAAAGAGATGGCAATTTAAAAATTTTCGGCATTTTTCGTTAATGAGCTAATAATTTCGCGAGTTTAAAGACCCCTCAAATCTTTAACGCGTTAAAACTGCTGGAGATTATGCAAAACGCCTTTGATCACTTACAACAGATGGCGCTACTTAAATCGCAGTTTGATGTTTGACACGTCGGCGCCGAGTTGTTTTTGTCTGTGGTACTGCACTGCACGCAGTGCGGGTTTTTGTTGGCGTTTTCTTTCGGAGCTTTTGGCAAATGTAGCACTTATACAATGTGATAGTGTAGATAAAAAAGGTAACATTTGGCGGCCGGGGCTACGCTTTTATTTCTCGAATACAACGAAATGTAATGAAAATTAAATAAGTTAATTTTCAGGCAGTTAGGGGCCCATAGTTAAAAACTCTCCTTGAAACCCCGTATTGGTGAATAAATTTACGTTCTTTTTAGCCGACTTCGAGATTTCGAAGGAGGAGGTTCTCAATCCGTCGGAATCTTTTTTTTTTGGATTTTCAAAGACGGCTGGACCGATTAAAAAAATGTTTTTTTGTCTGAAAGGGTTATACTTGACAGTTGGTCCCATTGTCATCAGAATCTGATGATGGGATCCTGGAGAAATCGAGGGAACTCTTCAAATATTATTGGCACAATAATGGGGTAATATAAGGGCAAGGAACAAAATCTATAATAAAATCTTATCGTTAAGATTTTCGACCTCGTTTATCCTCCTTGGAGGTTGAATTGGAAAAAAGTACTTTAGTGGAGATGCAGGATTAAAACATTAACTTCAAATTTTTTAGGTTCTAATTTAAGTAGTTTAGGCCATTGATTTATATTATGTATTCTAGATGTGACATTTAGAACACATTTTGTGCGCCATGTTTGGCCGTTGACAGCTATGACTGAATCAAAGGTTAATATTGACTTGTAGTGATTTTCACTACAACTTTTGGGCCAAAAAAATTCTCTTGTTACTTAATGGTTTAGGCTGTGCGCTGTCTGTCACTCTTTATAATATGTGACACTCTACATCCCAAGGTACCACTTCGCATCCAGCGCTTACGCTTTTTACGCTTACGACGTGCACGTACCAAATAGTACCTTGTCATGTCGACTGACACATTATATTTACTAGGTATGTAATCCACCCCACGCCTCAAGGACACAAGCTGCATGTATTTTTATCCCTTTCGTGAATCTATGAATAACCTCTGTACCTTGTTTGAAAGGATTTTAACCTTAACGTAAATCGATAAAAATGCACTCTGTCTATTTTTAAAAGGAAAAAATGTCATGTTGTGAAAATCCATTTTCTGCTCGCTGTGCAGTGTGGTCGTTTGCGAAAATGGTTTGTTAATGTCATTGATTTATTATGTATTCTACTAGATGTGACATCTAGAACAAATTTTGTGCGCCTTGTTTGGCATTTGACAGCTGTGACAGAATCAAAGAATAGTATAGACTTGTGGTGATTTTCACTACAACTTTTGGGACAAATAATTTCTTAGGGATGTCATCTCCTGTTACTCAAGTCTGCAAATTTTTTTTGTACCCCAAACAAGGTCGTAAATCTAATCATTTCTTATTTGACTCACTTGTTTCACAAAAATTAGCCATACATTAAATGGCCACGCTGTGCACAAATGTAACATTATCGTCTATAGAAAAACAAGCCTATTTTCAGAGTTCAAACCACTCTCTAACATTCAATCACTATCCTATTTCAAATTCCCGATGAGCATCAAAATTGGGCACATTCAAAATGGCGTCCCATAAATTTTCGAGATAAGCGGAGATCATAAATTGCTGTCTAATGTGCATTCGTTTGCTGGTTAAACAGTGTAGTGGTGTTTTTAATTAGATATTAGTGGATTGTTAGTTTACATTTACAATTGAATTGTTTTCTTATAACTGCTAGTATACGGTATACCACCGATCAAATAACAGGTACTACACAAACAGCCTAAAAAAATGTCCCCACAATAGTACCGCCAGAACGACTCGGGTGGTACTTTCTTTGACAGTCTTATTTTATTACGGTATAAGACTAAGTAGCCGGTTACAAGTTTTTAGGAGCCATATTTTCAATAAATCTGGTTTGAGTCTGTATCTCCTTTACATTATTGCTCACCTTTTGATTTCTTAACGGAACTTTGTTTAAGTTTACGCACAGCGTTGATTTAAGGTACATTGTTTATAGATGGCATTTCTCGGGATTTCTTCAAGAGTTGTAATTTATTGATACGACCTTGATACAAAATGCCAATAAACTATTTTTTTCGATTACAGATAAGAAAGAGATACACGCGATGTTCGAATTCGAATTATTCAAAGGCAGTGTTGCTAACCGGCGATTTATTACGTTTGGCCCCGTTTTTTACTGACAGAAGGGGCCTGGCTGGTCGAAGATTTTCACAGATAGCGCCAGCATAGTCACTGTCAGTCCTACCGATAGTGTCAAATTATTATTTTTTGGAATTTTCTGTCGGATTCACGATATAGGCGGAGAGCTAGCCACGCCACATATGACACGATAATGGGAGCGACGAAACCCCTTTCGTTAGTTTGTTATACTATGCTTATTTGTAGATCCGTACATCTGGCAGCTGTAAAGTGGTGGAGGTCAAAGAATGCAAACCACTTTAAGAATACAAATCCTAGAGTTCTGGTTTTGATGCAGTATTATGAGGAATTTTATTAATAATTAGATTATATCATTACCAAAACTTTCTGATGGGGGGAAAGTAGTCCAAAATGACGTAATTATACGTACGTAATTCATAGTTTGTCGCCTAATGTTTCTTTTTCCGAAATAATACGCAATGTTTTTGGTTCTAATGTTAATATATAGGCCTCGTTCTCTTTAAATAAGACAACTTATTTTTACCTAATTTGGTAGGTATAACTTTTTTATTATTCAAAAATTTTGCTAGTTTGTCACTCTGACCCCCACCCAGCTGCCAGATGCCCGGATCTAGCAATAAGGAATCAGCAATCTTACTAGAGGGGTTTCATTGCTCTCATTATTGTGTCATATCTGACGTGGCCACTGTGGCCAGCTCTTAGTCAACTAGTCTCTCAAGCCGAATTCCATATAGCAATACTAAGTGACGGGTCCGTTCATCCTTTGCTAGCGCTCTCTGGCCAAACCTTTGAGATGCCTTCTTCATAGGTTTGCTAAGTACCATGTGACGCAGTCCATGGCCATGCCGGCTGCCCTTTGCAGGGAGCCACTAGCCTTATTCAGATATTGGGTTAAGAAATATTAATTTATTGAACTTGTAATTTTAATTAACATAGAAATTGACTTGTAAAAACTTACGAGTGGCAACCCTAGAAGTAGCGATAGCAAACAGCCTCCACAATCGATACCACGCAGACTTCGCGGCGCCATCCGGGAAGTAGGTTACCATAACTACCGTAAGATGCCCAATGATAAGAATTGGCTAGTAGCTAGCTTTACAGACAACTTTTAATTAGAGGTAGGTATTCCTTCAATGAGATAGTTAATTTGGAACAGATAAGCCTCCATTAACCGGGAGTTAAAGTATTATAGAACATTATAGCAGGGCCCTGTAATCGTATAGAGGGAGCAGGTTGTAAGGCATTCGTCGAACTTAATTCTTACCGGTTTGCCTATTTTGAGCACTCGTACAAAAAGTATTGTATGCAATAGTGACATAATTAAGCTTTTCAATCTCGTACCTTAATTAGGCCTCTCAGCTCGAATGAAAAGCTCTTCATTATGTCATAATAGGTTTATAAGTAGGTATAATAGAATTTTACGTCTGTCTCAGAACATACCTACTTCCAACATCATCTTCATCACTATCACTACATAGTATAAAACAAGTCGCTTTCCGCTGTCTGTCCCTATATGTATGCTTAGATCTTTAAAACTACGCAACGCATTTTACTGCGTTTGTACACCTTAAAAAGTAAGTACTACAGTATTGTACAGCTTAAAAAGGTCTACAAAAAAGTCCGGCATGGTATATGTCTATCTCTTAGGGATAACGTACAATAACCATTTTTTAACCCGTGCGAAGCCGGGGCGGGTCGCTAGTATATGTTAATTTTCAACCTAGTTTCTCCTTCACACAAACACGAAACCATTTTTCTTTCCTAGTCTCGAGTAAAATAAACATAGATGGCGCTATCAAACACTGCCATCCTAAATGTAGCCCTCTTCCCTTATAATTAGGTTTATTTTCAACAAACTCACTTTACAAGCGTCAACTTGGCACTGCATGGTTCTCATTATACTAGAGCGTTGGAATGTAGACTCTACATATAGAGAACAAGGCATATATTTGGATATATTAGTTAATGAGTTTAACCATTTATTTGGCAGGTGATGTTTGTATAATGGATGTGTGAAGTTTTGAATGAAACTTTTAATTCATGCATGCTGCAGCGTAATTGCGGATAGCTTCTAAAGGACGTCGGCTGTCAACTGACTTTAAGATTTCGAAGAAGGAGGTTATCAATTCGTCGGGATCTTTGTTTTTGCTTTTTTTTTTATGTATGTTACCGATTATTCAAAGACGGCTGGACCGATTTGGAAAATTATTTTTTGTTTCAAAGAGTATACTTCACTGTTGGTCCCATTGTAACCCGGTCAGAATCTGATGATGAGATCCTGGAGAAATCGAGGGAACTCTTCAACTACTATAGGCACACCTATAGTGATTTGAGTATTTTTTACCTCAGCTCGAGCAGTTGCTTTTGGAAAGTTGGAGGCTAAGTGAAGTCGGTTATTTTTTGAAATAAAACAATTAAAAACGGATTTTATCGCGTGTATTGAGTTTAAATTACATGTCAGAAGAAACAAATCTACAAGACACAAATGTAATCCTTCCCCCAGAATAAAAACCGGTTAAGTGCGAGTTGAACTCTCAAAGAGGGTTCCTACTCTTTGTTTTTACTGTGTAATTTTGAGACTAGTTTTGCTCGTAATTTATAAGTAAAACTTTATTTTTTTAGGGTTGACAAAATTAGGCTGCGCAACCAAGTGGGCCAGAGGGTTTACCGCGAACTTCTAAAATTTTACTTTCGTTATCTGCATCCCTTTCAACCATATTTGCAAGTTCGACAGAGGAGATAAAATAAGTTTTTCGAGCGGTAGGGCCCGCAGGTGAGAAACCCTCCCTAGGGACCGATTTTTGACTTTAGAGCGCTCGAATTCGAAAAAAATTAGCACGAAAATATTCGCACAGAAGAGTTTGCCGCCATTATTTTTTGCATAAAATTCATAGTTTAAATAATCGTGATTCTTAATTCGTATCTCTGTTATTTTTAAAACATCATTCAGAGTTTAAAATGTCAGATTCGAGCGCTCAAATCTCAGAAATCGCCCCCCTGTATATAATTTTGTTGGTGGAGGCAACCTGGTTGCGCTGCGCCGCCATGGTGTCCCGGTGAAACATAGGCCTTAATTTTTATATTTTTTTCTAAAAAACTACTTAATATTAAAAATACAGAAAACATGTTTACGCCCAGTATCAATAGTTCGTGGTCAACGGGTCGACGGGACGAACGCTGTAAAGTGTTTGAAACGTCGGGATGTAATTTAAACTCAATACACGCGATAAAATCCGTTTTTAATTGTTTTATTTCATGAATAACTATCGCGGCAACCGAAGACAATATTCGGTTATTTTTTGTTTAAAATTATCGATATACGCTGTTAAAATAGCCTAAGGTTTACATTTACCAATGATGTTGGCGTGTGCGGCAGAAAAGCTGATTGTGTACCTGTAACAAGATAATGAAATTGTTATTTATTTTAATTATGACTAATAATGGATCCAAAACGTACTAGTGACGGAAATCAGAGAGGGCACACAATACAGCAAATCTGCTGAATAAACATTTAACTGAATTCAAAACCATACTTTTGCCTTATCAATTTATCATATACACTTAAGGCACTCGTCCCACCGGCGGCGAGTAAGCGAGTAAAGTTAAGCGAGTAGCATTACATCGCGGGCCTTGAAAGGTCGATCGATCACTCTATACCTCGACAAACCGCAATGTAATGCTACTCGCTTACTCGCTCTTGGTGGGACCAGTGCCTAACACTCTACAGTAGCTAAACAATTATTCATGTTTTTTTTTACGTACATATAAATGTTTTATTATATGTACATATTGCTTAACCTACATAGAGACTGACATACATCGCACATAGAGCTGTGCCGGAAGAAGATGGGGAAGAGGAGGCTTATTAAATTTCCTAAATCATCTATTTTTTAACTTCGTATACAGCTTGTAACAAAAATATTATTAGTATCGTATTGTAAAAGTAGGAGAAAAATTATTAGGACACAATTTTTTTTTGTATATGACACGTCGTCCCAACCGGCGAACCCAATTACAAACCAATTTTTTTTTGCGATATATTTTTTTACCTACTTTTTCATAATCAGAACACGATACCAATTATACCCTTAAAAGGATCACTAGCATTTTTGATACACCCTGTAGAATATAAATTTCCATACAAGGTGACCCATTTTCATTGATCATCACTAAAACGATTGACATTTATTGCACCGGAATGACATTCAATGTAAAAAAAAATTCTCTTATAATATATTAGCCAAAACTTGTAATGCATTTTTACGTCACACCTGGCCATAATGTGAGTGTGTGTCCAAAGTGTCAAATGTCAAGTGTCAAAAGTGTTCAAAGTGTCAAAAGTCGAAGTTGAAGGTAAACTCAAATTAAATACAAATACAAATAAATATAATTTAATAATTTTAAATGAAATGATATGAAATAGAATGAAATAAAATACAATAAAATGTTCCACTATAATAATACTAATTATTATTATAACAAGTATAAAAAATAAAATATGTGCCTAAATTGAAGAATAAGTATCTTTTATCTTTTTTTTTATCTTTTAAATGAAATGAAATAAAATACAATATTTTAAAATAAAATTGTGTACTCACCACGGGCAGTAAAAAAGAAAGCCCTCTATCGCATATTTAAAACCCTCGCCTTCGGCTCGGGATACAAAAACCTGCGCTTTCGGGCTTTCTTTCTTTTACAGTCCTTGGTAAGTGATGTACTATTAATTGATTAATGTTTTATTGTTCTTATTGACATCACATACTCTCTGTATATATGTATATCTCATATTGTTATTCAATTTCGTTAGTTATTAGGTATAAGAATATTTGCATGCTGTTAAACCCAGCTGAAGAAGGGACTATCACTAACCTAAAGTTAAGACATGTAACTAACCCTTTTTCTGCAAATAAACATTATAATTATGAAACCAACAGTAGAGAGCGCTGCTGAGTTGTAAAATTGAATTGGAACCGTTTTAAAATTCAGACCGGCGTCGGATTTAGGTAGGCTGGATATAGGCTAGATCAATACTGGGAATGAAACTGCTCTAAATTCAGGCTTTTCTCATCCATGTGGCTATTTGATACACAAACTATTCCGCTAAAAAATATCCTGTCACGTTTTCAACCAACTTCAAGATTCCGAAGGAGGAGGTTATTAATTCGTCGGGATCTTTGTTTTTGCTATTTTTTTTAAATGTATGTTTACCGATTATTCGAAGACGGCTGGACGGATTTGGAAAATTCTTTTTTTGTTTGAAAGAGTATACTTCACAGTTGATCCCATTGTAACCAGGTCAGGATCTGACGACGAAATCCTGGAGAAATCGAGGGAACTCATCAAATATTATAGGCACACCTATAGTGATTTAAATGTTTTTTACAGTAGCTCGGGCATTTACTTCTGGAAAGATGGGGGCTAAGTGAAGTCGGTTCTGTTTTGTTTAAAATAAATTTTAATGACATATGAACAATGGTGTGCATCTCTGTCAAAAAAATTGAGTTTGACAACCAGTATCCGATAGTTTGCCTAAGTGAGAAAGATAACTTGTCATGCGTTAAGAAGGGACAACATGATTCGTGACGTCCCAGAGGGACCTCTGTATAGACAGGCGCCCCCCCCCCCCTGAAACGCAAACCTCGTTTACAACGGCAGCCATAGGTGCGGACCGCGAGGTTTTTTGTGAAGGAAAGTGCCCCCCCTGAACTAAATCCTGGATCCGCGCCTGTGTATAGTACTATTATTTACTCGGTGGTATGTGCGAAACGAGCAGACGAATCGATGGTATGTAGCTAGGGAATGCAATCTCGAACCGAGATTGACAATTTGAGATCTCGTGCGAAAAAATGAAGTCGAGATTGGTCTATTCGATGATTTAAATCTAAATATATAAAAGAAGAAACTGGCTGACTGACTGACTGATTGACTGACTGACTGACTCACTGACATATCAACACACAGCCCAAACCGCTGGTTCTAGAGATTCCAAATTTGGCACGTACATAAGTTCCTTATAAGGTCTAGGGGTGCACTAAGAAAGGATTTTCCAAAATTCACCCCCTAAGGGGGTAAAATGGGGGTTTATTCGAAACTTCACAGGAGTATTCCTAACGATAAATGAGTAAACAACGTGTTTCAGGTTTTTTGAAAATTTAACCCCTAAAAGGGGCAAATGTGGTCACAAAGTCTGAAAATCAACATGGGTATCGTATCCTTTTTGAGTGCTTATAGTACGCGGGCGAAGCCGCGGGAAAAGGCTAGTACATAATATTTAAAAAAAAAATTTTGCCAATAATACTTTTAATCCCGTTCGAGATCTCGAAAATATTAAACGAGATTTGTAAAACCGAGATCTCGTCCCATCGAGATTGAATCTCGGAAAATCGCACGAGATCTCGCAGTTTCAAGATCTGGATGGAAACATTCTTGTTTTCTTAACAATAAAGTCATGTTGAGCTAATTTTGAGCACCCCGCTCGTTTAGCTACTTCTGCTGCTGCAATCATAGTGATCCGGTTCTGTCACAAACAAACCGGTTAGCAGAACGATACAAAGGGCCACCCGACACCGTACACGTAATGTGACGCGCGCGCCGAGGCTGCGGCGATGCGCACGCGCAAACCGCAGTGACAGATCGCATAATATTATTATGTTTTCAACCGACTTCAAAATTTCTAAAGAACAAAGGAAGAATCGACTTCACTTAGCCTCCACCTTTCCAAAAGCAAATGCTCGAGCTGCTGTATAAAATCACTAGTTAGTTAAAGAGTTTTCCTCGATTTCTCCAGGGTATCATCATCAGATCCTGACTTGGTTACAATGGAACCAACTGTGAAGAATACTCTTTCAAACAAAAAAAATATTTTCCAAATCGGTCCAGTCGTCTTCGAATGATCGGTGAACATAGATAAAAAAAAACAAAGATCCCGACGAATTGAGAACGTCCTCCTTCGAAATCTTGAAGTCGGTTGATAAGAATTACACTGTGTTTTACGTAGTTACTAGAAAATATAAACTTATATTTAAACAGTTAATGCCGCATTCGAACTAATAGCGTGCAAAAATAATCAGAAAAAGTTTCGTCTCGTGATTGTGAAAAATATCGGCAACAATCCGCATTAATATTAAATGTCGAAGTTACCAATTTCTTGAATAACAAGTATAACAACAGAAAGAAAGTAAAGTAATGCCGCAGTGTGCAGAAGTTTTACCAAGTTTCAAGATGGCGGCTAGCGGGTTTGAACACTTTGAACTCATTTGCGGTACGAATTTTGAATGCCTACTTTAATTATTGTTTTCACTTCCTTTATAAAACATAAGCATATAGTTTCTCCGTCCGCGACTCCCTTAACTTAGATACTGAAGTAAAAAAAGTATGAAGTTATTTAATTGACCAAAATAAAATATTACAGTATAATAGTATACCTCATTTCATTACAGTTATCAGCGACTAGACACTAGTATTCAGAGCAAAGACGCGTAGTTTCAGTGACCGCGAGGTATCCGGATGGCTCGGGTTATTTAAGCTCCCGAAGTAATGAGGAGCCTGTGCAACCCGAACTGACCCAACTTGGACTATGGCGGAAATAGAGGGGGTACAATTTTTTTTTTATCGCGAAGCAACCGATTAAAACAGCGGTTGCCTGAAAGAAAGAAATGTTAGGCAACCGCTTGAAAATTAGCATGCTTGTTCTTCATCACATACAGATACCGGAAACAAATTGCCATCCGCCCATTTATCGAACCATCAGAGTTGGAAGCTGAACGCAAGTTGAATTTTGGGATCGGTGAGAGAGGAGAACTTAGGAAAAACTTGAAATCGGATGGCATTTGTTTTATGACTTTTGTATGATGTGGAAAACGATATTCTCCTATGAAATTAGCTGTACCTAGTTAATGCATTGGAGTTGTATTCAAGTTGGATCGTGTTTAAATGTGTTTTAAAGTTAGAATATGGCCCCTAGATCGATCAAGGGATTATGGAGCTAGAAGGCGCGGAAAAATCATCATGATATATTGATCAACTCATTTGCATGGAAATCGCGATCTGTCAGTACGAGGCTGACTACCAGTTATATCCCAATAGAACAAAGACACATCGGCTTCCCTTGTACCTTTCGTGTCAGAACTCAGACATAACCAATTACGGTAACTAAGCAACAGTTTGGCCGATACCGTGATATAACGAGGTTGGAGTAATGGCCGACTTTGTGAAGGTTACGGAGGAGACAATGTGCTTTATATTTAGTTTGTAACAATCTATTAGATTCAAATTCGTAAACAGAATATGCCTAATATTTATTTAGTTCGTAAGAATCTATTCTATTCGATAGCGCGGTCCCGTAGCGACGGGTCACGGATCGGTTCGGTTAGCACTCTTAGTGCTTGAGGATGGAGACCTAAACTCTCCGAAATATATCGCGCGTAGTGACTAAACACAAGTGAGTAAAACCGAAAATTTGAATAATGTTTGTCTCAAGAAAGTTTATATTCAAGTACATAATAGTTGTGCCGTTCTTGATAACGTTCTCGGTTTTGTATGGAGAAGGTTCTCGCTTAAGAATATTCCCCATATAAATCGGAGAACGTTCTCGAGGAAGTACAACTCTAGGTACAGATTAGAGGAAGGGAACCTAGAATTTTTAAGCTATCGTTACCACTTTGAATAGCTCAGTACCGAATAGGGGACATGCCCAACTGTGACACATGGATACATACTAGCGACTGTCTGTTTTCGGCTGTCTAATTGGGCTTCAGTCTTCGAGCAATATTGTAAAGGAGGTACAGATTCAAATAAGATTTACTGAAAATACGGCTCGTGAAAATTTGTAAACGGCCAGTCTTATACCGTAATAAGACTGTCAGATAAATTACCGCACGAGTTGTTCTTGTTCTATTGTGGGGCCATTGTTTTGGGCTGATTGTGTATCCTTAGTATTATTTGATCGGTGGCACCAGTACATGTGTCAAATAAGTTGCGTCGCAAAACGTCGTGTCTAATGCTAGCGATACAACCATTTCAAGTTAACGGGTTCGTTAAAAGTTCATAGAACCTACATCTCGAGCTTCTCCGCCTAAGTTTATCTAACTAACGAAGTTGCCAAAGAGCTCAAAGAGGACCCAGTGTGTTAACGATGAGGGACCTTCTTGTTTCTTTAGTCGTCAACACAGTGAATCCTCCTTTTTGTAAAGGGTCGGCAACGCGCATGTGACTCCTTTGGAGTAGCAGGCGTCCATAGGTTACGGTAGCTGCTTACCATCAGGCGGGCCGTATGCTTGTTTGCCACCGTCGTGGTATAAAAAAAAAAAAAAAAGTTTTCTACAAAAAACCGGCCAAGAGCGTGTCGGGCCACGCTCAGTGTAGGGTTCCGTAGTTTTCCGTCCGTCACAGTAAGCGTCACTTAAGAGTTAAAATAACACCGCCATGTAGGATATGACATGTGCGTTCCACGTACAGCGACATCTATCGGCAAATTAAGTAAACTATTGCGCGCGAGCTTAAAGTATGGAAGATGATTTTTATGGGATAATTCTTTAATGCGTGAACCGATTTTCACCGTTTTTACTTTATTTGAAAGCATGTCATTTCATTGTGATTTTTTAGAAATTGCAGGTACAATAAACACCTGCTTATATGGTTAAATACAAACTTAGTTCAGAAATTATTTTGTATTTTTTTTTCAAAAACTATTCAACCTATCAAGTTCAAAATAATTTTCCTAGAAAGTTTTTTTAAAGTTCTACTTTTGAGATTTTTTTTATATTTTTAAAACTTATGGTTCAAAAGTTAGACGGGGGGACACACATTTTTTTTTACTTCTGGAGCGATTATTTCCGAAGATATTTATATTATCAAAAAATGATTTTAGTAAACCCGTATCAATTTTTAAATACCTATCCAACAATATATCACACGATAGGGTTGAAATGAAAAAAAAAATCACTTCCCACTTTACGTATAGGGGAGGTACCCTAATAAAACATTTTTTCCACTTTTTATTTTACCACTTTGTCGGCGTGATTGATATACATACTCGTATTAGTACCAAATTTCAGCTTTCTAGTGCTAATGGTCACTGAGATTATCCGCGGACGGACGGACGGACGGACAGACATGGCGAAACTATAAGGGTTCCTAGTTGACTACGGAACTCTAAAAACTAACATTATAGATTGCGTTGCCATGTCAGATGGAGTCTATGTGTGTTATTCAGAGCAATGGCGCGTAGTTACAGTGTCCACGAGGCAACCGGATGGCTCGCGGTATTTAAGCTCCCTACGTGTTGTCGAAACACCCTGTGCAACCTGAACTGACCCACGTTGGACATTTTTCATCCCCCCCCCCCCCCCCCTCAATTTCCAGTATCCGTATGTGATCAAGAACGAGCATGCAAATGGCCATTCACACCGGCTGCTCGTTTATCAACCCGTCAGAGTTGGAAGCCGTCAGAAACTTGAGGGGGGGGGGGGATGAAAAACAGTCCAACGTGAGTGAATTCGGGTTGCACAAAGTGGTTCCACAACACGTAGGGAGCTTAAATACCGCGAGCCATCCGGTTGCCTCTCGGACACTGAAACTACGCGCCATCGCTTTAACTATGTCTATTTATTTGGCATCCAATTCGGCTCTAATATATTAAAGGGTCGGCAACGCGCATGTGTCACATCTTAAGTTGCAGTCATATATATGCTACGGTAGCTGTTTATTTGCTACCAGCGTAGCATAAAAACCTATAAACGTATAGGAAGTATTACACGCATCACATATTGTCTTGGGGTATGGCTTCGGGATTATGCCTACCGCCTTCCTACGGCTTCGCTCGCCTTCGGCATATCGAGTGTCTGTGACCCAGTGGAAGTGGGGTCACGGGTTCGATCCAGTAGGTTGATTTCAAAGAGAAATGGGGTTTATTTCTTACTTTATGAAATGACTAACGTAAATTAAGCCCTAACTGGCTCAACATTAAAAGTTCATTCACTTTTGTTGTGAGGATCAAATGTCTATATGGGGCGATCAAATGTCTATTGCGTTAAATCGACACAAAAGTCAGAAATCAGACTCAAAGTCTGAGATTTGGATTTGTTTCTCAAAGCGCTCCTAACACAATGACGTGCGAAAGTGACGTCACGATCAAATAGTTGCCCTGTTTTTAAGTATGGAAAAAATATAGTTATAATTTCTATTTTTCAGTGAAATGTGGCGTTGATGGTTGCCATACAATTTCTCCTACAGTGATGATTTAAAAATCGAATGTAATTGCAAAATTGTAAAATTTTGAAATTTTGAAGCCTGATATCTTTGAACCATTACAAATGTTTTGATTTTTAATTTTCACTTTATTTGGATATATTGATCATTTTGCATGCTATCAACTAAATTGTATTGCATAATTCAACATGTATCATCATCCCAATTGTATGCACACGTAACGTACATAACATACGTGTTACCTATGTGCTAAGTACCGGCGTAGCGCGTAGCAGCGTAGACATACAGTCTACGGCGTAGCTCGTAGACTGCTACGCGCGTTACATAGAGAGCCACAGAATGTTCACTCACGTTAGTTTTTTTGACAAGGCGTCATTCATTTGTTACGTAAGACATTTTTGCCACTTTTTAACCCGTCCCATGTTACGTAAGAAAAAACAAGAATGAAAACCCTCCTCTTGTAAGGAGACGTAAGGGTGTACTGGCATTTCGCCGAAAATCATTTCGCCTAATTTCATTTACCAATTAACTTATCGCACAACGTTAGCATACCAACGTTTACCTAATGAATTGTTTCGCATAGTTTTATTTGGCATAGGTTAGTTTAGATTAGTATGCCAAATAAAAATATGCGAAATTCATGGGCGAAACCGTATTATAGCAGAAACTAGCTTTTGCCCGCGGCTTCGCTCGCGTTAAATTCGGGGTAACACGGTTCCCCTTTGCCCCCCGTAATGCTCCATACAAACTTCCACCCCCCATTTTAGGGAAGTGGGGGGTTAGAAAGAGACAAAAAGTAGCCTATGTCACTCTCCATCCCTTCAACTATCTCCACTTAAAAAATCACGTCAATTCGTCGCCCCGTTTTGCCGTGAAAGACGGACAAACAAACAAACAAACACACACACTTTCCCATTTATAATATTAGTATAGATATAGATATAGTTTGGGCGGTGATAATTTGTCATACAATATCCGTGTGTAACGGCAAACCTGCATAGTACATTTGTAAATATGTATTTTATTTCATAATATTGTATTTTTGTAAATTTAAAAACTTGTTTAATTTCCCGCGAACTAAACGATATAAACACACAAATAAATATATGCCCTGAACAGGATTTGAACCCAGGACCTCCTGCTTCACAGGCAGTCACTACCGACTAGGCCAGGGGTCGGCAAACTTTTTTGACATAAGCCTGATGGCGGAAAATATGGAATTTTTGGAAGCTCATAGAGCCGCAGTTTACTGTTTGCGGAACTTGAAGAGCCACAACTGACCCTTCAAAGAGCCGCATGCGGCTCGCGATCCGCGGTTTACCGCCCCCTGGACTAGGCTAAGAGGCCGTGTTTCTGTTCACATTAAACGAATCAACTGGACCTTCTGTAGCCAACTTTCTCTATGACCGGACCATAAACTTAACGACTTGTGTGCATAATGGCCCTAGAGGCTAGCACACAATTAATCTGGGGTATTTGCCCACTACTGGGCGTGGGCTTTATGAGACGGTGGTCAGAGTGGGTGTTAGTAATAGGTGTTTACGCACTAAAGATAAGTTGGTCACATGTTGTGACGTTTTGAAGAAAAAGAGCACCCTATTTCGCACCAACCGGAGCGGCTATTGACAGGTGTTCTCCTCTGCCGAAAACATATGACCAGTGGTCATATTTATTGTATGAACTGACGTTTATCTGACGAGGATATTTGTACGTTACGTCCGAATAGCCATACATTTGAAGTTCCCCTCTCCCGCAAAAATCGGCAGACTTTTTGTATAGAATTTTCTATGACGAATATTCGCACGTAACATACAAATAGCCACGTCAGATAATGGCCGCTCCGGTTGGTTGAATTCTCTAAGTTTTTTATACCACTGCAGTGTCAAACAAGCATACGGACCGCCTGATGTTAAGCAGCTACCGTAGTCTATAGGCATCTGTAACTACAGAGGTGTCACTTGCGCCTGACCTTTTAGAAATCTGACTCCTTTTTCGAATACGCGTTACCGACCCTTTACATATCTGACTTCTTTTGTGAAGAACCCCATACATTCCTTTAACGTTACCAAAAGCAACATGTTTGCAAGCATTTATTAGACATGTTGTAGCTGGCAGTGACATGTGCAGCCTAATTGCCCATTAGTCGTCAAGTGACCGGCACAGGCGCGCATGACTGATATCCTTTAGGACGTTATCCTGCCTGAGCTACTATACAGGGTATTCATCCTTACTGCACTTTCACATTGTCCGATCCGATATCGGATGTCGGATAGGACCACGAAGCAGTCAAATTTAAGATTTGTGCATTTCTATATTTTTACTTAAAATACCGAATGTCCATAAAAAGAAAGCATTAATACAAAGAAGGCGGGTACTAGAGAGTAATATCGGATGTCGTAAGGCCCAAGATAAAATATGCAACTAGAGAGTGGGCCGTATTCCGAGACTATTCGTTCGTTACTTCGAAATTATCGAAGAAATTTTCATTAGAAATGATATTTTACCGTGGTTACTTGGTTGAATTCAAGTTTCTTAAAGTATACAACAACATTTTTATTTATGTGATAATCTCAGAGGAAATTGTGATAAACTCAAAAGTATTTGTTTACACGATCGTACAAGTAAAATTATTATCACATTGTCCGATCCGATATCGGATATCGGATCGCCCAAGGAGAAAATAAGCTACTGTGCCATATTCTAATTTTAAAATACATAAACAATACATTAAAAACACAATCTATCTCAAACACACAACAAATAATCAACCAATATTGAAGTTTTTTTTTATTTTATTTTTATATGTTTTATACCACGACGGTGGCAAACAAACATACGGCCCGCCTGATGGTAAGCAGCTACCATAACCTATGGACGCCTGCAACTCCAAAGGAGACACCCTTGCCGACCCTTTACAAAAAGGAGGATTCACTGTGTCGATGGCTAAAGGAACAAGAAGGTCCCTCATCGTCAACACACTGGGTCCTCTTTGAGCTCTTTGGCTCTTTGAACTTTTTTGGTTGTAGTTGCATCGGAATAATTTTGAAGCAAATTCTGACATTTCTGATTCAGACGTTTAGGCGATAGCTGTATTGCGTAGTTGATGCATTGGAGTTGTATTGAAGTTGGATCGATAACGTGTTTTAAAGATAGAATATGGCCCCTGGTTATAGTGCTAGCAGGGCTCACGGATTCACAGATATAAAACAGACATAAAATGAGATAAGTTGATCGTAAAACGCAGATCTTGCTCCTTTAAAAGCTGAAGAGTCTAAGGTCTTATCTAACCCTCGAGATCTAGCCGTACAAGCGTTTATAAAGAGCTTCGGAAGCCCTTTGTTCGGTTAAAATATGAAATTCTCGAGGGCCTATTGGGAGATACGTCACGCTTCTGATGGCGTAGAATCATTGCGACGTAAGTCACTTGTGTCTTTTTTAGGGTTTCGTACCCAAAGGGGAAAAACGGGACCCTGTTACTAAGACTCTGCTTTCCGTCAGTCACCAGGCTGTATCTCATGAACTGTGATAGTTAGACAGTTGAAATTGTTACAGATGATGTATTTCTGTTGTCGCTATAACAACAAATACAAAAAAACTGAATAAAATAAATATTTAATGGGGCTCCCATACAACAGACAAGATTTTTTTTTATAGATGGTACGGAACGCGTCGTGCGCGAGTCCGACACGCACTCGGCCGGTTTTAATGTCACAGCGCTTGACAAGTAAAGTAGTATGGTTTGGCCGGTTTTTTAATACTACGACGGTGGCAAACAAGCGACGGTAGCAAATAATGGTAAGCAGTTACCATAGCCTATGGACGCCAGCAAGTCCAAAGGTGTCACATGCGCTTTGCTGGCCCTTAAATAAAAGGAGGATTCAATGTGTTATCGGCTAAAGGGACGAGAGGGAATTCTAATTTTAAAATACATCGACAATACATTGTAAACACAATCTATCTCAAACATAACTCCAACACACAAAAAATAATAAAGCAATATTGAAGTTGAATCGTAATAATTTTCAAACCAATTCTGATAAGTACTTACTTCTGATTTTGACGTTCAGGCGCTAGCTGTTTCCACCAGAGATGAGCGAGGATGCGTTACGTTGCGAGGAATGTGTTTGCTAAGCACCAATAGAATCACTTCATTTGTTTATCCTCGCACAGCGCAGCTCTAGGATTGGTTGTTAACAAACACATTCCTCGCAACGCATCCTCGCTCATGTCTGGTGGAAACGCAGCCTTAAGAGGCCTTATTCCCAAAACGCGTGAATTTCACGAAGTGCTATTTTTTTCGAAGGCTATGGAGAAAATACTTAGTTTTTTAAATAAACTATTAATGTCTATTATAGTTAATTTCTTTATCTAGACAGCCAATGGAGCAAATATTACATTTTAACGAGTAAAATATGAAAAAATTGGTTTCATTTCCGGATGTTCCAGTTAGACGTACCGTTCATTTCCAAATTACGAAAAATAGGAGAAACAGTTCTTATTAAATTTGAATAAATTACCTAAGTAAATCATGCCTGAGACGGCCAATGAAATAAAAATCGAAGATTCGTCTTGGACAATATACAATATTCGAGTACCTTCTGATTATATGCCATCTATGTAAAAGTAAATGAATTTTTAATAATTACCAATAAATCACACTTCACAGGGACACTTACTGTTAGAATTGGATTTTTGGGTACTTAATGACAATAAATAAGTATATAAAGTACTTTTTTGTATTACAAATACTTTAAACTGACTTATAAATAGCTTTTTCATTAATAGAATTCTTCGACCTTTTAGGGAATAGGGAGCCTTATTAGCACTGGAGTTGTATTGAAGTTGGATCGTATCTAAACACTGTGTGCGTGTTTTAAACACTGTATACTTTGATTTACTTACTTCCTTTATCCCTTCCCTTGAACGAGATATGTGGCCTTTTGTAGATAACCAATAAGGGTGTCAAATGCGGCAGGTTTTTGAAGAGCTCTCACATGAAGTGGTTTTAATATGGCGAGGTGGTGGTTTTTGAACGACCACGCAAATACTTGAGTTAAGTTATGCGGGATTAGAACAGGGTAGGAAATGAGAGAGATTTAAAGTTAGTCCTATAAAGACAATATAAAGCTGACTTTCAAAAATATGAAGAAATCAGTAGAATCGGAACTAAAAACACTGAATTAAAATTGTACAAAATACATAAGAAATATTAAATCTCCGTACAAAAAATACTGACTTGCGCATAAAAAAATCTAAATAAACATCAAAGCGATGTTTTCATGTGTTTTGGATTTCAGTTAGGATATGGTTATTTTTTTGATGAACCTTTAAATACTAGCCATAAAAATACTGACTTACATGCAGTTGTTGAAGATAATAATTTAATTTGAAATACATATTATTCAGGTTGGTTAAGAAATATTTTTTATTTGATACCTATATGGTTAAAAAGGATCAAAAATGTTAACAACTTCCACCCCGGTGGAATCCGCGTTCGGAAGATTAGTTAGAATATGTGTTATCGTAATTTTCTCCTACGTTGAATAAAATTTTCTAGCGTCTAAAGAATTTCATTAACTTGATGTCGCTAAACGCCCATAGACAGACAGACTCATCCATTATATATAGAAAAGGATCAGACAGGATGTGAGGACATATTAGTTTGTAATGCGCTACTACGAAATTTAGTCTCGATTTTAAGTCACTGAAAAACAAGCGAGTACTCGAGCGCAGAAAGCAATTTAAAATTAGAGTCGAGACTATAAATTTCAGTCTATCTCTATGAATATAATGCCATAATAAGTCACCTTCGTACTCTCTCTCGCTACAAGAGAACAGTTTGCTTTATTAGGAAATAGGCATATCAATAATAAGGTGTGTCCTTCTTTATAATAAAAGGTCGGCAACGCATGTGACAGGCGACCTCTGGAGTAGCAGACGTCCATATGTTACGGTAGCTGCTTACCATCAGGCAGGTAGTATGCTTGTTTGCCACTGTCGTAGTATAAAAAAGGTGTCCCGTTTAAGTGTCCTTAAGTTTATGAATATAATTTTATATATTTTTAGAACATAATACGTAACTAAATGATGTCACCACGAAAAATTCACCATTACAATGGAGTTCAAAAATATGTGTACCTATTTTCACCTTATTGCAATGGATTAAGGTGAAAACATGTACACATATTTATGAACTCGACTGTACCAGCAATAAAAATATTCTTTAATTCAGGGATATAGATATTCTTGCGTGAAAATAAATAATACGAAACGAGAACCCTTGGTATAACTGAAGAAGAAAATTAAGCAAAGAATGTCTCCTGAGTCACGCGAGTTTATTGTTCCTCTAACGGCTGCAAAAACAGTTAAAACATTAATTTGGAGGCAGGTGTCTGGCGTCACTCTATTTTCAACTTTAAATGTGTAAGCGTAGTTGCCTGCAAAATAGCAGCAGGTGGCAAAAATATGTGACTTACTTTTATTATGACTTTATAAATAAGATTGTGTTAGACATTTTTGCGCATTGCGTTGTCGCAGATGACAGGTGAGATGTACATAAAAAGTGATATTCGGAATTTAAAAAGAGTGGAATGCGAAAAAAGTGCGTTTTTGTAAAAAAATATGCCAAATAAAGCAACTTTTACTCAAGTGGTTGAAATTTATGAAAAAGCATTAGATCATGTACCACAACGCTGAAATACGCTTGAGTACGCTTACCCACTCATAAAATGCACTACTTATTATTTTATATATTTAATTAGTAATTATAGTATAAAATAGCGCTTTACTTAAACGAAATGAGGCCAATAAAATGAAAGCTTTTTAAGAAATGTGTTCTCCGAAAATATTAAGCAAAAACTGTGTTTTTTATTACAAACGTATTAGAGGCCAATAAAATGAAAGCTTTTTAAGAAATGTGTTCTCCGAAAATATTAAGCAAAAACTGTGTTTTTTATTACAAACGTATTAAATTTAAGGATCATCTGAATAAAAGTCAAGTTCTATTTTTTTAATTAATACGCCACCAAAGCGTGGTTGGGGTCGATCAACGTTGAATCCGCAGTTTTTTGTTCTTTCCGAATTTTCTTTTTGAATTTGAATAGAATCATAATGTAGTAACAAAAAAACGTGTTTTCCATGAGACAATCTTTTCATTCATATTTCATAGTAAAAGTTGTTCAGTATACCACCAGAAGTGTTAAGTAGATTTTTAACTATTGCTATAAAGGCATTCATATAATTAATATAAAAAACTACATTAAAGCAATTATTCGCATTGCCGACACAAAGAGCCAAGTATCGTAAGGAAATTGAATGTATAATGACATATAGGTATTAAGCAATTCGACAAATGTACCCTTATGTTAGGTTGTATTCCCTATTAAAGTACTGTAGCCCCGTACTGCTATATTTTTTACATCCTTATACATCGTATGTGACACTTAAACGCTGATATACCCCGGATTCGAACCCGTGACCCCATAAATCCGGGCGGCAATAAGCACCCCTTCGTACGAATTGTTACGGAAATTTATTCCTCGCGGTGAATAGGACATAAGAGGTGGGGGTGAGGGAATTAGAAGAGTCTTCTGTTAGGTCTTGTAATTTAGAGGCGAATTGAATGAATGAATGGGATATATGGCACACATAGGTAAAAATAAAGGTAAGAATTTCAAATTAGAAATGGCGCTTACGTCTCTACACGACTTGTTTGACATTTATTTAGATTTTTAAGCATAA
Organism: Pammene aurita; assembly: GCA_947086415.1. NCBI lineage: Eukaryota > Metazoa > Arthropoda > Insecta > Lepidoptera > Tortricidae > Pammene > Pammene aurita. The sequence continues at coordinate 15,967,496 of OX352313.1, forward strand.
AAACGTCAATTGAACTACATATTTAAATAGATTATTATATAAACATATAATCCGATACTTAGACACTGACATACGGTTGAAGATAAAACCGTGAATTTAGGAACTACAAAAAAAAGATTTTTGGACCTTCAATCCTTATGAGGTTGAAAACAGAAATTTAGACATAAAAAATAGAATAGGTCTATCAAAACCTTCATTCTTATAGTGACTTTGACTTTCACAGGCGGATTTTTTAGAATCTGTCTGACCTAGTTATAAAAGCGTTTAATTAAAATGTATTTAACGGTCTATTTGCAGCTTTAATAAGAAAACGTAAGTGCTTCGAGTTACCGACACTCGAGCGGCAGATGGCGTGCCAAGCTGTCAGTCAGAGTGCTGTTGAAATTGCTTAAAGAGTTCGGGTGAGTTGATTTAGCTAGATCAGTACTAGGTGCTTGTTTGTCTGGGGCACCTCCACGGGCTGTGGTGAATATCCTAGGTAACTTTGATTTCTTTAATTATTTTTGTAAACAGAAAATTCAAGTAAGGTCCTGAAATACAGCTGTATTTTTTATTTATTACGTTCGTGTAAACAGAATGTATGTTTAAATAATATTTAATACAATAAACCGTACTGTAAAAATATTGACCATTGAGTCTTGCGTAGTTTCGTATTATTCGGAAAAATTATATTTTTTTAGCTCCGCTTTTAAAGCATTCGCATTCAATGATTTTTAACTCATATTTTTCCTAATTAATATCAAGTTTTGCAAAATATTCACAACATTATTAAATTTAGAGATACTTCTGAGAATTCCACTGATAACTATGGAATCTGGCGTTTCGCAGACCACCTCTAGCAGAAAATTCATACGCAAAAGTGCCGATAGTCCTCTCAAGAGAAAACACAAACTAATTAAAAAAAGTTGTTAACACAATCAACATTTTACTAGATGATATTAATAAAAATATATATATTGTTTGAAAAAGTGACTCAGGAGACTTAACTATGGCAAAAAGTGTGTCCATTAAAAAACTATGACGTTCGATATTCACAGCGTTGAAGGTCATATTTTATACCTCGTCGTGACAAATAAGCATACAGCTCCTCTATTGGTAAGCGCTCTCAGTAATACATGGATACTTGCAACTCTAGGGGGTTAATATGTACCTACATTGCGGACTCTCAAGCCACTTTCACTGGTTGGTTGAGATCAGCCTGTCATCCCGTAAGCAATGAGAGCACGGCAGGGAATCGAACCCGCGCTATATATACGCAAGGCCGACACTGAGCAGGCTCGGGTTGCACTTATATCGATGCATTGAGTGCTTCTAGTTTGTTCCATTTTAATATTCCATGTTCATTATTATAATTGATAACATGGCTGAAAAATATTTAATTGAATTCGTTCAATAAACCCGATCAACAACACCAAATTAATATAAAAAAGTGGAAATCCGTAATAATTTTCTAACAATTTTGTAAAGATATTGCGGTTTAAAAACGAGCCATTTTTTATACCCCAAATATATTTTCAAAACCTCATTCGATTACTTGTAACTATATAGGTAAACGTATTTTACATGTACTTATAAAATTACAAAAATCTTCCAAAAACCTATTCATTCCAAACAGTTTTCCGCAACTTTGAGGCCGGTGACGTTACAAACCTCATGCATTTTGTATGGGGCGTTTTGGCATTTTACAACATGGTATTTTCGCATTTTTGATGTTTCAGGACTACAATAGATAGTAGGTTTATCAAAGAAATTTCAATCTAACGGGAAATAGACTCAAAGGACGAATTCTAAAAAAAATATGCATGTTGCTAATTGATCTCATTTTAGTACCAATATATTATAGCAATCAAAGTGCTAAACTGAACTACAAGTGATGTCAAAAAAAAGGCAACATCTAAGGCTGCGTTTCCACCAGATATGAGAGAAGGAATGTATTTGTTAATTCGATTGCGATTCTATTGGGTCTTAACAAACATATTCCTCGTAACTCATTCTCGCTCATCTCTGGTGGAAACGCAGCCTTTAGATATGGTTTTTTTTCGTCAATCGAAAAATACGAGTGAGGCTGCGTCCTTACTCATATTTTTCGATTAACGTTTGTGTTAATAAAATGAATAAAACTTACGAGATTGTATGTTACTCGTTTTATTTATAGAAAAACATTTTAATAAGATTATCACAATACGCTTTTACACCATGACAGATTGACAGTAAAAATCATAGAGATATTTGAAATAGGAATGAACTTAGTGTTGCCACTATAAATGTACATTATTCCAACACACCTCCTTACATTTATATGGCAACAAAATCATTTAGTAACATTAAAGTATTGTAACTATATTACATCTAAAGTTAAACAAAAATAATATTTGAGAGAATGTATGAACCAAGTTACCCTAACCTTATTTTTAAATGTCTCGCTTTTATACTTTTATACTCAGTCTCTCTAAATTTAATAAATATAACATTTCCAAATAGTGTTAACTATCAAATACTATACTATACTTCACATTTTCATTTGATTAAGATTTCAAATTAATTTCAATAGATGTTTTGTACAATTTGATATTTTGAATATTATAATGTTTTACTAATGACTCAATATACTGTTCATGACTCAAAGTTAAGGTGTTGTTTTGTTTATAGTTATATATATTTAATGTCTATACCAATATTTGGATTTCTTAACTTTATCTGAAACCTTCATTTTAAATTTGCCACATAATCTACTTTTAATGTCACCTATTTTATTTTTTTCTCTACAGCAAATAATGATTATCAACAAATAATAAAATGTACACATCCAAGTTATTTTCCTTTTTAAAATATAAACAATAGTCATATTTGCTTCTTTGAAAATCTAGTGTAGTCAAACAATTATTAAAACATTCATACCAAGCGCGTGGACTTTCTTTTAAGCCATATAATGATTTGTTTAACTTATAAACCTTTTCAGTGTCACATTCATAGCCTAATGGATGTTTTACATACACTTCAGACATAACTTTGCCATTAAGAAATGCTGTCTCTACATCCATTTGATGGATTTCTAAAGAATTTTGACAACAAAAAGACAACAAAAGTTTCAAACTTGGCATTTTAGCCACAGGAGAGTAAGTATCATCTACACAATCAGTTTGTTGGAATCCTCTAACTACTAATCTTGCTTTGTACTCACCTTCGCTTTTCCTTTTATAGACCCACTTCACGTCAATTACCTTTTTATCCGTAGGCCTGTCAACAAGTGTCCATGTTTCATTTTTTACCAGGCTGTCCATCTCTTTATCCATTGCTGCCTTCCATTTTTCTGAGTCTTCACTGGTTACTGCCTCCTGAAAATTTTCTGGGGTCATAGCATCCCAATAGTTTACACTAATACAATAATAGCCAAATTCATCACCAAATCGCACTGGTGGCTTAACATTCCGTTTAGGTTTCTCTTCTTCTTCATTTCTATCAACTTGTGTATCATCATTAGCTTTTGCTTTATTCTTATTATCCTCGTCTGGACTGTGGTTTGTATTTATTCTGTTTTGTAATGTTTTTTCTGGTGTATAGTACCTACTTTTCTGTAGTATCCTCTTTCTCTTTCTTCTCAAATTCAGTCTTATCATCTTTGTTATCTTCAAAACCACACAATTTAACATCTTCTTCTACAATATCGCAGTGTCTGGCTATTATTACCTTATTGTCAATCAATACTCTATATCCGGTGTCACTATATCCTAGCAATATTCCAATTTCTGACTTTTTGTCCCATTTAGACCTTCTTTTCTCTTCTGGAATTCTTACAAATACTTTACTGCCATACATTTTCAGATACTTTACTGTTGGCTTCCTTTTAAAGAATATTTCATAAGGCGTTTTCTTTTCTATAGTGTTAGTTAAGATTCTATTCTTCAGGTACGCCGCTGTCTTAATGATTTCTGGCCAATATTTTCTGTCAACCTTTGCTTCTGATAGGAGACATCTACCCATGTCCATCAAAGAGCGTTGGTAGCTTTCCGAGGTCCCATTGAGTTGATGAACGTAAGCTGGACAGGGTTTTATAGTAATTCCTTTTTCTTTTGCAAAGTTAAATACTCTTGAATTCATATATTCTTTTCCATTGTCACAACGTATTTCTTTAATATTCTGCACTTCATTCACTCAAATCTCTCACACACAACAATCTCTAAAATATCCTCTGCTCTTCTTCGGTTATTGCAAAAAGGTAAGTTATGCATTTTATTTTTAATACATGTTGCACACTTCAAATATCCAGTTTCAATTTCTTTGGGTAATCCATCTAATGATTCATTTTTGCACATTATTTCCAAGTTATTAAGTTTACATGTCCCAAGCTACGATGTAGTTTTTCTTTAGTAGTCATAGTGCTTTTACTTACATTTGCTTCTAGTGTCTGTTGATCAACGTAACTTTTCATCTTATACAGTCTATCTTCTTTGATTGCAATAGCTATAATTTCTCCATATGGATTATATATTTTGGATGTCCTTCCTCTTGATATGACTGTGTTTTTGTCAGTGACTTTTGAATAACTTATTAAGTTTGCCTTCATTTCTTTGACATAAAACACATTTGTCAGTTTTACCTCCGATTTTTCTCCATAGACTGTGAAATATGTTGTAATGTTACCAACTTTGGTTGCTTCTAAAACTCTACCATCTCCAACTTTCACTTTGGCTGTCTTCTTTAGTGTCTCACAAGCTTCAAAGTATTCATCAGTATTAATTATATGGTCCGTGCATCCGGAATCAAGTAACCAATTTATTTCACCTTTATTTCTCTTTTCTTCAGCATATCTTGCAGCATTGTTTACAATTGTTGTATGGAAACTATTTCCATATTGTTCCTGATGGTAATTTCCTCGGCCTCTATGAAAATTTCTAGTATTAAATGTTCCACGTCCTCTACTGTTAGAGCGACCTCTAGTTCCAGAAAATCCTCGAGCTCTTGGTAAGTAATTAGTGCGAGCACGACAATCTCTCTGTAAATGGCCAGGACTTCCACATGAAAAACAGGTGTAGTTTATCTGTGATGATGACCTAGCGTCAACTCATTTGATTTTTCTTCTACACTTTTAAGTTTCATTTTGCTTTTTAAATATTCAACCGTTCTCTTCTTTTCTGGCAAAACATCAGTCAAGTCACCAATATGACTATAAGTTTGAGGCAAAGCCTTCAGCATATAGTTCAGTTTTTCTTGTTCTGTTATATCTGCGCCTGCCTGCTTCAATTCGTTAACGGCCTTTTCGAAGTCATCGAAAAATAAAGTCACATCCTCGTAGTTCTTTAACTTGACGTTTCCAAGATTATGCCGGCACACAATCTGTAAGGCCGTAGATTTCTTTAGGTACATTTCGTCAAATTTTTGTATGATTTCATAAGCAGTGTCTAAATCACTAATATATTCTAGTTGTTTATTAGATATTGCGCTATATATGTAATTCGTTGCCTGAACATCTCGATCATTCCATTTGTCATCGTCGTCTTTTGTTTTAGCTCTCATGACCACATCTTTGCACTTTTTAAATTGCAAAACTTTCAATATGCGTATTTTCCAGTTACTGTAGTCTGCTCCATCAAAAATTGGTATATTTATATCACCGTTCTTCGCCGACATTCTCCCTTTATTTCTAGTCTTCACCCTCCCAACACAAATATATTTCTTGACGTCCTTTTCTGTATCTCTTCTACACTCTTATATTTCTTTGTAACCGAGCTCTGCTACCATGTTAATATAACGAATAAAACTTACGAGATTGTCTGTTACTCGTTTTATTTATAGAAAAACATTTTAATAAGATTATCACAATACGCTTTTACACCATGACAGATTGACAGTAAAATCATAGAGATATTTGAAATAGGAATGAACTTAGTGTTGCCACTATAAATGTACATTATTCCAACAGTTTGAGATAAACGTTTGTCATTTTCAACTTTTTGTTCAGGTGTGTCTCAGTAGCTTAGTTGGTCAGAGCGATGGGCATGTATCCCAGAGTCGCGAGTTCGAGTCTCGCCTGAGGCAGTGGATTTTTCTACTTTTCCATTTTTTCTAAGCATTGTTTGTCATTTTGTCTACAGCCATAATTGTCATAAGTGTTACCTCTACTGACGTAACTGTGTACCTTGGCACGCTGTGAGTCTCTTTTGTTGTTACCTTCTGAAAGTCAAGGCAGTAATTTCAGGATTTAAATGTCAAAATTACCTGTAACAAGATAAAACATGGTTAGATTAGTAATTAGATTTATGTTTTAATAGTTATTGAAAAAAGTACACAAATAACGTTTTTCTAATGGACTGGCCGCGTATCATATCTGACGTGGCTAGCTCCCCGTCTATAAATTTCCTCGTGGAAGTTTGCCTTCATACTCGGGATTTAAGTATGGAGGTAATTAAAACGATGTCTCTTAAAATTTCTGAAGGTCCGCCCTTCAGAAACTCAACACCTCTGGGGTTGCCGGCATTGATAAGCTACGGTAACCCATTACACTCAGATGCGCTGCATAATTTTTTGCCGCCAATGCGGTATAAAAAACATTGAGTTTATAGTACGAGTAGCAAGGATTATCGTGAGTGCATGCCCCAGCGCGCGCGGTATCTTTCCAGTCATTGGGCTGAGTTTTACGTGCAACATTGCAGTGTGTACCATCGCCCATATTGTTAACTACCCATCGGTGGACCATATGGCTTTTGTAATAAGGTCCACCGATGTACAGTTTAGTGTTGCTGTTTGTACCAGCCGATATCGACGTGAAACAAAGCTGAAAATCAAGTTTTTTAACACGTTTGTGTTGGGTACACGTCGGTGGTATACACGCATAGCCCGCCTGGGAGCGGTCACCGTAGCCTATGGGCCTGCAAATCTCGGGGTATGATGATTGTATATGTCTTATACTACAGTCATTTTACGGGCGGCTAGTATGGGGAATTGGAAATAATTAATAATAGCTAATATTTTTAGTGTAACGGATATATCATGATACAAGTATTATTTACGCAATGAAATCCTACAAAATATCGTTATTCGCTAACCGCCACAAATATGTACACACATATTACAAGCGTTTTTCTTGTAGAATTTTAATGAATATATCGTTTCTAAGTCATTTAAAATGTGTAAGAACAAACTACCAATTATTACTAATTGTTTCTAACGAATTAGGATATATATCGCCAGCGCCGTATATTTTGTTATTTATGTGGTTTTACATGGACACAGTTTCTTGTTTTTCGCTTTAAACAGAAAGAAGACTTAAATATCGTCATATTTACAAATAAAAATAATTGATATTATTGTAAATAAAAATATACAAAATTTTTATATATTTTATTTTACCTATTTAACTACTTCGGGGTGAAAAGTTGGTTGGATTTTTGTATATATTATATGTAAATATTCCATAAGAATTAATAATAAAAAAATCAGGTTATTATAAATCAATGTTTGATGCAACCGTATCTTTCCTGTACTATTATGCAGTACCTACAAGGTGTAACAAAAATGGTGATGCTTTTAAGGACATAATTGGTAGACATGGTTGGTTACGGCACGCTCGAAACGTCAGGAAAATAATAAAAGTAAGTGTACGCGATTAAGTACCGTTTTTGTCATAATAATAATTGGTATCGTATTCTAATTATATAAAAACCGGCCAAGTGCGAGTCGGAGTCGCGCACCGAGGGTTCCGTACAAACCTGTAGGTATATAAGTAAAAGTTCACCCACCACGACAATCGAGTCATAGCTACGCGTTCATGAGGAAAGGGATAATAACTTTAAAATTATTAAAAATATTTTTATTATATGATGTAATTACAAATCTACGGTATTCGCAATTTTTCCTTTATCTGTGCTATAAGACGTTGCTTCGTACCAAATTTCAAGATTCTGAGTTTACGGGAAGTACCCTGTAAGTTTTGATTCCCTTGCGAGTTTCGAAACTTTGCGGAAATTTGCGGCATAAACGACTGTATCTTTTGATTGCATTGGTTTAGAAGTTTGATTTTTTCATAGCTCCAAGAGACAGTAGACCTGAGTAATGATATAAATTTCAGCTTGATATGTCCACGCGTTCCTGAGAAAAAGGGTCTTGACCGACGGACGGACGGACAACAAAGTGATCCTATAAAGGTTCCGTTTTTCCTTTTGTAGGTACGGAACCCTACAAGTAAGAAAAAAAAATTCCCGCGAAAAAAATTGGGTTTGTATGGAGGGGAGGCTTGGCCGGCAGGGGACGACGTACACCATGCAAAAAAAATGTTTTTTTCGCGTCCAAAAATTTTTTACTATTGTCAGTCAGTTACATATGTGCGCAGTGTTATTTTATGTTTACTTTTATGTTTATGTCTTTACGACTAATCTATTTATATTAAGTATATTCTTATGGTTGTCTCCTGTGTCACGAGATTACTCCTAATAACATATATTTATACTAATTCACTTTTCTTCGAATATAGACTAATACAAATTAAACCGATTCCCCAGACGTTTGATTTGGCAGATTCCTAGCAGTTAAATACGCATATCCGCTCCCGATTCTGCAATTAACATTATCGAGATACGGACAGATGGACAAACAAAGGTATTTTTGGCACATTTAGGTTGTAATAAAATTATTTGTTATCAATACGAGTTTGAGATTTTATATGCAGCTGAAATTATAACCTTGGAACGATGTCGAGAAAATATGTGCTTTGCGCGCGACTCAAACTCGAAGTTCAGAATACCAGCTCGCCAAATGAATAGAATAGAATATAATATAGAAAAAAGAACTGACTTCACTTAGCCTCAACCTTTTCAGAGGCAAATGCCCGAGCTACTGTAAAAAATACTCAAAACACAAAAGGTGACTATAATATTTGAAGAGTTCTCTCGATTTCTCCAGGATCCCATCATCAGAACCTGACCTGGTCACAATGGGACCAACTGTAAAGTATATTCTTTCAAACAAAAAAAGAATTTCCCAAATCGGTGCCGTCTCCAAATAATCGGTGAACAACATAAAAAAATTGCAAAAACCAAAAGATCCCGACGAATTGAGAACCTCCTTCGAAATCTTGAAGTCGGTTGAAAACAATAATCGTGATAAAGACACAAATAAATGCACAAGGATGCGAACCTGGGACCTCTAGCTTCATAGGGTAATAAGTGTACTGTCACACCACAGCTATACAGGATGAAATTTTAACAACCGGTCATATTGATTAGGTAGGCTATACTGAACAACTTTTAATATGGGACCAACTCCGAAACCGTGAAAATATTTTGGCTGTTCCATACATTTCGGCCGATCACATGACGGCTTTTTCTACGGGGAAGCAAAATTTTTTTTGGGATTTCGACGTTGGTCCCATAGTAAAAGTTGTTCAGAATGACATATCACTTCGCTCAATATGACCGGTGTTTAGAATTCCACCCTGTATAACTTGCAGTGTGGCAGCACCATAAATAGAAGTGGATGTATGTACCTGACGATTGATTTAGTTACGGTTGCAAATAGTTTAGCCGCTCAGTCGCACGGACAGACCGACATGCATTAACTAATTAGTTTTGGCATAATTAGGCCCGTGGACAGCCGTAAATCACTGCACCTGTCGTATAGTACGAGAGACAGATACGTTTATAAACACTTAAGTTGTTTTACTAATGATATCTTTCTGTCATTTCTTAATTAGCAATCAAAGACTCGAAATACTGAAATGTATAGAAAGAGCAATGTACAGAGTGTAACAAACCGGCCAACCCTCATACAAAACAATTAGAATAGGATACCAATTACACCCTTTAACAGATCATCAACATTTTTGTTACATTTATATAGGTTGCAGTTTTTGGACTTGTACTTATTTTACTTAGCATTTGGACTACTTGTATACCATATTCTTCGCGGCTTTTTGTGAAGGATGTACCTACCCAATGTACAGTCACCGGCAATAGTATCTTCCTACACGAAGGCCGCAAAACTACACACACGTGACCCGCTCTTATGGCCCCACAAATAAAAGCATGTCACATATTTTTGCGGCCTTAAGGTAGGAAGATACTATTGCCGGTGACTGTACCTACGATACTTTGTTGACTTTTTTTACATATCTAGTATTTTTTATGTAAATATACTTATATTGTTAGGTATTTATTATATCTTCATGTTTTTATTTATATGTATATTTGTCAGACAGAATTACATTCGCATTTCAAGTATTAGGATTATTTCTACCAGACTACTCAATGAATGGTGATTTCACTCAAAAATAATGTGGCAATAATTGTAAAATATTTACCAATATACCGATTTAAAGTCACACGATTTTCACTCATTATTGACGAAAATGGGACTTAATTGCATACACTTACTTTTATTAATTTCTTGACGTTACGGCACGCTCGAAGTGTACGCGATTAAATCACGCTTTTGTCAAAATAATTTACTAATATAGTTATAAATTTAAAAAAATATATTCAATGTTATTTGTACCGAGTGTACCGACGTTATCTTGTAGTTTATTCCTGTCTGTATGTCCGTCTGTCGCAACGGGATGATGACACCGTTTGATTAACGAAGACTTGGCACACTGACTTGGTTAATGTACAGTCACCAGCAATAATATCTTCCTCGACGAAGGCAGCAAAGATATCACGTACGTAGCTTAAAATAGCTCATTTTTATGAGCATAATTGAACATTTCTGCTTAGTTTACATATTCGTCAGTTAAAATAATTGTTATATTGACTTAGTTGTATTTTTTATCATATACATAATCGTATTAATGTTAAGTAGTGATTATTAGTCCAGACTCTGCTTTTTGATGCTCTTGTAATTGAACGAGCGGAGCGAAGTTTTTTCAAACAACTTCGGCTACCTAGACGTCTGTGCATTTCGATGGATTTTTGATTTTAAATAGTTGTCGCGCGATAACTTTAGTAACGATTTTTTGATTTATATGAAATTTGTTGGGGTTGTAGTAGAGCTCAATACAATTTAAGAGTTCGTTTATGAGCATGATCGATCAAGGGGTTATGGAGCTAGAAGGCTCGTAAAAATCATCATTAGGGTCTTGTTATATTGGTCACTCCTTTGCGTTCTCAGTTCGAGGCGGACTACTAGTTTTAGATAACTAATGAGTAAGTTATGTAACCTACTCATTAAGCGAAATATAAATGTCTTTTGAGTAATAGAGTTCTTTAAACCTACATTTAAAGCATTTAAAGCCCCGTGGTCAAAGGCACGCTGTATACTAACACAAATGTCCGTATTTGCTTTTCATATCTCTATTCACCTTACTTCAATGACAAAGGCATTCTGCCTTTTGTCTCTAGCCACCCCAGTTTTGATAAATGGGAACATAAATTTGTATGGTATGCCCATTCAAGCGAGGCATTTAAGGCATTATTCAATTAATTTATAGGAATATCAAATTGAAAATGTGTTATTTAGTAGCTAAGTTGTAAAGTACCTATTTAAAATGAGCCTATAGGTTTTTGTACAAATAGGTAGCAATTGTACCTATATTCAAAAGCAATAACTACATGGAGTAAAATTAAGGTAATGATAATGAATTTATATACATTTAGGTATATGTAGATTATAAAACAATAAAATATCAGAAGAATACATATTCTACTTTTCTTGTACATACGTTTTTGATACTTTTTCGTAAAATGCATATTTTAGAATACTTGGCCATTACTTTCATTTGCTGTAATGTGATGGAGAAAGAGGCGTAATTAGGCTATCAGTCCCGAAAGCTTAGTTTAATAATAACAACTGTAAATATTCTTAATCACAGTAACTTAGTGGTCCTTGATTGTCTCCCGATTTATATGAAAATAAGGCATTTACCACTGCGTTACTATCTTTTTACATTAATCAATATTAATATATTAATTTTGGTTAACAAATTCCTATTATATGTTTCAGATGCAATTTGGGGATTCAATTTTATAAACGAAATTCAATGTCTATCTTAATAAATATTCTTGTAAATATTCTTAATCACAGTAACTTAGTGGTCTTTTATTGTCTCCCGTTTTGTATGAAAATAAGGCATTTACTACCGCGTTACTATCTTTTTACATTAATAAATATTCAGGTACAATTTGGGGATTCAATTTTGTACCAGAATAAAAAATGACTGGGCACTGAATGTGCATTAAATATGTATAGTTTTATTTTTATTTTAACTTTAAGATGAGTGGCACCTTTTTACAGTGTCAATTTAGTTTAAGTTATTCTTGTATGCACTATGGGTACTAACTGCCTGAAAAAAAAATTTTTATTTCATTTATTTATTTATTTTATGCTTACACGAAATCAAATGTCTATCTCACTTTTTTCTGGCAATGATTTAATGGTAACGAAAAAGTAGAATGAGCCACTTAACATATCTAGTTATGCATTTTATTTGGTTTGACTCGTAGTATGAATTTATACAATTCAAACAACTATGAAATCCGGAGTTTTCCTCGACCCTTCTACCATACCTTATTAGGTCTTCACGTCATTGTAATCTTTTATGCACCGGAATATAGTTAACTTACCTACAGGCTGTTTTTTGTACTTTAACATACAAACAAGTTTACTGTTTAATTAACCTGTCTTGAGTAACTAGGCGCGACATGTTTCGGAGAACCTAGGTCTCAACCTTCAAGCACTAAGAGTGGTAGAGAGGGTTTTTCGTACTTTTGTCAGACTTGCCCCATCTGGTAATGAAGCTTTAACAAAATGAAGACAATGCGTCATTTATTACCGTTTACCGCACGAGGGCGGAACGTAATGCTTTACGCTGTTTGAGTTATGGGCCGCTTTGTTAGCTCGATTTTGACTTATTAGGAAACTGATAAATTGAGCGTTTCGGCCCTTGTTTTCCACTTTTGCAGCTAAGTTATGATGTTATGCGGTTCGATAAAGGGCTGGCCGAAAAGTAGTGTGAGTGGAGCGGCTACAGGCGCCAAAGAAGACTGCCGTAAAACCATCCAACTGTACCTTAACCTTTGTTGGGAACTTTGGACTATTAGGTTAAATTTCAACTATCTAACTATCACGGTTCATTAGACAGGTGACAGACGGACAGACATACAGCGGAGTCTTAGTAATAGGGTCCCGTTTTTACCCTTTCAGTACGGAAAAATTGATTGCTACTTAATTGAATTTTGAACTTGTCGACCATAGATAGATAGATAGATCATTTATTGATAAGAGACATAACATTTACACGTCACTTTTATAATACTTATAAGTACTTAACATCATTATGTTTGAATAATATATAGTCACATAGTTGCAGTATTTGACAGATTGGACTATATTTTACTTAGGTGGTTTCACGGCACCTAAAAGGAGGGACTCGTTGCATATCTTGCAACACACACATATAGGTAGTAGAGTAATATAGTAAGTATGTAGTTGGGGATAATCTTTCACAGAACCTAGTCCCAAACTAAGCAAAGCTTGTACTATGGTACTAGTTACTACTAGGCGACGATATGGGTTTAGTGGTTCATAGGTATATAGTAAAAACATACATAGAAACAAAAAATAGGTATATCTTCGTGGTTTACGCTTACTGGGAATTTAACCCGGGGCCTCCACGTAGGCAGTCACTACCAACTGGTCTACAGAGGTCAACATACAAACATATTTCTATTAATAATAAAGTCGCGCATAAATAATTTTGAATACCTTACCCACTCAGCTATTTCTGCTGCCATCTATGAACAAATCTTACACATAACCAGCTACAGTACAAGATTAAAATTCTACCAGATCCATCCATCTTCCGAACAAAGCCTTCCAAATTGTATGAAACTCAATCGGCACAAAACGCTCGGCAAAAAGACGTAAGCGCCGAGCGGAGCTTATTGACTTCAGACATTTTGGAAGAGGCAATGCAGTCTGACAAACCATTATGTTAATGTATTTGCGGGGAGAATCGTACATTTGTAGGGGCAAATTTTCAAGAAAACCATTTCTACCATAAATGTGACTAAAACTGTATTTTTGTTGTTGTTTTGGAGTCGATCCTATCCTATAGTGAAAGACATTTCAATATTCAGTACCTATGAGACATTCATTTTGCTAAGAATTAAATAATTTGAAACAAAAAAGAACCGACTTTAATTAGACTCCACCTTACCAAAAAGAAATTCCCGCGCTACTGTAAAAATATTTATATCACTATATAATAGTTAGGTGTGCCTATAATATTTGAAGAGCTCCCACAATTTCTCCAGGATCCCATCATCAGATCCTGACCTGTCTACAATGGGACTAACTGTCAATTATACTCATCTATCTTCTTCTTCTTCTAAATATATAAAAGAAGAAACTGACTGACTGACTGACTGACTGACTGATTGACTGATTGACTGACTGAGTGACTGACTGACATATCAACGCACAGCCCAAACCGCTGGTTCTAGAGATTCCAAATTTGGCACGTAGGTTCCTTATAAGGTCTAGAGGTGCACTAAGAAAGGATTTTTCAAAATTCACCCCCTAAGGGTAAAATGGGGGTCCAAAGTTTGTATGGCGAATCAAGATTTGTAAGACTATTTTATTCGAAACTTCACAGGAGTATTCCTAACGATAAATGAGTAAACACGTGTTTCAGGTTTTTAGAAAATTCAACCCCTAAAAGGGGCAAATGTGGTCACAAAGTCAGAAAATCAACATGGGTATCGTATCCTTATTGAGTACTTATAGTACGCGGGCGAAGCCGCGGGAAAAGGCTAGTTGAAACAAAAAAACCCAACGAATTGAGAACCTCCGCCTTCGAATATTGAAGTCTGTTGAAAAACATGTAATTCCATATCTAAGGTTAGTCGGAACAAGTACGCTTACTGTTTATAAAACCGTAAATAAAGGTCTTCAAGGTCTTAAAGACCCAATCGCTGTGACCAATTTTTCCCGTTCTTATGAATAAAGTGGTGTTACGTGTGTATAAGGGTCTTTAACCCATTAATAATTAATTTCATAGTTACAAAGGGTAGGCGTACGTGCCTAAACTGACTACATGTTTCATTTAGTAGTTATTTAACTAAAACCACCTACAATATGTAACAACACTTACTCGTATTTGCCTTGGCATATGCACGCCATCTAGACCTATACAAATCGTCGTAGCTCTGCCCAGAAGCAAAAGGTCGCATCGCTGTTCTAAGTACATGTTTCATAATGCCTAATGTACAATGTTTTTTCTGGACTTTTAGGATCATTAGCTTAGCGTACGGGTTAGCTTCAGGAAAGACAAATATGCCCAGGAAAATTATGCTAGCCTGTAACCAAGAGGCATTTAAGGCCTTGCATTTAATTTAGGTAAGTAATAAAATTTTGAGTCTTTCTTCAGACAAATCAAAATTTAATTTTGGTACCTTTCGCTAGCTCGGGTCTCTATATAAGCATGAGAGGTTTAACAACTTTGCTCCCTTGTATAATAAATAACTATTTAGATTTTGCCATGCCATTTCGTATATTCCAATATTCATTAAATCGCTCTAAGTTAAACAGTTCAAAGTTAACAGTAAAATACTGCCCTGCTAAGCCAAAAAGCGCTACCTCAAAATTAAATGCATTTGAAAATGGAATTCTGAGCTATAAAATTTAGGGTATATATTTGCATGCAACTTTTTTCTGAGGTAGGGCTATTCGGCTTAGTAGGGCAGAATAGTGGTCACTTCATTTTGAGTAGCTCATCTGCTTAGCAACATCTGCCGCTCACTCTCACTTAAAAATCAGATTGATTTGATAAATTATTTTTCGTTACCCCCTAGCCACCCCTTTTCATGTGAACGTATTACCTATGTTTGTTTTTAACGTTTGGTAATTAGTTAAAAAGCCATCACGTCAGATAACGCCATTAATAACGCCAGATGGCGCCGTGTCCGAATGATGAATGGTGATCGAAGAATAACTCGATAGCGCGTCAACTGCGTGATATGCCGTCATCGGGAATTAAGTTGGGGCCAGACGGCATACAACCACAGCCCTCTGCCACGAGACCTTGGCAGAAAACCATGTAGCCAGTGGTTGGTGCCAGATTCTACATGACCTTTCAACGCCCTTGGTGGCTAGGTGTGCGCTGCCAACCATTGGCAGAAGCGGTTGGTTGGTTGTCAGCCATGTAGCCGCTCGCTTCAAGAACTCGCTCCAACCAAGGTCACGTGGCAGAATCTGCAGCTATTTGCCGTCTGGCCCCAACTTTACATGCATATAGGGAAATAAAATTAGAAAGGTGCGAAGTATAAGCACAGAATAATATAATAGTATTTCATACAGAAGGTCGTCTTCCTTACAAAATCAGCGTTTGACAGATGACACATGACATCTCCATACAATTTTGCCTTTCGACGTTGTAGGGTTGACAAGTACGTAATTAGTATAATTGCTGGACCTGCCCCAATCTAACTAATCTATATGTAATTTTAATACAAAACTAGATAAATGTCCGATTTATTACCTTAAACGGGTATCAGACATTGCAATTTGTAGGGCCCAATCTGTTGTGTATCCTGCCTCTCCCTTCCCCTTCTTTAGCTCCCTAAGGGCCCTACCTCTTATAACACCTCCCAATCTGGCAGATTGGGCCCTACAAATTATTATGTCTAATACCGGTTTTATTTGCCCAATCTAATTATTATTTTAGTACAAAACTACTACTATGGTCATGCCGCAAATAAACGAAAGGGACTTTGACAACCCCGAAAACGTATCCGAAACGTTCCAAGGCAGTAGCTGTTACATCGTGGAGATAGACACCCTTGCCAACGTGTTGGTATTGCCATACAGAAAGAAAAAGCTGCCAGCATCCTACAGTATCGTGCCGCAGGGGGATTGGTTAATTTAGTATATTTATATTTAAGTTTATTGTTTACTTTTTTTTTTTACCATGACGGTGGCAAACAAGCATACGGCCCGCCTAATGGTAAGCAGCTACCGTAACCTATGGACGCCTGCAGCTCCAGAGGAGTCACATGCGTGTTGCCGACCCTTTACAAAAAGGAGGATTCACTGTGTTGGCGGCTAAAGGAACAAGAGGGAGGGAGAGCATTGTTGTCAATGTACCTATTTAAAATGTTTTCTGATAAATAATTGCCATTTAGAAAAGAATAGAATAACAACATTTATTCAGGCAACACATCATTATAAAAGCACATTTAAAGAAGAAGAAGAGTTTTCAATTACAAATTCGTTTTTTTTCTCGGCCAAGTCTATTGTCAGATATTTCAAGTTAGCAATTGCAACACATGGTTTGTATGTGCTTCCAGAAACTCCATTCAGCACTAAACCGTCCATAATACCCCCAGCATTTATTATTTACGAGCAAGCAACGCCTGGCTGCAAGCCAAGCGTTTATTTACGACTAGGTTCGACCGAACTTAATTTAAGTTATAATTTTAAGAAATTTACGGCTACGCCTCTACCCATGGGATTCTTTGCATATGATTATGTTTTAAGTTACGGCTGTTTGGAAGAAAGCGTAGATGTAATTTTGCATTATTTTATTGAACTTAAATAGAGATCTTAAGGCTTTCTGGCTTTGGAGTTAATATTACGGGAGTTGGTTGGAGATATTTAGGTAACTGGGTTTTGAAACTTCTTAAGTGCGATTGCAGAATTTATAATTTTAAACAAAAAAACACCGACTTCGCTTAGCCTCCACCTTTCCAATAGGAAATATCCGAGCTACTGTAAAAAATATTTAAATCACTATAGGTGTTCCTATAATATTTGAAGAGTTCCCTCGATTTCTCCAGGATCCCATCATCAGATCCTGTCCTGGTTACAATGGGACCAACTGTGAAGTTTACTGATTCAAACAAAAAAAAATCCAAATCGGTCCAGCGGTCTTCGAATAATCGGTGAACATGCATAAAAAATAAGCAAAAACAAAGATCCCGACGAATTGATAACCTCCTCCATCGAAATCTTGAAGTCAGTTGAAAATGCGATGGGGTCCTAGGTATGCATCTCGGGCTATTTCTTTGTGTGTTTATCACAATCATAAGTCATGGATGTTTTCTATTCGTTTAAATATTCTGGATGCTGATGAAGCTGCCCCGACAATGCAGTGCGTCGTGTATGTTCGCAGAGGCGCGCTGATGGCTTTCATGCCATAAAAAGGAAGAGACGTCTCTGCTGAACAGATTGCGCGGTGGCTCTGTTCCATCCTGGGCATATTCATTGTCATATGACAAAATACTGGGTGGAAATCATCACTGGCCAATCAATTGCCATTTTGGCCGATCACATGTCGACGTTTTTTATGGGAAGACCAAAATATTTTTTGGGATTTCAGGGTTGCTCCCATAGAAAAAGTTGTGTAGTATGACCTACCTAATCACCTCGTACCATATACAAGATATCTGTATACTCCGCTTAGCGCGATATTTCTTTGAACCCTAGGCTGCCAAAAAGAAGAGGTGCGGGAGGAGAACTCGCAATGCTAGACAGGGAACGCACCTTTGTTCCGTGGGGCGTAAGAGAGAGTCAGACACTTATGGTTGCCATGGAGACGTAATAAGTTCACTGTCACTTACAATAAATTAGTGTCTCACTATAGGGTGAAATTAGTTCGAGCGTGGCAGCGGGGGTCGCCCGGCTATGCGGGGTCTTGGGTTATTGGTCTATGCCTCGTACACTATGGCTTATTGTTGAAAAAACACTTTGTATCAATAACACCTAATAAACCTAATTAAAACAATGCTGCAGTGAAATCATCCTAGCCTTACATAGGTAGCTGGGCGAATCAATACTTTGACCGACACAAATCTTTCCTAAACTTTTAAATTTCGTTGTAAAATTTCACCTTTAAATAATGGCTTTTCTGTGTTTCACTTTATGGTGTATGATAAAACATTCGAGGCCCTAACTGTTAAACCTAATAAACAGAAAAAGCCTGACCAGAAATATATGATCACGCGCCATGTTGCGGAATTTCATTGGAACTAATTTCTTACACTGGCAATAATTTTAATGACAGAATGATATGCATGTGTGAGTGCATGTGATATGCTGTCACTGTCATTGAGACGGTTTACTTGAATAATAATAAAGTGTTGAATATTAAATATAAACGGCAAAAAATTCCCAAAATTATCCATAGTCAAGAGCGAACCATTGTAGATAGTGTATAATAAACTGCTGTAAGTAATACGCTCGGGAAATGAAACTTTTTCGCTGTGAAACATTTTCAAATTAACATCAGACCTGACAGGTAAACAAATCAAGATGTCACCATACCATAGAGAACTGAACTATTGCCATATAAATGAGAATAATAGCGCCCACTTGACAATAATCATATATTTCTGTTCAAGCTTTATATTAGAAGCCTGTTTTTTTGGTCCAGAGACATTTTTAGTAACGCAAGAGACACTCAAAACTGTCGGTCAAAAAGCTAATTGGCCCAGCTAACCTTTTGGTGCCTATTTCAACCAGATTCATCATCATCATCTATTCACATCTGGATAATTCCATACATTTGCGATCCGGAATGTAAATCGTAGTCCCAACTCAAAGCAAACTCGTGTAGGAGCTTAGTATCTCTGGTTCGTTGTCGCGAAAGTTACTTAGTTAACTTTTGTTTGCAATTAGGAAATGGATCGATGAGAGAATGTAGTCGGTATCCAGTAATATTATTAATGGAGTATAAAGTTGGACCTTATTATCTCGTAAAGTTTAAAGGTGACGGCATGGTGTCATCTATTGGGCACTTGGTTGTCGAGCACTAGGAAGTTTAGCACGAGTATACAGGGTTCGTTGCAAGCGGGTAAGTCTCGGTAGCTCATTGGGTAGAGCGGCGGGCTGATATCCTGGAACGAGAGTTCGGGGCTTACCCGAGGTATTGAATCTTTCTGTCTTTTTTAAACGGCGACCGTGGCAAACAATGAATGCGGCCAGCCTAATGGTAAGCAGCTACCGAAGCCTATAGATGCCTACAACGTATCACCACTATTTTTGTTACATCTTACAAGAAGATTACACGCAAGTTTAGATGATAGCAGGAACAAAGTAGTTTATTTTTTCTTTAGAAAGCTTAATAGACGTCTCGTCAAATACGTATATTGGCTCGCTAAAATGCAAGCAAAGCAGCGGGTAAGTGTATGTTAAATATAACTAACACATGGTATGTATGAGTGACGGCCTGGAACGCAACGCAACATATTAGTTTCCACGAAACGGTAAGCTATTCTGGATATCCGACATTTGCTTTAAATATTTCAAGTTGACATCTTAATTAATGTATTGCAATGTTGGTACTTCATGACACTGTAGTCGGTAGCGATAAACGCACAAATCTGTCTGGCGGATATTCCCGGCGGATAGATCTGTCAATATATGGCGCTATACAGATCTGTCCGCCAGGGACCGCATATCGGAAAAATAGAAGTACCGATAACGATATGACGTCATACCGTTTGTTTCGGTATAGTATTGGTAGCGCAACCGAAAATTTTCTGTACCAAAATATAACGGTACTGTTATTTTTTTCGATACCTCAATAGTTTTCATAAAAGTGTCGTTTGAGCTCGAAGTATGTGCTACCTGCACCCCCGGTCAGTTCCTTTATCGCCGCTAGTGCCACCGTGAACTACATCGTAAAAGCAACGACAAAAATTTCGATGCCAAAATAATAAAGGTTGAATATCGTTATAATAAAGGTATAAGTACCGTATCGAAAAATAGTGATATCTTAATTTTATACCGGTAGCGATCCGTTATTTTTAACCCGTATAGTTCTACCTTTTTAACATAACGGTATCGATATTCTATAGCGCTACCATACCGCGTATACTGCACCGAAAACGGTCCCTGCTGTCCACAGACACATCCTTGTCCGGTGGGCAGATCATGCGTGTATCCTAGGTTGTCGTAGGTAGCGTTTTTGCCTCGGCTTTTAGCCACGGCTCAATTGAACCTGGGGCCCTGGCAATCCCCAACAATAGGCATGATGACACATGTTGAATTATGCAATCAAATTTAGTCGATAGGATGCAAAATGATCAATATATCCAACTAAAGTGAAAATTTATAAATTCTATTGAAATGGCACAAAGATATCAAGCTGCAAAATTTTCTAAATTTTACGATGTTTTAAAGTGCGAAATTAAAAAAAAAACTGTGATACCATTCGATTTTAAACATTTTACTGTAAAATAAATTGTATAGCAGACATATACATAAACGCAAAATTTCACTGTAAAAATAGCTATTTCATATTTTTTCCATATTTTAAACAGGGCGACTATGTATTTTTTCCATATTTTAAACAGGGCGAATGTATTGTCGTGACGTCATTTTTGCACGTCATTTTGTTAGGGTCGTTTTGAGAAACAAATGCAAATCTCGGACTTCTGACTTTTGTGTTGCTTTTGTGTTGTTTTCTCTAACATAGTTATTAAGTCTAGAGTATAAGTACTAACATAATATGGATCTTTGATCTGAAATATAGTAGATTGTTTGACAAGGGTCTAAAGTAGGCCATATTACCACGAGGTGGTTATTTTCCCGAACGAAGTGAGGGAAAATTGTTCGAGTGGTAATATGGCTTTTAGACCAGAGTAATGCATACTATTTTTCACTTCGATTGCGAGAAAATAAGATAAAAATACTTATTATTTACGCACAATAACTAAACTAAGGTTAAATTATGGTTTAACTTAACGGTCTTTTAATTTTTTTAACTTCTTTGACATAGATACAAGATATAAACACCGCGAATAAATGCCACAGACGACGGTATAATTAGCTCTTTAAAGTAGCTATTAGACATTGCAATTTGTAGGGTCCAACCTGTCGGGTTGGTAGGTGTAATGGTACAGGGAGTAGGAGTCCCGATCTAGGGCGATCGGCAGTGCCCCGACACCCGCAGCTGTTTATGGAGGTCGTTAGAGTTATTTTACCTTTTTTATTTATAATGTTAGCCATTTTCTACACATTCCGTCTGGTTTTTTATTTAAAATAAAAGTTAAATTGTGTAGATTCGCTGGCTATTAATATATTTACCTAGTTTTGTATTTAAATAATAGAAGGGTTGGGCAGATGAATTTAGATTCAGGCAGCTCGAGCGGTCATTTAAATATCTATAATAAAAAAACCAGTTTCAGATTTTATTTAATGTGTACTGTACTGTTATGAGTACTATCACCGTGCTTCACCAAATACATTTTTTAGATGTTTTGAAGGCATCTCTGTAAACGTTGAGCTAGGGGGATTTGTAGGGAAAGTGTAATAAAGTGCGTTGGGGCCGACAGGAGTTGGACACAACCGATGGGGCCCTACAAATTGCCATGTCTAATAGCCGTTTAAACACGCTTTAAAGCGCTTCCAAAAAATTACAATCTTTTTTAATGATTGTGAAGTAGGAACTAAAAAACACCTCACGTTTTGAGAAATAAATTGCGTTTCCTCATTGGTCGATTTTAACATTGCTGTATTCTGATTGGTTGATATTAAATACAATGTTTTTTAAGGACTTTAATTATTTACACAGTATACGCACCAAAAAAGTATCTAGCGTCCCTATTAACTTCGATATGTGTGTTGTGATTGGTGGATTTAATATGGTGAAGTGTTCCGATTGGTCAATTTAAAATGTTTTGTAAATCATAAATATGTATACATTTTAGCCCTAGAGGTTAAATGTACTACTTTAGTCCGCCTTGGTAAGCATAATATGACACACTTTTTGAGCATGAGAAGTGAAAAATATTTTTTATTTTATTTTATTTTATTTTATTTTATTTATTTATTTATTCAACGCAATTGGCTCCATATAGACATTTGATCCTCACAACAAAACGAATCGATTGATACCATACATGAAAAAAATTCACCATGCCTATTGGCACTAGTAATGGAATGCCATCTGACTTTCAAACCCAGAGGGGAAACTAAGGGTTTATTTGGATTAGGCCCGATTTCCTCTAAATGATTTCCTTAACCGAAATGTGACTGGTTAATATCAAAATAGTCGCCATCAGATATAACGGAGCGGCCAAGGTGATCACAAATATACAAGCCGGGGTTTGTAACGAGACCTCCGGGTTGAAAGTCCGACGTTATACCGCTAGCCTATCAGCGCAGAATTTCGCATTTTTTTAAATACCACGACGGTGGCAAACAAGGTTACGGCCCGCCTATTGGTAAGCTTGCATATGCACGTGGCTGACCCGTTATAAGGAGGAATGGGTGTTGTAGTTACATCAGTTCAAAATTTAAAGAGTACCGTTTAATATCTCATTGTCAGTGCTGGCAACACGCGAACGTTTTTTGGTCGATATTAAAAAAGTTGTCATATATCGAATTTTTCAGTCCAGAGATGCCCTGAACACTGACGATGTTTATAAGCTGAACAGCAGTATTCCATCATAATAATGTTTTGTAAAAATTTCATGTTTTCAACCGACTTCAAGATTTTGAAGGAGGAGGTTCTCAATTTTTTTATTTATTTATTTATCAACAAAATTGGTACAATATACATTTATATTAAGTTTCGCCAAACATAACGTATATCGGCGAATTGTTGCACTCACTTACAGTTTTTGTGTACCCGATCTTATCTTAAGAACTTATTTATGTAAGTATTTATGATTATGTTATGACTTATTCTAAGTATTATATAAGTAATATGTATGTATGTAGGTTTGTATTGTTTTTCTTATCTCCTAATGTAAAAACTAGTTGGCCAAGATTGGGATTGTTTTATATTTTATTTATTTATTTAATTATTTTTACGTTGAGGTAGGTACGTTTTGAGTTGAGGTATTTAGTAGCAACTTTTTGAGTTTAGTTTTAAATACGTTTTTGCTGCTACACTCGTCTTCAAAGGTAATCAATCTTGTTAAAGATTCGCGGTATCTTTGTTTTTTTTGTAGGTTATTACCGATTATTCGAAGACGGCTGGACCGATTTGGAAAATTCTTATTTTATTTGAAAGAGTATTATACTTCACAATTGGTCCCATTGTCATCAGGTCACGATCTGATGATGGGATCCTGGAGAAATCGAGGGAACTAGTGACAATACATAAAAAAAACAAAGATTTCGACGAATTGACAACCTCAGTCGGTTGAAAACACAGCTGATGGAGTACATGTGCATCTCCTTTTTAGGGTTCTGTAGCCAAAATGGCAAAAACGGGACCCTTATAGTTTCGTCATGTCCGTCCGTCCGTCCGTCCGTCCAATTTACTCGACAAACCATTTTACTCGGAAACTATAAGACGTATCTTATAAAAAAAATTATTTATATTTTGTATGCCGCTTTTTAGTTGTGTAGTGAAATTGCAGAAAAAAAATCAGGGGGGGCGCTCCATACATGTAACTAAATTTAAATTTTTTTTTACCAAATATCAACATGATGCACATCAATCGATATGTCTTTAAAAATAACATTGAGGCTTCTTTGAACATTTTATGATTAAGTGAATATTTTTAGAAATAATCGCTTCGAAAGTCGGAAAAATTGCGTCCTGCAACATTTGAAACGTAAGTCCAAAAATGTGAAAAAAATTGAGAAGATGTGCGTTATCATATACTTTCTACGAAAATTGTTTTGAACACTATCGGTCCAGCCATTTTTGAGTTATTTCCAGAAAACTTCTTCCATAGGCATCAGATACGACCTTTTGGCATTAGTTTGGTTCTTATTCCATTGAAGCTACGGAACGGAACCCTCCATTATGCGTGGTCCGAGTAGCACTTAGCCGGTTTTTCTAATTTAAGTAGAGTTTATTGAGTTTACTGAAAATTTAAAAACCGAAGGGAATTGAGTTCTTAAAACGCTCTGTAAGTTACTGCAGACGACAGACCTAGTTACTTACCTCAACATTTTCATACAGTCGTGTTAATTTCACTTACGATTTAAATATTGCTAATGCATTGAACTGTACAAAGTTAATCTACTAATGCTTCCCGTCATATCAACATTATCTTAAACATATCATATCGTTGTTATTTTGGAAAACTCCCAATATACTCCGCGATGGCATCTATTAAACTTACATTCTAAAATCTACCTTGAAGCTTATAACTTAAAGTCAATTTTAGATTGACAATTCGTTTGACCATCGACCGATGTGTGCTAGCAAATCTATCTAATGAGCTTAACCGACGGATACTGTGACGTATTTATAAGCTATTAAGATCGGTTTTAGGTTAATCGTAGCGAGGTTAGCAATTAATGTAGTGGGCGTAAATCATATGTTATTTGCGAGGATGTTTAGGGTTGTCACTAGTTTTTTATGCTTGAGGTGCGCTTCGTTGACAGACCGACGGACAGCGAAGACTTAGTAAAACGGTTGTATTAATTTAATTTTTACATTTCATTATTAAGGCATTTTTTAGATTGTATAATATAAAACAATGAAGAATTAGGCATGAGTTGGTTGATACATTGTTCGCATTTTTCGATCTGCGTGTAGGACAGGGACCAAAGTATGTATGAACAAAAACTAAACTAAACTCTATTTTTTTTTGTAATCTGATAGCTAATGTCAATTAAAAGCTGTTTGCTAATAATATATAGACTTGTATCTTTACTCCATTCAACTAAAAATCCCACCTTAATGTCAGTTGCTTGTTAGTATCGTGCAAACAAGCACAATAAACCAAGATCAGGTATTATGATTTTGGTGTCTTAACACAAAAAAAACATATAATAGCCGCTCTAGCAAAGCTGGATATGGAGTAACATCATGATTTAAAGGATATGAAAAACGGAGTAGGTACGTTCTCAATTCGACGGTTTTTAGGGTTCCGTATTTTTTATGTGAGGCACATTGGAAACCTCATTTCATATTTAAATGATGGGGTACGCTCAATTAGCTGGACAGTAAAGTAATACTTATTGTGTAAACAAAGAGGGATTTTAATCATAAAATATTTTTATAACATTTTTTTTATTTTTATCATATGGATGCCCAGGGCCTGCTGATTTTCAACGCAGATTTCCCCCCACAAACGCATTTAACCTCTATTTTTATGTCTGGGCTAAATAAAATGGCATTGGTGGCAACCCTACGTTTGACGGCACTAAATCAGTTCGCTGTGACGAGCGACGGACGCAAAATTAGCGGCGCGGGCGCCGGCCAGCGACAGACTTGCGGCGTTCCGTGTGAAAAGGGACCTACAAATTCTATTACACTTACGTTAAAGTACAAGGTGTAACAAATGGTTTTGTATGGTTGGCCAGCCGGGAAGACTTGTCCCATACAAAAAAAAATTTTTTTCGCGGTCAAAAAATTTTTCTCCTACTTTATTATTTTCGCAATACGATACGCAAAGTATGCAATTAAACGGATCACCAGTATTTTTGTTACATACAGATGGCATCCTTAGTACAAATATTGCTTTCAAAAAAGGTCCTAATATTCCCCTGACAGGTATCCCTTCCCCCCTTCCCCGGCGTTGAATATGACCCAATACGTAATATCCCGCTATTAATAAAAGTTGTAATTTGATCAAAGTTGTATTGTATCAAATAAAATTTTATACATCAAACGTCATGTGCGTTAAACTAAAGTAAACGGCTTACTGCCATGGTTTGTATTGTACTTATATGTCGCCTTCAATCCCGAAAATATATTTGAGAGAGAATATGAGACCTCCGGATTGAAAATTGGATGTTTTAAATACCTACCGAAACCTCCAGGCCACCAACGCATCACAACTTCTATGTAGGTTAATTGATGATAAGTTTGAACAAAAAATCCGCGTCCGAACTGTAATTCCATGCTATTTATTAAGTACCAAATACTTCCAACACATTATTTCCTGTTCTTAACTCAACTGACATGCAAATAGAAGCCTTATTGCCATGTTTTGCTTCGGCATTTCCAACAATAGATATGGATTGTTTTTCTGCCTACATTCAATCCAATATAACTCTACTTGATATGTCGCTTAAGACATTTCAAATTGACACTTAACTTTCCTTGTATTGAAGGTTAGGAGAACAAAAGCGTAAGCGCCTTTAGCATTTAGTTATATATTGTCGTGTTGTATTTTTACTTGGAACAAAATTGCCCTGATTTTTTTACGATACTGTAGGAGATAAATCTCTGAAACAGGTCAAAGAATTTGCGATATTTCCTCGCGTTTCGATGGGTTTTTATTATCTTGCGTACGGATTAAGTCAAATCGAAATATTAAACAATGTTGTCGATATTTTTCTTCATTGGAACTTTTTCGTCATTCCGTTATCTGTCTCTGTTGCGTCTTTATCTATGATAAGCGCTCACCATAGCCTTTAGACGCTGTCAGGGTGTCACATGCGGGTCACCAACTATCTTAAAGGCTATAAGGATTCGCTATTTTAATAACTTAGGCGCACCCGCACTTACACTTGGTCTGAATTCAGCATGCAGATAAATAACAGCTTTGTTCTTTAAATAGGCATGATGAATTTATTTTATGTATGGTATCAATCGATTCGTTTTGTTGTAGGGATCAAATGTCTATATGGGGCTAATTGTGTCAGCCAAAAAGACAAGACAAAAGTCACTTCAAAACGCTCCTAACAAAATGATATGCAACAGTGACGTCACGGTTGCATAGTCGCACTGTTTAAAGTACAGATGTGCAGGTTGCGGAAACTTTCCAAATAATTGGAAATATTCTCGGAAATTTCTAGGAAATTTCGTAAGAAATATAGGAAATCAGAAATTTAAGAAATGGAAAGTTTCAAATCCTATACAAAAGATGTGTATGTGAGAAATTCCAGAATTTTCACACGTGGAAAATTATGCAATTTTGGAAACTTTCTGACGGCAGATCAGTATTAAGGTATGGAAAAATTATGAAATTGCTATTTTGACGGTAAAATATTGCATTCATGTATATGGTTGCCATACAATTTATTTTAGGATAAAATGTAAGAAATCGAATGGTGTCATTGTTGTTTTGAATTTCATACTTTTTTTAAATCGTAAATTTTTTGAATTTTTAAGTCTCGTATCTTTGAACCATTTCAATAGATTTTTAAAATTTTTACTTTATTAGGATATATTTATCATTTTGCATCCATTCAACTTAATTTTATTACAAAATTCAACATGTGTCTTCATCCCTATTGTCTATGGGCTCCATACAAAAAAATAGATCAAATAGACATTTATTTATTTAATGTTTAAATCGCATAAAATGAACTCTTAACTTACAAAGGGCGGTGTTAATTCCATAAGGCATTCTCTATCAGTCAGTTTTTTTAGGGTTCCATAGCCAAAATGGCAAAAACGGAACCCTTTTGGTTTCGTCATGTCCGTCTGTCCGTCCGTCCGTATGTCACAGCCATTTTACTCGGAAACTGTAAGACATATTTTAATACAATTTAGACATAAGGTGTATTTTGTATGCCGCTATTTAATTATGTAGTTAAATCGTAGAAAAAAAATATAGCGGGGCGCTCCATACGAGTACATGTACCTAACTAAATTTCAAAATTTTTTTTTACCAACTATCAACATGTTGCACATCAATCGATAGGTCTTTAAAAATAACATCGAGGTTTTTATGAATATTTTGTTTTCAGAGACAATTGCTTCGAAAGTCAGACAATTTTGAGAAGATGCGCCTTATCATATCACATACTTTCAACGAAAATTCTTTTCAACATTATCGGTTTAGTAATTTCTGAGTTATCACCAAAAAAACATCTTCCATAGGCATCAGATACGACCTTTTCGTATTAGTTTGGTTCTTTTCCATTGAAGGTACGGAAGCCTCCATTATGCGTGGTCCGACACGCGCTTGGTCCGTTTTTCTAAATTTAATGATAAAAATTGCGCCGAAACGTATCAATACAATATCATAACAAACTCCGAGACAACATCAAAATTAAAAAAACGGAACTGACGTCACACATCAATCAAGCTGCGAACGCCACACACAAACATATACCTGTCTCCGTCACACCTTCAGCACCAGCGCGCGCACAAGCGAGACGCCACACACGTGCGCAAGATCAATGATCTACAGGATCTTAATGACTCGATCAATAGATCCAAGATGGCTGCGGGTATTTCGGGATCGGACGTTGCGTAATATAATGAAAGGACTTTTTATACAGTTTTATGATGCAGACGGCTTTTTAAAAGTTTTCATAATAAATACACGCCTGATTTTCCTAAAAGACGTAGCCAGAGGACATAATATTATTATTATTAATCACTGACTAGATCTGTGCTAATTCAAAAAATACCACTTAGTCGAATACAGCGCGGAATTCATTTAATATAGACAAAAATCAGCCAGAAGCCGGAAATTTGTTGTCGGTCTATTACGTCTACACGTTTAATCCACTGAACCGATAAAATTAGATATGGAGATAGTTTGAGTCCTGGGCCTCCTGGGGAAGGACATACGTTCCTTAAGGGGTGAATAGACGGGAGGAATGTACAAACAAAAAATATGTTTACACTTTGTAATAAGGTTCAAAAATGTAGACATATTTTTGACGTTGACGGTAATACAGAAGTGCTTAAGAGAGACGCGAGCAGAAGTGAGTAGATAGGTATCTTATTTGCAAAAAGGTATAATAATTTTAAACAAAAAAGAACCGACTTCACTTAGCATCCACCTTTCCAAAAGCAAATGCTCGAGCTGCTGTAAAAAATACTCAAATCACTATAGGTGTGCCCATAATCGTTGAAGAGTTCCCTTGATTTCTCCAGGATCCCATTATCAGATCCTGACCTGGTTACGATGGGACCAACTGTGAAGTAGAGTATACTTCAGAGTTGGTCCCATTGTAACCAGGTCAGGATCTGAGGAAATGCCCGAGCTACTGTAAAAAAATACTTAAATCACAATAGGTGTGCCTATAATAGTTGAAGAATTCCCTCGATTTCTCCAGGATCCCATCGTCAGGTCCCTGGTTAGAATGGGACCAACTGTGAAGTATACTCTTTCAAACAAAAAAAGAATTTTCCAAATCGGTCCAGCCGTCTTCGAATAATCGGTGAACATACATAAAAAAAATAGCAAAAACAAAGATCCCGACGAATTGATAATGATAACCTCCTCCTTCGAAATCTTGGAGTCGGTTGAAAAGTCCTAGTGCCTACCGATCAAATAATACTAGGGATACACAATCCACCCAAAAAAATGGCCCCACAATAGTACCGCGAGAACGACTCGGGCGGTACTTTGTGTGACAGTCTTATTACGGTATAAGACTGGCCGGTTACAAATTTTCACGAGCCATATTTTCAGTAAATCTTGTTTGAGTTTGTACCTCCTTTACACTGTTGCTCGAAGCTAGTGCCGTGTTTGTTGCGAAAGACTTAGGTTTCAAGATGACATGTACTGGTATAGTGACGGGTACTTAGACATTTTACCCGACTACGGCGAAGCCAAAACGACAGGTATATAGTTTGAGCAGTCTAATGTATGTGTGTTTGTATTTTTGTATGGTTCTCCGTAGCGCCTAAACTATTCATCCGATTTTGAAAAGAAAGAAAATACCATAGACTAACCCAAGACCCCGCATTGCCGGGCGACCCCCGCTGCCACGCTTCACTTTATAGTGAGACACAAATTTATTGTAAGTGACAGTAAACTTAGTACGTCTCCTAGGCAACCTGGCAACCATTAATGTCTGACTCTCTTTTACGCCCCACGGAACAATGGCGCGTTCCCTGTCTAGCATTGCGTGTTCCCCTCCCGCACCCCTTCGTTTTGGCAGCTTAGGTTTCAAAGAAATAACGCGCTAATCGGAGTATAGAGATATCTTGTATATGGAAAATACAAATAATAAAATATATTCACACCAGTTAAATAAACAAAGGAAGATCAACAAAAATTATATACGCTAATAGGGACCCCCACTCAGCATAATGCCACAGCAAGCCACGGCGCTGATTTTCAGTGGGGACCTAACTTACATTTAACTAATTTATTATATATATAATTTTTTTTTGGGTTTTCGTGAATATTGTGTCAATCGATTCGTTATTATAGCCCGACTAACATAAGCTACATTGTAACCGACTTCAACGTGTTTTTTTCACTTTTTTGTCTCACGTCAATGGCGGATTTCCGTTAAAAGGCGTAGGCAACAGAAAAGCTGAACAGAAATCGATAAAACTCAAGCACTCTAACTGAGACAAGCGATGCATTGTCCCTCAAGTGCCATCTAGCGGATGGCGCTGTACATGAAAGTGCCATCTAGTGCCAATGGCACTACGGATCGTTTTAACCCCGGCTTAAGTTGTAGTGCCTATTGTTGAGCCGGATTTTCAAGCTATGGCGATCGCTTAGTGGTAAGGAGGGGGTTAATTCTCAAACTAAAAGTTCACTTGCTAAAATTAAATTTCATCGGGTTCTTCCCGAAAATGTCTAAAAACTCTATTAATAAAATAACCCACATAAAATGCTATTTATAAGATAATTTGAAGTATTTGTTATGCAAAAAAAGTATTTGTTATTTTGATACATATTTATTATTCTTAAGTACCCAAAAATACATTTACAGGCCATTTTTAAAATATAATAATAATACTTTTAAATTTACCACGATAGTAATGATTTTTTTTCGTGATAGAAATAAAACTAAATTTGCTATAGTAATATTTTTAGGGCAAAATTTTTATAAGATATTTGTGGAAAAAGTAAATGTAACCCTGTTTTCATCAAAAAACTGGCATATAATGAGAAGGTATTATGTCTTTTATCCAAGACTAATCTTTGATTTTATTAAAATTTATCTTTTATAATTTTTCACATTATATTTTTCTATTTTGTAATATTTTTATTGACTTGTGAAAAGTGCTTACATTAAGCCCTCTTGAAATAAATGATTTGATTGTATTTAATATTTCTGATGTAAATTCCTCCTCCATTTGCCGGCGATGCAAAAACAACCCACAACATCAAACCCGTGTCAACCCTAAAAAAACTCCGCCATATTGATTTTTAACTTCCGCCGATAACAGGCAACATCCTCTTCCGCCACTCGTCGCTTCAAATTGCTAAATACTTCGGAAATTTATTGGAAAACTTACACAAGATGCAGCGAGGAAATTGCATATTTTCTGTTATGAATTAGTGGAGATAGTTGGCATTTTGCATACGTAAAATGTAGTCACCTACCTGAGAAATTAACTCATATTCCTGACGGTACGGAGACGGCATATGAATTTACAATAAGAAACAGTGTGTAAGTACGGTAGTATTATACGTATTTTTATCTAAATCAGTTCAGCGGTTTAAGCGTTAAGAGGTGGCAGACAGACAAGCGGTCCAGCCAGACACTGTCAGTAATGATGTAATTATTTCTGGACCCGTCCTTGTACTATTACTTATTCTGTGGTGTAAGTTCGTTCATACAAACAATTGAAAGACGAACCCATTAATATCCAAATTAGATAGATTATGCGATTTCAAACGTAATTTTTTTTTCATTTAAAAATAATCTCATGTATCCTTATATTCTTTATACAACGACAACCTCGTAACAAATGTGGTTGGCAACTGTCAACGGTTTGGAAAGATGGTGCCAGCATATGGACTGCATAGCTTGTATCTGTCACTAGCATTGTTCTATACGATTTGGCTTAAAGAGCTGGCATCCACGTACAAAAAAAGAAAAATTTGACACTGTTGGTAGGTTTGACAGACAAGCTATGCTAGCGCCATCTGTATACCTACACTTTCGGCCGGCCAACCCCATTACGCAACGTTTTAGTTTCATTGAAGAAAACACATTACGGCTTGCCAAAAGAAACAGACTGAAATCTAAAGAATGTAATAGAATATATTTACTCGTAATTTTATATACTCGTAAATATATTTTATATACCTATAGTGCCGCTGACCTCCTTATACCTATAGGACCTCGCAGCACTCACTGGATTTTTTTCATCATCTGCTTTCCCACTACTACTACATGAAAGAAGAAATGCCTATATCCAGTGACATGGCGCCATACGATAAATAAATAGTGCCGCTGAAAGCAAATAACTATCCTAACCGTACATACCAAACCGAGGAAACATGTTTCTTGGTGATTTAATCTGAATGTCACGTACCTGAAACACAAATAATCATAAAATTAACTTAGGAACTAAAATAGACAAAATATTAGCACACACTTCGAGCAACAATGTAAAGCAGGTACACACGCAAACAAGTTTTACTGAAAATATGGCTCGTGAAAATTTGTAACCGGCCAGTCTTATACCGTAATAAGGGTGGGTTGCACCAGACATAACTAACGAACTGATGAACGTTAAATATGGCGACGGAGCTGTCATCCCATAGAAAACTGTCAAACTTTTCATACAAGATTTTTTTAACGATGACGTTGACGTTAACAGGTGGTTTGGTGCAACCGGCCCTAAGACTGCCAGAGAAAGTACCGCACGATACGTTCTTGCGGTACTATTATGGCGCCATGCTTTTGGCTGATCGTGTATCCCTAGTATTATTTGATCGGTGAGCACACAGTATAAATCTGATTTTAATTGTTATTGTGACTACAGAGAATCAAACTATTTATTTAACTAGGGCGTCAGGCGCACCTGGTCATTCATATTTCAGTTTTCAACCTTGGAAGCCAGGAATAGATTTCATGACCAATGGCGTCGCAGGCGATAATCTGTGAAGTGATTAAGGGCGATGTATGAAGGCTCCGGAAGGTCAGCTGTCGTTTCGATGGTGGGTGTCCCGGTTAAAATTTTGTCAGGTGATAGTTTATAATTTTATGGGATTAAACTATATTTATATTATACAGGGTGCCATCTGAGACGTGATCAGTTATATGTTTTTCTAACTCCATAAACAACTAGCAGTTGAAATGCCCCAACTTTAACTAAAATCAGACATTTTTTTCTTTTTTTTTACATGTTTTTGTAATAAATTTTTCTTTCAAAAGTGATAATATTAGTGTAAAACAGTTTTATAAGGTATTTAAGGTAAAAAAAAAATTAAATTACATTTTATCTGGAATAAATGACAAAATTGTTATTAACGACAGTTCCATTTCAAAGAGGTAATTCAATTTACTTATTTAAATATTCTAATAAGTAGTTTAAATATCCCGAAAACCTGATCAAATGAAAAATAAATTACAAAAACATGTAAAAAAAAAGAAAAGAAAATGTCTGATTTTAGTAAAAGTTGGGGCATTCAACTGCTAGTTGTTTATGGAGTTAGAAAAACATATAACTGATCACGTCTCAGATGGCACCCTGTATAACTCTTGTAAAGTAGATTAATATTAATATTCCCTCTTCAACGTACTTCAAGATTTTGAAGGAGGAGGTTCTCAATTCGTCGGGATCTTTGTTTTTGCTATTTTTTTAATGTTTGTTTACCTATTATTCAAAGATGGTTAGACCGATTAGGATAAATCTTTTTTTGTTTGAAAGAGGCAGAGTGAAGTCGGTTCTTTTTCGTTTAAAATTATTTATCTAACCTTGTAAAGTTGGAATACCGCTGCTATGTCAACATTTTTACATTTTAGTCCTTGAAAAATAAGTAAAAAAGTAAGATTCTTTGCTGTCGCCAAAGAAGTTGGCACCTAAGGGCTATCCGGCAACATTGTATTTGTTATACTTCGATCGCTGTAGAAAACGGTCTATATATGGCGAACCGGTCTGTCTAGTTTCCAATCTGGTCCAGGCTTGCCGGGGAAAGTGTGTGCTCCGTTACGAGATGTAGCGGAAGCGGGAACCAATAATACTTAAATTATTTAATCGCTAATATAATGTAAGTTGGCACCTTGCAGAAAAAGGTTGTTTCAAACGTTTATTTTGCTTGTTAACGTATATTTATGTGCGTCAAATCCTGTAATTTTTTTCGCCCCTACCCTATTGTGTGGGGTGTTGTTGGATAGGTCTTCAAAAAAATAGGGGTCTTCTAATAAAATTTTTGGATGCAGCCAATAGTTTCTTAAATAATAACTCCAAAAGTTTTAACCCCCCCCCTGTTACTTTTAAACCGTGGGTCCAAAAAATGTTGTATGTGAAAAATTTGTAAATTAACAAAATTCATAGGCAAATCCGTAACTAAAGGTGTAGGTAGTACGGTCAGCTGCAGAGAAAAGGACCCCCCCCCTGCATACAAAGTTTGTACTTCTAATGTAACTCATTGGTTATTGTCAATTAGCCACCATTGTTTTAAAAAATCAGTTTTCGTGTTGAAACATTGAAAGAGTTTATTGGTAGGTACCTAGGTTTCCCTTTCTTACATTTTTAAAATCCATTCCACATACAAACGAATGAATAACGCTTATAATCCATGGGAGAAAGCAGGCTGGCATTGCGAATACTGCTGACTGCTGAGTAAGGGACAACATTAAAAGAGTTCCAAGATTAAGGATATAAATCCAGTTGGGAGCAATTGAACGCTACAAGAATCTATAAATACGTGAAGCATTCGAATATATGCTTTATTTCGTTAGTGATAAAGTTTAGATTATTTTAACAATGTGATTGGTGATAAGCTGACTATGGTAGTAGTAGTGGACTGGCGGAGCGTCCAACATAAAATAGTAGTTTATGTAACTGTTACGTAATAAGGGTCCTTAAAACATGAGTGTGGTTTTATGAAACGAGCCGCAGGCGAGTTTCATAATAAGATCACACGAGTGTTGTAAGTCCTAATTACGTACAGTTGCATACACTGCTTTATCTACACTCATATTATTTATCTAAAATGCCGTATTCGGAAACCATAGAATGGCCGCCATTGCACCGCCATGGCCAACTCTCGTGTGCCGGCGGTCGCGCGGGCGCGTGTCGGGCTGTCGGCGGATGCGCGGGAGGATGCAAGTGTACATTATGTTATCAAAACTCATAGCACATCAATAATTGAGCATGAAAAGTTAAAATTACGTTACTGCCACACATAAAAAGCTTATCATAGTAAAATCGGTCGTGGTAATGCTAGCCATTGCCTACCGTTTTCGAACACGTTTTAGAGAACTTACAATATGAGTGTAAATAAATAAATAAATTTAAAATACTAAATCATGACCAATTGTGAAATTATCAATTCGATTTTCTATTGATCTAATCGTAACTTAATAACATCCTTTTAAATATATTTGGTATTGGACATTCATTGGTGAACAGGCTTTCAATTATTTAATCACGGTACTAGTGGAAACATACCTTGTTTATAAAGTTATAACATCTCTTTATGTGGTCAATTATCTTACTTGCGATGAGCATTTTGTTGAATTTTTTTGCACACTTCATTTTTGTACTGTTTCCTTCCAATTAACTTACCTACATGGATAACTGTTATTGGCCATCTGTTATGTAACCATTTATATGTAATACTCTTATTTAAGGCTGTTGTTGTCCTGAACATCAATAAAAATTGTTTAAGAGCGTTTATCGGGTAACAAAGTAACTCCGAAAATTGTTTTTGGTAAGTGCACACTTTCATTGCTGACTGTACCTAGTAGAGAGCATTGTCATGTAATTTACGGAAGTATACTAAATATCAGCTCAATCAGATGCCGGGAAGTGGTTGTAATGTAATTTACAAGATTTGATGCACATCAATATACGGGGTCAAGGTAAATAATAATATGTTAAAACGCAATGTTCGCGTTTTCTTACATTTTAATACTTCCCTTGAACCCCCTGGTCAGCGAGTGACACCCCTGCTGGGTAAGCGTTTGTGGCAACCCTGATTAGTTCGTATGTTCACGCCTGTAGGGTGTGAGGGGTGGTCAGGGTAAAGATCGAAGAGCTTGATTAAATAGTATAATATCAGGAGTGACCACGAATTGTTGGTATAAAAGAGCATATAAATGCTCTATCTAGTAGTTTATGTGGACAATGAAGAAAGCAAGCTAAATATAGGAACACACATTTATAACAATAATGTATGGATGGCTACCGGGGCAGAGGCAAATCAAAAGAGATGGCGGGACGACTTGGACGCACACTGTAAAGAGTGGTCGAAATTGTCAACCAACAGGGTCGAATGGGGAAAAAGAGGGGAGGCCTTTGCCCAGCAATGTTACACCAAATAGGCTAACGAAAAAAAAAATGTTAATGATCAATCCTGGACACGACGCAAAATAGTGAAGCGGCTTCTCTCGCGGCCCCAACTACCGGCAGCCTGAGCCCTGCCCTGTTGCCGGCGACACCCTAGGTTAGGTTTGAATTGTTATTCCATGTTTCAGATGTATTTTTGAATTATATTTTCGTAAAATGCTATAAATAAGCTAGCCTAGGAGAAAAAAATTAAAAGAAAGTTTCAATACAAATATATGTACAAACAACACAATATTGAAAAACATATTTTTCCTTTTCAACCGACTTCAAGATTTCGAAGGAGGTTATCCATTCGTCGGGATCTTTGTTTTTGCAATTTTTTTTATGTATGTGCACCGATTATTCGAAGACGGCTGGACCGATTTGGAAAATTATTGAAAAAGTATACTTCACAGTTTGTCCCATTGTAACTGATCCTGGAGAAAGAGAGGTAACTCAGACTCAGAGAGGTTTCTAATACTGACTGGTCCTGTTTAGATAGTTTAACTACTAATGAGTCTGTGGTTTATTTAAACACTGTTATAAACAACCTAATTTTAAATTTTATACCTCATAAAAGCATTAGTAATAATAGTAACTCAGGTTACCCACCATGGTTCACTCGCAGTCTAATTAAGGTACGTAAACAAAAATTACAGGTTCACAAAAGGTGGAAAATTTACGGAAACCCGCTGGACAGGGCCGAGTTTATATTTTTGAGAAACAGAGAACATAAACTTGCAGCTGAATGTTATAATAATTACATCTCACTGGCCGAAGACAGAATATATAAATCACCAAATTACTTTTGGTCATTTATGAAATCTAAATTTCCTGTTAACACTATACCTGACTTTTAACGGGATAACCTCTAGTGATGGGGAAGCCATTAGCAATCTTTTTAACGATTACTTCAATTCAGTCTTTATACCGGCGGCCGCGGCCCCTAGTGTTATGCAGGGGACGCAATCTTCGCAGTGTGCCAATGATAGTTTAATTGATCTATGTTCTATTCATATTACCGAAGATTTGGTCTATAAGCACCTGAGTAGGGTAAACGTTAAAAAGGGTAGCGGTGCTGATTTTATTCACCCCCTTTTCATTAATAATTGCGCTAAAGAATTAACCTTGCCCGTAACAATAATTTAAAAAAAATCTATTTCGTCAGGCACCTTTCCCGAGTTATGGAAGAAGGCGTTAATAACCCCCCATCCATAAGAGTGGTGATCCTAAACTAGTTACTAATTATAGACCAATCAGCAAATTAAATATACTTGGTAAAGTTTTCGAAAAAATTGTTACTAATGAAATAAGCGCCACGGTTTATCAACATATATCAGAACGTCAGCACGGCTTGTGCCGTGGTCGTAGTGTCAACACAAATCTCCTCAGCTTTTCTGATTTTATTCTAAGTAAAGTTTCTTCCGGCTGGCAGGTGGACGCCGTGTATACAGACTTCTCGAAATGTTTCGATAAAATAAACCACATTAAGTTAATTACTAAGCTCGAGAAGCTCGGTATTCACGGTGACCTCCTTAGATGGATTAAGTCGTATCTGAGGAACCGGAGCCAGGCTGTGGCGCTGAAGGGTTACACTTCCCAGTTTCTCCCGGTACCATCAGGAGTGCCGCAAGGTTCTCACCTTGGTCCTCTCCTTTTCATTTTATATGTCAATGACTTGGCAACCTGCTTCAGCCAGTCAGAACACCTTGTTTACGCTGACGACACAAAGATTTACAAAGCCATATCTTCTGAAGGAGATTGCCATAGTCTACAACAAGATCTTGATAGTTTTTATGAATATTGTGAAAATAATTATCTGTACCTAAACTTAGATAAGTGTTTTGTGATAACCTTTTCCCGTAAACTAAATATAATCGACTTTAACTATTCTATAGCTGGAACGCATATAACTCGAGTCAGTTCTATCAGGGACTTAGGTATTACTATGGACTCTCAGCTTAATTTCAATATTCATATCGATAATATTTGTAACCGGGCATATAAAAATCTAGGCATGATACTACGGACTGGTAAACCCTTTAAGCGCCCGTGCACCCTAAAAATACTTTTTTATTCCTACGTCAGAAGTATTCTTGAGTTCGGGTCTGTGATCTGGTGCCCTCAATACTATGTCCATATTAACCGTCTAGAAAGAATACAAAATGTTTTTTTGAGGTCACTCTGTTACAGGACCGGTACTCCTATGGAATCGTCAGCTAAGTCGGCAAAACATTTTAATAGATTTAGATTTAGATTTAGATTTATTTATTTCATAATAATAAATTATAGTACAAAATGGTCTTAGCCTAATCTATACAAATTTATATTATGATCGTCAAAACAGTGAAAACAAACATATTTTATTAATTGATTACTTAATTACATTTAAATGTCACAAAACTATAAAAACTAAGAATAAATAATAAAATACAATATCAGATTAAAAAATACACACATGTCAATTAGAGATATAACAATAATAAATACAATTTCAAAAGATATATTCAAAGTCAGTTTCTAATATTGGATGTCAAAGTCATATATTCATTTACAGAATATAATGGATTTTCCAATAAAAAGTCTCTCAATTGGCGTTCAAATGCTTCGTCAGATGGTTCAGTTCGCAACTCTGTAGGTAGACGCTCATAAAAAGTTGGTCCAATTACCCTCGGATTTTTGAGTGAAAGTGCCTTGTGACGCGGCACTGTACTTAGTCTCCCCGTAGATCGGATTTGTATGTTCGTAACCTTGATACGTTTGAACATTGGTAAATTATTGCGTACAAACATCAGTACTTGAAATAAGTAAAGTTAGTAGTGCGTCATAATACCATTTTGTTTAAACAGTTTTTTACATGGATGTCGGATATGGACTCCGGCCACTGTTCGAATCGCACGCTTTTGGAGTATCAAGGCTCGCTTTGCGTTTGTAGAATTTCCCCAAATCAATGTTCCATAGGATAATAGGGAGTGAAAGTGGGAGAAGTATACGTCTTTCAGTGCTTTTCGCGATAAAAGGGGCTGTAGTTTTTTGAGAGCGAAGATGGCACTACTCAATCTTTTGCACAACTCGTTAATGTGGTACTTCCAGCTGCTGAATCAACTATAAAACCTAAGAATCTGCTCTCAGTACACAATGGCATTGGACTGTTTACAATACACGAAGGTACTGCAATCTTACGACCAGAAAAAAACATTTTGTTGGATTTCGCGACATTTAAGAGCAAACCATTTGATGAAAACCAAACTTGGAGCTGCTTACATGCCTCTTGGATTTTCCCAGCAAGCTGTTTATGGGTTTTGGCTTCCACGACGACTGTTGTATCGTCCGCAAAAAGTACGGAGGTGCCGCTCGTAATTGCAGACGGAAGATCATTTATAAATAATAGGAATAGGGTGTTTCCAGTTGCCGACCCCTGAGGGATGCCTAAGTTGATATGACCGGTATCCGAAGTGAGTGTCTTTCCATTAGTGGATATCTTTACTACCTGACTACGGTCAGACAAGAATGATGCAAACAGCTTGTGAGCGGAACCCATAATACCATAATGCCTTAACTTGGTTAATAACAATTTGTGATTTATTACATCGAATGCCTTGGATAGGTCGCACAGTATCCCCGCCATCTTGCGCTCCTTATCGAGGCCCGTCAAAATAAGGTCAGTGTTGTGGGCTGCCATAGTAGTTGACCGCTTTTGTCTATACGCATACTGGTTGTCAGTAAGTAGATGGTTTGATTCTAAGTGGGTCATTAAACTAGATGATAAAATAGACTCCACTATCTTTGAGATAGTAGGTACAATAGTATAGGGCGGTAGTTGTTCACATCATCCTTCTCTCCCATTAATCTTCTCTCATCTCAATATGATATCCCTTGATAATAGAAGACTCTTATTGGACACAATTTTCTTTTTTAAGATTATAAAGAATGAAATCAATTGCCCTAATTTGCTACAAAATATAGTATTTAATATACCGCATCACTCCTTACGTCCTCGGAATTTGTTTTATGTGAGTTTCGCACGTACTAATTATGCCAAACGAGTTTCAAAAAACTATAATGAGTTTTTTAGTGACATTGATCCATTTATGTACTCTCTTGACACTTTAAAAGAACATACGAGATCCAAATTGTTAAGGATAAAAAATATGTAGGTAGCATTTTTATTTGTTTTCCTTCTCGCATTCGCTTTTGTAAAAAAAAAAAAAAAATTAATTGTGTTACATTTATGAACCTCCAAGGCTATTTTTACATAAGTTTGTAATTCATATCTATATTTTTTGTGTATGACTGTTTGTGTTCTAAACAATAAATAAATATAAAAAAAAAAAACTCTTCAACTATTATGATTTGCACACCTATAGTGATTTGAGTATTTTTTACAGCAGCTCGAGCATTTGATTTTGGACCGGTGGATGCTACACTTAACATCCACCTTTCCAAAATCAAATGGTCGAGCTGCTTCCCTACTACTTCACTCAGTCGGTTCTTTTTTGTTTAAAATTATTTTTTTAACAATCACAATTAGGTGGAAATTTTCTATTAAGTAGATATACCTGTATCAGAAACAATTGCCCGAGTCTACGAATGTTTTCTTCCCAAGTGTTTGTGACACCCCTGATTAGTTACATGTTCACGCCTTGTAGGGCTGGCAGGGTAAAGGTCGAAGCCTGATTAAATTGGTAAAGTGATACTGGGGTGGACTTGGTTACCGAATAACATATTACTGCTAGGTCATGACGTGAACCTTAACAAGTTAGTTTGAAAGAAGAGCTTGCTGAGTGGTTTAAGTAAGGGACGAGATTGAAAAACTTAATTATGTCACTACGAGTGCAAAAATAGGCACTTTTTCTACGAGTGCTTAACATAGACAAGCCAGTAAGAATAAAGTTCCACGAATGCCTTACAACCTGCTTCCGCTTAGTTTTACGATTTAGTAACCTCTATCTCCCGGTAGATTGTGTGTGCTATTGTACGAAAATCCATTTCAGCATCGTCGACGATGCTAAAATATGCGACCATAAAAGCTCCATCGAATAGTATGGGCTAGTAGTTCGGTCTACAAGGCCTCTATTCAAGCATTATAGTCGACGAGTAGAAGAAAATATTATTTACTCTGTGGTTTCAAGTCAACACATCGATAAAAATGTGTTTTCTATTTTGGAGATCAATCTTGTCTTTGTGAGACATCTTAAGGTTAATGGTATGGTTTTCGTAGAACCGTAACGACAAAGTATCGTGATTAAGCAATAAATGGAAAATTAAATAAAATCATCTAAATATATAAAAGAAGAAACTGACTGACTGACTGACTGATTGACTGACTGACTGACTGACATATCAACGCACAGCCCAAACCGCTGGTTCTAGAGATTCCAAATTTGGCACGTAGGTTCCTTATACGAGTATAAGGTCTAGGGATGCAATAAGAAAGGATTTTTCAAAATTAACCCCCCAAGGGGGTAAAATGGGGGTCCAAAGTTTGTATGGCGAATCAAGATTTGTTAGACTATTTTATTCGAAGCTTCACTGGAGTATTCCTAACGATAAAAGAGTAAACACGTTTTTTTAAAATTCAACCCCTAAAACACACAAAGTCTGGTCACAAAGTCTGAAAATCAACATGGGTATCGTATCCTTTTTGAGTACTTATAGTACGC
The DNA here is from genome assembly GCA_947086415.1 of Pammene aurita. NCBI lineage: Eukaryota > Metazoa > Arthropoda > Insecta > Lepidoptera > Tortricidae > Pammene > Pammene aurita. Next base: position 16,010,162 of record OX352313.1, read on the forward strand.
GGGCGAAGCCGCGGGAAAAGGCTAGTAATTCATATTTCTAAGAACGTTAAAAACGTTTTAGTTCAAAAATATTAAATGTGTAGGTACCTACTCATCATTCAACAACTTCTCATTAGAGATCAAATCAATTTATCTTACTAATTGGAATAGATAGGTAATGAACTACATTATTCAGAAGAAAATTTCCTAAAATTGATATTACGTGGGAGTCCTTTGCGAACAGATAGCATTCAGCTAAGAGTTTTATTTTTATATAAGCATAGGCATGGCTGAAATATGAGCTACATTTTGTTTGACAAAACACATTGGCGAAGCTAAACCTGATATTTATCATTTTTATTTGCGTAAGTACTTACATACATACTTTATTACTAAGTATCATATTTGTATAGTAAGGTTGGGTATAGACTGCTGGGAATATTTTTATGAAATACTACAAGGGCTGCTATTTATATATCCGGAAACCGGGATTACAATCTTCTTAAATAGCATATTTGACCTCCATGGTAAAATTTGAACTTTTTTAAGTACTGGCCGGTATATTTTTTCTTTCTTATTAACGCTCGTGTTTTGTTTTTGACGGGTTTTAAATGTCATCTCGCAGCAAGAATGGAACTCACTCGTGAAAATATTCGTGCTATGATTTATTATGATTTTCGGCGTGGTTTAACGCAACAACAGTGCATAGATCAACTAACTTCAACTTTTGGTGATGAAGCCCCATCTAAAACTACTGTGTATCACTGGTTTAGTGAGTTCAATCGTAGACGTAGTATGCTTACGGACGAAGTTAAGGCAGGTCGCCCGAAATCGGTCGTTGTACAACAAAATATCGAGGCTGTGCGAAAACTTATAATGGACGACCGACATGTTACGTACCGCGAGATAGAGGCGACTCTGGGTATTTCTATGACCAGCATTAATAGCATATTACATAATTATTTGGCTGTAAAAAAAATTTGTTCGCGTTGGATACCCCACAACTTAACAAAAGAGCAAAAAGATGCTCGCGTCGAATGGTGCAATAAAATGTTAAAAAAATATAACCGTGGTGACTCAAAAGCCGTTTATAACATCTATACAGGTGACGAATCCTGGATCTATGCATACGATCCCGAAACGAAGCAACAATCAACAGTATGGGTGTTTCAAAATGAGCCGAACCCTACGAAAGTTACTCGTGCAAAAAGTACATTGAAACAAATGGTGGCCTGCTTCTTCGGTATTAATGGCCATGTAGCTACAGTGCCACTAGAAAACCGTAGAACGGTTAATTCAGAGTGGTACACGACCATTTGCTTACCGGAAGTATTTGAACAAATTCGTAAAACTAACCAGCGACGAAGAATCATTCTTCATCATGACAATGCCAGCTGTCATACGTCACGCGAAACAAATCTATTTTTGGAGGGTCAAAATGTGGAATTAACGGGTCATCCGCCGTACAGCCCTGACTTGGCACCCAACGATTTTTATTTATTTCCAAATATAAAGAATAAATTACGCGGTCAACGATTTTCGACCGCTGAAGATGCTGTCGACGCATTCAAACAACACGTTATGGAGGTACCTCAGGCGGAGTGGCAGAATTGCTTTAAAAATTGGTTCACGCGAATGCAAAAGTGCATAGATCATCAAGGGGAATACTTTGAAAAACAATAAAACCATTTTCAACCGTGTACGTTTGTTTGTTTTTTTGTTTCCGGATATATAAGTAGCAACCCTCGTTAAAGGGCAGTAAAATATATGAACGGCTTAAATTTTACCTGTATTTTTATTGTATTTATCGCTAAGTACCTACGTAAAAGAAACATAAATTCAAGTACATTACATAATCGACTAACGTAATATGTGTACTCAATTTCAGCTCAATAGGTCCAGTAGGTTTGGAGCAAATTTGCTATGATAAAAATAAAAATAAATATTATGGGATAATCTTACACAAATCAACCTAGTCCCATAGTAAGCTCAATAAGGCTTGTGTTGTGGGAACTAGGCGACGATATATATAATAGATAAATATAGATACATACTTAAATACATAGAGAAAACATCCACAACTCAGGAATGAAATAAATTAAAGAAAGAAAAAGAAATATCCGTGATGAACACACAAATAAATGCCTTGACCAGGATTCGAACCCGGGACCTCCTGCTTCATAGGCAGTGTCACTACCGACTGGGCTAGGAGGCCGTTAGTCAGCATAGTCAGACAGATACACAAGTGATCCTATAAGGGTTCTGTTTCTTTTTTGCATTAGCGGTACAGAATCCTAACAATTGCCCAAATAACATTTTGTAACCAGTTCACTAGTTTATTAGTTCACTTGCAGTGCTTCAATAACTACGAGTACGAGATGTTTGATGACCTCATTTTGTTCGCGCACCAATATTTCACGTGAGAACATTTAAGTTAAACACTCAACTTTTCATTTCGAATATGAGGAAAGTAAACAGTAATACGCGAACCAATCTCAGTGCCTCGTGAGGCCCAAGTTTTTTTGTGAATAAACGACGAATTTGTATTGACGAGGCACATAAGAGGCATTGGAAAAGTCCAGCAAACTATTGCGCTTAATGCTACTATAGATACTAAGGTGGATATAATTTGAAGCGTTAAAATCGAAGTACCATTGAGGAGGCACAACTAGCAATAGCTAGGTACACGTTCACATCTACCCACCGGATTTGTTTGGATGTGCTTTGACGCATCCGTCCGGCGAGCTAGCTAATAGCAGAAAATAATCAACTTATTATACAAGCTGTAACAAAAATTCTGGTGATCTGTTTAAGGGCACAATTGGTATAGTATTTTAATAATGAAAAACTAAGAAAAAAAATTTTGCTCGCAAAAAAAAATGGTTTTATATGGAGGCCTGGCCGGCTGGGACGAGTCCCAAAAAAAATTATTGTCGCGTCCAAAAATTTTTTCTCTTACTTTTACATACTCGCACTACGATACTAATTATGCCCTTCAACGGATCACCGATATTTTTGTTACTTGCTGTATATATATTTTACCTGTTAGATTTGATTTGACAGGAACTTAATAAAAACTTGTGGAACAATAGAATGTGTACCCAGCTTTACACACCCGTCTCGCCGTGTAAGCCCGCTAAGCCGGGATCTGAGAATCCTTGTTGCTCCCGTATTCTGCTATTTCTGCTGCAAATTGACTAGTCCGCGTATGACACCTCGAGGTCAAGGAATTCGATATTTCCATTTTACTCTGCCTTTTTGGAGTATTACCTAACTATGTAAAGCAAAATAAATATAATATTAAAAAAAAAAGTAAACAAAAAAACCGACTTAAATTAGCCTTCACCTTTCCAAAAGGAAAGCCAGCTCGAGCTGCTGTAAACAATACTCAAATCATTATATGTGTCCCCATAATAGTTGAAGAGTTCCCTCGATTTCTCCAGGATCCCATCATTAGATCTTAACCTGGTTACAATGGTACCAACTGTGAAGTATACTCTTTCAAACAAAAAAAGAATTTTCTAAATCCGGCTGGACTGGAATAATCGGTGAAAATACACAAAAAGAAATAGCAAAAACAAAGATCCCGACGAATTGAAAACTTCCTCCTTCGAAATCTTGAAGTCGGTTGAAAAGAAGATAGGGTTACTATTTTACAGATTTACTGTACCCTTGAATATTAGAACTTGGAAGACAGTCTACAGGCTCATAATAACATACACACCCACCCATTATAAATGATCGAATACAATAGCATGACGAATACCCGCGTCAACCACGCGTGACCGTTTTAACTCATTCATACATTTAATACATTTCACACTGTCTGTTCAACTCGCACAAAAACTGGGGACTATATTTAAAGTTTATATACAGTGAGGTATCAAAATGACAAAACGTTTTGTTAATAATTTTAAACAAAAAAGAACCGACTTCACTTAGCATACACATTTCCAACAGCAAATGCTCGAGCTGCTGTAAAAAATAATCAAATCACTATATCTAGGTGTGCCTATAATAGTTGAAGAGTTCCCTCGATATCTCCAGGATCCCATCATCAGATCCTGACCTGGTTACAATGGTACCAACTGTGTATACTCTTTCAAACAAAAAAAGAATTTTCCAAATCGGTCCAGCCGTCTTCGAATAATCGGTGCACATACATATAAAAAAAAATTGCAATTGCAAAAAAAACAAAGATCCCGACGAATCGATTCCCGAGGAGGTGATAACCTCCTCCTTCGAAATCTTGAAGTCGGTTGAAAATGTCTAGTTGCATCTTTTATGAGTTGCAGATTTTATTAAATCAATTTTAAAGCTATCATTTTATTTCATTGTGGCAAGTAAAATTCTCCCCGACGGCCATATTTCATGGAGTTTGATCGGAAAGAGAAGTGTCGTGGTTTATACGAAAACTCATACCTGAAAAAATGGTGAACATTTCGAATAAAGGATATGAAAACAATGTATTTTATTTATTTTAGACATCATGTTTCATAGCAACATTTACTGCTTTAGACCTACACAATCGGTATCCAAATAGAAATAGTGTTAGTTTTATTTTTCAAAACGTCCGGGTGCGATTCCCGAGTTGAGTACAAGTTTTTTAATGTATGAATGCAGTTTTTCTTGTTACTAAAATCGATGACATGATTCCTAAGAAGAGATCTTCGTATGTCTTATACTTTCACTTTTTCCCATACTGACCGATCGAAATGTGCCAACCTGTATATTCAGTTAAAATCGGCACAAGTGGTAGTCGCAGTGCCCTCTACATTGTAGAAACTATTATCCATGCAACAAACTCCGTTTGTTTACCTCTAGTAAACACAAATTGCAACAGCAGTTCCGCGGTTATACAATGAGTTCAACTTTCTTTGCTGTCGAAAGCGATTGAAATATCGGACCACGCGGTCGCGGTTGATTGATTCGATGGTATTTGTCCTTTTTGACTGATAGAGCCAGTATATTGCTACTAGTACAGTCTTAGAGAATTCAACCAACCGGAGTCGCCATTGACCGGCGTTCCCCTCTGTCGAAAACATATGACCATAGCCATACATTTGACGTTCCCCTCCCCCGCAAAAATCGGCAGACTTTTTTTGTATAGAAAATGACAGAGTTGAATTCTCTAAGAGTACAGCAGTACTCTACCGAGTCAGTGACAGAATGGTAGTTTGTTCGGAAAGAGAAGTGTCATGGTTTACATTCGAGCTCATTCTACTTCTTTTTCCGAACACGAAACTGTGTTAATGCTATGTTTTTAATACTATGACGGTGGCAAACAAGCAAATGGATCTCATGATTAAGCAGCTACCGTAGTCTATGGACGCCTCCAGGTTTGTCACATGCGCGTTGCCGATCCTTTAGAAAGGACGTTTCACTGTGTTGACAGCGAAAGGGATAAGGAGATCCCCCGTCGCCCCGAAAACTTCAAGAGCCTCCAGATTAACGAGTTTCATGAGCTGCAAGCGAATGGCAAGACTCGGGACTATTGAAGAATCGCATTTCGGCGCGAGCATTGAATGCAACAATTGCGAAAAAAACACACTAAGACACAATATTGGTAAAGTAATACTAAACCTCCGTACAAGACCAGATCACAGACCTCCAACCAGATGGGAGGACGATATTAAAAAGATTGCGGGCCCACTCTGGAGGAGTGAAACCATGAATCGAGGTTCTTGGACGAAAATTGGAGAGGCGTATGCCCAACAGTGGGCGCATACTCGCTGAGGAAGAAGAGAGAAGAAGAAACGTCCGTTACCATTTATTCGATAAACTTATCCGAGTTGCAAACTTTGCACATAACACATATATTTATATCAGTATTAAATTAATAAAAAATATGTAATAATACCAATTTAAACGCTGTGAAATCAAACTTTCTGCTCTCTAAATAACTGCTAAAAAAAATTTGAGCAATTCTAATTTAAAAAAATAGTCAGTGTCTTCAGTACGAAAATGTCTCTCAAAAACGGTTCTACTTTTCCTCTGACAGTTATTCCACCTCTTCCCTGGCTTTGAATACGCAATAAGCAATTTGCTGTTGTTTAAAAAAGTTGTGATTGGTCAATCAAACTTTTGATTGGGTTAAATGACATTTTTGCCGTCAAACCGCATGCGCGATACGAGTATACGAGTAGTGTATGCCTCGGTGTGTCACCTCACTTCCATATTAAATCCTTACTTTAAATAGGTTAGGTTAGGTTAGTATATTGGTTAAGTAGGTTGGACCCGGGGTGTATCCTTAAACTACGCCAAAAAGAGAGGTATGGGCACTGCGAATGGCATCTCGCTAAGTGTGGTAGGGCACGTTCAGCGAATGTTATCTCGCTGAAATCTGAAACAGAGCCCGACTGGGGAAGTACCTCCACCTTACAGAAAAACACAGCCAAATAGCACTAGACCCTACTCATAGTGCTGGTGAGTAAGGTTGCCAAAGAGCTCAAAGAGTGTGTTGACGATGAGGGACCTCTTGTTCCTTTAGCCGTGAACACAGTGAATCCTCCTTTTTGTAAAGAGTCGGCAACGCGCATGTGACTCCTTTGGAGTTGCAGGCGTCCATAGGTTACGGTAGCGGCTTAGCATCAGGCGGGCCGTATGCTTGTTTGCCGTCGTGCAGCCATTTTGGTGTAATTTTTAGGGTTCCGTACCTCAAAAGGAAAAAACGGAACCCTTATAGGATCACTTTGTTGTCCGTCTGTCTGTCTGTCTGTCTGTCTGTCTGTCTGTCTGTCTGTCTGTCAAGACCATTTTTCTCGGGCACGCGTGGAGCGTGTCCCTTGGAGCTGTGAAAAAATCAAACTTAAAAGCCAACGCAATCAAAAGATACAGTCGTTTATGCTGCAAATTTTAGTTTTTCGGCACTCGCAAAACCTACGGGGTACTTCCCGTGAACTCAGAAACTTGAAATTTGGCACGAAGCAACGTCATATAGCATAGACAATGGAAAAATTACAAAAAGTAGACATTTTTAATAAAATCATACAAAAAAACATTTTTTTAAATTTTAAACTTACATTTTTTTTCTCGTAAACGCGTAGAGATATTAAATTGAAATTTATGTCAAATACTCAGGGCTATAGGACCTTTCAGATGTAGCAAAACCAAACTTTTATGTCAACGCAATCAAAAGAAATAGCAATTTAAGACGCATATTTTGAAACTGAGTACTCGCAAGAAACTCAAAACCTACAGGGTACTTCCCGTAAACTCAGAAACTTGAAACTTGGCACGAAGAAACTTCATATAGTACAGACAAAGGAAAAATTACGAAAAGTAGACATTTTTAGTCAATTCATACAATAAATATTTTTTTAAATTTTAAACTTACTACCTTTTTCCTCGTAAACGCGTAGAAGTATTAAATTGAAATTCATATCAAATACTCAGGTCTATAATACCTTTAAGTTGTAAAGGTTTGTACGGAACCCTCGGTGCGCGAGTCCAACTCGCACTTGGCCGGTTTTTTTTTAATTTTATTTGTATATTTCATGTTATGCTTGCTTGTTATTCTTTCTTTGCACCAAATAAATATTTTTCACTTATTTTTTTTACATAATACAGAAATGAAATGGCGATAACAATCATAAACGTCTGTTAAATCTAAAATGCTTTTGAAAATTTGCCGTTATCCTTATTTTTGTCATTTGTGTTTGTCAGGAAAAAACAAAGATTTGTTGCTGAGTACGAGTATAAGGGAAAGCTGTTTACATTTCACCCGCCCGAAAATCAGCAACAACCAGGTTACGTTTCTAACGATAAAGAAATAAAGCCTGACCAGAAATATATGATTATTGTCAAGAGGGCGCTATTATTCTCATTTATATGGCAACAGTTCAGTATAGTCATAGAGTGTATTATTCTCTATGGTATGCTGACATATTGATTTGTTTACCTGTCAGCTCTGATGTTAATTTTAAAAATGTTTCACTGCGAAATAGTTTTATTTTCCGAGCGTATTATTTACAGCAGTTTATTACATACACAATTTACATACAATGTTCCACTCTTGACAATGAATAATTTTGGGATTTTTTTGTCGTTTATTATTTAATATTCCACACTAATTACAGTTATTCAAATAAACCGCCACAATGACACACTGACATTTGACAAGTGACAGCCTATCACAGGCCCTCACAAGCATATCATTCTATCATTAAAATTATTGCCAGTGCAAGAAATTACTTCCAACAAAATTCTGCAACATGGCGCATAATCATATATTTCTGGTCAGGCTTTACATACATTTCATACAAAGATACAAACATATATACGTTTTATTTTAATCCACGATAATTCCCAATGCCAAATACATAGTTGACATCCCGTCACCTTTACAACAAGAGACTTAAGTTTAAAGTTGTCTTCTGATCCGTGGTTTAAAGACGCCATGTGCTGGGACCGTGACGAGCACTCATACGTTTATATACGCATGAAAAACATAACCCTCCGGTAAAGGTTGGGCTCGTAAACAATGGTCTATTTACTCCATTAATGTGCTCGAAGTCATCGAACACAAACCGTGTCCCATGGTCGTGACGGTCGGGCGTGTTGCGCAGCGCCGGTCCAGTGACGTCAAATGAAATTATTGTCAAGTTACGTTCCAAACTTGAAAACTTTTCGTTTTGGAGTTGCAGGCGTCCATAGGTTACGGTAGCTGCTTACCATCAGGCGGGCCGTATGCTTGTTTGCCACCGTCGTGGTATAAAAATAAAAAAAAACTTGTTCAAGTAAGTACTCTTATTGGGATCACTTTATTCCTCTAAGATGTTATAAGCGTTGTTTTTTTCAGTGTGTTTTCGCAAGGTGCCTTGCACTGCAATTTGGCATTGGAACTGCAATTTGTAGGGCCCAATCTGTTAGTAAGGGACCCCATGACACTGAACCTAGTTCGATAAGTCTCTTAGATGAGATATATATAATTAGATGCGTCATTAATGGGGGAACACGAAATGCCGATGCTGCAATGCAAAAAAAGTGGTGGCGTATTTTAATATATTTTTTTTAATTAAAAAATCCGGTTTCTAGTACGATAAGTCTCCTAGATTTCCTTTGTTCCTTGAAGCAGGGGAGGGGTAGGGCTACACGATAATGCGGTGCTGCAAGCCCCCGTGCGTGGCCTTGTCAGTGGCAGCAGCATCAAAAGATTGTAGATGTATGCAAAAACAAAGCGCCTGATCGTTTAAAATATATAATCATTTTAATAACGTAACATCCTTTTGCAGTTCAGGCGCTAAGTTTAGGTTACATAACATCTTGTTTTTGTTATAAAACGATCAGGCGTTTTGTTTTTTCATACATCTACAATCTTTTGATGCTGCTGCAAGGCCATGCACGGGGGCTTGCAGCACCGCATTTCCGTGTAGCCCTACCCCTCCCCTGCTTCGAGGAACAAAGGAAATCTAGGAGACTTATCGTACTAGAAACCGGATTTTTTTAAATTAAAAAAAAAAATTAAAATACGCTACCACATTTTTTGCATTGCAGCATCAGCATTTCGTGTTCCCCCGTTAAAGACGCGTCTAATTATATATATCTCATCTAGGAGACTTATCGAACTAGGTTCAGTGTCATGGGCCCCCTTACTATGTTGTGTACCCTGCCTCTCCCTACCCTCCTTCAGCTTCCTAAGGGCCATTGCTCTTATTAACCCTCTCAAACTGACAGATTGGGCCCTACAAATTGCAATGTCTAATGCCGGTTTATGTCATACATCTGATACAAAAAAGGACCATCGTACGCAGCGCCATCTAGAATTCAATTAACCAGCTGTCAAATTCCATATAAAAATAGTTGTCAATAATCAGAAAAATTAAAAAAAAAATGTAAACGCGTAGGGTTGACCTTCCATAGAAAATTTAAATATCGCACCTTTTTCTACTGGCAAGGTGGGTCCCACACACCCAGTGTGTCTGAGACTGGATTGTTTTGAAAATTTTACGTGTAATGTTATGTCATGACTTGTATTGCATTGCAATGTTAATTTTAAACGTAAGACTGATTTAATATAAGGTATATTTAATTAATTAATGTTCAAAACAATTTTTATTGTTATAAATAATAAAAAAAAAAAAACCTACTTGCAATTAATGCCGTATTAGAAAGTCGACATGATAAACAAATATAAGCGGTTTAGGCGTGGAAAAAAGGAAAGGAATGCAAAATTCCTAACCAATTTCCACAAGGTATAATATTATTTAATTGCACAAAAGTATCTAGTTCCGTTCGCCTGATAAACAATTGTCTATTTGTTCCATTAATGATAACTAGAAGTCATCGAACAATCCGTTTAGTCCCATGGTCGTGACGCTCCAGCGCGTCGCGACGCACCACTGGCGTTACGCGGAACTACATCGACACGCTGTCGGTTCCGGCTACGTTACGTGAAAGTAATTATAACTGGGTTTTTGTGATCAAACATAGCTTTTGCCCGCGACTTCGTCTGCGTTGAATTCTTAATCCACCCCCTTCTTACCCCCTTAAAAGATGAATTCAGGCATAAAAACTATTGTAAATCCTTCCCCAGGTCTCAAATTATCTCCAAACCAAATTTTATCTAAATCGTTTTAGCGGTTATTGATTCCCCAAACACACTTCCAACCCCCTTTTCGCCCCCTTAAGGGTTGATTTTCGGGACGAAAACTATCTTATGTCCTATCCCGGGACTTAAGCTACCTCTATACCAAGTTTCATCCAAATCGGTTCAGCGGTTTAAGCGTAACAAGGGAACATACAGACACACTTTCGCATTTATAATAATGACTAGCTTTTTCCCGCGGCTTCGCCCGCGTACTAAAAGTACTAAAAAAGGAGGTTCTCAGTTAGACTCGTATGTTTGTATGTAGGAATGTATGTTTGTCCGCGATCATCTTGCGTTTCCCTGAACTGATTTAGAAGCGGTTTTCGGAAAAGTATTCGTTACATTCTGGAGGTTTCGGTATACCACGTTTTGAAGACGGCGGTTCCCTCATTTTTTATTTTAAAGAATAATTGCAATAATTGTTTAATTGTTACGCCATCAACGACTTACTACTGAGAGATTATGATTAATACAGATTTCTACTCTTGAATAGAAGCTTTTCCCCGCGACTTCATTTGCGTGGAATTAGTAATCCACCCTCCTTTTTACCCGCTTAAGGAATGACTTCTGGGATAACAACTATTATATATCCTTCCCCAGAACGCAAAATATCTCCATACCAAATCATCTAAATAGGTTCAACGGTTATTAATTTCCCATACAAACTTTCAACCCCCGTTTCACCCCCTAGAGGGTTGATTTTCGAGATAAAAACTATCCTATATTGTTTACCGCGACTCAATCTATATAATATGTACCAAGTTTCATTTCAATCGTCTGTTCAGCGGTTAATAATTCGCCATACAAACTACCAACATGTTTTCTACCCCTCTAAGATTGATTTTCGGCTTAAAAAATATTCTATATTGTTTCCTGGGACTCAAACTATATCCACAACAAAATTATCTAAATCGGTTTGCGGTAAAAAAAATCTCCATACAGACCTCCAACCCCTATTTCACCCCCTTAAAGATTGATTTTCGAGATAAAAACTGTCCCATGTCGTTTCCCGTTACACAAACTATCTCTATTTCAAGTTTCATCTAAATTGGTTCAACGTTTAAAAATTCCCCATACAAACTATCAACCCCCATTTCACCCCCTTAAGTGTTGATTTCGTAATCAGCGAAGCGATAAACCATAGAAACAGTACCCATGTTGATATTTAAATTTTGTCACCACATTTCCCCCTTATGGGTTGAATTCTCAAAAAAGCTGAAACACTTGTTTTCTCATTTATCGTTAGGAATACTCCTGTAAAGTTTCGAATAAAATAGTTGAACTAATCTCGTTTCCCATACAAACTTTGAACCTTAAGGTACCTTAGGAGGTAAATTTTTAAAAATTATTTCTAAGTGCATCCCTATGCCTTATAAGGAGCCTCCGTACCACATTTGGAATCTCTAGAACCAGCGGTTTGGGCTGTGCGTTGATATGTCAGTCAGTTTCTTCTTTTATATATTTAGAAGAAGATTGCAATTTGGCACAAATACTTTCAAGAATTTTCATGTCCACAATATTAAATTTCAAAATCGAGGCCATTTTATTAATTAACGTCCCAAAAAATCACAAAAACGACACCCACATGGATATTTAGACATCTCAACCCCATTGTACCCTAACAGGGGAGATGGTATTTCATGTCCGCCACGTCGGATTTTAAAATCGTTGTTGTTTTCGTAATCAACGACCCGATAAACCATAGAAACAATACCCATGTTGATTTTCAGACTTTTTGACCACATTTCCCCCTTTTAGGGGTTGAAGTCTCAAAAAACCTGCAACACGTATTTACTCATTTATCGTTAGGAATACTTCTGTGAAGTTTCGAGTAAAATAGTCTAACTAATCTTGTTTCGCCATACAAACTTTGGACCCCCATTTTACCCCCTTAGGGGGTGAATTTTGAAAAATCCTTTCTTAGCGCACCCCAAGACCTTATAAGGAACCTACGTGCCAAATTTGAAATCTCTAGAGCCAGCGGTTTGGGCTGTGCGTTGATAGATCACTATGTCAGTCAGTCAGTCAGTCAGTCAGTCACCTTTGAGTTATATACAGTGTGGAAAGATAAGTCGGGCCCTGGAGGGAAACTACCTTAAAACGTTGGGATAGCTCAATTCGCTGAAAGGAAACATTCTTTTATTTTTCCTAAAAACTAAAACTGCATTCACAGATTTTTTCTTAATTTTCACTTTTTTCCATACTAATTGTATGAAAAATATTTTTATTATTATTTATGGGTTCTCTTGTACCCTAAACTTGGTTGGTATTAAGAAGTTGTTATCCTTGTTGGAAATAGGATCGATTGGCATCAATTGTCATAAAAATTATTTATGGCAAAAATTACAAAATAAATAGTTTTTTTGTAAACTGTACTCTTTTCCAAAAAATTGTAAATACAGTTATGTCCCTTTAAAAAAAGTAAAGAATGTTTCCTTTCAGTGAATTGAGCTATCTCAACGTTTTAAGGTAGTTTCCCTCCAGGGCCCGACTTATCTTTCCACACTGTATATATAGATAATATTAAGTATAGGTTGTAATTTTTTGGACCAGGACCATCAGGACAATATCTATACAAAAATGCTGGATGTCCGATATCGAGAATACTCTTTCTGGAGTCCGATTTAACCCCACAAAGACAGAAGTCTGCGCGTTCACCGCTAAGAAAACCCCATTTACTGTGGCCCCTCATTCTAAGGCACAACCCTTACAATTTCAGGGAGTATTGGGATCCTCGGTGACGTCCAATTAGACCCGTAGCGATAAGTTATGAAGTTTCGAAAATATTAAAGATGCTTATTATTCACATACAGAGTTCAGGCCATCTACCTTATTACCATGGCGGGTGCTGTCTCTGCGTGTGTCCCATGACACGGGTAGGGATAGCATCCGCTTAGTGTACCCCTCACTTTTAATAATTCTATACAAAACTGCATTTCATTTATGCGGTATTCTAATTTTAAAATACACCAACAATACATTAAATACACAATCTATTTCAAACATAACTCCAACACACAACAAATATTTAATTAACCAAATTGAAGTTATATTGGAGTTGCATCGAAATATTTTTAAGCAAATTCTGATATTTCTGATTCAGAAGTTTAGACTAGCCGTATTGCGTAGTTAATGCATTGGAGTGGTAATCAATACTATTGAATGTGGATTGTCTAAACGTGTTTTAAAGTTAGAATACGGCCCAAGGTTTACCTTAGAGAGTATACATTGTAGCGGTGTTGTAGCCGAAAACTCTTTTTAAACGTAGCTAAGTCTACTAGGACTTTCGGTTCTATTGTCCATAATCCCGCGGGAGACTATAAATATTGTGGTCTGTGTAGATACTATTTGGAAATTTATTAGTCTCTTGGGTAGCACTTATATTTTACAAACCGTTTACTTTTTACAGATATCCGTAGCCTAGTATTAGCAGTAAAAGCACAGAGTCTTGTATATTCGATTTATGTCTACATTAAGTACACGACAATGCTTAAAGCGACGCTTAAGATGGCGCGAGAATCCAGTGTTGCCAGGGCTCTTGTGTTAGAAGTCACGCTTCGTTTCACGCAAAGTCGCGTTTTTGCTACAAGTCACATTTTTCTTGATGTAGTAAATATAGCTTAACAAACCAATTTTATCAGTAGAAAAGCGCACAAAAATCAAAAGGTACCAAAAAAAAACTGTTTATTTGTTTGTTCCTTTTTTGTACACCATTACTGAAAAGACCAGAATTAATCGATGGATCAAAAACCGCAATGTGTTCAAAATCACAGGTAGAGGCCTTATATTAATTTTAACAACTGCCAATTGCTATCAGGCAAAATTACACCGTAATGTTGTAGTGACAAGTTTCATTTTGCGATGACTCACTGACTGTAATTGTGATCAAACATAACATGATGGTGGGCGTGAGTAAGACGTAACGTCAAATTCAAATGACACTAGTGTCAATGTCATTGTCAAATATATGAATACAAGTAGTAGAAAATTCTTGGGTGCGTTCCGAAATATAAAATGCATTGCATTGCAAAACTAAATTTTTTTAAATTATTTTACTTGTTTTTTTAAAGTGGGTATTCCACTCATACATTAGTATGTTATTTAATCAAATACAAACATTGAAACATTGAAAAAATAATCAACCCAGTTTGACTTGAACAATGTTTCAATGTTTGTATTTGATTAAATAACAAAAACTAAATTTGTTTAATTAAAATTGGCTAGCTTAAAAAGTCACGAAAATTCCCTAAAAGTCACATGTCACACGAGAGGGTCAAAAGTCACGCAAAATGTGGCTTTTGTGACCATCTGGCAACGCTGTGAGAATCTCTCTTGACAGTTCGGTCCGATGACAGGTGAGCTGTCATCTCGGCGATGTTCAAAAACCTGGCAAAAGGCCCTGTTACACTTTACTTATTTAGTATCCGAACTAGCATCCTAATTAGGATCCTAACTAGTTTTCATAGTAAATTTACTTGTTAAATGCCGTTACACTTAACTAAATTTAAAAACTAAATCATTTAGGAAGCTAACTAGGACAAATGTAACAAGGCTTTAACACTAGTAAAAATGTGCGACTTTCAATACGCACGTCGCGGATTTGAACCCTGATTTTTACCACTGTGTTCCTCGGTACCTATGTACAATCATTTGATATTTGTGAGTGGCTTTTCAGTGAAGGAAAACATCGTAAGGAAACCGGAAAAAATTCCAACAAAGCGTAGTTTTTCCTTTTAATTAGAAGAAATTATGGCTGTCGCTTTAGTAAAAAACCTAAAAACTAGTTCCTATGACTATTCTTGGCCTTAAGTCGCCAAGCGAACCTCAGACTATTGAGCAGTGGCAAAAAGCTGGGATATACTTGCGGCTCAATTATTTTTGGGGTCCGCTCGGCAACCTGATCCCATAAATTGACGTAGGCCCTAATTTTCGAGACTGTTTGACCTTCCAACCGAGAGGGGAAACCAGGGCTTACTGGGAATCCGGTTTGCTTATCGATGTTTTCCTTCACCGTGTTTTGTTATTGCTAGTTTCAAAGATTACATGCGTATTATTACAATGAGGGTTTCCGCGATCGAGTTTTTCACTAGATGGCAGCACCGTGGCGACAGGTCTAACTGTCACAATCCACCAATCATGTTTAACCATATATTTTTTGATTGGTGGATTTTGACAGCTACTGCCAAAAAGACCTGTCGTCACGGTGCTGCCATCTAGTGAAAATCTCAATCGCGGAAACCCTCATTCACCGCACAGCGTCATAATGTTCATAATAATACCACACATTACGTTTTACATCACCGATTCGTAAACGACAAAAAATACCATAAACCAGCGTGGGTTTATATTTTGATCATAAAGTTATGGTTTGTTCAAAAAGTATGCTTCTAGACTAGATATAAGATATCAACTACCTATGTTATGAAACAATATCACTTCAAGACAACATTTATGTTTGATTTTAAAGACAAATGCTTTATCTTTTGATTCCAACATAGCCTTGCCGATATACATCGGTTTAAACACAGTATTACTCATAATAGTTCCATAAAATATTCACAATAGTCGAGTTGTCGTGCAAAAAGCCGCGAGTTCGATGCCCGGACAGGGTCACGAGGCAATGCCACGGTTGTCCATTAAGTGTTGTTCAGCAACGCATGCTCTGTATAGATTTAATTCTATTTTTAGGGACAGTAAAAACTCAAAGAGACTTCAAAGATGATGCTGTGTGTTGACGGTGGAGCATCCTCTAGTCTCTTTAACCGTCAACACAGTGAATCATTAATATAAAAAGGTCGGCAATGTGGCACCTCAGGAGTTTCAGGTGTCCATATGCTGCGGTGCCTGCTTACCGTCAGGCGGGCCGTATGCTTGTTTGACCATAGTTTAAAAAAAAACTCGAGTAATATACATAATCCTTGTAAAACTAATCTGTGATAACGTCAGTCTATTTGAGCAGAGACAGTAAAAATACGTAAAGAGGTAAGAATTTGAAATACAATCGGACTTTCCGTAATTCACGGAAAGTAGAGCAAATAATAGATTACGTAGCTATAATACCGTTTTTTTTAAGTTGACTACTTAATACTGTGAATGGTAAGCAGTAATTGTTATTAATATTTTTTTTTATTACAGAAATCATGTACGTTATTTCATTTCATGTTTTAGGTAAACTCAGCGTTTATGTTTTTGGTCTTTACGAATTTCAAAGGATGCCCATTTGCCCTATTTTAAACTTTTTATTATTATTTAAACGTAAAACCTTACTTTAGATAATTAAATGATATAGTTGTCGGGGGTTTAGTTGGTTGAACTGTCGGTATCTCGGCTATAAAACTGTTATGAAAATAAGAATAGCATTATTAATGTAATGTCACGGTCGTTACATGTTGTACAACAACGCATTTGTGGTATTCAAATGTCTGTAAACAATTTGATTTCAAATCAATTGATTGACTCAATTAAGGATACAAGTGAGCAAACAAACGCCCGAAAATTGGAATTTTCTGTAAGTTTTTAACATTATTTGGTAAAACTCCTTTTGGTCCTTTTCAATTTGCATGAATGCCTTTTGGATTGTTACGTTTCTGACATTTCGTTTTTATACTCACTAGAAGCTAGTAAAGAAAAACAAAATTTTGTTTCTGAAATATATTCTGATTATCTCTTCATAATATCAAAATTCTTACTTGGAGAATAAGATCAATAAATCGACTCCCTATTTAACGTTCAAGATCATAAATATGTAAAGAAACTCATCCTGATTGCAATAGAATAAGGTGAACAAGCTATTCTGTACTTACATATTTATGGATTTGCAATTATTACGTGAAAACGTTATTACGTTAGTTTTCGTGAAAACTGCTAATTGACTTTATGAATTTCACATGATGTTTATCGGTTTCATTAATGCGCCTTAGACTTTTCACCGGATTACATTTAACTTCCTGAAACTTAATATTCTATACTAATAAGTATAAAATGAGAAAGTAGTGGTCTGTCTGTTAGCTATCTCGTCACGGATAAGCGACTGAAAAGACAACTACATGTCCAATTAGGACATCTAGCAAAAAAATTCTTTTCTCAGAAATATATAGAGACTCAGCATCTAAGTATATGTAAGAGAATACTATTACTTCAAGTAAGTACCTATATCGTCTTATTAGGTACTTACTTAAAAAGACCCAGAGATTAAACTCTTTTTTTTTACCTCATTGTCTCACGACCATGACCTTAAGAATAACCTCAAAACCAAAACAGCACAAAACATACGTTTTCAAGCGCATATACTTCTTTTAAATCCCATGTATACAAAACCGGGCTAAAATGTAACATCGCCCGTAAAGAGTTAAAAAGAAAGAAACCTTATACGGTTGAGGATTAGGTTAATAATCCAATGGCAAGCGTATAAAAGGTGTTGTACCGAAATGGATCTTCATTCGCTATGAAGTACTTTAGTGGCGTAAATGTTTACCTATTTACTCAGTTCTTCCAAGAACCACTTGATTTAATATAACCAGTATAACCATAATCTTCAATTCTGTATTGGCTATGTGTAACTGGGGATCTTATTTATACTGGTTTTTATTGAGGCGATGCAATAATATGAGCGACAGAGCAAAGGCATTTGCTATACTTTTTGTTTTATTAAAGCGCGCAAAGAGGTTATGATTTTAGCGTGTTCTTGCGATAAGGATAAGCGCGCAAAGTAACGTGAAGAGGGCGCTGGAATCGTTTAAAAAAATCTATTTGGATATGTGATATCGCTAGCGCCTCTGTAGGTCGTCTTGGAATGTTTTTATCTAACAAGGGATTTTTCTGAGAATGTAATGGCCCGGATTTCAATAGACTTGGGAATATATTCAGAAATGGTTAAAAAATCAATTAATGGATGATTGATTTTCGTTACAATAAATGACAATAATAATCTATAGGAGCAACTAATTTTTTTGTTAAATTATATATAAGTACTTAATGGATTTTGAATTAATAAAAATTGAAATGTTTTAGAAATTTCGTTAGTTTTCGTTAGTCGAAAAACATTTTTCTGTTTAACTTATCCATAAAAAAGTTGTTTCATTAAAAATTTATTGTTAAAAACTATTATTGTTTCCGAATCGCAGTGAACCGGATTATTTTATTACCAAAACCTACTGTCCACTACTGAAGCTAATCTTTTGGTTAGGTTTGATCTTGCGATCCATATCAAGTTGGCTTAACTGTACGTCAATTTAAACTGGTTTACAGGTAAGCAATTAGCACATGTACAGTGAACCAGAAACTTAATTCATATTGCGTGCCGACGACAATAAAGGTATCATCTCCAAATCCATATACGAAAATAGGGTACAACCTGGATAAATGCCCTCTTTTCCTACAATATCTATTATTTATACAATCTAATGGTTTGCCGAGCCGAGCCGAGATCCTTAAGTCTTTTCCCTTTCAACACAAAGGAAGGCGCTAAATTGTAATTATTATAATATTGCCAATGAAATATAAGTATAACAAAAATTAACTAAAATAACCCTTCCTGCCGTTAATGCTTGCGGCAATTCCTCCTTGAATGAATATCTATGTATAGAAATCCTATTAAATTTAAAGTAAAAGTAAAAACAAAGTAAAAGTAAAAATGTTTTATTGACCAAAAATTTTTAAATATACAGTTAACAACATATCAGCGACTCCCACACTAGGCAAAGCCTGTGTCGTGGAAGTCAAAACATAAGATTGATTACCAGAAAAATAAAAACATAGCGGCTTATGAAATCAAAAATGCATGCAGACTTATAACTATTGAAGAACTAGATTAAATTAATATTAATGGGAATGCAATGAGTTATTCTATAACTGAGAGAGTCGTGAATTACGGAACATCGTAAGTTCATGTACTATTTGTGTGTTATATGTATAGAGTGTAAGTAGTGTGTAAGAGTAGTGTGAGAAAGTAGTGTGTAAGGACGTGATGTAAATTAAGTATGTGTAAAGTGAGATGTAGGAAAAAGGAGCTCTAGAAGTAAAACAAATAATAATAAGTGTTTTGTTAATAAACTTTAACCAACGTATTCAAGAGAGTAAGTCCTCGGTCTCCTTGTATGTTAGGGGCTGTAAGAACTGTCGTATTAATGTTTTTGCCTTAGAGAGGTGGCAGTGCTTGATGTCACAGTCCTTTAGAATAGCATTACATATATAAGGAAAGATAAACGACTTAAAACGTCTACGGAACCTGCTATGGGCTCGAGGAACAGGCAGTCTAAAGCCAAACAAATAAATAAATTTAAATAAATAAATGTCTTAAATGTTTAAATTAAGAATACTAGATTTTGGTAACAACTCGACTCGGGTCTCATAAGTCAACATTAGAATAATTAGAAGACTGCGCTGTTACTTTTCAACCGACTTCAAGATTTCGAAGGAAGGTTCTCAATTCGTCGGGATCTCTGTTTTTTTGCTATTATTTTTTAAATTTAGTCTCATTTCGAGAGATCCCTGGTCCTGCGCTTACAGCGACCTTCGAAAGTCGAAACTTCGTTATCTGTCTCTATCGCTCTTGCATATACAAAGAGAGTGATGCAAATAGATGATTCGACGCACGAAGTGGATCGTGGTTATAAGCCGTATATCGAAGTTGCGAGTTAGAGTGTCGCCTGTTATTAAGCAACTCTGCCTGTTTCACAATAAAACGCTTCGAGCGATATCGCTCGGATTTTAACGCTGTCGGCAGTGAGCGCGTGAAACAAACATGAGTTCCATCGCCACGTACACGAACCTGAGCGCAAATGGAGCGTTTTTTCGTGAACGAGGCGTAAATCCAAGCATTTTTTCCTTGGACGAGGCATATGGGTTACGGGTAAGGGTCAGGTTACATCGGTGGCTACATAAGCGCAGTGAACCGGCGCGCGCGCATGGGTCACTGACCGCGTGGCCGTGGCAGATCACCGGAGACGAGGATGCGGTCTGCATTGTACAGGGTGTAGTTTGAGCGTAATGTTGACCGTACTTGGAACTTTTGTCATTTAAAAACTTCGTAGGTACCGGTGAAGCAAATCTTTCTTGTCACTTGTTGATGCTTTTCTCCCCTGAGTCACTATTTAACCGCGCAGGCTAATTATGGATTTGATACTGTCACGTACATAATGTCGGATGGCGGCGTACAGGCGAGGTCTCCAATATGTGTGTACACACGGGCGTTAAATTTTTTTGAACACAACCTTATTTGTATGGGTTTAAGATGCTGTAGGTATACATTTTGAACGTCCATGTGTACAGATATTGTAGCACTCTACTGTACATAATGTTGTGAAGAGTAGGTTGAAAACTTGAAATTATCATATGAAAGGCAAAACTGTCAATTTACACAAGCTTATGTCATGGTATCCACAGGGTAACACCTAATATCATTGAGCTGCTGGGATTTATCGCAATTAAGAGGCTGACAACACCCGATGACCTTCAAATTGACTTTAATTAAACAGTTTTCTTAGCTATAACTACTTTTTTTGGGAAAGTAAAAAAATATATGATAATATTTATTATATTTGGAAGAACTTTGTTAATTTCGACACACGATTGGACGTAATCGGCTCGATAGAAAATAATTCCAAAGTAACATCTTAAAATTTGCTTTAAACAGTTGTATGTTTTTAGTTTGTTGACTTATACGTACGTGCATTGAAAGTTCGTGCAAAGAACGTAGTACACATTACATTACATTTCTTTAGGCACCTAAATCTTTATTTCAAATGCTATCAAATGAGTAACTGTACAAAAAACAAGTAGGAATAAAAATAGAAGATTGCAAAATATTTCTTAATGCAATTTTAGTACTTGGTTGTACCGCATGCTTACTAATATTGTCACGTTACGTGCTCTTCCAACTAGATAGGTGGAAGAACACGCAACGGATAAGGTGAAGAAAGTAAATAATAAAAAGGAAATTCAGGTCTTTATTTCACAATATTTTTCAGTTGTAAGAGGTAAGTCAATATGGCCTTGATAAGATAAAAAGGTAAAGCCGGAGGTTCTTCACGGGCTCGCCCTCAAAGGCGAACGTAGTAGAGGCACGGAGGCTCGCCCCAAGAGGCGAACGGAGTAGAGGACCGCCCTCAGCGGCGGATGGAGTAGAGGCTCGCCCTCAGAGGGGCGACCGGAGTAGACGCTCGCCCTCAGAGGCGAACGTAGTGGCTAAAGACTCGCCCTCAGATGCGAACGTAGAAGCTGGAGACTCAGGAATTAGTAACCCGGAGAGTTTATGCCAGGAGAGAGAGAGGTCGCTTCAAGTGCGGGGCCACTTCGGCCCCGCACAGACCTTTTGTTTGGAAAATAACTTCTTCGAAGCTAACCAGAAAGTGATTGACGTTTGTCAGTGACAGGCTTATATAGGGGCAGCCAGCGAATACAGAGTTCTTAGAATAAATTTTTGAAATTTTATAAAAGGCCAGGACAACATGAGTACAAATATTTAACAAACTTAGCCAAAAGTATACAACCTAACTACATGGTTATACAAATTAACAGAATTGACAAACTAGACAGAACACGTCACTATGGAGAAGTCTAAATAAACATTTCAAAATAGTATAAAGATGTACAATAACGTGAATAAAACGAGGAGATTAATAGCCAAATAAGTAAAACTATGAAAAGGTGAGAAATCTAGGTTTTGAAAGTCGCTTGAGGCTGTAGGTCAAAGATCCGCGACAAGGGAGTGTATAAAAGTGTTCGCGAGTTAATAACTTTCCTCTGCGTATTTCAGAGCATGAAAATTGAGTTTCTAAGATGAAGACAAGGTTAGAAGAATAGCGCACGATGTTTGAGAGCGCCACGGGATTTTCGTATGGGTGCGTGTGTTGAACAAGGATTGCAGAATAACTAGGAAAGTGCAACACAAATAAGACAAACGCTCAGCCTAAGGTAGAATTTATAATTGTACGGAGTGACTTGACAAGTCAACAAACACAAATGTTGCCGCAATTCGACCAGTGCTGTTCTTATCGATATTTTTATTTATTAAGAGTACTACAAACGCCGCGACTTGTTGGTTGCGATATTGTCGCTGTAACTTGATTAAGGCTTAAAGACTGAAGAATGCTGCAACATGATGTGGAAAATACGTTACTTTTACGGAATGACTATTACTTGTTGATAAAACTATGCGGTACGCGACAAATTGAAGTCAATTTATAACTTATGTACATCCTATTATTGGAGACAATAAAAATTTCTAAAGGCGGCTACTCATACACCTGGCGTAGGGTTAATACCGGGCGCATGGCTTAGATAATTCAACCAACCGGAGCGGCCATGTCTGTCATTTTCTATACAAAAAAAGTCTGCTGATTATTGCGGGGGAGGCGAACGTCAAATGTATGGCTATTCGTACGTAACGTACAAATAGCCACGTCAGATAAACGTCAGTCCGTACAATAAATATGACCACTGGTTATATTTATTGACCATTGTTTTCGGCAGAGGGGAAAGCCTGTCAATGGCCGCTCTGGTTAGTTAAATTCTCCAAGCGCACGGCGGTCGGGCCAATATTGGGATTTCTCTACACACATGCCTGCCGTTCAGTTTGTGAGTGAATATCTTGCTGAATGCACGTCTCTAAAATGGCGCCAGAGGTAGCTTAGAGTGAGAAATAGGACATAGGATACTTAACTACTTTTTATCCCGAAAAAAAAAACCTTTTTGGAGGGCCACACGATAACCGAATTCTATGCGAACGAATAATTATCCAAGTATCTTTTCTTCTATTTTAGAAGTAGTTAAGTAGGTATTTTTGAGAAATATCGTCTTCTGACTGTTCGTAAATATCGTTACGTTTTGTTGTTATTACTCGTAGAAGTGTTGAATTCAATTATTAAGTGATGTTGCCTCTGATTACGGATTCCTTTGGACGTGCAAGAATTAGAACTAGAACAATGTTCATCCAAAATGTCGCCTGCATAATAAAGAGCTCAAATTTACAGAAAAAATTTGTAGTTCGCCTCGAACTATGAACTCGCGATTTCCTTGTAAATGCATTGACCAATATACCAAGACTCTTATGATGATTGTTTTGCGCCTTCTAGCTCCATAACCCATGGATCGATCCTGCTCATATACGAACTCTCAAATTATATTGATTTATGCTATTACCCCAACAAATTTCATAAAGA
Organism: Pammene aurita; assembly: GCA_947086415.1. Taxonomy (NCBI): domain Eukaryota; kingdom Metazoa; phylum Arthropoda; class Insecta; order Lepidoptera; family Tortricidae; genus Pammene; species Pammene aurita. The sequence continues at coordinate 16,033,889 of OX352313.1, forward strand.
TTAGAAAAAACGTTACTACAGTTACCGCAGAACAACTATTCAAAAAGCCATCGACATGCAGCGATGTCCAGGTAGCCAGCTGACAGTTCCGTTTCCGTTTCATCCGAAGCTGTCTACGAGTATAACTTCACTTCGCTTAGGCTCCGCTCGTTCGACGAGATAGAAAAATATATGATATGTTGTATAACATAACTATACGATTTATTAGCGACAACGTATTTCAAAACTTTTGTCTGATTTGAATACTGTAGCATTTCAGGCTGTGACATGATAATTTAATTTCCTAACGTTTATGGATCCTTTAAATGGAATCGTATTGGTAGTGTTTAGTACAACATTACACTTTTCGATACTTTTTATCGACATATACCCATGACTATTTTATTTTTGCTATTCCAGGCAACATTTTAACTGTCAGTCATGTGTCAAGTCACTTTTTATAATTAGAAATTCAACCGTAGCATTGCAGCGATTCAATCCTGAGGTATGTAAGGGATATGCTACAATATTTATCAATTGGATAAAGCATACATTCTTATGTCAGTCACATTCGAGTACACCTAAGGAACCCATGATACCAGCAGCAGTCGCCGTAGCCGTATCGGCTAGGAAGATACGACATTGTCATAAGATATGATATTAGTTCCTGTGATGCAGGTGTGCCTAAGTTCGGCTACCAAGATTAATTAAAATGAAATACCGTAATGCCTATTGCTGAATAAGTATTTTTATCTTTCAAATCTTGCCACCTTTTAAGAGAAGATTAAACCGCCCCCTGCAACGAAAAAAGACTGCTGATTCTTCCGAAACTGCAACGTCAACGTCAGCTTACCATTCACCGGTAGGTACTGTTGGGCTGGCAAATGAATAGGTACTACTTGATATCTTCTATAATATATTTTTTTCTAAGCAACGAGTTACATCATTTTAACTATCTGTTGAGGCTGCCTCTTTCCGACTGTCCCTGAAAGAATCGTCTGATATAGAACGTGGGAATCCCTAATTTAAAATAACACCGTGTCAGACAGTGTTCGAGAAGAGAGGTTGTAAAGGTAGTAAACCCTTACAGTATACATTAGCCCCCATACTAAAGCGTCCCTCAACTACTCAAGCCAGTTCTCAACCTCTCAAACACATCTCAGCGCGACCTTCCTCTTTTTGTCTCATTTTTTACTTCATTGTTCTAATGAAGGTTACGCCATTAACTTTAACGTAGATTCAAAATGGCGTAACGCAGGTTAGGTCGTGACACGTTAGTGCTTTTCTTAGAGTTATATGCGTTTCAGTGTTTATAGTTTTTGCTCGATATACAATGACGAGGTTATGTGTTGTTACATTGATAACGCTAGTAATAAATAAGCAGGTCTCTTGTGCAATGAGATGTCGCTGGCCCAATATTACAGGGTTCTATGTTTCACTTTGGCGAACAGAAATTTGAACATTGTTATAGTGACACTAAGTGTAAATTTAATTACTCTGAAAATATAATATAGAACCCTGTAATATTGGGCCAGCGATGTGTCTAGCTGTATAGGTATGGATACTGGAAATTCCAAATGTTGTTAAGATATACAGGATATTTTTTCAATAACTAGCCATATTTTGAGAGGTGATTAGGTAAGTCATACTGAAAAACTAGTTCTACAGGACCAACCCCTAAATCCCAAAAAGTGTTTGGTCTGGCCATAGAAAACGTCGACGTCTGTTGGCCGAAATGTATTTAAACAGACAATTTTTTTTTGAAATAAACTTATTAATGTAACAATTCGTATATTTATCTACTGGTATTTACTTATATTTTCAAACGAGCGAAATGAAGTTCTTACAGACAACTTCGGACACAACGGTACTGACAGCTGGCTACCTAGACGTCCCTGAATTTCGATGGCTTTTTGATTTTGAAATAGTTGTTCCGCGATTACTTTAGTAACGTTCTTCTGATCTTCATGAAAGTTGTTGGGGTTGTAGCAGAGCTCAATACAATTTGAGAGTTCGTTCATGAGCAGGATCGATCAAGGGGCTATGCAGCAAGAAGGCTCGAAACAATAATCATTAGGGTCTTGTTACATTGATCAACTCGTTTGCAAGGAACTCGCAAATACTCAGTTCGAGTAAAATAAATTTAAATGGGGGAATTAATGCTTCCATTTATTCACTAACAGTTGACTATACTCCATGATACAGTTACATTTAATATCTGTCACTCATCGTAAAAACTAATGTATTTATGTAACAATAAATTATCCGCACGTCCGTCTGTCTGAACGTTTGCCAGCGGTTTGATAGTTCCGGTACTTTTGTGTCATTAACGTTTACATTTTACAAGCTTCTAAGGAGGTCTTCAAGGCATGCGGTAAACGCAGGGTGAGACAGCGTTATTTAAATATGTATAACGGTGTTTCACTTGCACACCGGTGCGATGTGCGGAAGACTATGCGGAATGAGCAGAAAAAAACAGGTATTTGGCATTGATTTATTATGTATTCTACTAGATGTGAGATCTAGAACAAATTTTGTCAGCTATGACAGAATCAAAGAGTAGTATAGACCATAGACGTATAAAATAAGAAGACGTAACGCCGTGAAGACAAAACTGTGATTCCATAATAAGCCGATTTCTTCGTGTTTACGCGCGACACGCACACATCTACAACTCGTGGACGAGCGGTGATTGGTTCAAACGTCAAAAGTGAGTGTGTGTGCACGAGATCGCGGCTCATTATGGAATCACAGTTTTATCTTCGTGGGATTACGTCTTCTTAATTTATATGTCTATGGTATAGACTTGTTAGTGATTTTCACTACAACTTTTGGGTCGAAAAATTTCTTAGGGATGTTATCTCCTGTTACTCAATGGTATTTGGGTAAAATCATTGCTTCAGTCAATCAAATTATATTGCCACTGCTTGCTATGGTTACGTCCCTTGGACAACCAAATTTCTATGAAACAGAATAAAGATGTCCCTCGGACAATGAGGACGTCAACAACATTAAAAAGTTGATACGCCGTTTGGCATTTATAATCCGAAACGGTATCTATTTAATCCCTATACTTAAGTCCCGTCTTTTCTAAAAAGAAATGTTTTTTATCATTATGACTTCACCGCGGTAGGTACTAAAAGATACCTAACTTTGTAACCGCTAAAAATAGTAATGAATATGGCAACAGAGTCTGGACTTCTTACATACCTAAAGTTCTAAATAGCTTTCCCAAAGAAGTTATAGAACATTTACATAAAAAACCTAAGAATATTAAAAGTATTGTTAAAAAAGCACTGATAGATAACAATGTAAATGGTAAAATAGATTAATATTATTTAATTTAAAGTAATTTATGTTAAAAGCGGTTGCAACCCCAGAATAATAGCTTGGTAATACAATCTTAAATGTAAAAGATTAATACTAAGTTAAGTGAAATTGTTATTAACCCATTTCATAATAATAAACAGTAAATTTTTTTTTTAAATAATATTTGTACATACAAATCCCTTTATTTTGGAAGTACTGTAGTCGGTTAAACAATAAAAGGTGTAACAAAAATGCTAGTGATCATTTTAAGGACATAATCGGTATCGTATTCTAATGATGAAAAACTAAGAAAAAAATCCCTACCATCCCCACGTGTCCCATACAAAAAATAGTAGATTGTACAACAAGTGCATAAAACGCACGATTTTACGCGAGGCGTTTATCCATTCGAGCGAGCTTGCGAGCGAGGATTGATATAAAGCCGAGTGTAATATGGGTTTTATGGACGAGGGTTACACTCTAATTTTGACTTCAATTGCGAGGAAAATATTTATCGGTAATCGTTAAACAATTTCAAGTTGTAACAAAAATATTACAATATAAACAAATATGGTTCCCACCCATTAAATTTTTAATGTTTTTTTTTTCAACATGTGAATTTAGACATAGATACTTGTTTTCTGCCAAGTCATAAAAACATTTCGGGGCATTTTTAAACTATTATCAACTCCTATTTTATTTGATTTCATTTATTTAATTATAGAAAACACGCAATTCAAATAATTACAGCAAGAATATAATAAAAGAACAAGTTTCAGTATTCTACGAAATTTTACTGCTCAATTAATTTGTGCAATATATTTTGACTCTGTTTGGCTGTTGAGCCACATTCTTAGTCTTAGAAGAAAATTTTACTTTATGCCCTAGAGCTTAAAATGCGATTTTATGTCGTCCACGCACGACTTAAAGTCGAACTTTACGAGCACGAAGTGAAAAAAAATTTTTTTCGCGTAAAAATAAATTTCTCCTATTTTTTTATAGTCGCAATACGCCAATTATGCCCTTAAATGAGTCACCAGTATTTTGTCACACCTGTATAAATAAGGATCTAATATCTACCTGATACGAGGTCACTGACTTGTTCATTTCAAATTTCATCTTATTTCAAGCCAACCAAAATGCAACCACTGGGTCAACTTAAAAATAAACTTAAACCAAAAATTGTCAGCTTTTAACGAAGCCGCTAATCTATTTTACTTTGCCACGCAAAAGCAGACTTTATCTCATTGAATTAAGTCTTATAACTGCAAAAAATAGTTCAACAATAAGGTAACGGGAACGTTTCTACGGTTTTGTAAAAAAAAAGATCATCCATCATAGACCGATGATTGAAAGAGTCCAAGTATTGTAAAGCCTGACCAGAAATATATGATCATGCGCCATTTTGCGGAATTTTATTGGAACTAATTTCTTACACTGGCAATAATTTTAATGACGGGATGATATGCATGTGTGAGGGCATCCGATAGGCTGTCAGGTCATTGTGGAGCTTTAGTTGAAAAAAAGTAAAGTGTTGAATATTAAATAATAAACGACAAAAAAATCACAAAATTATTCATAGCCTCTTGACTATTGTAAATAATGTATATAATAAACTGCTGTAAATAATACGCTCGGGAAATGAAACTATTTCGCTGTGAAACATTTTCAAATAAACATCAGAACTAACAGGTAAACAAACTCAAACTCAAACTCAAACTCAAACATTTATTCAGTAAGTAGGCCACAAGGGCACTTTTACACGTCAAAGTAAAAGAGAGAGAAAAAAAATCAAACTACACCGGTTCTAACCCTACACCTCTGACCCGAGAAGAATTATGTCCGGCAAGAAACTCGGCGGGACTTATTTTTTCAAAACAACAGTACATCAAAACTAAACAATACATATAAGTGCGTTGTTCTATAAGAAAACATATCAAACCAAGGTTAGATTAACCAACAATAGGTTATAGTTTAAGAAAAATACCAAAGAAAAAAGATGAGTCCAAATCTGACTATTGAAAATAAATTACATACAAGTTTGATATACTTTCTTACCTGAACTGTGTCTTCTACATAAATTTCCAAATTATAATAATCCATCATCAACAGTTAGAAATAAACTTTGAATTTAAATAATATAAAAAAAAGTACTTAAGTGATTCTAGTATACAATAAACATACTATTTCTAAATTATACTTAGAGATGTATAAGGTCTCCAAGTGTCTTGATCTATATATTCTATATAATAAAAAATATGGATAATCAAGCACCGAATGTTGTGTCTAAAGCCAATTAAACTAAAATTAAATATGATTAATAAAAAGTATTAATTAATAAAAACTAGCCATGTTTAGTCTGGTGAGAAACAATATTCTGTGCTCAACAAATCAAGATGTCACCATACCATAGAGAATAGTACGGTCTATGACTATACTGAACTGTTGTCATATAAATGAGAATAATAGCGTCCTCTTGACAATGATCATTATATTCCTGGTCAGGCTTTAAATTAGATATAGAGCTTTAAAACGCTTCACTGAATTGAAAATATTGGTTCATATTAGGGCTCGCGGTCGATTCCGGGTTTCGGGTACCCGTTTCCAAGATCCGTTTCTGAGTAACACGAACACGGTTTTCTGGCCCGTTTCCCACGTGTAATAAAGAAACGTGTAATTAAGATCCGTTTCCACGAGTAAACGGGTAGCCGAAGCAACGTTCCTTAAATACACGCGGATCTCGAAACGTCCTTGACGAGTGGCAGAGATACGACTTGAGACGTTTAAGAGCTACTAATGAATACATGTGGTAGCTTAGGGAATTTTAGTCATGTTGAATCTTATTGCGAGTCCATAGAGTTGAAATTTAGTTAACGGTTAATTTGAACGAACCTTTTTTTCCACGCAGGTAGAAGCACAGGTTTGTTTTCAATAGATAAAGGATGAATTACCTGTATTAAAATAACAATTCTGCCGTTTTAGCAATATAAATATTACTTCGTTATACTCAATACTTATTTCATTGAATTAATAGTGTCTTCCGTTCTTTAAAATAAAGGTTTAGGTAATTATTATTTTTATACCACGACGGTGGCAAACAAGCATACGGCCCGCCTGATGGTAAGCTGCTACCGTAGCCTATGGATGCCTGCAACTAATGAGGTGTCACATGCGCGTTGCCGACCCTTTTCAAAAGGAGGATTTACTGTGTTGACGGCTAAAGGAACAAGATGGTCCCTCGTCGTCAACACACTGGGTCCTCTTTGACCTCTTGTATTAGTTGTTTATTGATAAAAAAACACTATATTTGATTAAAATTAGATAGTGGTCTGCGGCGGCGGTTAGGACGGTTTGGTTAGGTATTCAAATCCGGACAAGAAAAATAATTTGAAACTTACAATGCATAGCAGCTGTAGTATAAATATTATTTGGACATTTTATCCCCGATTTATTTACCCTAGTACAACGAACGGTTCTCTCAATTAACGCTGAAAATTGTGTTGCCGATTATCAGTTCCCAACAAACTTTTATTTCACATCGCGGAATGATCATGTGCCAACTTATCAAAAGATTTTGTTTTATTTCTCTCAGTTACCAACTGTACGTTTGGCCTGTTTTTATAAAGTCACTTTTCTATATGCCGCCTTTCGAGTATAGAATGGTTTAGTTTGCGTAATATTCATTTCGTAAGGATGCCATTTTCACTGTGGGCACATTATATACAGGTAGTTATTATTATTTGAATACAATAGTTTATTCATTAGACTTATTGTTTAGGATATTTTTATATTAAAAAGTCGTTACGGCGGCACGCTCGCTTCGCTCGCTCGGCTTTGTGCACTGTTTGCTCACGGTAGATCTAACACGCTCTTCTTCGCTTCGCTCGTCGTCTCACCTAACTGGAGTCCGTCACATATGACATTTCTGTTATTAATATACTTACTAACGAAACGTTATTCTTTTAATAGTTGCTTGGCCTAGTGATAGATTTGACAAATGATAAGTATCCCAGAAGTTTTGAGTCATTATAATAATCAGCTTTAAAACAATTCTACCAAATGAAACGTTATCATATAAAATTTTGCTAATAGTTAATTGTTAAAGTGAATCATCAGCGAAATGTTGGTTAGCAAGTTAAATTCGGTCAAAAAAAGTTCGGCGAAAAGGCAGAACACCACAACGAACATGTCCTATTATGAATTGATTACTACCATTTACTAATAAATTGTGTTGAATACAATGAATTGATTAACGGTGTCATCAGAGGTAACAGAACGGTCCTTTATATAATTATCAACCATTTCTTTCCATTTCGAATAATTTTATATCTGAAAACAGGTAATTTCTTATTTTGGACACTAAATTATGTCACTATATACATTATAAATGATGTACTCATAACATGATTATCCATTATTACTAAATACACTCAACATTATCTTGATTTTTTATTAGTAGTCAATAAATTGGTATGAATGCTACTTACCAGTTAAATTGGTTTTTTTTACAATTTTTTTATATTCTTCTGGGTAGCTCGTTGACATGCAATCATAACAATTTTATAACAACAAAAACCAACAAAACAAAAAAACTATTAACAAAACTACTAACACTATGTTAAAATGGTAAGATTAACTCGGGAAGACTGTAGTATCCAACTGACCGACTAAGTGGAAAACTGAAGCCATACTAAAACTCAATAGGATATTCTATATCTTAGGCATGTTTTTTTAAAAATTATATTGTAAGTTCCTTCTACCTATAAGTATCACAGTGAAATTAGGCCGCATGGCGTCAAAACAAAAGGGAACATTTACTGTACTATAGATTAAGTAAATCCTCTTAAAATCGTGCCACTTAAGGTCTTGTGTTTATACAGATGTGTTGACTTTATAACAACCACATAGAGCTTAAAATAGGTAGCCATTATGATTTGGAAATCAACACGTTTGCACCAAAGGGTGTCGTAAAATCTGCATTTTATTTTATTACCTGTACGCTAATCTCAAAGTTACCCAAGTCAACTAGCAGTTTACCTGTTTTAGGATCTAAGCTTAATTGAATAAGTTATATTATCGCGGGATAACCAAAGTAGCATAAGTAATATTGGTTCTTTGTTAAAAACACCTGTGCATGGTACTTTGATAAGGCCTCTTAAATTGGTGGTTAGTTTTTTTTGCCGCTGCCGCGTATATATCTCATGGTAGTGAATACCAAGGACGAGATAAAACTAACAGTTCAATTGATGATGATGATGATTTTATAAACTATTAATGTAGTATAATAATGAATACCTAAGATATTTGTAAAAGTTTCTAGTTTCATTGCTGTGGAGTCCACAAAAATGAAACTAGAAACTTTTACATAATTGTATACAAAATAATTCACGAGACGTGAGCAGAAACAACCCTACACAATTAATTAGTACACGCTAATGAATCAGCCGCCATCGCCATCATGTTTAAGTGAAACAAAAACGCCTTTCTATTTTTTTCACCTTTTTGTTACTTATAAATTTTATTATCTGTAATCATAGTCACCTTACACAAACAAACCAATAAAGATAAAACCTCTTTAAGAATTATGACAGAACACTTTGATTATGAAAAAAAATTGTTAAATTAAGTGAGATACGACGTTTCCATAGTAACCAGACATCAATTTTACACCATAGAAATCTGAAGTATAGGGAGAAATGGCATGACAGCTAAAACACTGTCCCTAAATCCTGATCAACTTGATCATAAAACTCGATCACAATGTCAGTAACATGACAACCGGTGCAGTATAAATTTAATACAAACATAAAATCACTGTTTTCGCCTTTGTTACTTGTACAAATCGCAGTACAACTATTAATTCTGTGGTGTCAATTATCAAATATAAAGCTAATATTGATATGTTTTTGCCAGAAAAATAATAAAAAAAAACGTTTTCCTATGCAAGCTGTCAAAATGGCATCCATTGCTTGATTTGTGTGCTTATCTCTTTATTTCTTAGATGTTTACCCAGCTGACGCTCAATGGACAGCGAACTTGTGATATTTGACATTAAGTCACAAAATTGAAATAATACGTCAAAATAAATTTGCACTAGTGCCGCGGATCAGTCGATATTCTTAATTTTATCTTATCGATATTTTTACGAAGACGTGCATGCAATAAGTATTCGAATATGTAGTAGGTATATTGTTAATTTATAACTATCGATTGATTGACATACTTGAATATTAAACGTTAGTTTGATCGTAATTTTTCATATTTGGGGTCGTCCAGAAATCATGTGATCATATTTGGCCGATTTTTGTACCCTAACATGCTAAGCAAGTCTAATGTCGTTTCTACTGTATTGCGTATATGTTCAAGATGCTATCTCTGAAAAACAGGCATCGTAAAAATCTGCTTATGACTTAATATCAAAAAATAGAGTGGATTTAATCTGATTAAATTTTTGAGTAAAATTGGTATTCATTTTGTCTAGAATACCGATGAATACCTCAATATATAATCATATTTACTTATATTGTGAAGCTAAATAAGTAATTAAAATATCCTACGATACCATACAACCTCATCTGTATGCAACTGAAGAGCATTCAATAGTAACCCTTATTTGCATCGGTTCTAACTGCTTCGGATCCGTTCGAGCCGGTATTAAGTACCCGTGTACCCGTAGGAACGTTTCTCGAAACGTTTCCATGGAAACGTTTCCTGGAGACGTTTCCGAATCCCGGCGGGTTCGTGTAAACCGGCTCCTTAGCACCGTCGGTCTTAAGTACACGGGTATTCGTCTCCGCGTGTAACACGTGTAGCGGGAGCTCTAGTTCATATCTTTCGCTCGCGGAGATATGTATCACTGTTTTCGCTCATTCGCTCAGTGGATCTGTTCGCATATTCGCCTCAATCGCATCGTGTCACTCGTTTGACTCGGCCGGCTCATTCTAATCATGAGTGAGAAAGAGCGAGCAAGTAACACTGTAATCACTGAGATAGATGAGTTACTGAGCGAGTTAAAATCTTCATTGAAGATTGAGTGAGTTGAATCAAAAGATATAGTTCATTTAAATCGCTCACTCGTGAACGACCCACGTCTACTTTAAATTACTTTTATTGTTACGTCATTAAAAATGTGAAATGTGTCATTATCTATAATATCTACAGAGTGTCGCGTGAGGAACCCGAATAATTTTAACAGCGTGTTCCTGAGGGATTAAGAAATGTAATATGAATTTAGGTCAATTTCGCCACAAAAAAAATTGTTTTCTATTTTTAGATGTTTTTAAATGCTTTGCTTATTGGTAAAACTATCGCTTCAAATAAATTGGCACATTTTTATTCTTAAAAAATTGTTTATGCAAAGTATTCCTTGTCACTTTGATATCTGTCAATAAGGATGTCTAGACTCTAGTCTTTATGGGGTAGACACCCCATAAAGGGCGACATTGCCGTCAAAAAGGCGTTCTGCACCGAGTCAAAATAAAAAAATGGATTTTATTTAATTGGTATTCTGAAAGTAGGCGAATTACAGAAAAGTTTATACTACATTAAAATCTCTAATTATGCTCTGGAATACACAAAACACCGTTAAAATTATTCGGGTTCCTCACGTGACACCGTGTATAAACTTAATACTTAGCTACTACTGCTACCGACTATATTAGATGAAACTTCAAATGTAGAACATACCTGAAACAAATAAACTAAAGTTACATCGTTGTGTATTATTTACCTTTTTTGGTTCTAAAGGTCATGTAGTTGAAAAAAGGAAGTTTTAAAGGAAAGAGGGGAGAGAAGGTTAAAAGAAAGTTATTATTTAAATATTAAATATTCTCTCTCTCTTCCAAGCTATGTGTCCCACATAGAAGTAGCCAGTGGTGGGGTCAGGTGGGGGTGAAATATTAAACATTTGTATGTCTTTCCCAACCACGGAACAATTGTGTTCCGGACCTTTGGGAGGAAAATGCGGAGCCGAAGCCAACGCGCAGAGGCCCTTTCGACCATTTAATGAAAAGTGAGGGGTGGGGGGTGGAAGCATGACACGGGTAGGGGCAGGATCCGCTTAGTATCCCCTCACTTTTCATTAAATCATAAATATTATTATAGGACAATCTCACACAAATCGACCTAGTCCCACGGTAAGCTCAATAAGGCTTGTGTTGTGGGTACTAGATGACGGTAATATAATATATAGATATAGGTAAATACTTAAATACATAGAAAACATCCTCAGGAACAAATATCTGTAATAAACACAAAAATAAATGCCCTAACCAGGAGTCGAACCCGGGACCTCCTGCTTCGTAGGTAGGGTCACTATCGACTTAGCTAGGAGGCCGTTAAAGATATGAAGTTGAAGAAGAAACTGAACTGAATTTGAAATGTGAAGTCAACATTAAAATTTTAACTAATAAGTAATAACGAAATGTTATTAAACCCCGCAATGATCCATTTGCGAAATTCCCGCTTTAAACTCGGTTAATTCCGTGTATCTGAACTGACTAGATTCCTCTCTGCTCTTCCACAACCCTAGTATAATTTGAGCTCTCATGTCATACCAAATATGGGTTAACCTAAGTCATATTAGAATAGATAGAAATAGCTTGTTCATTGTGAGGTCTCCAGTGAAATTGGACCCATCATTTCTTAACAGTTATGGGTGAATAGGGGTCAAACTAAAACGGGTATCAAATAGCCTTATGAATACCCTCAGCCTCGCTCGTAATCTCATTAAGCCCGGGGTCCCACAGAGGCCAATAAGCGATGCTTTTAATAGGGATCCTTGGAACGGGCAGCAATAGTGGCTAAACGGACAAGGTGGTCGAAAAGATCTTCAAACCTTCTCTTGTCTAAGGCTTAAGAGTCTGGTAACGATTTGAAAACGAGAATCGCTAATAATGAAATAACGCACATGAATTGCATTTGATAAGATCGTTTGAAGTCTTGTTATAGTAATAATTTTAAACAAAAAAGAACCGACTTCACTAAGCATCCACCTTTCCAACACCAAATGCTCGATCTGCTGTAAAAAATACTCAAATCACCATAGGCGTGCCTATAATAGTTGAAGAGTTCCCTCGATTTCTCCAGGATCCCATCATCAGATCCTGACATGGTTACAATGGGACCAACTGTGAAGTATACGCTTTCAAACAAAAAAATAATTTTCCAAATCGGCCCAGCCGTCTTCGAATAATCGGTGAACATACATAAAAAAAAAAAAAAAAAAATAGCAAAAACAAAGATCCCGACGAATTGATAACCTCCTCCTTCGAAATCTTGAAGTCGGTTGAAAAAATAGTTTTCGTAAGCATTTATTATTATTTAACGGCCTCCTAGCCCAGTCGGTAGTGACCCTGCCTACGAAGTAGGAGGTCCCGGGTTCGAATCCTGGTCTGGGCATTGTGTGTTTATCACAGATATTTGTTCCTGAGTTATGGGTGTTTTCTATGTATGTATCTATATATATATCGTTGTCTAGTACTTATAACATAAGCCTTAAGTGCTTACTGTGGGCCTAGGTCGATTTGTGTAAGATTGTCCTATAATATTTATATTTTTTATATTTATATTTAATACCCGAAAACTCAATTCTTGCAGAGCTTGTTCAGTGAGGACGTTGATTCGTACAAACTTGTCGCTTGATTGAAACATACTACACGACGACGGTGGCAGACAATAGCCCACCCAATGGTACCAACCGCAGCCTATGGGCACCCGCAACTTCAGGGTGTCACATGCGCATTGCCGTCGCTTTAGAATAGTGGAAGGTGTACGCAAAAAAAAAACCGCAAGCGATGTACAGTTTAGCCGTTTGGCACACGCAGGATGGAGGTCAAAACAAAATTTTTGACCCGCAGTTTAAAAAAAACCCTTAGGAAGGGAGGTGCTGAGTCATATTTTTTGTATGGGATTTTTTTTCCAGAATTCTATCGCGTGAAATTGGGCTCGTACACTGTCCACTCCTGTACAGTCCTTTATGAAGAACCCCCATACTGTAGTCCGTTTGGCAAACTTTCTTTTACAAAACACAGAAACTGCAAACATGTGTATGGTTATAGACCTAGTGCTCGAAACGCTAATACCCATTAGTTGGGTCATTCTTCTTTTTGATGACCATTAATCTATTGCCAGAAAAAAGGATGATAGACATTAAATATTAAATTGTAGGCAAATTGTACCTGAAACAAATAATAGGAATATGTTGATCAAAATTAATATATTAATGATGATGATTAATGTAAAAAGATGGTAACTCGTTCGTAAATGCCTTATTTTCATACTAATCGATCGGGAGACAATCAAAGACCGCTGAGTTGCTGTGATTAAGAATATTTACAGTTGTTATTATTAAACTAAGCTATCGGGATTGATAGCCTAATGAAGCCTCTTTCGCCGTCACAAAACAGCAAATGAAAGTAATGGCCAAGAATTCTAAAATATGCATTTTACGAAAAAGTGTCAAAAGCTTATGTCATGTACTACGAAAAGTAGAATAGCCCAGTTGACACTCTGCTCTGCTGTCAACTTTATTGATGAGTTAAGCTCAAGGATGGCATATGTACTGGGACAGTGACAACCGCTCAGACGCCTACCTTAAGTACATAATAAAATTATATTTAAACTCCTAATGTGATTATCGAAAATGAATGCTGATTGAGTACTTGGCGTTTCACTATGTAGGTATATGTGACACTTCATATTAAAAGGTACCATTTGTGCAAATACAATATTGTATTCTAGCAATACAAGCGTAAGCGCCGACCGCCAAATGGTTCCTTTTCATATAGAGTGGCACATATAATCCATATATTATCCATACTTATACATTTTTAATATACTACTTTCTTTCTTTTATATGGCGATGGCGCTTCAGACTTTGTCCTCAAAAAGTTCTAGTCTATATTATTTATAGTCTCTGATATTACTAAGTCGTAACTAATCCTAATTATGACACCAACATACAGATTTAAGGATGCTCAATGAGTACGTTTTCACGATTGAAATACATAAGCTGCACAAAACAGCCAAGAGTTCAATACATTAGTGACATTGTGTGTCTTCCTTCAAAAGTTATAGAGCTGCGCTAACAAATAGTTCTATTAAATTCAAGAACTGAGGGGATGAAATTTTTTAACGGCATGGATGAAGTCTTAGGCTAAAACTAGTTAATTATATTAAATTTATAATAGTAAATGAGTTACTATGTATAGATTTAAAACTACTTATGTAGGTACATAATGTGACGAACAAAGTCGTGGGAATAATGAATCCTATACAAATATAATAGTCGCCCCTTTAAATTAATATTATCGTTTATCTAATTATGTTGCGTAAATTCCCACGTTAATTCTCTATTTCCCTCTCACTTGGCTGTAGAGAAGGAAAAAGAGAGCTATAGAAAGGACAATTGCTTCTCGTGAAGTGTGTTTGATGGGACCGTTGATGGTCTAGTCTTCGCCCGCGGCCTCAGTCTTTGTAAGTCGATAACAACTTTAACCATTCTTAGTAGCGGTTCTAAAATTTAAAAAAATACTTACTTAGTTAAAAACACAAGGTCTTTCTTTAACTGTTTAGGCTGTACATAGTCTGTCTGTTTTTAATCTTATATTTTTATGATTACGGAACCAAAGTAACCGATGTAGCCCTCCGAATTGCTAAACTGAAGTGGCAGTGGGCGGGGCACATTGCACGTAGAACCGATGGCCGTTGGGGCGGAAAGGTTCTTGATTGGCGACCACGAACCGGAAGGCGCAGCGTCGGTAGACCCCCCTCAAGGTGGACTGATGACCTGGTAAAGGTCGCGGGAGTCCGCTGGATGCGGGTGGCGCAGGACCGGTCATTGTGGCACTCTTTGGGGGAGGCCTATGTTCAGCAGTGGACGTCTTTCGGCTGATATGACGATGATGATGATGATTTTTATGGTAATCCTATATTATCAACCGACTTCATGATTTCGAAGCAGAAGGTTTCAATTCGTCAAGATCTTTGTTTTTGCTATAATTTTTTGTGTATGTACACCGATTATTCGAAGACGGCTAGACTGATTCGGAATGATTATTTTTTGTTTGAAAGAGCTTACTTCACAGTTGGTCCCATTGTAACCAGGTCAGTATCTGATGATGGGATCCTGGGGAAATAGAGAGAACTCTTCAACTATTATAGGCACACCTATACTGAATTAAATATTTTTTACAGTTGATTGGGCGTTTCTTTTTGGAAAGGTGGAGTCTAAGTGAAGTCGGTTCTTTTTTGTTTCAAATTATTATTGCTGAACGTATTTCCTGTTCTTTGCACGTTTATCTATTGCTTCTCAAGACCTTTCCACTAAGCCTCTAACTCCGAATGGTTGCATTCCTTCCTTGAGGAGTTCCTTAGGTCACAATAGGAATGCATCATCAGATCAGCTCCGTGCGTTTGTTATGGCATCGTCACGTGAATTACAGAAATACGAGGTGCAACAAAAATACCGGTGATACGTTTAAGAGCATTATTAGTATCGTATTCTAATTATGAAAACCTAAAAAAAATTCACGCGATTTTTTTTTGTATGGCTGGTTGGCCGCTGGGACCGCCCGGCCGCTTTTGGGCTCTTTCCCACGGCAACGTCTCGTTTTCACGGTAACATTCACACCAGCATTCGGTTTGCGGGATCCTGCAAACCGAATGCTGGTGTGAATGTTACCATAGTAGCACGTATGCTGCTAAACTGGATCCTGCAAAAAAACGGTCCTGCAAAAAACGAGACGTTGCCGTGGGAAAGACCCCTTTGTCCTACTTTTTCTTAGTCGCATAGTAGTATTTTTGTTACATTCTGTATACCAAAGGAGATCGTCAATTTTTGTTAGGTGATCTGGCCCAGATTATTTAGGACCGTTTAGGAATGAGTCTAAGCTTTAAAATATCGTCATAATTTCTAGATCAGGACGGTGGTAAAAAAATTGCGAAATCTAATGGGAAAATTGAAAAATCATGCATTTAAAACTTGAATCTGACAAGGACAATATTTAAAAGCGTGCATGCCTATGATTTATATATTAATGTAAAAGAAGTACCGATTTTTTAAAGATAATGTACAAAAGCAGACTTAAAAACAAAACGGGAATCATGATGAAATAATAAAAAGTCATATTTTGATCATATTGATAGTTCCTGTATTTCGGTAAACAAAGACGGCTGTCAAACCATCGTTGATACTATTAACTGAACATTCCTAACACCTACTGTGAAGGGATAAGGTTTACTACCGTTAATTGCGACACCACTAGTATCTGACATTGCAAAATTTAAAAAAATATGTGTTTCGTTATCAAAGGAGCATGACATTACGCCATTATGAAACCCACTTTTAATATTCAAACTCCGATCAAAAATGCAAAAATACGCATTTTCAATCGTTAGGCGTTTTAACACAGTCGATTTCTAATTTAAACTTCCGTATTCGTAGGCTTAGATATTATTTTAATATTACAATGTTCTAACCTACCGAACAGTATCAAAACGCAGATTATGTAACGGTAGACATTGACAGTGTCAAACCAAAAAACAAACCCGTTTCAGTCCAGGTGAAGTTAAACCTTATGTCAATGCCATAAGGACGTTAACGACTTGTCTTGCTGTATTTTAATCGCGGAAAGATCAACATAATGTTTATTTATTTAGTATTTCTAATTCCCGTTTAATTTTTTTGTAATACTTTGTCTGCTTTAGTAATAAAATGAGTATTTATTTTACATTGAAGTACAAACTGTATACGGTTTATATCAGGTGGCCCAGAATTGACGATCTCCTTTCAGCATAGTGACAAAATGACACCACAAAAACGCGCGTCAAAACTTAACGCCGTTTGCTAGTGTCTCCATATTTTTGAAAACTTTTCAAAAATATTTCAAACCGATTTTCGCTACGCAGTTCATCAGCCCGCTTTGATGTCACGGTTCATATTAATAAAATCTATAACCGACTTAATAAAATATTTAGACAGACAGCAACAGATGCGTTCGCCGTCAAGCCAATTCCAACGTAACCCTTTATATATTAAGGTTCAGAATTCGGAACATAGCGGGATTTCTCTGTTATTCATACTCGGAGTGTCCCGGAGTGTTAAAAATCCATGAATGGACCTTGATTGAATTATTTAGGAGTAGGCTTTGGGTTAAGTCTGACTGGAAAATGTGTATGAAAAAGGATGGACCTAGATTTTTAAGAGAAATAATTCAAATAATTTAAAACGGGTTTCTTTCTTTGGATGATGGTTTTAATTTCATTATCATTATTTTTATTCTGTATTTTGTTTAACGTTCATAAGTGCATTGTAATGTGCCTAAATTAAAGAATAAATATATTTTATCTTTTTTTTTATCATGGATTTTGACAGTATTTCCTAGCCTTAAAGTCTTAAAATTGCCATTATCATCTCACATAACACTGCTATTTTTATTTTATTTCATTTCTCTCCTGTAGCAGTTGAAACTCTGATTTCAACTCTTTAGGGAGTTTATTTTGGGGTAAAAAGTATCTTAAGGCGCTAGGCGCTGACTGTGGCCGAAAACTGTTACTTTCTAAGGGATATATCTCAATAACGGGTTATTCAAAAATTTTGAAAAAAATATATGTTATTTACCATTTCATGTACAACATTGTTAACGTTTGAATAACTCGTGTAACGTATAGTTTCTCCGTTATGTAAATGTAACGAAATGTCGTTTTACGGTTAATTTTGCTTATATCTACTGAACGGCTCATTCGATTTAAAATATTGTTGAACTAAAAAATATGGACTACAAAACACTACAAACTGAACGTAGGATATTTAAATTGATTAAATTTTCTTAAACAACTTGATCATAATTCCACATTTCGTGCGTTATTAGCTCGAAAACGGCGTTGCTGGCAGTCGTGAGCTAGCTTTGAGACGAGGAGGCTGTGTCGCTCTTCGCTCCGTGCTTCCCTTGTACTACATATACTTGTGCTTGGCCCGTGAGCAATAATATCGGACTTACTGTGCCTAAAGACTAAATAACTGCAGAGGGTTCATGCGGTGCGGATATAACGTGTCTTCCCGGAATCAATAATGTATAGACGTTTTATCTTTTAAGATAATGTACTCGTATGCATGTTTATGTACGTTCGTATAAAAAGTGTATTTTATTTAGATTATAATACAAGTACAAAACAAATGAAATAAAAATGGAGAAAAAACAAAAATCATGAATCTCACATTGCTCTGGAAACAAATTTGGTCATGTAAGTAAACTAAAATTATTATGTTTTAGTAGACGCATGCATCACGTAAAATAGGCATTAGTCGTCGAGTTGCGGAAATCTGCTAGTACTGCAATACAACAGACTAATAATAAATTTAATAAAAAATTCCAAAGAACCGAATTTATTTAAACATATTTATTTAAGAATACCGTGTTCTAAACGAATGTAATATGCGTTTTATTTTAAGATTAAACACAATCTTTAATGTTATACCTTATACTAATTTCTCAAATCCAGAAATTGCGAAGTAAACTGCAAAGGGTTGCAGATAAACCGGCCAAGAGAATATCGGGCTATGCTCAGTGTAGGGATCCGTAGTTGCCGGCCTGTTACAATACATCCATTCAAAAGGTAGTCTATAAAGAAATATTTTGTGGCACTTACGTTATTTTACTATAGGCATAACTCAAAAACAGCTCAACCGATTTTATTCCATATAGTTTTTATTGAAAATACATGATAAGTATTTCAATGGCCTCACTTCCAGGAATTTTCCAAATTTTTTTGGACCCACTGTTCAAAAATCAAAGAGCATTTTAACTTTCGAAGCTATTATTTACGAAAGTATTCGTTTTATCCAAAAGTTGTTTAAGGCATATTCTTCTTGAAAGACCTATCCAACAATGGATTTCAGATACTTATTGTTTTACCACTTTGTAGGCGTAATTAAAACACATAATTACTCATACCAAATTTCAGTCTACTAACTAGGTATCACTGAGCAAAGCCTGATTGAGAATCTAATAAAAAATTGCTGATATTTATGAGTTCAATGTATGTAAGAATAAAGGAAAAAAAGCTTTTTTTATACCACGACGCTGGCAAACAAGCATACGACCCGCCTGATTGAAAGTAGTTATAAAGCCTATGGACGCCTGCAACCCCAGAAGATTCACATGTGCGTTGACTACCCTAAAAAAACTTTACTATGTCGGTGAAATGCAAATAAATACAAATTTTATATTAATTATCAACACAAGTGAATAAATAAATTACTACTAAGGGTTAATACCACCTATCAAATATCTTTAAAAGACCGGCCAGGTTTTATCGGACCACGTATAATGTAGGGTTCCGTAGAAAGTAGTTTCTTGGAGATAACTCAAAAACGGATGAACCGATAATATGTGAAATAATTTTCGTAGAAAATTAAGTACTAAGCCTTCTTGGTATTTTTTCATATT
Organism: Pammene aurita; assembly: GCA_947086415.1. Lineage (NCBI taxonomy): Eukaryota > Metazoa > Arthropoda > Insecta > Lepidoptera > Tortricidae > Pammene > Pammene aurita. Next base: position 16,053,625 of record OX352313.1, read on the forward strand.
TTTTAGACTTACGGATTAAAAGTTAGATGGGGGCTATTATATTTAAACTTTCGAAGCAATGATTTCTGAAAATATTGACTTAATAAAAAAGTTTAAAAAATACTCTATATAGATATATAGAGTATTTTTTAAACTTTTCGTATCGTACAACATGTTCATACTTACAAAAAAAAATTTTTTTTTGACATTTAGTTTGGCATATGTATGTATGGAGTGCCTCACCTAAAAGATTTTTTTTAGCAATTTAGCCAGAAAACTAAGTAGCGGCACATGAAACACACCTCTAGATAAAATTTCAGTAATATATGTTTTATAATAAAAATGGCTGTGACATACGGACGGACAGACGGACATGTTTCAAAAAACTTTTAAGGGTTCCGTTTTTACCATTTTGGCTATGGAACCCTAAGAAGTGTTTGCGCTGTGTTATATTTTAAAGGTTTAAATTTAATGGGCTTACAGCTCTCATTTGTATGACGATTTCGTGCAAAAATACCGCTCCTTACATGTGCATTTTTACTATTCGCAACTCGCAACAGGCTTAGTTTTGTTAATTTATCGTAATTAAGTGATTTTTTACGGTTGATATTAGAATCGCAACAAAAAAATAACCATCTATTAAGCTCACTTGCATAGCAAAAAAAATCCAAATTTACATGAAAACACCGCTTTGATGTGCATTCAGTTTTTTTTGCTGTACTAGTCAGTATTTTTTTATTTTTTTCTGATATGCGGAATATTTTTAACCATATTTCGTAAATTCATAAATATTTTGCCGCTCACTGTACTTCAAATTCAAAATCTAGGTTTTCATTTTTTTTACATAAAAAGCTACTAATCGAGATCGTTATTACTTATCTTATTTAGTAGCATTCCTAAAAAAATGTCACCGTAGTACTTAATCACAGTATTCAAATCACAAAACATCCACAAAAGGATTAGGTATGATTATTATAAATCTGCCCGCGCGCCTCTGAGTAAAGTCATATTCTTTGAACATTATTGCGGTGTATCGCGGCGGATTTACGCACGATCGCAATGAGAAGGGTACGCGGGTGGCGCGGGTAGAGAGTGCCCAAACGCTCAATGACACTCCGGCGACAATCGTCTTAAGCCCCTTTTCAAGTTCAAATTTACTGGTATGCCAAATTGTATCCAAATTTGTTTAGTTTTTCTCGAGTTGAGGAGGAACAAACATCAAAATATAAAAACAAAAACCGGCCAAGAGCGTGTCGGGCCACGCTCAGTGTAGGGTTCCGTAGTTTTCCGTCTGTCACAGTAAGTGACTTTATTTGAAAGCACGTCATTTCATTGTGATTTTGTAGAAATTACAGGTACAATAAACACCTGCTTATACGGTTAAATTACAAACTAAGTTCAGAAATTATTTTGTAATTTTTTTTTCAAAACCTATCAAGTTCAAAATCATTTTCCTAGAAAGTTTTTATAAAGTTCTACTTTTGAGATTTTTTTTTAGGCGAAACTATAAAGGTTCCTAGTTGAATACGGAACCCTAATAAAAAACATAATGTTTTTTTGTATAGAAAATGACAGACATGGCCACTCTGGTTGAATGCTCTATGTTTTAGTTCCAAAAACTCGCCTTTGAATCTCGCTTGTGAATGAACTAAACAGTGTATGAAAAGAGTTAATAAAAATTAAAAGCGAACCGCTAATTGTTTACACGGAGATTCATTATAAACACGTATGTTTACACGAACTCCTTCCAATAACATTCACGCGGCGAATCTAAACATTTTATATGTTACGTTCAAGATGGCTTACTCTTATGTTATGATCTATAGAAAAAAACTATCTGCCCGCAGGTTTGCATAGTATTACTTTTTTTATATATAGATAGATAGATTGCTTTATTATTCGAAAAGTATACATTAATTTATACAGTGCCATGCAAAACTGTTTCCACAGTATGTCTGCAGTTGAGATACAGTTAATAACTAGTCATTCTACTGTTATGCTAATATTGCTAATGTTATTTATATATACCACGACGGTGACAAACAAGCATACGGCCCGCCTGATGGTAAGCAATTACCGTAGGCTATGGACGCCTGCAACTCCAGAGGTTTCACATGCACGTTGCCGACCCTTTACAAAAAGGTGCATCCACCTTGTGTTGACGGCTAAAGGAACAAGACGTATTTATTTTGGCGGATCAGATGTCGACGTTTTTATGGGAAGGTCAAATTTTTTTTCGGGGAGTTTCGGGGTTGGTCCCCTGAACAACTTTTTGTTGTTCAATGTGACCTATAGTTTGGCCAGGGACTGTTGTACTTCAAGCACAGACGGAGAAAATCATTCTGTCTCATTCTTACGCTAGTTTCCTCGCTACTAAAAAAGGAACGAGTATAGATTATTACTTCTACTGTTACTGCACTTTTTGGCCAGCCAGAGTATACCTAATCACCTCGAATATGGCTAATTGTTTGAAAAAACGCCCTGCAGATATACGTGTAGTACTTTAAGGACAGAGTAGAGAGACTAGGCTGCGACGTTGCCACTCTTCGCAAACAATCTATTAAGAACTACCCATTGGATCTACGGTAAGTGTACTTCTACTATAAGCAGAGGACAGGGTGGATGGACTAGATCTCGCGACGTTGCCGCTCTTTGCAAACAAACTCCTGCGCAGGGCGGCGCTAGGGTTGTCACGCAATGAGGACTATCGCGTATGAAATTGCCGCTAGAGGCGTTAGTGTAGACGAAGGTCTTCGAAGTGTCAAATTCCATACTAATTAAGTAGGATTCGCGGATTTATTTCTAATTTAACAATGTTGTGAATATTTTGCCATTCCATGATATTGATTATGGCAAATATGAGTTATAAGTCATATAATGTGAATGTTTTAAAAGCGGTATTAAGAAAGTTCTCCTTTTTTCCAAGTAACTACTAAAAGCGGAACTGCGCAACACTGCGGAGTCGTCGATATTTTTACAGTACGGTCAATTACAGCTGTATTTCAGGACCTCAGTCTACAGTGGCGCCAACTGGTAAGTAAAAAACGGTAGCCCTCATTGATAACAACATAAGCGGCGAGTCGTCGATGTATTAGCATTAGGGGTCCAATCGTTTATTGACAACGTTACGCCAATCAAACAAAACTATCTCATTCTCCTAGCATTTGTCCCGGCTTTTGCCAGGGCTCAATTGAACCACGGGTCCGCTTGGCCACCTAATCCCATGAATTGGCGTAGGCACTCGTTTTTACGAAAGCGACTGCCATCTGACCTTCCAACCCAGAGGGAAAACTAGCCCTTATTGGGATTAGGTCCGGTTTTCTCACGATGTTTTCCTTTATCGAGAAACGACTGGTAAATATCAAATGATATTTCGTACATAAGTTCCGAAAAACTCAGTGGTACGAGCCGGGGTTTGAATCCGCGACCTCTGGATTGAAAGTCGGACGTGTTACCGCCACGCTACCAGCGATATGGAAATGAACACACCACTTATTCATTTTAATTTGTGTTTTTTTAATCCTTCCGATTGTCGCTGTCAATCAGCCTCAGGATTCGCAATACTTAAAAAAAAATAGTTAACGAATTGTCCATTATATATAATTTTAGTTTGGGTACTTAATACAAAATACAAATTGAACTACGATTTATACTCGAGCCCTTTTGGTACCCCTTAATTCAAATCGTCCAAATTATAGCGGTTCAGCATAATTGCTTACTCGTGACGTAATAGTACGAGTAAACTAGTTTAGCATTATACTGAAATCGTTATACGTTATAGGAGAGAGCCTTTCTAATATAACAATTTAAAGAAAATACAATTATTTTTTATACTTAGCCCATAAATGCTGGCGATCCGTATAAAAGCATAATTAGTATCGTATTATAATCACGAAAAACTAAGAAAATAACATTTTCACCCGATGAAAGAAATTGGCTTTATATGGAGGGTTAACCGGACGACGAGTCCCATACAAAAAAAATTTTTTTCGCGTCTTTAAATTTTTCGACCATTAAATTCACGCCTACTCATTGAAATGAGCTTAAGGGTATGCATATATGGGCTAATTTTATACTTCACCTTCAACCCAATGTTTTATTCATTTTTAAACCAGTGTCTAGTTAGTTTTGTAAGTTAAAGTATTTATTGTATTACGCTTCTATACGTGTGACTCTTTAAAAATAAATAATATGAACGTAGCTTAGGTAACTATCATATTTACAAACCGTAACAATGACATTATGAAAAAACATTTATTAGTTATACAAAATAAGGAAACAGTTTTTATTTCAAATTTCTATTAAATTGAGGATATTAAAATATTGCTACTAGTATGAAGATAAAAACTAACCCAAAATATATAGAACAAAAAACGTAATATAGAAAGCTTTAAAATCTTCTTTTTTCAATTTCGGTATTTCTATAGAATCGACAACCCTGCGCGCGCAGAGTGGCAACGCGACAGATGCGCGGCGCTACCATTGTTCGAGACTAGGGTGTTATAAGCTGTAACCAATTAATGAAATAACAATTGATTTTCAATTAATGGAACAGCTGATAAGGTTAACTGTATTAAAAGCCGGGTTCGGTTCCCAGGTAATTTCTGTGGATTTTTTAACTCAAAAGTTATAATATATTATAGGTAAAGATGTTTACGTATATGACGTAAAGAATCCACTTAAAGCCTAATAGAGAGTCTAAATGCACTTTTCCACTTAAGGCTAAGGGGATAATTTAAAGACGTTAGTTTAATGCATTTTAACACGAATGAAAGAGTCAATTTGAAATAAAATGTAATAACATGATTAGTAAAAATTCATTTATTAGCTATGTGCGAAGTGCATGGTGGGGGTAACGTGAACGATCGCAGTGCACAATTTGACAAGAAATTAAACTGCAAAGGGCTCTTGTCAATATCAAATTTCAAAATATTTGGCATCACCTATGGTACTCTTCTCGCTCAAAATAGTGAATCAGCTAGAGACATTTCATATAAGCAAGGAGTACAAGCCATTCATAAAAAAAGAAAAAGAAAATATTAAACCACAGCCCAAGAGATGGCGCCACAATCATGCACACAGCGAATAGTGCGGTAATAGAGCGGGAAATAACACTGCCCTAGCACTTACTGTACAAGTGTGCATACATTAAACTTATTGCCAGAAAACTGTAATGCAATAATGTTGTCCGAATGGATAGAGCAAAAGCAGAGCAAGTAAAAGTCGCTTCGGTTACCAGTACTTATTTCTACTAGTACACTTTACAATGCCTGAAGTGCCATCTGAACCAGAGTTACTACCACATAACGTATGGAGCTGTACAGCGCCATCTAGGAAAGTTATTGGCGATTGCAGGGACTCGGTTATCTTGCTGTGAGGTTGATTAATTAACAACAGGTACAGCAGCCGAAAGGAAGCAGCTCAATAGGCTGAGAACCGAGCATGGCCGCTGCGGAGAACATATGTTCAAGTGTGGCTGGAGAAATTCACCAGAGTGCGATTGCGGAGCACCCGTTCAATCCATATACCACATTATTTGCGATTGCCCAAAGAGGAAATACGCCGGGGACACTCTGGACTTGTTCTTCCCTGATGTGAACGCAGCCCGTTGGGTGAAATACCTAGATTCAAGAGTATAGTACGATTAAGTAACTTTTCACTAATATTGTAAGCCACCTTGAACTATTTATGTAGCCATACGATTAAATAAATATATAGGAACGTCATCAAAGTTGGAGCCTCATAAATTTCTTAGACTGTGTTCCTGTATGTATTTAACGGCCTCCTAGCCCAGTCGGTAGTGACCCTGCCTACGAAGCAGGAGGTCCCGGGTTCGAATCCTGGTCAGGGCATTTATTTGTGTGTTTATCACAGAGATTTGTTCCTGAGTTATGGCTGTTTTCTATGTATTTAAGTATTTATTCATATTTATCTATTATATATATCGTCGTCTAGTACCCACAACACAAGCCTTATTGAGCTTACTGTGGGACTAGGTCGGTTTGTGTAAGATCGTCCTATAATATTTATTTATAATAATAATATTTATTTATTTATATTCTATACTTATGTCGTTCGAGTACCAGAGGTACCGCCGCAGCGCGCGCGCTCTCTAGTTGCTCTTATTCCATCCACTGACCTGCGCCTGCGCATTCAAGGACACGGCGAAAGGCCTCTCCGAACAATAGTGACCAGCTTTATTTTACGGTACAGTCAATGTGCCGGTAGGCAACCATTCTCAAGGTATGCTCCGCGGAGCCCTAGGGCTCCGCAAAGCCAATGTGGGGGCTACGCCAAAAAACTTTTAATATTGAAAAAAAAAAAAACGACAGCTCTTTTATCTGTCTAGAACAAATAATTTTATTTTTTTATTTTATGGCTCCGTCAAATATTTCGCTTTCCAAAAGGTTTTAGTATAACACTACCTGTTACTCGTAAGTAACGATGCACATCGGCTGAATCTGTAAATTAAATTTGTAAAGTTATTTGCAATAAAGGGGTGTAAATTTTTGGACATTAGCGTGTCAAGAACTAGTACGTTTACCTTATACGAATGATTTAATCACAGTAACATAGTTTATTAAATGTTGCAAATGAAAGCGATTGACGGTAACACGCTATGCATGCTTAATCGAGTTTATTTTGAAGCATTCATTCGTTGATTAGATTTCATAATCAGATTTACCTATTTTAGTTATTTCTCTAAAATAAATTCGTTGAATGCCAAGTATTTGAAACTAAATATTATAATAAATGAATCACCGATTTTTATTGAGGGGATGACAAAAGCAAAATTCCATCCCTATCTTTTTAGCGCGAGTAAAAGAGAAACACTGTGTTACGATTAGTGCAATTCTGAAAATTGTTGAATTAAAAAAAATACGCATTAATTGAGACATATAAAATAATGAACTATTTAGTATTCGTGTGGTTGAATTTTGTCCTTAATTACAAACCTATAAGTCAAAAAACTAAAGACATACAATGGTTTAAAGCTAATTTTAAGATGTAACGTTGGAATTATTTTCTATCGAGCCGATTTCGTCCAATCGTTTATCGGAATTAACAAAGTTCTTCTAAATATAATAAATAATAACATATATTTGTTTTATTTCCCCAAAACAAGTAGCCCCAAAACTGTTTAAGTCAATTTGAAGGTCATCGGGTGTTGTCAGCCTCTTCTATATGTATATCTTGGAGTCCGATCACGTAAAATCCGATTTTGAATTGACAAAGTGTGGAATCGTCATAAATAAATATTATGGGTCAATCTTACAAAAATCGACCTAGCTCCACAGTAAGCTCAATAAGGCTTGTGTTGTGAATACTAGACGATGGTAAATATAATATATATGTATATATATATATCATCATCATCATCATCATCATCATCAGCCTATTTTAGTCCACTGCTGGACATAGGCCTCCCCCAATGAGCGCCATAGCGCCCTGTCTTCAGCTTGCCGCATCCAGCATCTGCCTGCAGTCTTTCGCAGATCGTCATCCCACCTTGCCAGAGGGCGTCCTACACTACGTTTGCCGAGTCGCGGTCTCCACTCAAGAACACGTTTACCCCAGCGGTTGTCGGTTCTTCGCGAGATATGGCCGGCCCACTGCCACTTCAGCTTGCTAATTCTTTGAGCTATGTCGATAACTTTGGTTCTCTGTCGGATGTATTCGTTACGAATCTTATCCTTCAGAGAAACTCCGAGCATAGCTCTTTCCATAGCTCGCTGAGCGACTTTGAACTGGTGGACCAGCCCTACCGTGAGTGTCCACGTCTCAGCTCCGTAGGTCATTACGGGTAGGACGCACTGATTAAAAACTTTCGTTTTCAAGCATTGCGGTATGGATGACGAGAAGACTCGGCGTAGTTTCCCAAAATGCTGCCCAGCCATATATATACATAAATGCTTAGGTAAATATATAGAAAACATCCATAACTCAGGAACAAATATCTGTAATAAACACAAATAAAAGCCCTAACCAGGATTTAAACTCCGGCGGGACCTCTTGCCTCGTAGGCAGGATCACTACCAACTGGGCTAGTAACGTCATATGAATTCAATGTTATTTTCTGGCTCTTCTGCAAGCGCTTGCAAATTTGTTGCATATTCACTATAACATTGCAGCATTCGTGTGGTCGACCTCTACTCTTACGGTAGACTTTTTATTTAATAAACATATTTTTTTCTTCCTAAATATTTTGGGACGCAGGATTGGGGAGACGAGAAATAGCTAAAAGCTAAGGTAATCAGTTATCTAAGAGACCGCCTCGTATGAGGAAATTAAAAGACTGGTTCAAAGAAGAGAGGATTGGCGATTACTGCACTGACAAGAGTATGGCTTTTCAGTAGATGATGATGATGATTTTTAGACATAAAATGTACAGTGAGCTGCAGATAAATAAATTAAAACACAAAAATACAAACATTGTATGCAGCGTGGGACTTTTTCTCTGCAGCTGACATCATAAATTCATGCCTTGAAATATACAGGGTATATACAGTAAGAAAAATAAGAGAAAATTTATTGGACGCAAATTTTGTTTTTGTATGGAACCTGTCGTCGCAGCCGGCCAACCCTCCATACAAGGGCATTTTTTATTCTTGTGATTTCACAAGAAAATTAGTTATGAAACTTATGAAACACTAATAAAAAATTTTTTTTTCTTAATGTTTCATAACTAGAACATAACTGTATGTGTCAGTTATTTAAAAAGTCTCGGCACTATTATTTCGACTACCGCCATTTTTCACAAAAGCTAATTGTTGTTGTTAGTAATTGTAATTTTTCCTCCAGCTTTTTTATTTTTTATTTAATATTTTGAACTTAAAATTTCAAAACCGGTCAAACGGGATTGCCAGTAGTGACATGAATGTCATCTGGAAATGTTGTTGTCACTAGTTAGATTCAGTTTAGTTTTAAGTTCTGGTTGCCCTGAAAATCACCGTTGTGGCTACACTGCCATGACTCATGCTGAGTGGCAACCATTTTGGTGTAAATTATAATTAATTGTATATTTCAAGTTATGTTTCTGTTCGTTTGCACCAAATAAATATTTTTCATTTAATTTCATTCATAGAATACGATACAAATAAAACCCTTAAACGAATCACCAGCATTTTTGATACACCTTGTAAAAAAAAAAAAAAACTCGTTTATTTCAGAATTTTAAAGATTTATTAGTTCAGTTAGTAAAACCAAAAATTGAATTTTAAAATAAGCGTGTTCTTCAGTATCAGTTGCTACAAAATTAATCAAAGCCTCGTTATTTCTGATGCAATTTCATGAATCTCGAGCCAGCCTAGCTCTGTAAATTAAATATAAAACCAACTTCGTAGCGAAGTTATTACTTTAATAGAACACGGAGTTGGTCACGATAATTTCTTCATTATGCGATTGATGGAGAAGGTGGCCTTGGTTATGTTTTTTGAGTGATTGAGTTTAATTAATACACACATAATAAAAATTTTTCTTATTGTTTTTTTTTGCTCATCCGGTTATGTCTCTGTGCTGTTTTCTGTGTACTTACGTGTTTGTGTTTCTGACTATTGCCTTCATTAACAATAGTTCTGTAAGTTTTTTTGTATATACTAACACTTTTATGGGCTTTACCCGAAATAAATGATTATTTAATTTTGATTTGATTTATCTCTTCGGCTCACACTAAGTTAAAATGGTTTTGCAGATTTTTATTTATTTAATTAGTATTTCGGTTTCTTGATTTCATATTAAATATCTGCAAAAATATTTTTTTTATCATAAAAATCAGATTTAGGTTTATTTTTTAATTTTGTGTTTCCTGTTTTAGAACGGTTTTAACAACTTAATACGTATTTAAATAATAATAATGACAACTTTATAAGTAAGTAGTTAACTTTGTAAGTAATTTATACTATAAGTAGTTTTCTGTTTAAACTATTAGTAAATTGCTTGAAAGGTCCCAGAAGCTTTGCTCACAAATTTTTATGCGATTTTACTATCTTTTTATGTTCATGTAAGTACCTATTACATTTCTTGGAACAACTACAATAAATACAGTAACAAACTAAATAATATCAATACTTTACATTACATTTATACTTTATTGATATTACACACATAATAAGATAAATATAACATTGCTCAATGCAACGAAACACGATGCTACAATAAAAAAATATCTGGGCTATGATAAATATGATTTAAAAAATCGTATACAAAACCGCACGCTCTACGCCAATGCAGGCAAGCGTAGCTATCAATAAACTAACTTCAGCAAACCTTCAAATTTGATCTTTAATTATACCTATACAAGGTTTAATTTCATTTGGATCTAGAGCTCTAAAACGGCTTAAGCGCCTCAGCGATTTAACGAACTTATGCTTTTGATTAAATCTGGATTTGTGGTTGTTGAATCAATGGCCACTAAGCAACGAACGCTTCCTTGCAAACTTTAGCACGCGAGTTCACCTTGTTCCTCTTGCTTACCATTTTCGACGTAACGTAACCAGTATAAACGTAGATTCCGGTAAGGCGTTTAACACTGTCACAAGGTTAGATTAATATTGGCTCACCAGAAATGCGTTTCATAAGCTATGAGAACAACAAGTACGCAGCGTTGTGTTACTAAAATGACTAAATTTCACAGGAGTTATCTAAACAACTATATTTGATAAAAAAGTCGCGCTAAAGTGTTGAGATCGGGTTTGGCTAACGCAAGGTAGCTACTTAGGCCCGATATTATATGTGTATACATTACAATTTCAAATCCTAATAGGAATCTATGTATCAATCAATTCTAATCCCTAGGTAGGCTATTTTATTCTTAAACAAATCAATAGGTAATTTAACTAAAATTATAAGCTATAAAACAAAACAGTTACTACACCAAACATAACTTTATTAAGGCAGCCTATTTCGTATTTTGTTATTTCGGTAAAAATAGGAAGTATTTTCCCTAAATGTTTGTATGATAAGGACAATATATTATGCCCAAGTTAACGAAAATCATAGAACGAGCGGAGCGTAAGCGAAGTGAGTTGTTACAAACAACTTCGGCTACTGGGATGTCTCGGCATTTCGATGGCTTTTTGATTTTGAGGGTTTGTTCCGCGATAACTTTAGTAACGTTTTACTGATTTACTGCAATTTGTTGGGGTTGTAGCAGATATGATTTGAGAGTTCGTATATGAGCTGGATCGATCAAAGGTTTGTGGAGCTAGAATGCGAAAAAAATTCTTCAGAAGGGTTTCGTTATATCGTCATTTCGTTTGCAATTCGTTTGTAAATCGCGAGTTCTTAGTTTGAGGCAGACTACAATAGTATACATTATATACACATGTGTATATATCGGTTGTCACCTTCCCAGACCATTTTGTACGAGCGACCCGCGACTATTTCCATTAACGAAAAGCAACATTAGACGACTAACCGTCCTTCTCCCTTATCACTAGGAAATGTTATTGATCGATCTGCGTCATGACAAGGGTTCAGGCTATCGAAACCTACCTATATGCGTAACACTATTTTGGAAATGGTTTCGTTTGGCGGAAGGCGCTTACATCTTACGTTGTACAGAGCAATAAAAACGTAAGTGCCAGTCGCCAAATAGTACAAAATGTGGTACTCCGTCACCGATATGTAATAAAGAATGGGATACACATTCAGCCCAAAAAATGGCCCCACAATAGTGCTGTACGAACGAGTCTTACAGCAGTTTCTCTGATCTAGACACACGGCAGTGTGTCCGCCAAGTTCGAGCAAAAAAAAGGGACACACCGGACGTGGATTATATTACACGAACCATTTCGGGCCGATTTCGACCACCCTATAACTCAAAACAAATTTTATCTACGCATATGAAATTTCGAGTGTCTGTTGACATCCCCTTAATTGTCTAGAATTCAAAATTTCATTATTCTACTTATAGCAGTTCTTGAGATATTGACGTCAGAAAATCGCTATTTTTACAATACACTCACTCACTGACTCATCAAAAACCTAGACCACTTCTAATGATCGTACTGACTTGAAATTTGGCATGGAGATAGGTCTCAAGGTCAAAGTAAAGGGAAAAATCTGAAAACGGCCAAGTGTGAGTCAGTTTTAAAAATAGCGAAGGTGTAACTTTGTTCTACTATGAAGTCATAATGAACTAAATGGGTCTATCTTCCAATGGTCGTACCGACCTGAAATTTGGCTCGAAGGTTTGTGTTTAGGTCGAAATAAAGTAAAAATCTGAAAACGGCCAAGTGTGAGTCAGTTTCGAAAACAACGAATGTGTAATTTTGTTCTACTATAAGTAGGTATGGAGTGGAAATGAGATAAGACTTATTTAAATTTAGGTACATACCAATTTAAGACAATACATGTTTGTCTTAAAGACAAGAACAATAAAATTGTTCACCACTCTGTGTGTGTCTGTTGCGGGAACCGAACCCACGATTTACGAAGTGCAAAGCAGGTCACTAGGTACACTAGGTGCGCTAAATCAGTCAAACAAAAATGAAAAGACTATTTTTTCTCGCATAGTCTAAATAATTTCTAATTTTACAACTAATAAAATCGCAGATTCAAGAACATGGAAATCATATATACTCTAAGATGGAATTATATGTACTACTGCCCATCTCACCCTCCGATACGCCACGGGATGAGATGGGATGGTGCACTTCTAGGGCTACATAATAGGCCACCAATTATAATACCTACTGGTAGGTAGGTATTACCAAGTTATTAATTATCTATGTAGGTAGCGTACTTACAAACAGAATAAAGTACGTTATTGATGTATGTAATTATATGTAAGTAGGTACATTTTATAGGTGTAGGGAGCCAGTTTATTTGTAAAAATCACCTATAAATAGATAGTAAAATAGAATTAGACGCTTAGTATAAAGGGTTATAGTATAAATTTAAGTACATACCTAAGTGGAATGAGACATTTCCTAAAGCAAAAGTGATAAAAAAATTATAAAGAACCTACACCTAACAAAAATAAATGAAATCCCATCAAAAACATAAATGTGAAAGGCTGCCAAGTTCGATACTATGGGAATGCTTCGCCTATAAAAGAAGTGAGATCTGAATAAGTACCAAGTTCCATAAAAATACCTCAAATCATAAATAGTTATAGGAATGCACACTTGATTTCCAGCAGTTTTTAAGGTACATTTTGAATAAGTATCACGTTACATAGAAATACCTAAAATTATAATAGGCGGAGAAACGCACACCGGTTTTTTTAGCAGTTTCCTGATAACATTTATTATTTTCAGTACTTTTTAATGATGTAACTTGGCAAGTTTTAATAGAAAATTATATACTTGACACATTGCAGTCCAAAGGTGTCGATTCATTGCATTGAAAAGGTGTGTGGTGTGTGAAAACTTGCCAAGTAACATCATTAAAAAGTACTGAAAATAATAAATGTTATCAGGAAACTGCTAAAAAAACTGGTGTGCGTTTCTCTGTCTATTATAATTTTAGGTATTACTATGTAACGTGATACTTATTCAAAATGTACCTTAAAAACTGCTGGAAATCAAGTGTGCATTCCTATAACTATTTATGATTTGAGGTATTTTTATGGAACTTGGTACTTATTCAGATCTCACTTCTTTTATAGGCGAAGCATTCCCATAGTATCGAACTTGGCAGCCTTTCACATTTATGTTTTTGATGGGATAGTCTTATTACGGTATAACACTGGCCGGTTACAAATTTTCACGTGCCATATTTTCGGTAAATCTTGTTTGAGACTACCTCTACTATATGAAGGGTACACGGAAAGAACATGTCTAGTCACTTTGACAACATTTTGAGTTACAGCGCTTTTAAAGTTTGGAACGATTCAAATAATCATACTATTTTCGAAACTAGATGGTTTTTACGAGTTAAAAAGTGGACTTACGTTAAAATTTACAGCTGAAACAGAAGTTGTTAATAATAGTTCATTTCAAGCTGTACATTTTAATATTAAAATCTCAATTTACAAAAAAAGTGACTAGACATGTTCTTTCCGTGTACCCTTCATATATTCTAACTGAATGTGATCCGTTGAAAAGGTTGCATCGTATTACGTATTAGGAAAAAGTAGTTTTATTTAAATATTTTTTTATACCATGACGGTGGCAAGCTGGCAAACAAGCAAACGGCCAGCCTGATGGTAAGCAGCCACCGTAGCCTATGCAACCCCACAGTGGTGTCACATGCGCGTCGTCGACCCTATAATATAAATGAGGATTCACTGTGTTGACGGCTAAAGGGATGAGAGGGTTCTTAGCTCAAAACCAGGACCCCTTTTCGACATGCCAAACTGTGACACGTGGATATCAGACAAGGATGATATAGACATGGATGGACAATATCCATACAAAATAGCGTTCCCTTATTTCAGGTTAAAGCACTAGCGTCATCTATCGGTCACACCAGACACTAAATCCTAGTTTCTAATACTTTGTTCATCGCTTAACGCTGACAGAATACTTCGACTCCAGACTCGACAGATGGCGCTGTGGCACTTCGTACCGAAAACAGACGTATAGCTTGAAGGTTCGAGGAACGCGATTTTGTATAGGCATCAAGGATGATTAAGACATGGATTGACAATGCCTATACAAAATCGCGTTCAGGCTATACGTCTGTTTTCGGTACTAAGTGCTATAGCGCCATCTGTCGAGTCTGGAGTCGAGTTATTCTGTCAGCGTTAAGCGACGAACAAAGTATTAGAAACTAGGATTTAGTGTTTGGTGTGACCGCTAGATGACGCTAGTGCTTTAACCTGAAATAGGAACGCGATTTTGTATGGATATTGTCCATCCATGTCTATATCATCCTTGATATCAGAGTTAAATCGCTACTGAATAGAGTGATGTCCATCTGTCCACACCTGTCAAATTTACAGTAGGTCCATGAAGCTATAATTTTAAAATGAAGGATCGTCTTTGGCTACAAAGTGAGGCCGAAAGAGAGGGTTACATAGGGGACTGGGTTCTGTTTTGACTAAAGAGGGAATGACGTCATCAGACAATAATGCCAACATGACAACAAGTCAACATGTCAATGTGTGTCAAAGTGCGAGTTAGACTCTGCCGCCCATATTATGCTCTCTATCGAACTGTTTTCTCTAGTCGCCTATAAGCTATAACCGACTATTCTGCACGATAATAAGGTTCAACTTTGGTTAGGGAAAAAGTGTAAGAATCACCTCCACCTCATATAACTCCATGAGCGAGACGCTGATTTTGACGTAAGTGGATATCACTCTTTAGTGAATGCGGTTGTCACAAAAGTTTGATATCATAGTTGTCTCACTAGCGACTGTCAGTTTTTCCATGTGAAAAAGGGGTCCTTATGTTGGCTTGTTTGCATCTATACTTTCTTAAGTACCCCATATTCAATCCCGTGAGATTTTTCTAAAGTCTACATCTAAGAAGCCACGTGTAAGGTAAGTACATTTCTCAGAATGCCGCGATATGTCACACATTCATCAACAATGAAACACTTCTCCTAACGATTGCCAAGAAACCTCTCTCCGAAATGAGATGCTATCGGTGAGACATTTTAGCCGCATTTCTTACATTTTAGCCGCATTTTCTTACATTTCTGTCGCATTTCCTTTTTAGCTGAATATTTTTTCATTGCCCTTTGATATATAGTTTCTTCGAGCCTCATAGTTCGCCCATTTACCTGTAGGTACATGCCATTGATTTATTATGTATTCTACTAAATGTGACATCTAGAACAAATTGTCTGCGCCATGTTTGGCGGTTGACAGCTATGATTGAATCAAAGAGTAGTATAGACTTGTAGTGATGTTCACTACAACTTTTGGAAAAAAAAAATATTTAGGGATGTCATCTGCTGTTACTCAATGGTACATGCATAAAAAATACAATAATAACGAAGCGCCATACACACCCTTACTTCTTTGTTATAGACTGAAACCGATTACTCGACTTTATTTTACTTCAACCGAAAGTGAAACCGAAACTTTACAAATCTAACAACATATACTTCAAATTTGTATGAGAAAAAACGTTTATCTTGACAGTTTCACATTTTTCCGCTGCAAAATTCATATAGAGTTAGCAGACGACGGAAAAATCCAACTTAAGGCTGAATTTTGTAGGCTCAATATAAAAATTCAGTCACCATAGATAATTTTCCGCCATCCAGCTGAGTTTTGTCTATGATAGTTGAATTCCGCTAAGTGTGTTTTCCGCCTTAAGGGGCTGACAACAGCTAAATTCCCTCCGTATCTTTTTCAGCGCAAGTAAAAGAGAAACACTATGTTACGGTTAGTATGGGAGCTCATTGCAAATTTTGCAAAATAATGTACCCATTAAAAAAAAACTACGCATTAATTCGAGAAATAAAACAACGAAGTTTTTAGTATTAGTGTGGTGGAATTTTGTCCTTAGCTACAGACGTATAAGTCAAGAAATTAAGACATACAACTGTTTAAAGCTAATTTTAAGAGTAACTTTGGAATTATTTTTTATCGAGCCGATTTCGTCCAGTCGTGTATCGGAATTAACGAAGTTCCTCCAAATATAATGAATATTAACATATATATTTTTTACTTTCTCAAAACAAGTAGTTATAGCTAAAAAACTGTTTGAGTAAAGTCAATTTGAAGGTCATCGGGTGTTGTCAGCCTCTTAAAGATTCGCAATTTGATAAATAGTACGGATGGCGACCAGTTTCATATCGACCTAGTTCGAAACACCGGGGTACCTGTAGCGCAACATGAAACCTATTGTGGGGCGGCCGCCAAAGTTTCCAATGCAGAAGCCTTGTGAAGGATCTAGGTCCAAATTCAGATATTTTTATGAATAAATTTCTCCAAATTTACAAATTGCAGTAGTTTTCTGAAAGACTAAGGTAATCCGAAGTGATTATCTGACTATGAGTCAGTTGATTATTATTTATAAGCCGTAGACAAGTTATAAGTTTATTTTACAAACTATTCAAAACGGACAATCTAATCATTAAATACATTGTGACGTTACCGCAAATAAATAATTGAAAAATAAGCTCTAGTAACTACCGACAATGATGAACCTCTGGCTTCAAAACGTCATAATTTCAGATGAACGATATTTATTAAAATTCGGAGCTCTAATAAAAATCTTATTTAACGCTTTACAAATGATTTCATCAAAATGTCAAAGGCCCAGAAATCCAAATCGAGCGTTAATAATTGTGGAAAGTAAGTTGAAACGTTTTTGCGGGTTTTGTAATGGTTCACTGGTCACCGAGATTACGTTGGACAAAAAATATCACATTTTAGGAAACATTCTGAGATTGTAAATATTCTTAAGTAATTTTTTCGTATTTTCACCAATTATGTAACAAGAACCGCCCTGCTCGCAGTTTTGCATGCTAGTGTGTCAACGGAGAGTTTGCGAAATACCGATTTTCTTGCATTTGATAAATTCTCACATTTTTGTATGGGAATTGAAACATTCCATTTCTTAAATTTCCAATTTCCTACATTTTTGTGAAAGTTTCTAGTAATTTCCGAGAATATTTCAAATTTTTAGGAACGGTTTCGCAACTTGCACGTCTGTTATTTTGCAAGAGCGGGAGACTGTTGCTAAATTAGGAAAATAGTGCCCAGTCGCATAAAAGTTCTAAATTTGGTACCTTATATTAAACAATATTTAAAGCGTGTGAAACAGATAACATTTAGTCGATTTCCTTATACATAATTCGATCAATTTACTATGATCATCTTCTGTAAAGCCAACCTGCGGCCAACGCAAGGCGACTATGAGTTATCTACTTAAATGCTTTAATTGTTATAAATATGTCTCAAGTCTCTGAAGAGTTTTATAGCTTAAATTAGTTCTTCACTTTTCCTACAAAATTGGAACTATCGGAAGATGTGATAACGCTCTGAGCTGGCTGGCGCCATTTTCCATACTATAATTTTCGATAAATGTAATTTGGATACGTTCGTTCAAACGATTTAGAAGTACGCCAACAGTTCAATCGAGTTAAACGAATCGTTAAGGTCATTGAAACCGATCAATGGTTTTTACATTGAAGGGAATACAAATGTGATAAATTCAACATTAGTCCTACAAGTAAGGCCGCGATATGTTATGTAGTAACTCGTTTTTTGCTGAGGCAGGGACAAAAAGTGGTTAAGTACATTCGTAGCTTTATTTAAACATAGCGAACTTCTGTTAAATTCTATCTTTTTCTGTCAAGCAACAATGTCAACATACCGGACCGGAACGACAAATGACATTGAAGGGTATAGTACAGTCAAGTGCAAAAATACGTATCGAAATAATCGTCTCATAAATATAGTACTACGTACTTATTACAACAGAATAAGATACTATGGGACATATTTTTGAGTAAGATGAGTACACCCATATTTTTACACTTGACTGTACCTAAGTTATTTTTAAAGAAATTTTATTCAAATTTATACAGGTGTAAAAGAATAGTGGTGATCCGTTTAAGGCCATAATTGTTATCGTATTGCGATTAAGAATAATTAGGAGAAAAAATATTTGGACGCGAAAAAAAATTTTTGTATGGGGTGTACAAAAATTTTTTTCCCTGAAAAAAACTTTTTTTCTTATTATTTCGTAATTAGAATACGGTACCAATTATGCCCTTAAACAGATCACCAGCATTTTTGTGACACCTTATGCAGGCATAGATCAATAAACATTTGTCGCATTTTTTTCTGAAGGAAGTCACACAGGGCACACAGCACACACAAAGCCGGTTATAACACATTATGCAAAGTAAATTGTGTTCGGGTTTAAAGAAAAACATTTTTAGCAACCATTGTCTGACTCTTTCATGTCATATCTGACGAACTTGTGAGTATAACGGTATGAAAAATAAACAATTGGTAAAACAGTTAAGCAAAAAGGTTATTTACGGTCCATGTTCGGTTGTTATTTTATCCAAAACAGGCTTTAACGTATTTCGAGGTGAATACCCAAAAATAACACCGGTAGCTGTGCAATCTGATGTCACTGCACTCTACTAGGGTTACCAAATTTGATTTTGACTGCGTTTGGTTGCGATACAAATTAACGGTAATTATTAATTAATTTTTAACGGCCTCCTAGCCGGCAGTAACCCTGCCTACGAATCAGGAGGTCCCGGGTTAGAATCCTGGTCAGGGCATTTATTTGTGTGTTTATCACGGATATTTGTTCCTGAGTTTTGGATGTTTTGTTTATGTCTATTATATATATCGTCGCCTAGTACCTAGTACCCATAGCAAAAGCCATATTGAGCTTACTGTGGAACTAGGTTGATTTGTGTAAGATTGTCCCATAATATTTATTTATTATTATTTATTTATAAGAATACATTTTTTTAAAGATCATTGGGACATTGAAAGTCACGTCATGTTACAGAGATTCGAGTTACATCTGACAAAATTGACAGCTGTGTTTTTTTTGGTACCTTAAAAATGGCATGTTTTTTTCTTGATGTTTACGTTCGCCCGGATGTTTAAAATTTGAAAACACTTCTAATATCTGTGTCGGATATTTGAAATTAATTTGTTCAGAACTTCGCAGAATGGCATCTTATTATTGCAACAATTGTGACATTTTCATGTTGTCACTTTTTAATAGTTTATTTAATTTTTTTTATGGCAGTAACGCCTTATTAACTACCGAGTACCGACAATGATGTACCTTTGGAATCGTTGCAATATTTCTTTTTTTTAATCATAGTTTTGTTGTTATCTCAGGGATTTGAGGTTGCAACATGTTGCATATTGTAAATAGGTACCTAAATGTTGTTATTGTCAGGAATTTGTACATGAGATATTAATTTAGTCAGCCTTCGCAAAATTGCATCTGGTATAAAATTATAACCACGGAATTCAACAGAGTGTGAAAGCATTGCGGAGTTTTTATGGCGTTTAAAAATTCTTCAATCTACTATTTGATTTGTAGCTATTAGATTCCAAAAAATCTAGACTAAAGACCTCTCAGTTGGACTTATGTCAATATTGACAGTAGCTTATGTCAATAGCTATGAATAAATTATGATGAAGGATTACTTGTAGTTGTAGAACAATTGGTATGAAATTCTGATTTGATCCCTATATGAATTTATTCCAAGATTAATTCGTCCATTGCGTTATGACACATGTGTCAAGTCAAGTATGTGTGTAATGAAACAATTGTTTCCATTTCTGAGCATTCGTGTAATTAATTGGTTAATCAATGGCTTAGTAAATTGGGATATAATTTGATATTGTTTTACTTAGTAGATCTCCTAAAAACATTTGCAATCTAGACACAAGATTGAGGTAGACTTTTCGCCAATGTAACACCTCTTTTTACAAAACTGGTAATATCACGATCTTTATAAAAGCAGGTCGAATGGAGATACTGTGACCATAACCTTGTAAAATTATAATTGTCATATTTTGGCACCTAAAAACGACTTGCCTACGATCTTGTCGTTGGATCAAATGAACGTCGTGTCAATCATTCAGTCATGAACGAGTTGATCGAGTTACACATACATTCCA